>CM035165.1:104079716-104796416 GCA_020205615.1 Panax quinquefolius
CATTAAGCCTCACGAGAAGAAAAATGGAGCAACCGAGGAAAGGGTGAGCTCGACTAGCCCGGTAAAAAGAATGTTATGACTAAGATAATATACAACAAATTATCGTTAGTCTCCAGCGAGGGAAAAATGCGATAGAATCTGATAGGTGACAAGTTTCGAGGATCAATATTATGCGTGAAATAATAATTCTTAGAAGAGTTACGTGAAGAGAAATCTCTCTTATAATCTATAATTTAGCGAGTCCATCATCAATATTTTATCCTGTAACATCAATCGATATTAAATCTCGAATCAAATATTCATCTTTTTCTACCGGAGCGAAGATATTAAATCAATCAGTCGTATTAAATCTCAATTTTGTTCATCTTTGCACTAAAAGGCCAAAGATATTCGTCGATCGGTCGTGTTCATTTAAACACACATTCATCTTTGCCTCTGGGCGAATATTCATTCGATCGATCGGTCGTATTCGTTTAAAACTTCTTCGTCGTCTTTTTCTACGGCCCGAAGATATTCTTGAGAAAATCATTAAATCCTACACTTTCTGAGGCGAAGATATTCAATAATATCATCATTTAAGGCGAGGATGATGAAAAATATTTTAAAAAAGCGAATCGGTGAAACAAAATGTGAGGATTAAGATTAGTACTTGGTTTTATCACGTCCAAAATACCTCAAAAATAATCATAGTGATGTAAAATTGAGAATGATCGAAACATGGATACAATCAAAGCTAGTATCCAAAATAGATATTTTGAACGAAAAAAAAAATTTCATTTTTAAATTGAATAGTCTTAGTATTAAATGAATATTGAGTATCGTGAATAGTCTTAGTATCGTGAATAGTAACTCAAACACCGAAAAAGATAGAAATTCCACAAAAAAAACATCTTCATGCTTACATGAATAGTACTAAATGAATAGTAACTTCGTGAATAGTAACTCATGAATAGTAACTTCGTGAATAGTAACTTCGTGAATAGTAACCCAAGCGTGAAAAAAGTTCAAATTTGATAAAAGTTACAACGATATTTGACGTAATGATATTGAAGAAATAATATCATCGAGAAGAAAATAACATCCACTTACCTCGAAGAATCGGTGCTTGGAAGGAAAGGTAGGAGTGATCTTTGAATGAAACTTATCTTGAGACAGCGACTCTCAAAGTATCTAAATACTCACAAAATAAACTCGATAATATAGAGAGAAAGAAAACTTTGTTTACGGTGTGATTTTAATTAACTAAGCCCTACATTTATAGGAAAATGTTAGCCGGCCAAAGCGAGACTTGACATTTTCACGATGGCTTTACACTGCTTCTTATTGCCACCACCATTTGAAATAAAATTCAGCACATTTTTAGCTAACCACAGTGAGGCCCATGATTAAGAATTTTCCACAAAATCATTTATAACCTAATTTTAGAATCGACCCCTCTTAAAATTCATAACAAATCATTCGTTCATTTTTAACGGTTCCAAAATTTGTGGACATATCTTTACTTATGTATGTATGTATAACATATCCAAAAATTACCACGATGAAGGTCGGATTAAAATTATAACCCATGATATATCTAAAAACCCACGATTTGATTTTTAATACCTCGATCAGATAAAATCTTGATAAAACACCTCGACATTAATTCCTTCATTAATAACACATAAATAAATCCATCATTTATATTCATAAAATAAATATTTCCTTATCGTATGAATCGATAATTAATTATTCTGAATGATATTACTGAGAATCCATTTATAATGACGGTACATTTCCCGAGAAGAGGGGCTTTCGATAAGGATCTCTCTTACTTAATGCATGATTAGGTGACCAAACCTCTCTGAAGCGAGAACTTTCTAGACATTGCCGATAATATTTATCTAATAATATTATTCAAATAATATGAATTATTGATCGATAATGGGAAATCTTGTGTAGTGACAATTATTGAAATACTTGATAATATAAAAAATACCAATGCAATGATTATTGAATCGATAAAATAAAATATTGAGCGATAACTCTTTGTAATAATTATTAGTAGTGCCTTATTTACGTAAGGATCAATAATTGAACAATCTGCGTCTGTAATAGTGTCTTCTTGTCTTGACCAGCGCGTATTCTTGTATTTTAACCATAGGGTATTCAACAGGTCTTACTTGTAACAAGCTACGCTGGTTATTTTTAACTTGACTTATATTTATCGTTTTCTTCATCCAATAAACTTTCCATTATGGGCCCACACATGGCATTTGTGTGAAATGAATATTGCGAATATTCCCCAAGCAGATCACGAATATTCCACGACCGAAACGAATATTCAAGGAAAAATGAATATTTTATAACCCTTTAACTTATTTTGAAATATTTGCGTATTTAACCCTTAACTATCCGCATTAATCAAATCAACCTTCTTATTTTCAAAATAATAAATAAAGGAAATTCCTTTTATTTAAAAAAATTTGAGAGTCTTCTGACTCCCTCGCTTATGAAATTTCGTCACCGAAATTGGCGTGCGTCTACAGTGTTTTGAAAAGATGAGGATAACTTCGCTTTCGTTTTTAGTTTCAATTCGGGTCGTTTCTACATAGTATGATTCCTCCTGAAAACTTTAACTTGTGGTATGACCTTTCTTGGCGTGGGGCGTGCTCCTTACCATCCAAAATCTTGACGAATTACCTCTCATCGTTAAGTCTTGGCTATCTCAAATGGGTTACCTTGATAATGTGGTTTGGGTTGTCACGTATTTCGTAACATCGATACGTGGCGTTATGAACACGCATAACATACTTAGCGTTAAGCGAGGTTTATAGGCCACGATTCCTACTACCGATCGAGAATTTCAAATGGATTAATAAATCGAAGGTTTGAGCTTTCCTTTCTCAGATTCTCGCTTTTAAAATAACAACTTCTTGCACTCCTTGCTTGAATTCATCGACTCGATTGTGTAGGCTTGAGCGACTTTAACTTTATCGATTAAAATCGATTATACTTTCGTATATCATCGCGTACTTCGTATATCATCGTGGGTACCTAAGTTTTCATCTCATCTCTATTATTTGTATATTATCTGAAATTAGTCTTTAATGACATTGTACCGTCTTGTATCGATCTTACCTTTCGACACGTCATTTACCCGCGTTGCTTTTTCGAGGATGGCATGGTGAACATATCTTTGAAATGAGTCTCCTCTTGAGTTCTTGAGCTCTTATCACATTCCTTGCTCTATTTGAATTTTGTATCTCTATGGGTCGACTACGTTAATGGAATAGCGATTGAGAATATCCTTGACGAATCTAGATAATAACTTATTAAACTGAAAGCTACGTATTTTGATTCTTGACTTAGGTTGCTCTACGTGACTCGTATCCCGATCTTGGATATACGTCACAATGACACCCCTATCGGTTTACTATTCATGCGAATATGGCGTCCACTACGGAGAGAGTCGGCTTGGGTGAATTCCTGAAAAGTCGCGAAGATAAGGCTCGGTACCAAATTCTATAGTTGAATTTTTAACTTACAGAGAAGTTCGATAGGAGCCATTAGATGAGATTTTAGAAATGAGTTTTGTCTGGGGTTGAAGTCGATACAAAATTTAATATCGGTCTTTGGGAGTAAAGCGATAAATTCTTTGAAATACGTCGGGAAAAATCAATAACAAGAATATTATTCAAATCGGCGTGTCTTTATTGAATCCATGCGTGGACTAAGAAAACTTGACATCGAAGTAATAAGCGAATGACTTCATGGCTTGATATGAAAATGTTTGATTTCTGATGGTTTATTTGCTTGAGTTGAATAACGGGGTTGCTTAGGAATATGAAAACTATGACCTTACATGATCAATTTTGGCGTGATGAGTGGTTAACGATCGATCCCTAGCCAAGTATCTTTAAAGAGATAAGGATTGAGTGGTAAGTAATGGTGCCAACTTAGATCAAACAAGATTTTTAAACAACGGATGTAATGAAAGTTTTCTCTAACAGAGTCTCCATAAATAGGTCAAAGTCCCAATTTCTCCGTAGTCGAGTTCAAGCGTTGGTATGACGAAGAGATAAAAGAATGGGTAGAAGCGGTATCTCAGTAAGGTATAAACTTATGCAAGAATTTATAATTAACTAACTTGCGTCTAACCGTTCGGGTTCTCGCATTTTGATGGGAGTCGACAAGCGCTCTTCCGGGAATCGTTGACTTTGACTTTTACGGGACATCCTTTTGAGTCACCATTCCATTTGAATTGGGGTTTCGATATAAATCTGATCTCGGCGATATGTCCTTCTTTCCACAATTATAGCATACCTTAAAGCTGTTGTGGGCGGTTTGGTGATATATCCCTCTTTCCGCATTTGTAACATCTGAATGGGTGGTCGATTCTCCTCCATAAAACTAGTTACTCTGGTGGTTGGCGTCTTGAATGGTGGTTGTTGAATCTCCTCTTTTAAAATCTCCTCATTTCGCTTCTTATTTTCATGGCATACGATTACCACGGAGTGGTTCTTGGCCTTTGTCCGTTCTTCTTTCTCCACTTTGGTTATCGTTATTACGATATTTAACTTATCTTTGGTATGATCCACGGTTATGGTCCCTCGGTTGAGCGTTACTCGTTATCTGTTCTAACAATTTGAGCCTGCTTTTTACTGACATCTGAATAGAGAAAATTTATGAAATGAGATCTTGGCGTATCTTAGGGTTTCGAACCTCTCGAAACATCCATGACATCGTTCCTCATTCTCCCGCTGAAATGAGGTGCGAACACAGATAACTCATGAAACTTAGCCTTGGGTCTTTGGGATTCTCGTATTATTACGCTCGGTCCCTAATAAACTCCACTTCCTTCTTACTGCATGAATACTACTTCGGGGGAAGTACTTGTCATTAGGCTTAATTTCTGAGCGTCTCCCGTACATCTTGGTCTTGTTGAATGGATGCGCTTTCACAATTCCACCGATGTCTGCCTGCGCATACGGAACATAAAAGTAGCGAATGGAACTTTACGTTCCTTCGTACATCCGAGACGCCGAATATCTTGGTAATTTGCTTGACCCGTGTTTCCTTGGTGATCGGATCGCTTTCCCAGAGTCGGTGGTCCCTGACTCTTTGAGCTGGCTTGGTTGTGACCACGTAATTCTTATCATCTCCTCTGTATTTTGAACACGAGTCTCCTAAATACGATTTTGCATGAGCAAAAAGCTTTCTAAACATCCCCTCGTTAAATCATACGCTTTCGGTGGTGTTATTCACAGGAGGTACATTGCTTGACTGTTGCCACGTTCTCCTCGTTATTAAAGTCTGAGGCATTTCCACGGTCTCATTACACCACTATTAATATTCTCGATCGACATTACCGATTCTTGTCGTAAAACAAGGGTTAATTAAAAATCGATCACATAATATCCTATATCTTGACCAACTAACAAATAAGCTTAGGTAGGACACCTTATGAAAAGATTTTGCTTTTGGGGATTGATTGGTTAACTTACTCATCGTACCAAAATTGATTGCTTTTGTAAGGTTGTTAGTTTTCATATTCTAAGCAACTTTGTTATTGAATTCAGCAATCGAACCATTGTATCAAACATTTTCATATCAAGCCATGAAGTCATTCGTTTATTACGGATGTCGAGTTTTCTTAGTCCGTGTTATGGATTTGAATAAAGACACGTCGATTTGAATAATATTCTTGTTGTTATTGATTTTTCTGGCGTATTTCTGAAGAATTTATTGGCTTACTCCCAAGTGATATTAAATTTTGTATCGACTTTGAACCGGTACAAAACTCATTTCTAAAATCTCATGTCGAATGGCTCTATTGAACTTGGGAGTTAAAAATTCAACTATAAATTTGGTACTGAGCCTTTATCTTGTGACTTCCTTTGTGGAATTCACTAAAGCAGAACTCTCTGTAGGGGGCGTCGTATTAGATGCGATAGTAAAGCGATAGGTGTCATTGTGACGTCTTATCAAGATTGGGATATGAGTCGCGGTTGAGAAGCAACCTAAGTCGATGTCGAAATCGTAGCTTTCTGAGGCTTAGTTGGTTATTATCGGAGATTCGTTGAAGGATATTCTCGAATCATTTATTCCATTAACGTAATGGTGACTCGTAGAGATACAAAATTGAATGGAAGCGAGGAATGTGGGAAGAGCTTGAAGAACTTCGAGGGAGACTCGTTTCGGCGTATGTTACGACCATGCCATCTGGAAAAGCGAGCGTGGTAGGCGGCGTGTTGAGTAGAAGATGGTATCAACAATCTGAGTACAATATTGTCAAAGACTCATTTAAGTATAATATACAAATAATAGAGATGGAGATGAAAACTCTAGGTACCCGCATTGATGATGATATCTGATGCGTGATGATATCTGAGTATAATCGACTTTAATCGATAAAGTTAAAACATTGAAAGCTACCTTGCACGGGTGATGAATTTGAAGAAGGAGAGTGCGAAGTTGTTATTTTAAGCGAGAATCGGTGAGGTGAGGAAAGCTCGAACCTTGATTTATTAATCCATTTGAAATTCTCGATCGAATAGGAGCTGTGGCTATATAGACTCGTTTACCACAGTAGTATGGCGTGTTCATAGCGTTTTTCGCGTATCGATGTTACGTAAATATGTGGAATGACCGAAACCGTCATTGAGTTAGAAGCCAGGACGAGATAATAGAAGACTTAACGTATGAGGTACTGTACTGTCAAGATTTTGTAGAGGAAAGAACATGACCTATGTCTGGGGTTATACCATAAGTTAAAGTTTTGTGGAGAAACCATCTTTATTGAGGAAATGACACGGGAGTTGGAAGCGAAAATGAAAGCGAGGTATCTTTACCTTTTGAAACACCGAATGCGTCGTCGATTTAGAGGATGACGAAATTTCATAAGGAGGGAGGTTGTAAGACCGAAATTTTTTAAATAAAAAGGAATTTCCTTTATTTATTATTTTGAAATAGTAAGGGTTGATTTGATTAATGTGGATAGTTAAGGGTTAAATCATAAATATTTCAAAATAAGCAAGTGGTTATAAAATATTCATTTTTGTCGGGGAATATTCGTTTGGTGGTGGAATATTAAATCTTTGTCGGGGAATATTAAATGCGACGGTATGACCGTGTGTGAGCCCATGTGAGAAGCGATTGGATGAAGAAAGCGACAAATATAAGTTGGTTAAAAATAGCAGGCGTAGTTATTCTGAATTAAGGCTGTTGGAATACCGTTGGTTAAAATCTGATGTCTGGCGTGGTTGCTTGATGATAGCGGTATTATTGCAGTATTGTTGAATTATTGATCCTTACGTGAAGGCCTTTACTCGATAAATTTTCACGGTAATTCTTATTCGATATTTTATTTTATTGATTGATAATTCTTTGCGTTGATATTTTATATTATTGTTGTTCGATAATTGTCTTTTTATGATATTTCCCATTATCGGATCGATAATTCATATTATTTGAATAATATTATTAGATAACATTATTAGCGATGTCTAGAAAGTTACATCTAAGGAGAGGTTTGGTCACTAATTCTTGCGCCCGATGAGGAGAGATCCTTATTGGAAGCCCCTACTCACAGAGGAGCGGCTTTGGTTGTCATAAATGTGATTACGTAATATTATTTGTGAATAATTAATTATTGATTCATATGATAAGAAATATTTATTTTATATGAATATAAATGATGGATTTATTTATGTGGTTATTAATGAAGGAATTAATGTTGAGGTGTTTTATCGGTATTTTATCGGATTGGAGGTATTAAAAATTAAATCGGGGTTTTGAGATATATTGTGTGGGTTATAATTTTAATCAAATAGTTGGATTGTTGTAATTTTTGGATATATTATACATACATAAGTTGAGTATATGTCCACAAATTTTGAGCGAATTAAAAATGCACGAATGATTTGTTGTGAATTTTAAGAGGTGTCGGATTAGGAAATTAGGTTTATAATTGATTTTGGTGGAAAATTCTAGAATTGAGTGGGCCCCACTTGTGGTTGGTGAAAAAATGTGCTGAATTTTATTTCAAATGTGGTGGGTGGCAATAGTAGCGAGTAAAGCCATCGGGTGCTTGGTCGAGAAATGCCTTGGTAGCTAACATTTTCTATAAATAGAAATTTAAGTTAGAATTGAAAATCACACGAAACAAAGTTTTCTCTCTTTCTCTCTCTATATTATTGGCGTATTTTGTGAGTATTTAGATACTTTGAGAGTTCTTTATTGATTACAAGTTTCATTCGACATCACTTGAGCCTTTCCTTAGAAATCTTGATTCTTTGAGGTAAGGGATGTTATTTTCTTCTCGAATGATATTAATTCTTGATATCATTATCTTTGAAATATTAGTTGGTACTTTTTATCAAATTTGGAACTTTTTCATATCGGGGTTCTTATTCATGAGTTCTTATTCACGAGTTCTTATTCATGAGTTCTTATTCACGAGATTCTTATTCACGAGTCTTATTAAATGAAGCGTGAAGATGTTTTTTGTGGAATTTCTATCTTTTGGTGTCGGAGATTCTTATTCGCGTATCGGCCTTTATTCACGTATCTGACCTTTATTCACGAATCTGGCACTTATTCATAGAAAAATAAAATTTTTTCTTTTTCGTCAAAATATCTATTACGGATACTAGCTTTGATTGTATCCGTGTTTTGATCATTCTTGAATTTTACACCTTATGATTATTTTTGAGGTATTTTTGGACATGGATAAAACAAAGTACGAATCCTTAATCCTTAATCCTTGTCATTTTGTTTCCTTTGGATTCGTTCTTTAAAAATATTTTTCATCATCCTCGGTCTTAAATGATGATATTATTGAATATCTTTTGCTGTAGTGCAAAGATGAATGTGAAGAATAGTATGAAAGATTTTTGATGAATATTTTGGCTTTGGCAGTGTTAAAGATGAGCAGTGTGAATTCTTTGGCCTTTATGAATGAGCAGATGAATTGATGAATATCTTTGGCCTTTAGTGCAAAGATGAGCAGTGTTGAGATGAATATGGATTGATGAATATCTTTGGCTGTAGTGCAAAGATGAATATTTGATTTGAGATGAATATTGATTGATGTTCTGGGGATAAAATATTGATGATGAATTTATTAAATTCATAGATTATAGTAGATTTCATTTCTACGTAACTCTTACATGAATTATTATTTCCATTGCGAATATTGATGCGAAACTTGTTATACATTGTATTCTATGATTTTTTCCTGTTGGAGACTAACGATAATTTGTTGTATATTATCTTAGTCGTAACATTCTTCTTGGGCTAGTTGAGCTCACCCTTTTCCTTGTTGTTCCATTTTCTTCTCGGGGAGGCGAGAATGTAGCGAAGTCTTAGTCGGGGTATGGAATGAAGGTTTAGAGAGAGTTGTTTAGTAGTCCTCACCATTATTGTAAAATAATGTATCGATAAATGTGATGAGGATTTATTTGAGTATAAATATTATGCAGAAGATAATATTTGTATTTTAAACTCTGAGTTTTATTGTTGTGATAATAAAGTTGTAGTTGTTTACGTACCATGTATTTTGGCGATTAATCTAGAATGGGTTGGATGGAATGGAGGTTAAGATTTATGATGAATTTTAAGTTTCGATTTTCTCTTGTATATTATTATATGTAAGAGAAATTTTTTTTTAAAAAAAAGGAATTTCCTTTATTTATTATTTTGAAATAGTAAGGGTTGATTTGATTAATGTGGATAGTTAAAGGGTTAAATACATAAATATTTCAAAATAAGCAAGTGGTTATAAAATATTCATTTTGTCGGGGAATATTCGTTTGGTAATGTGGAATATTACGTCTTTGTCGGGAATATGGAATATTAATCTTTGTCAGAATATTAATGACAGCTTGACGGGAATATGTGGGCCCATGTGAGCGATTGGATGAGAAAGCGACAAAGTTTGGGTGGTTATAAATAGCGGCGTAGTTATTCACAGATTAAAGGCATTGGAATGCCGATTGGTTAAAATCTGATGTCTGGCGTGGTTGCCGCGATGGCACGGTATTATTGCGGTATTGTTGAATTATTGATCCTTACGTGAAGGCCTACTTTACTCGATAATTTTCACGATGAATTCTTATTCGATATTTTATTTTATTGATTGATAATTCTTTGCGTTGATATTTTATATTATTGTTGTTTGATAATTGTCTTTGCGATATTTCCCATTATCGGATCGATAATTCATATTATTTGAATAATATTATTAGATAACATTATTGGCGATGTCTAGAAAGTTACATCTAAGGAGAGGTTTGGTCACTAATTGCGGCGCCCGATGAGGAGAGATCCTTATTGGAAAGCCCCTCTTTCACAGGAGCGACAGGTTGTCATAAATGTGATTACGTAATATTATTTGTGAATAATTAATTATTGATTCATATGATAAAGAAATATTTATTTTATATGAATATAAATGATGGATTTATTTATGTGGTTATTAATGAAGGAATTAATGTTGAGGTGTTTTATCGGTATTTTATCGGATTGGAGGTATTAAAAATCAAATCGGGGTTTTGAGATATATTGCGGGGTTATAATTTTTAATCAAATAGTTGGATGTGGTAATTTTTGGGTATGTTATACATACATAAGTTGAGTATATGTCCACAAATTTTGAGCAGATTAAAAATCTTGCGAATGATTTGTTGTGAATTTTAAGAGGTGTCGGATTAGGAAATTAGGTTTATAATTGATTTTGGTGGAAAATTCTAGAATTGAGTGGGCCCCACTTGTGGTTGGTGAAAAAATGTGCTGAATTTTATTTCAAATGTGGTGGGTGGCAATAGTAGCGAGTAAAAGCCATCGGTGCTTGGTCAGTCAATGCCTTGGCGGCTAACATTTTCTATAAATAGAAGGCTAAGTTAGAATTGAAAATCACACGAAACAAAGTTTTCTCTCTTTCTCTCTCTATATTATTGGCGTATTTTGTGAGTATTTAGATACTTTGAGAGTTCTTTATTCGGTCAAGTTTCATTCGACATCACTTGAGCCTTTCCTTAGAAATCTTGATTCTTTGAGGTAAGGGATGTTATTTTTTTCTCGTAATGATATTATTTCTTGATATCATTATCTTTGAAATATTGGTTGGAAGTTTTTATCAAATTTGGAACTTTTTTCATATCGGGGTTCTTATTCATGAGTTCTTATTCACGATTCTTATTCATGAGTTCTTATTCACGATTCTTATTCTTATTCGAGTCTTATTAAATGAAGCGTGAAGATGTTTTTTTGTGGAATTCTATCTTTTGGTGTAGATTCTTATTCACGTATCTGGCCTTATTCGCGTATCTGACCTTATTCACGAATATCTGCCTTTATTCATAGAAAATAAAATTTTTCTTTTAGTCCAAAATATCTATTACGGATCTAGCTTTGATTGTATCCGTGTTTTGATCATTCTTGAATTTTACACCTTATGATTATTTTTGAGGTATTGTTGGACATGGATAAAACAAAATCGAATCCTTAATCCTTAATCCTTGTCATTTTGTTTCCTTTGGATTCGTTTCTTTAAAAATATTTTCATCATCCTCGGTCTTAAATGATGATATTATTGAATATCTTTGGCTTTTGTAGTGCGAAGATGAATGATTTCTGAAGAATATGAGTGCGAAGATGAATGATTCTGAAGAATATCTTTGGCTTTTGGTAGTGCAAAGATGAGCGGTGTTTAAATGAACATGCAATGGTGATGAATATCTTTGGCTTTAGTGCTGAAGATGAGCAGTGTTTAAATGAACATGAAGTGATGAATATCTTTGGCCTTTAGTGCAAAGATGAGCAGTGTTGAGATGAACATAATAGATTGATGAATATCTTTGGCACTGTAGTGCAAAGATGAATATTTGATTTGAGATGAATATTGATTGATGTTACGGGGATAAAATATGATGATGATGAATTTATTAAATTCATAGATTATAGTAGATTTCATTCTCTACGTAACTCTTACATGAATTATTATTTCCATTGCGAATATTGATCGAAACTTGTTATACATTGTATTACTATCAGTTTTTCCTGTTGGAGACTAACGATAATTTGTTGTATATTATCTTAGTCGTAACATTCTTCTTTGGGCTAGTTGAGCTCACCCTTTTCCTTGTTGTTCCATTTTTCTTCTCGGGAGGCGAGAATGTAGCGAGTCTTAGTCGGGGTATGGAATGAAGGTTCTAGAGAGAGTTGTTTAGTAGTCCTCACCATTATTGTAAAATAATGTATCGATAAATGTGATGAGGATTTATTTGAGTATAAATATTTGTCTAGAAGATAATATTTGTATTTAAACTCTGATTTTATTGTTGTGATAATAAAATTGTAGTTGTTTACGTACCATGTATTTGGCGGCTCGAGAATGGGTTGGATGGAATGGACTATTTTGGGGTCGTCGCGGTTAATATCGAGCTTAGGGATATGATCTCTGGCGGAGATCGGGGAATAGAACTAGGAGGGAGAGGCAGTAAATCCTTGCTAGTGTGTGTCTACTAAGCTTATTTGTTAGTTGGTCGGTATATAGGGATATTATGTGATTGATTTCCTTAATTAACCCTTGTTTTATGATGATAATTGAGAATGTCATTTGAGAATATTAATAGTGGTGTAAATGAGGTAGTGGAGATGCATCTTAACAGCTGAGGAGAGCGTGCAGCAGTTGCAATGTACCTCTGTGAATAACACCTTTGGCGGATGATGAGCGAGGGGATGTTTAGAAGCTTTTTGCGGTTCATGCAAAAATCAGACGAGGAGACTTCGTGTTCAAAATCTGAGGAGGAGATGATAGCAATTCACGGGTGGTCACAATGAGAGTTGAAGTTGGGACCACGAATGCAGGAAAGCGAGATCCGATCATGGCGGAAACATGGGTCAAAACAAATTGCAAGATATTCGATGTCTTGGGATGCGCGAAGAGAACGAAAGTTCCATTATTTACTTTTATGTTAAAGTGGCGGCGATTCTTGGTGGGAATACGTGAAGCGTACCCATTCAATTGCTTTTCGGCGTATCGTGGGAGCGTTTGAAGCGAGTTCAATGACAAGTACTTCACTGAAAGTATTATTCGTCGTATGAAGGAAGTGGAGTTTATTAGATTGGAAGCGAGAATAACATGGCGGTGTCGATCTGGCGAAGTTGCGGAGTTATCGAGTTTGCACCTCATTTGGTGGAGAATGAGGAGCGTATGGCGGATGTTTACGAGAGGTTTGAAAACGGCGTCGTCGATATCTCATTTCTCGTAAATTTTCTCTCTATTAGGATGTTGTAAGCGGGGCTCGGTTGTTAGGCGAGATACGAAATACGTTCGTTGAGGGACCATAACGAGGATCATACAAAGATAGCGAGTCATCGAGAATAGCGATAACCGGTGGAGAAAGAAGAATACGGACAAAGGCGGTAACCACTCTGGTGGTAATCGTGGCCGTGAAAATAGAAGAAGCGAGTTGGGAGGAGATTTTAAAAGGAGATTCAACAGCGACCGTATGAAGGCGTCGGCGCCCGGTGCAAACTGGTTCGAGGAGGAGAAAGACCATCGGTCGTATGTTACAAATCTTGGGAAAGAGGGACATATCATTAAGCGCCACAGCAGTTTAAGGTATCTTATAATTGTGGAAAAGAAGGACATATCGCTCGAGTTATGCGATATCGAAACCTAGTCCGGCGGGAATGGTGACTCGAAAAGGATGTCGAGAAAAGTCAAAGTCAGCGATTCACGGAAGGCGTTTGTCGTGGCCAGGGTCAAAATCGAGGAACACGACGAAGTTAGCGGGTTAGTTAATTATAAATTCTTGCGAAGTTTATACCCTTCTTGAATCTGGGTTCTACCCATTCTTTTATCTCTCTTGCTTGCGCTCAGCGTTTGAACTTGACTACGGAGAAATTAGACTTTGACCTATTTATGGAGACTCAGATTAGGAGAAACTTTCATTACATCAGTTGTTTAAAAATCTTGTTTGATTTGAGTTGGCCTTTATCACATTACACATTAACCTTATTTCTATAGAGATATTTGCTTTTGATGTGATTTTAAGGTTAACTACTCATCATACCAAAATTGATTGCTTTTGTAAGGTTGTTAGTTTTCATATTCTAAATGACTTTGTTATTGAATTCAGCAATCGAACCATTGTAATCAAACATTTTCATATCAAGCCATGAAGTCATTCGTTTATTACGGATGTCGAGTTTTCTTAGTCCGTGTTATGGATTTGAATAAAAACACGTCGATTTGAATAATATTCTTGTTGTTATTGATTTTTCTGGCGTATTTCTGAAGAATTTCTTGGCTTACTCCCAAAGTGATATTAAATTTTGTATCGACTTTGAACCGGTACAAAACTCATTTCTAAAATCTCATATCGAATGGCTCTATTGAACTTGAGGAGTTAAAAATTCAACTATAAATTTGGTACTGAGCCTTTATCTTGTGACTTCCTTTGTGGAATTCACTAAGCGAGACTCTCTGTGGGGGCGTCGTATTAGATGCGATAGTAAAGCGATAGGTGTCATTGTGACGTCTTATCAAGATTGGGATATGAGTCGCGATTGAGAACAACCTAAGTCGATGTCGAAATCGTAGCTTTCTGAGGCTTAGTTGGTTATTATCGGAGATTCGTTGAAGGATATTCTCGAATCATTATTCCATTAACGTGGTGACTCGTAGAGATACAAAATTGAATGGAAGCGAGGAATGTGGGAAGAGCTTGAAGAACTCGAGAGGAGACTCATTTCGGCGTATATTACGACCATGCCATCTGGAAAAGCGAGCGTGGTAGGTGGCGTGTTGAGTAGAAGATCGTATCAAATCTGAGTACGATATTGTCAAAGACTCATTTAAGTATAATATACAAATAATAGAGATGGAGATGAAAACTCTAGGTACCCGCGTGATGATATCTGATGCGTGATGATATCTGAGTATAATCGACTTTAATCGATAAAGTTAAAGGCATTATTCAACTACTACCGGGTGATGAATTTGAAGAAGGAGGTGCGAAGTTGTTATTTTAAAAGCGAGAATCGGTGAGGTGAGAAAGCTCGAACCTTGATTTATTAATCCATTTGAAATTCTCGATCGAATAGGGCGTGGCTATAGACTCGTTTTACCACCAAGTATATGGCGTGTTGTTAGCGCGTTTTCACGTATCGATGTTACGTAAATATGTGGACGACCGAAACACGTCATTGAGTTAGAAGCCGGACGAGATAGCCAGAAGACTTAACGTGAGGAGGTACTGTCGAGATTTTGGAGAGGAAAGAGCATGACCTATGTCTTGAAAGGTTATACCGTAAGTTAAAGTTTTGTGGAGAAACCATCTTTATTGAGGAAATGACACGGGAGTTGGAAAGCGAAAATGAAAGCGAGGTATCTTTACCTTTTGAAACACGAGTGCGTCGTCGATTCGAGGACGAAATTTCATAAGGAGGGAGGTTGTAAGACCGAAATTTTTTTAAATAAAAGGAATTTCCTTTATTTATTATTTTGAAATAGTAAGGGTTGATTTGATTAATGTGGATAGTTAAGGGTTAAATCATAAATATTTCAAAATAATGAGTGGTTATAAAATATTCATTTTTGTCGGGGAATATTAGTTTGGTGGTGGAATATTAAATCTTTGTCGAGAATATTAGTTTGTGGGGAATATTAAATGCTTTGAATAGTATGACCGATATATGAGCCCATATGTGGGAGCCCATGTGAAGCGATTGGATGAGGAAAGCGACAAAGTTTGGGTGGTTATAAATAGCGGCGTAGTTATTCAGAATTAAAAGGCCATTGGAATACCCGGTGGTTAAAATCTGATGTCTGGCGTGGTTGCGATGGTAGCTGCGGTATTACTGTATTGTTGAATTATTGATCCTTACGTAAGAAGGCCTTTACTCGATAATTTTTCACGATGAATTCTTATTCGATATTTTATTTTATTGATTGATAATTCTTTGCGTTGATATTTTATATTATTGTTGTTTGATAATTGTCAACTTGCCTGATATTTTCCATTATCGGATCGATAATTCATATTATTTGAATAATATTATTAGATAACATTATTGGCGATGTCTAGAAAGTTACATACAAGGAGAGGTTTGGTCACTAATTGCTTGCGCCCGATAAGGAGAGATCCTTATTGGAAAGCCCCCTCTTTCACAGGAGCGCACTGGTTGTCGTAAATGTGATTACGTAATATTATTTGTGAATAATTAATTATTGATTCATATGATAAAGAAATATTTATTTTATATGAATATAAATGATGGATTTATTTATGTGGTTATTAATGAAGGAATTAATGTTGAGGTGTTTTATCGGTATTTTATCGGATTGGAGGTATTAAAAATCAAATCGGGGTTTTGAGATATATTGCGGGGTTATAAATTTTAATCAAATAGTTGGATTGTGGTAATTTTTGGGTATGTTATACATACATAAGTTGAGTATATGTCCACAAATTTTGAGCAGATTAAAAATCACGAATGATTTGTTGTGAATTTTAAGAGGTGTCGGATTAGGAAATTGGGTTTATAATTGATTTTGGTGGAAAATTCTAGAATTGAGTGGGCCCCACTTGTGGTTGGTGAAAAAATGTGCTGAATTTTATTTCAAATGTGGTGGGTGGCAATAGTAGCGGTAAAGCCATCGGTGTGGTCGAAGTGCTCTGCTTGGTGGGCTAACATTTTCTATAAATAGAAATTTAAGTTAGAATTGAAAATCACACGAAACAAAGTTTTCTCTCTTTCTCTCTCTATATTATTGGCGTATTTTGTGAGTATTTAGATACTTTTGAGAGTTCTTTATCGATCTACAAGTTTCATTCGACATCTTGAGCCTTTCCTTAGAAATCTTGATTCTTTGAGGTAAGGGATGTTATTTTTTTCGTAATGATATTATTTCTTGATATCATTATCTTTGAAATATTGGTTGGAACTTTTTATCAAATTTGGAACTTTTTCATATGGGGTTACTATTCATGAGTTCTTATTCACGAGTTCTTATTCATGAGTTCTTATTCACGATTCTTATTCACGAGTCTTATTAATGAAGCGTGAAATGTTTTTTTGTGGAATTTCATCTTTTGGTGTCGAGATTCTTATTCGCGTATCGGCTTTATTCACGTATCTGACCTTTATTCACGAATCGACCTTTATTCATAGAAAAATGAAAATTTTTCTTTTAAGTCAAAATATCTAATACGGATACTAGCTTTGATTGTATCCGTGTTTTGATCATTCTTGAATTTTACACCTTATGATTATTTTTGAGGTATTTTTGGACATGGATAAAACAAAGTACGAATCCTTAATCCTTAATCCTTGTCATTTTGTTTCCTTTGGATTCGTTTCTTTAAAATATTTTTCATCATCCTCGGTCTTAAATGATGATATTATTGAATATCTTTGGCACATGTAGTGCAAAGATGAATGATTTCTGAAGAATATCTTTGGCTGTAGTCAAAGATGAATGATTCTGAAGAATATCTTTGGCTTTTGTGTAGTGAAGATGATGGCGGTGTTTAAATGTTTAAATGAACAATGGTGATGAATATCTTTGGCCTTTAGTGCAAAGATGAGCAGTGTTTAAATGAACATGGTAGGTGATGAATATCTTTGGCCTTTAGTGCAAAGATGAGCAGTGTTGAGATGAACATGATGGATTGATGAATATCTTTGGATGTAGTGCAAAGATGAATATTTGATTTGAGATGAATATTGATTGATGTTCTGAGGGGATAAAATATTGATGATGAATTTATTAAATTCATAGATTATAGTAGATTTCATTCTCTACGTAACTCTTACATGAATTATTATTTCCATTGCGAATATTGATGCTGAAACTTATTTGTACATTGTATACTATCAGATTTTTTCCTGTTGGAGACTAACGATAATTTGTTGTATATTATCTTAGTCGTAACATTCTTCTTGGGCTAGTTGAGCTCACCCTTTTCCTTGTTGTTCCATTTTTTTCTTCTCGGGAGGCGAGAATGTAGCAGTCTTAGTCGGGGTATGGAATGAAGGTTAGAGAGAGTTGTTTAGTAGTCCTCACCATTATTGTAAAATAATGTATCGATAAATGTGATGAGGATTTATTTGAGTATAAATATATTATACAGAAGATAATATTTGTATTTAAACTCTGATTTTATTGTTGTGATAATAAAGTTGTAGTTGTTTACATACCATGTATTTGGCGACTCGAGAATGGGTTGGATGGAATGGACCTATTTTGGTAAATGTACTTCCACAAAGTATTCGTCGTATGAAGGAAGTGGAGTTTGCAATGGAGGCGCAGAATAACATGGCGTGTGTCAAAATTGATGGCGAAGTTAGCGGAGTTATCGAGTTTGCACCTCATTTGGTGGAGAAGCGAGAAATAAATAGCGGATGTTTACAAGAGAGGTTTGAAACTTGGCGTACCCGTCGATATCTCATTCTCGTAAAGCTGTTGTGTGGGCGGTTTGGTGATATGTCCCTCTTTCGCATTGAAATAACATATAATGGGGTGGTGTTTCCTCCCTTAGAACCGATGAACTAAGTTTATGAGTTATCGTGTTTGCATATTTGGTGGAGAATGCGTGGTTGTTAAATCTCCTCTTTTAAAATCTCCTCCCGACGTCTTCTTCCCGCATTTTAACATCACGGTGGCGTTCTCACGATTACCGATTCTTCTTACGAGTGGTCTTCTGCCTTAAATCTCTCTTTAAATTCTTCTTTTCTCTATTTTGGTTATCGTTGGTTACCGCCTTTGTTATATTCTCTTTTTCGGGTTATCGTATTGATCTTATCTTATGATCACTGGTTATGGTCCTCGGTTGAGCGTACTCGTTATCTCGCTCTAACAATTGAGCCACATTTATAACATCCGAATAGAGAGAAAATTTATGAGAAATGAGATCTTGGCGTATCTGGGGTTTCAAACCTCGAGAAACATCCGCGTCATCGTTCCTCATTCTCCACCAAATGAGGTCTGAAACGGATAACTCATGAACTTCGCCTCGTCTTTGGGACACCGTCGTGTTATTACTCGCTCCAATCTAATAAACTCCACTTCCTTCGTATAGCCCGAATACTTTCGGGAAGTACTTGTCATTGAAGCTATTTCAAACGTCTCCCATGACATCTTTGAGTGTATTTGAATGGAGTGCGCTTCATGATTCCCACCGATGAATCGCCTCGCCACGGAACATAAAAGTGGCGAATGGAACTTTCGTTCCTCCGTGCATCAAGACATCTAATATCTTGGTAATTTGTTTGACCCATGTTTCGCCGTGATCGGATCGGCTTTCCCCGAGTGCAGGTGGTCCCGACTCTTTGAAGCTGCTTGGTTGTGGACCACCCGGTAATTCGCTATCATCTCCTCTGTATTTTGAACACGAGTCTCCCAAATGCGATTTTGCATGAGCGCAAAAACTTCTAAACATTCCTCGTTCATCATACGCTTTCGGTGGTGTTGTTCACGGGAGGAACATTTGACTGTTGCGCGTTCTCCTCGTTGGTGAGTATGAGCATCTCCACGGTCTCATTTACTCCATTGTTAATATTCTCGGTCGACATTCTCGATTCTTGTCACAAAACAAGGGTTAATTAAAGAAATCAATCACATAATATCCCTATATCTTGACCAACTAACAAATAAGCTTAGGTAGGACACTTTAGCGAAGGATTTACTCGTCTCTCCCTCTAGTTCTATTCCCGATCTCATGGGAGATCATATCCTAAGCTACGATACCAACTGTGGCGACCCCAAAATAGGTCCATTCCACTCAACCCATTACGAGTGCCAAATACATAGTGCGAAACAACTACAACTTTATTATCACAACAATGATGAAAAGCGTGAGTTTAAATACAAATATTATCTTACAGGCAATATTTATACTCAAATAAATCCTCATCACATTTATTGATACATTATTTTATAATAATGGTGAGGACTACTAAACAACTCTCTCTAGAACCTTCATTCCATTTACCCCATTTAGTACCATTACATTCTAGCCTCACGAGAAGAAAAATGGAACAACAAGGAAAAGGGTGAGCTCACTAGCCCGATAAAGAATGTTATGACTAAGATAATATCTGACAAATTATCGTTAGTCTCCGGCGAGGAAAAAATCGATAGAATACTGATAGGCGACAAGTTTGAGATCAATATTCGCATTGAAATAATAATTCATAGAAGAGTTACGTAGAGAATGAAATCTACTATAATCTATGAATTTAACGGTCCATCATCAATATTTTATCCACCGTAACATCAATGATATTCATCTCAAATCAAATATTCATCTTTCACTCGGGCCAAAGATATTCATCAATCGGTCGTGTTCATCTCAACACTGTTCATCTTTGCACTAAAGGCCAAAGATATTCATCGATCGATTATGTTCATTTAAACACTGTTCATCTTTGCACTCTGAGCCAAAGATATTCATCGATCGAGTCGTATTCATTTAAACACCTGCATCTTTGCACTTCTGGGCCAAAGATATTCTTGAAATCATTCATCTCGCACTACTGCCGAAGATATTCAATAATATCATCATTTAAGGCCGAGGATGATGAAAATATTTTAAAGAAACGAATCCGGTGAAACAAAAAAAATGATTAAGGATTAAGGATTCGTACTTGGTTTTATCCGTCAAAAATACCTCAAAAATAATCATAGTGATGTAAAATTCAAGAATGATCAAAACATGGATACAATCGAAAAGCTAGTATCCAAAATAGATATTTTGAATGAAAAGAAAAATTTTCATTTTTAAATTGAATAGTCTTAAATGATACGTGAATAGTCTTTAGTATCGTGAATAGTCAGTATACGTGAATAGTAACTCAGACACCAAAAGATAGAAATTCCACAAAAAACATCTTCATGCTTCGTGAATAGTACTCGTGAATAGTAACTTCGTGAATAGTAACTCATGAATAGTAACTTCGTGAATAGTAACTCATGAATAAGTAACCCCGACATGAAAAAGTTCCAAATTTGATAAAAGTTCTAAACGATATTTCAAAGATAATGATATTGAAGAATTAATATCATTTGAGAAGAAAATAACATCCCTTACCTCGAAGAATCGATTACTTGGAAGGAAAGGTCGGAAGTGATCTTTGAATGAAACTTATCTTTGAACAATGACTCTCAAAGTATCTAAATACTCACAAAATCATTCAATAATAATAGAGAGAAAGAGAAAACTTTGTTTACGGTGTGATTTTCAATTTAACTTAGCCCTCTATTTATAGGAAAATGTTAGCCGTAAAGCGGACTTGACACCTTTACACGATGGCTTTACACTACTATTGCCACCCACCACATTTGAAATAAAATTCAGCACATTTTTCACCAACCACAAGTGGGGGCCTCAATTCTAAATTTTCCACCAAAATCAATTATAACCACGATTTCGAATCGGACACCTCTTAAAATTCATAACAAATCATTCGTGAATTTTTAACGGTTCAAAATTTGTGGACATATACTCAACTTATGTATGTATAACATACCCAAAAATTACCACAATCAACGGTCGGATTAAAAATTATAACCCCATGATATATCTTAAAACCCACGATTTAATTTTTTAATACCTCCAATCAGATAAAATCTTGATAAAACACCTCAACATTAATTCCTTCATTAATAACCACATAAATAAATCCATCATTTATATTCATATAAAATAAATATTTCCTTATCATATGAATCAATAATTAATTATTCACAAATAATATTCTGAGAATCACATTTATATGACGAAATTTGTTCCCGAGAAAGAGGGGCTTTCGATAAGGATCTCTCCTTATGGCGCCTTGATTAGGTGACCAAACCTCTCCTTGAGGCAGAACTTTCTAGACATTGCCAATAATGTTATCTAATAATATTATTCAAATAATATGAATTATTGATCGATAATGAGAAATCTTTGTGCGATGACAATTATTGAAACAATAATAATATAAAATATCAACTATGACAATTATTGAATCGATAAAATAAAATATTGAGCGATAGCTTCTTGTGAAAATTATTGAGTAGTGCCTTCTTACGTAAGGATCAAAAAGGAATTTCCTTTATTTATTATTTTGAAATAGTAAGGGTGGATTTGATTAATGTGGTTAGTTATGGGTAAAATGCATAAATATTTCAAAATAAGCAAAGTGATTATAAAATATTCATTGTTTGTCGGGGAATATTCGTTTGGTCGTGGAATATTAAATGACAATGGGGAATATTAAATGCGAGCGGTAGCGACCATGTGTGGGCCCCATAAAAAAGCGATTGGATGAAGAAAACAACAAATATAAGTTGGTTATAAATAACGGCGTAGTTATTCACCAATTAAAGGCATTGGAATGCCGGTGGTTAAAATCTGATGTCTGGCGTGGTTGCACAAAGATGGCATACGGTATTGCGCAGTATTGTTGAATTATTGATTAAATACGTAAGATGGCACTACTCAATAATTTTCACAGTGAATTCTTTATTGATATTTTATTTTATTGATTGATAATTCTTTGCGTTGATATTTTATATTATTGTTGTTCGATAATTGTCCTTTGCTTGATATTTCCCATTATCGGATCAATAATTCATATTATTTGAATAATATTATTAGATAACATTATTGGCAATGTCTAGAAAGTTACATCTAAGGAGAGGTTTGGTCACCTAATTTATGGCGCCCGATAGAGAGAGATCCTTATTGAAAGCCCCCTCTGCTCACGGGAAGCGACTGGTTGTCATAAATGTGATTACGTAATATCATTTGTGAATAATTAATTATTGATTCATATGATAAAGAAATATTTATTTTATATGAATATAAATGATGGATTTATTTATGTGGTTATTAATGAAGGAATTAATGTTGAGGTGTTTTATCGGTATTTTATCGGATTGGAGGTATTAAAAATCAAATCGGGGGTTTTGAGATATATTCTTGGGGTTATAATTTTTAATCAAATAGTTGGATTGTGGTAATTTTGGATATGTTATACATACATAAGTTGAGTATATGTCCACAAATTTTGAGCCGTTAAAATGAGCGAATGATTTGTTATGAATTTTAAGAGGTGGGTGATTAGGAAATTAGGTTATAAATGATTTTGGTGGAAAATTCTAGAATTGAGTGGGCCCCACTTGTGGTTGGTGAAAAAATGTGCTGAATTTTATTTCAAATGTGGTGGGTGGCAATAGTAGTAAGGTAAAAGCCATCGGTGTGAGGTCAAGTCTGCCTTGGTAGGCTAACATTTTCCTATAAATAGAGGCTAAGTTAGAATTAAAATCACACCGAAACAAAGTTTTCTCTCTTTCTCTCTATATTATTGAGTGAATTTTGTGAGTATTTAGATACTTTGAGAGTTCTTTGTTAAGACAAGTTTCATTGGCATCACTTGAGCCTTTCCTTAGAAATGCGATTCTTTGAGGTAAGGGATGTTATTTTCTTCTCGAATGATATTAATTCTTCAATATCATTATCTTTGAAATATTAGTTGGTACTTTTATCAAATTTGGAACTTTTTTCATGTCGGGGTTACTATTCATGAGTTCTTATTCACGAGTTACTATTCATGAGTTCTTATTCACGAGTTCTTATTCACGAGTTCTTATTCACGAAATCTTATTCATGAAGCGTGAAAATGTTTTTTTGTGGAATTACTATCTTTTGGTGTCGAGAGTTCTTATTCACGTATCTGCCTTTATTCACGATATCTGACCTTTATTCACGAATACGGACTTATTCATAGAAAAATGAAAATTTTTCTTTTAAGTCTAAAATATCTATTACGGATACTAGCTTTGATTGTATCCATATTTTGATCATTCTTGAATTTTACACCCTTTGTGATTATTTTTTGAGGTATTTTTGGACGTGGATAAAACCAATACGAATCCTTAATCCTTGTCATTTTGATTCCTTTGGATTCGTTCTTTAAAAATATTTTCATCATCCTCGATCTTAAATGATGATATTATTGAATATCTTTGGCCCTGTAGTGCAAAGATGAATTATTGATGAATATCTTTTGCTCAGAATGTCTGAAGATGACACTTGTTGTTGAATATCTTTAGGCATGAGTGCAAAGATGAGCGGTGTTTAAATGAACATACCGATCGATGAATATCTTTGGCTGTAGTGCAAAGATGAGCAGTGTTTAAATGAACATAACCGAGTGATGAATATCTTTGGCTTTTAGTGCAAAGATGAGCAGGTGTTGAGATGAACATGACCGATTGATGAATATCTTTGGCTGTAGTGCAAAGATGAATATTTGATTTGAGATGAATATTGATTGATGTTACTGTGGATAAAATATTGATGATGGATTTGTTAAATTCATAGATTATAGTAGATTTCATTCTCTACGTAACTCTTACATGAATTATTATTTAAGCTGCGAATATTGATACGAAACTTGTTGTACATTGTCAGATACATCAGATTTTTCCTGTTGGAGACTAACGATAATTTGTTTATATTATCTTAGTCATAACATTCTTCTTTGGGCTAGTTGAGCTCACCCTTTTCCTTGTTGTTCCATTTTTTCTTCTCGGGAGGCGAGAATGTAGCGAGTCTTAGTCGGGGTATGGAATGAAGGTTCTAGAGAGAGTTGTTTAGTAGTCCTCACCATTATTGTAAAATAATGTATCAATAAATGTGATGAGGATTTATTTGAGTATAAATATTGTCTAGAAGATAATATTTGTATTTAAACTCACGATTTTATTGTTGTGATAATAAAGTTGTAGTTGTTTTACGTACCACGTATTTGGCACTCGAGAATGGGTTGGATGGAATGGACCTATTTTGGGGCGTCACATTGTATAAGACCCGAAATTTTTTAAATAAAAAGGAATTTCCTTTATTTATTATTTTGAAATAGTAATGGTTGATTTGATTAATGTGGATAGTTAAGGGTTAAATAATGCAAATATTTCAAAATAAGCAAGTGGTTATAAAATATTCATTCTTTGTCGGGGAATATTCGTTTGGTCGTGGAATATTAAATGCTTGTCGGAGAATATTCGTTTGGGTCGTGGAATATTCTTCTTGTCGGGGAATATTAAATGCGGCCAGTAGCGATGATAATGTGGGCCCATAATGACGATTGGATGAGGAAAGCGATAAAACAAAGTTTGGGTGGTTATAAATAACTGGCGTAGTTATTCTGAATTAAGACTGTTGGAATACCCGATTGGTTAAAAATACGATGTCTGGCGTGGTTGCGAAGCACGGTATTACGCGATATTGTTGAATTATTGATTAAATGCGTAAGATGGCACTTTACTCAATAATTTTCACGGTGAATTCTTATTCGATATTTTATTTTATTGATTCGATAATTGCTGCGTTGATATTTTATATTATTGTTGTTGATAATTGTCACTTTACGATATTTCCCATTATCGGATCAATAATTCATATTATTTGAATAATATTATTAGATAACATTATTGGCAATGTCTAGAAAGTTACATCTAAGGAGAGGTTTGGTCACTTTAATTAATTTGGCGCCGATGAGGAGAGATCCTTATTGGAAAGCCCCCTCTTTCTGAGGAGCGGCTGGTTGTCGTAATTGTGATTACGTAATATTATTTGTGAATAATTAATTATTGATTCATATGATAAAGAAATATTTATTTTATGTGGATATAAATGATGGATTTATTTATGTGGTTATAAATGAAGAAATTATGTTGAGGTGTTTTATCGATTATTTTATCGGATTAGAGGTATTAAAAATTAAATCGGGGGTTTTGAGATATATTGCGGGGTTATAATTTTTAATCCGACCGATTTGGATTGTAGTAATTTTTGGGTATGTTATACATACATAAGTTGAGTATATGTCCACAAATTTTGAACCGTTAAAAATTCACGAATGATTTGTTATGAATTTTAAGAGGTGTCGATTCGGAAATTAGGGTTATAATTGATTTTGGTGGAAAATTCTAGAATTGAGTGGGCCCCACTTGTGGTTGGTGAAGAAATGTGCTGAATTTTATTTCAAATGTGGTGGGTGGCAATAGTAGCGAGGTAAAGCCATCGAGAGTACAGGTCAAGTCTGTTTTTTACGGCTAACATTTTCCTATAAATAGAGGCTAAGTTAGAATTGAAAATCACACCGAAACAAAGTTTTTCTCTTTCTCTCTATATTATTGAGCGTATTTTGTGAGTATTTAGATACTTTGAGAGTTCTTTATTCAAGACAAGTTTCATTCAAAGATCACTTCCTACCTTTCCTTCCGAAATCTTGATTCTTTGAGGTAAGGGATGTTATTTTCTTCTCAAATGATATTAATTCTTCAATATCATTATCTTTGAAATATTGGTTGGTACTTTTTATCAAATTTGGAACTTTTTCATGTCGGGGGTTACTATTCATGAGTTACTATTCACGAGTTCTATTCATGAGTTCTTATTCACGAGTTCTTATTCACGAGTTCTTATTCACTGAGTACTATTCATAGGCGTGAAAATGTTTTTTTGTGGAATTTCTATCTTTTGGTGTTTGAGTTCTTATTCACGTATACTACGGACTTATTCACGATATCTCAAGACTATTCACGAATACTAAGACTATTCAATCAAAAATGAAAATTTTTCTTTTCGTCTAAAATATCTATTACGGATACTAGCTTTGATTGTATCCATATTTTGATCATTCTTGAATTTTACACCTTGTGATTATTTTTGAGGTATTTTTGGACGTGGATAAAACCAAGTACGAATCCTTAATCCTTGTCATTTTGATTCCTTTGGATTAGATTCTTTAAAAATATTTTTCATCATCCTCAGTCTTAAATGATGATATTATTGAATATCTTTGGCCTGTAGTGCAAAGATGAATGATTTCTGAAGAATATCTTTGGCCTTTAGTGCAAAGATGAACAGGTGTTGAGATGAACATGACCGATTGATGAATATCTTTGGCCTGTAGTGCAAAGATGAATATTTGATTTGAGATGAATATTGATTGATGTTACTGAGGATAAAATATTGATGATGGATTTATTAAATTCATAGATTATAGTAGATTTCATTCTCTACGTAACTCTTACATGAATTATTATTTCATTGCGAATATTGATCCGAAACTTGTTGTCTCATTGTATTCTATCGATTTTTCCTGTTGGAGACTAACGATAATTTGTTGTATATTATCTTAGTCATAATATTCTTTCTTGGGCTAGTTGAGCTCACCCTTTTCCTTGTTGTTCCATTTTTTCTTCTCGGGAGGCGAGAATGTAGCGAAAGTCTTAGTGGGGTATGGAATGAAGGTTCTAGAGAGTTGTTTAGTAGTCCTCACCATTATTGTAAAATAATGTATCAATAAATGTGATGAGGATTTATTTGAGTATAAATATTATACAGAAGATAATATGTATTTAAACTCACGCTTTATTGTTGTGATAATAAAGTTGTAGTTGTTTACGTACCACGTATTTGGCGACTCGAGAATGGGTTGGATGGAATGGACCTATTTTGGGGCGTCACGGTTGGTATCGAGCTTAGGGATATGATCTGGCGGAGATGGGGAATAGAACTAGGAGGGAGAGCGAGTAAATCCTTCGCTAGTGTGTCCTACCTAAGCTTATTTGTTAGTTGGTCGGTATATAGGGATATTATGTGATTGATTTCCTTAATTAACCCTTGTTTTATATGATAATTGAGAATATCGACTTAGAATATTAATAGTGGTGTAAATGAGACCGTGGAGATGCACAGTACTTAACAACGAGGAGAAGCGTGCAACACTGGCCGGCAATGTACCTCCCGTGAATAACACCACCGAAAGCGGATGATGAACGAGGGATGTTTAGAAGTTTTTTGCAGTTCATGCAAAATCAGACGAGGAGACTCGTGTTCAAAATCTGAGGAGGAGATGATAGCAATTCACGGGTGGTCGCAGCCAAGCGATTCAAAGAAGTTGGGACCACGAGTGCTGGGGAAAGCAGATCCGATCATGGCGGAAACATGGGTCAAGCAAATTACCAAGATATTCGATGTCTTGGGATGCACGAAAAGAACGAAAGTTCCATTCGCTACTTTTATGTTAAAATGGCGGTGATTCTTGGTGGGAATCGTGAAGCGTACATCCATTCAAATTACACTCGGATGTCGTGGGAGCGTTTGAGAAGCAGATTCAATGACAAGTACTTCCCGAAAGTATTCGTCGTATGAAGGAAGTGGAGTTTATTAGATTGGGCGAGAATAACATGGCGGTGTCCCAAAGACGAGGCGAAGTTTGCGGAGTTATCCAGTTTGCACCTCATTTGGTGGAGAATGAGGAGCGATGATGCGCGGATGTTTCGAGAGGTTTGAAACCCGGATACGTCGGTATCTCATTTCTCATAAATTTTTCTCTATTCGGATGTTGTAAAAGGGCTCGATTGTTAGAAGCGAGATAACGAAATACGTTCAACCGAGAGACCATAACGAGGATCATACCAAAGATAGCGATCATCGAATAACGATAACCGGTGGAGAAAGAAGAATACGGACAAAGGCGGTAACCACTCGGTGGTAATCGTGGCCGTGAAAATAGAAGAAGTGAGTTGGGAGGAGATTTTAAAAGAGGAGATTCAACAACGACCATGTGAAGACGTCGGCGCCAATGTGGCAACTAGTTCAAGGGAGGAGAAAGACCATCCGGTATCGTATGTTACAAATGCGGAAAGAGGGACATATCACCCAAACCGCCAACAACAGTTTAAGGTATGCTATAATTGTGGAAAAGAAGGACATATCGCTCGAGATATGACGATATCGAAACCTAGTCATGTGAGGCGGTGACTCAAAAAGATGTCCCAGAAAAGTCAAAGTCAGCGATTCACGGAAGGCGTTTGTCGTGATTCCAAAAAATACGAGAACCCGAACGAAGTTAGCACGGGTTAGTTAATTATAAATTCTTGCGAAGTTTATACCTTCTTGAGATCTGGGTTCTACCCATTCTTTTATCTCTCTTGCTTTGCGCCAACGCGTTTGAACTTGACTACGGAGAAATTAAACTTTGACCTATCTGTGGAGACTCCATTAGGAGAAACTTTCATTACATCCGTTGTTTAAAAATCTTGCTTGATTCGGAGTTGTACTTATCGCATTACCGTTAACCTTATTTCTATAGAGATATTTGTTTTGATGTGATTTTAAGGTTAACTACTCATCATGCCAAAATTGATTGTTTTTCGTAAGGTTGTTAGTTTTCATATTCCTAAGCAACACTTGTTATTGAATTCAAGCAATCAAACCATTGTAATCAAACATTTTCATATCAAGCCATGAAGTCATTCGTTTATTACGGATGTCAAATTTTCTTAGTCCATGTTATGGATTTGAATAAAGACACGTCGATTTGAATAATATTCTTGTTGTTATTGATTTTTCTGACGTATTTCTGAAGAATTTATTGGCTTACTCCCAAAGAGGCGATATTAAATTTTGTATCGACTTTGAACCGAGACAAAACTCATTTCTAAAATCTCATATCGAATGGCTCTATTGAACTTCGTGGAGTTAAAAATTCAACTATAGAATTTGGTACCGAGCCTTTATCTTGTGACTTCCTTTGTGGAATTCACCTAAGCCGGATTTCTACATAGGAGGCGTCATATTCGATGCGATAAAAGCGATGAAGTGTCATTGTGACGTCTTTATCCAAGATTGGGATATGAAGTCGCGTTGAGAGCAACCTAAGTCAAGAATCGAAATCGTAGCTTTCTAGGCTTAGTTGGTTATTATCGGAGATTCGTTGAAGGATATTCTCGAATCGCTATTCCATTAACGTAAATGACTCATAGAGATACAAAATTCAAATGGAAGCAAGGAATGTGGGAAGAGCTTGAAGAACTCAAGAGGAGACTCATTTCAAAGATATGTTACGACCATGCCATCCCGAAAAGCGAACGTGGTAGGCGGCGTGTTGAGTAGAAGATCGATACAAGAAATCTGAGTACAATATTGTCAAAGACTCATTTCAGTATAATATACAAATAATAGAGATGAAGATGAAAACTCTAGGTACCCACGTGATGATATACTGATGCGTGATGATATCGAGTATAATCGACTTTAATCGATAAAGTTAAAGTCATTCAAGCTACACACCGGAGTGATGAATTTGAAGAAGGAGGGCGAAGTTGTTATTTTAAAAGCGAGAATCGGTGAGGTGAGGAAAGCTCAAACCTTCGATTTATTAATCCATTTGAAATTCTCGATCGAATAGGAGCGTGGCCTATAGACTCGTTTTACCACCAAGTATGGCGTGTTCATGCGTTTTTCACGATCGATGTTACGTAAATATGTGGACGACCGAAACACGTTATTGAGTTAGAACCGGACGAGATAATAGAAGACTTAACGTATGAGGAGGTACTGTCAAGATTTTGGATAGGAAGGAGCATGTCCTACGCGTGTGAAAGGTCATACCATAAGTTAAAGTTTTGTGGAGAAACCATGCTTTATTGAGGAAATGACACGGGAGTTGGAAACGAAAATGAAAGCGAGGTATCTTTACCTTTTCAAACACACACGTATGCGTCACGTCCAATTTCGAGGACGAAATTTCATAAGGAGGGAGGTTGTAAGACCAAAATTTTTTAAATAAAAGGAATTTCCTTTATTTATTATTTTGAAATAGTAATGGTTGATTTGATTAATGTGGATAGTTAAGGGTTAAATACATGCAAATATTTCAAAATAAGCAAGTGGTTATAAAAATTCATTCATTCTTTGTCGGGGAATATTCGTTTGGTCGTGGAATATTAAATCTGTTGGGAATATTCGTTTGGTCGTGGAATATTCTTCTTGTTGGGAATATTAAATGCGACGAAGCAGCTTGAGCCAATGTGTGGGCCCCATAATGTAAAGCGATTGGACGAGGAAAGCGACAAAGTTTGGGTGGTTATAAATAATTGGCGTAGTTATTACCAATTAAGACCGTTGGAATACCGGTGGTTAAAATATGATGTCTGGCGTGGTTGCATTGAAGAAGCAGCGGTATTACAGAAGTATTGTTAAAAATTATTGAATGCACGTAAGATGGCACTACTTTCAATAATTTTCACATGAATTCTTATTCAATATTTTATTTTATTGATTCAATAATTCTTTGCGTTGATATTTTATATTATTGTTGTTCAATAATTGTCCTTTGCATGTATTTCCCATTATCGGATCAATAATTCATATTATTTGAATAATATTATTAGATAACATTATTGGCAATGTCTAGAAAGTTCATCTAAGGAGAGGTTTGGTCACCTAATTGCGGCAAGCGATGAAGGAGAGATCCTTATTGGAAAGCCCCTCTTTCAGGAGCGGCTGGTTATCATAATTGTGATTACGTAATATTATTTGTGAATAATTAATTATTGATTCATATGATAAAGAAATATTTATTTTATGTGGATATAAATGATGGATTTATTTATGTGGTTATAAATGAAGAAATTATGTTGAGGTGTTTTATCGATTATTTTATCGTTGGAGGTATTAAAAATTAAATCGGGGTTTTGAGATATATTGCGGGGTTATAATTTTTAATCCGACCGTTGGATTGTGGTAATTTTGGGTATGTTATACATACATAAGTTGAGTATATGTCCACAAATTTTGAACCGTTAAAAATTCACGAATGATTTGTTATGAATTTTAAGAGGTGTCGATTCTAAATTAGGGTTATAATTGATTTTGGTGGAAAATTCTAGAATTGAGTGGGCCCCACTTGTGGTTGGTGAAGAAATGTGCTGAATTTTATTTCAAATGTGGTGGGTGGCAATAGTAGCGAGTAAAGCCATCAGTAAAGAAAGTCAAGTCTCGCTTTTACGGCTAACATTTTCCTATAAATAGGGCTAAGTTAGAATTGAAAATCACACGTAAACAAAGTTTTTCTCTTTCTCTCTCTATATTATTGAGCGTATTTTGTGAGTATTTAGATACTTTGAGAGTCTTTGTTTAGTACAAGTTTCATTCAAGATCACTTGAGCCTTTCCTTAGAAATCTTGATTCTTTGAGGTAAGGGATGTTATTTTCTTCTCAAATGATATTAATTCTTCAATATCATTATCTTTGAAATATTGGTTGGTACTTTTTATCAAATTTGGAACTTTTTCATGTCGGGGTTACTATTCATGAGTTCTTATTCACGAGTTACTATTCATGAGTTACTATTCACGAGTTCTTATTCACGAGTTACTATTCACGAGTATTATTCATAAAGCGTGAAAATGTTTTTTGTGGAATTTCTATCTTTTGGTGTTTGAGTTACTATTCACGATATCAAGACTATTCACGTATACTATACCTTATTCATTTAATACGGACTATTCATTCATAGAAAAATGAAAATTTTCTTTTTCGCCTAAAATATCTATTCGGATACTAGCTTTGATTGTATCCATATTTTGATCATTCTTGAATTTTACACCACCGTGATTATTTTTGAGGTATTTTTGGACGTGGATAAAACCAAGTACGAATCCTTAATCCTTGTCATTTTGATTCATTGGATTCGTTCTTTAAAAATATTTTTCATCATCCTCGGTCTTAAATGATGATATTATTGAATATCTTTGGCTTTTGTAGTGAAAAAGATGAATGATTCTGAAGAATATCTTTGGCCTTTAGTGCAAAGATGAGCAGTGTTGAGATGAACATGACCGATTGATGAATATCTTTGGCACAGTAGTGCAAAGATGAATATTTGATTTGAGATGAATATTGATTGATGTTCTGAGGATAAAATATTGATGATGGATCATTAAATTCATAGATTATAGTAGATTTCATTCTCTACGTAACTCTTCTATGAATTATTATTCCATTACGAATATTGATCCTCAAACTTGTTGTCTATTGTATTCTATCGATTTTTCCTGTTGGAGACTAACGATAATTTGTTGTATATTATCTTAGTCATAATATTCTTTCTTGGGCTAGTTGAGCTCACCCTTTTCCTTGTTGTTCCATTTTTCTTCTCGGGAGGCGAGAATGTAGCGAGTACTAGTTAGGGTATGGAATGAAGGTTCTAGAGAGAGTTGTTTAGTAGTCCTCACCATTATTGTAAAATAATGTATCAATAAATGTGATGAGGATTTATTTGAGTATAAATATCTGCAGAAGATAATATTTGTATTTAAACTCACGCTTTTTATTGTTGTGATAATAAAGTTGTAGTTGTTTACGTACTACGTGATTTGGCGAATTCGAGAATGGGTTGGATGGAATGGACCTATTTTGGGGGCGTCACAAAGGAGTAGTTCAACAGATTTTAACGGTAACACCTCCGTAGTTATTTTTATAAAATGTTTTGTCGTTTTCTCAATCCGACAATAATAATTACATTGTGGGGTCCACCAATGATTGAGTAGTTGTACGAATATTCCTAACAAAAAGAATATTCCCCACCAAACGAATATTTTATAACAACTTGCATACTTTGCAAAATTTATAAATATTACCCACAACTATAACATTATATCAAATTTATTCCATAATATTCAAAAATAATATTTATAGAAAAATTCATCTTTATTTATAAAAGTCTGGGGTCTTCTGAGAAAATCTATAGAAAAAAGAAGAAGAGTATTACGGTACTTCACTACTTTGATATCCGATTGTCTTTTTACGGTAAGGGATATTATTTGTTGTACCGTAAGTGGGTGTTATTCTTTCTTATTCATGAAGAGAACTTACATTATTCCATTCATTATTATTACATTGGAATAACTTTTGTAAAAAGTGGCATACCTATACATACATAACTTCAGACACGTGGATACCCTATACTTGGTGAAATCCTTATATTATTCCATTCTTATTTATTACATTGGAATAACTGTATCTGTGAATCCCCTATACTTGGTGATCTTCTTACATTATTCCATTCTTTATTATTCTGTTGGAATATCATGTCATGTGTTTTACAGGACACGGTTCCATTGTTTATTATTCCGCATTTATTATTACATTGGAATATCACATGTCGTGTGTTTTACGGGACTGGTTCCATTGTTTATTATTCAAAGCATTTATTATTACATTGGATCATCCCGCTTGCGGTGTGAATTTCACCGACTGGTTCCGTTATTATTATTCTATTGGAATAACTCGCCTCATACATCTGCAATCCGCATGCGTCGTGGTGATTTCTTTTGTTATTCCATTCTTTATTATACCCAGTTGGTTAAAACTTTGACTTCTATACTCCATGAAAATTAGTAGAATATCTTTGATATTTGCGTTTCATCCAAAGATCTTTTCATGGAAATATTCTTACGGTTATTCTTGAATTTTACTCTACAAAACAAAGATCGTGTTGACAATTTGGACGTTAATAATTCTCGGATTAAATAATTCTTGAACTTGTTTTATTGAATTATTATGTCATTGTCATCATTCTCATGTTATCTTATGTTATCTTTCGCTTACGTGCATAGATGAACTTAGTATGATTATGACCAAGGATCATTCTAAGTATAATCATGGCTTGATATAAATGATGTGACAAAAGTCCTTAGTGGCTGTAATGCAAAGTGATGGATAGTTTTTGGTATGATTATGACCGGGGGTGATTCGGTATAGTCATGACTATTGATAATTTGATGAAAATCCTCGACCGTGGTACGTTGATGATTAGATGTGGTGGTTTATTTATTGTCGAGTCTCGTGATAAAAATTGATGAAAACCTTTAAAACCTAAAAGATAGTAGACTTTATTCTCTACTTGACTCTTTTAATGGATCAGATATTCATTGCAGATTTAAACCGGTTGTTCTATTGTATTTTATCGGTTTAACATTGTTGAAGACTATTGATAATTTATTCGCATTATCTTAATCATAATATTTCTTATTGGGCTAGTTGAGCTCACCCTTTCTTTTTTATTCTCTTCGTGAAATGAGAACATAATTTGGGACGAGTCGGGAAGCAGAGTAATGGTCAAGAGGATAGCATTAGTAGTCCTCACTATACGTGAAATAGTGTGATAATAGTTGTAATGAGGACTCCTTTTGAGTTTGTATAATATCTAGTAGACAATATTTGTATTCAAACTCACGGTTTACGTCGATTGTATACCATGACAGTTATATTAGTAAGTCAGATTTGAATTTACGTACCATGTAAATGCATGGCGACCCAAGATGGGTGACGTATACCTAATTTTGGGGGTGTCACAAGAAACATATGACAAGTTGACATCATAGAAATCTTATAGAGTAAATTTAATACTAGTCAAGTTTAACGGTTAAATTTGGCACATTTATTCTTCACTTGGTAGGTCATGGTGTAATTATGTGTATGAATTCTTGTAGTGTTTGTTTTGCTTGATGATTCACCAACACAAAGTCTATGTCTATGTCAAGTCAACCATCTCCTTAACATGGCCATGGCCATCCTTCTAGGTTTTCTTTAAGAATTTTTTGTGAAGAAAATAGTCAAGTACCTCTATCAAAAGTTTATGAATTGAAAATTTAACATAGGGTGTAAAGGAAAATGATATGCATCTTAATTATTTACGTCGAGTTTTTGATTATCAATTATATAGATAAATATTAGTAGTAATTTATCTAGAGAAATGTATAATAAGTAAAGTTCTCGTATAATTCTATCAAATCACATATAGTGATGTACTGTCGTAATTATAATTCAGTATAAATTTATCGCAATACATAGCTCGGATATCAATGGCTAATTGACCACTTAATTAGATGAGCTCCAACTGATAATTAGATTCCATCCAAATACTCCCTATATTTCAAATTATAATATTATTATTTATTTTTGAAATAGATGCTACACATAGGTCATAATTGGTATTAAGTGAGGTGAGCGATATTATGTCATTATAAATATTAAAAATTATTTAAAAAATAGTATTAATTATAAAATTTATTATTTTTAAAATTTAAATGAATCGTGTTAATTTTAAATTTAAAAATACTTAAAATAATTTTAATTTAATCATAAGTAAAATTAAATGAAATAAAAGAGTATATGCCTAAACTTTTTGGTTGGGCTTAAAAGGTGTGGCCAATATCTAACCCAACCCATTTCAAATCATACAAGCCCACATAAATTCCGGACAAAGAAGTAAACAAGTAGACGCTTTGCTCTTCGTCTCTCTTCCCGTCACTGCAATTCAATTTGTAGAGAGAGAAAGAGAAGCTGAAGCTCCGAAGTACCACCATGCCCACCAAAATTCGTCGCTCAAAAAAGCGCAAGCTTTTGAAACAACGAGGTAATAATCAAAATAAAGAACCCCATTTTCAATTTCTCGATTTGCTGTAGCCCATTTTTCTGCCGCTTACTTTGTGGAGCTAAATCTAGCAAAAATGAAGGCGAAAAAGAGGGCTAATGAAGCAGAAGGGATAAGCCCACTGCTTGAGAAGTATTGGGTTCAGCGATTCAATTTGTTCTCGAGATACGATGAGGGTATTAAAATGGACGAAGAAGGATGGTACTCGGTTACGCCGGAAGCGATTGCAGTCCGGCATGCTCAACGGAGTGGAGGTGGACTTTTGATAGATTGCTTTACCGGCGTTGGCGGCAATGCCATTCAATTTGCCACTATGTAAGAGTTTGTAGCAATTGTTTTTAGAAGAATTATCAGTGCAATTTGTTCTTCCTTTTTTTTTTTTTTTTTTAATTTGATGGGTTCACTTAGATTCAAGATTTATTCGGAGTAATATACATATTCACTCACATTATTCATGACACCTACAAACTTAGTAGTATTCCACAAAAAAGTCCCATTTGTCAATTTTTTTTGTTCCTCAAAAAGATTCCATTTTTTAGTAATAGTAGTATAAAATGATATGCTGTACTCAGGTTTGCCATCACGGTTTCATTATCTTACGACACTACTAACACCTAGTCATTTTTAAGGGTATAGATGGAACACATATATATTTAATACTCACAAATTTTGCAAATATTACTCTTTTTGTGCAAAGGAGGGAGGATGTTGTATGTAACACACTTGAAAAGTGAACACATGTGTCTTTATATCTTTATAATGTGGATATAAATTTATAGATTTCTTTTGGATGCTACCTTAAAGTTCATTCTTTATTTTTTCAGATTATTTATATCCTTTTGTGAATTACTATATTTTGAAGTAGAAGATGTCTTAACTTCTATTATTTTATTTTTAGGTGTAATCATGTTATTGCTATTGACATCGATCCTCAAAAAGTTGTGTTGGCATATAGTAATGCAAAGGTATATGGTGTGGAGAATTATATTGATTTCATTGTAGGAGACTTTTTTCAACTGGCGCCATCTCTGAAGGTAATTATTTTTGTATCTTTCAGATTAATAAATTAAATTGTAAAGAGAAAATAAAATAATTCTTGGTTGAGGCTATTAGCTATATATTAGTTGGTGCACGCTTTGGCTTGGCCCTTTGAGTTTCCTTTTTTTTATTTTCCTTCCCTTGTGTGGAGTTCCTAACTTGCTTTGTAGTATTTGAAAACTGAAATTTTATGGCTTCATCTATATACCGACAAGGGGCAACCTTGGTGTGAAATTGTTCATTGTACATTTTCACTCTTTTCTCTGAACTTTATTGATCTTGAGCCTCAAATTTTTTCTTTCATTGTTATTCTTACTTGCAATGCTCTGTCAGTAGACCACTTCTTCAAAAATTTGAACTATTTATAGAGTATTTGCTGGAATATATGACCTGAATGTCTGAAGCACTTTTTAGTTTTTGTTGACTTAAGTATCTAGAACTAGAAGGCACCAAGTATGTAAACTGTAATGCAGTTGCTGCAGAAAACCTGGCTGATTTTTTATTTGCTTATCTTCATTTGCTATTGGCATTCCAATTTTTCACTCTTAGCTTTGTAATTATGAACTTTTTTTAGGGGGACGTAGTATTTCTTTCACCACCATGGGGAGGTCCATCATATAAGACGATTCAGAATTTCACACTTGATTTAGTGAAGCCAAAAGATGGGTATGTGGTGATGATATTGTTTACTATCTCATGAACTGAAAAATGAAATATGCACAAGACCTTCTGGAATGCTGAATGCATATACTTTGGACTAAAAGGTACAAATTTGATATGCTTAGCTTAAGCGGGCTTCTCATATGTATCTGAATAGGAATTTTGTTCAAACAAAGTCAAGGAGCTTATATTATTGTTCACAAGGGCCTGGTAAATTTGCTCTTTTGTTCTAGCCCTCATAATGTATGCATATGTGTTTCGTGACATACTCAGTAGCTTGCTTTCTTCTTAGATTTGAAGGATATGTCATTTTTATTATTTAAAAAGCTTTTTCTTTTCTTAACTAACGTGGAATTTTTTCACAGGTGGAATCATAGATATTCAAATTCTCTTGATAATTTAGTTTGTTTTGTTTTGACCTTCTTAGTCGCTCCAATGTATGGATTCAGCTCTCAGAATTTGCAGTTACCTGAATTTGTCTTTTAAAGTCCTTGATCACAAGAACCCTGTGCTTCCAAATAATCAAATGGTGATTGATTGCAATAGAAATTTGGTTGGAATCTTCAAATATTTTCTGTCACAAAGTGATTATTTACTGCTTGTTGCCATCTTTCTGTGTCTAGTGATCATTGCAATGTTTCAAATGTTCTTTCACACAATAACTTAGACTATCATTTAAAATTATGCGTCTAATGTTATCTGTGAGTGCTTTAAAACAAGGTATTGGTTCAAAGATCTTAACACTTGAAGCTATATGTGCAGGTATTCTATGTTTCAAGTCGCTCAAACAATAACATCCAACATTATCATGTTCTTACCTCGAAATGTGGATATAGACCAAGTAGCAGAACTTTCTTGGCTGTCTTCTCCTCCTCTAGATGTCGAAGTATTACTTCTGCTATATAATATTCATATCCTTTTTCTTTTTCCTTTTCTGCTAAGCTTTTCTACTATACATGTTGCTTGATAAGTAATGAATGTTTACCTTTACTTGTGATGAAGTAAATTAGCTTATTAAAGATAGTTTCACGTATGCAGATTAGTCATTAGCTTATTAAAGATAGTTTGATGAATGCAGATTGAAGAGAATTACATGCACGGCAACTCAAAGGGTATAACTGTCTATTTTGGTGATACTACTTCATCCGAGCAAATAACTTAGATAATTAAACAGCTCTTAAAGCTGAAGCTTTTGTTGATTTACCATTCCATGTATGTATCTGGGATGAAGCCTTTGTGTTGCATGGTGAAATCCTGAAAGTGAAAAAACTTGCACTTTCTTTTTATTTATTAGGGCACCAAAGGGGCATGCTGAAGAGTGCTGATTGTGATTATACTGCACTGAAAGTTGAAGAGTTTATTGATAATAACAGTACTTGTGAAATTAGTTTCAGTTTATTAGTTATTACTAAAAGAGTTTGATATTAATCCTGTACGTGACAAAACTTGCACCTTCGTTCATGATTATACCTGTGATATTAATAGGACCAAAGTGATATTAATCCAATTTCTCTCAGAGTTGTCACATTACTTTTATGCTAATTTTTTTATTTAAAAAATTGATAAAAATAATAATTGTATTTTTCTTAATAAACTATAGAATTAGAACAATAAATATTGGGGGATTATGTTACTACGTAAAACTTATAATTTATTTAGAAAAATAAATGAAAATAATTAATATTAATTATCCTAAATTGAAAAGTTATCTTGTAGCTCAAGTGGAAAGATTTGATTAACCCAAATCTGATTTTAATTCGGAAACTCTCTCTACGTACCCTTTATATAACCCAGGTATTAATCCTTAGAACATGCACGTCTGATCTCTCTCTCTCTCTGTGCTGGATATATTCGACTTTCTCTCTCCTTTCATAATAATATAATTAATACAAGCCAAGTTGTTTAATTTTTCCATGGAGTCCAAAAAAGCAGTGGTAATTCGTAAGGTCTGGGAGGAAAATCTTGAATATGAATTTAGTTTAATTCAAAAAATTGTGAGAGATTATCCGTATGCCTCAATAGACACTGAATTCCCAGGAATTGTTGTTCATCCAAACCTCGAAAAACACATCAAATTCTCCCACCTCACCCCATCAGACGCCTATCTTTTAATGAAAACCAACGTAGACGCTCTTAACATCATTCAACTCGGCTTAACCTTGTCCGATGCCACCGGAAACCTCCCAGATTTGGGCTCAAACTCATGCTACATCTGGGAATTCAACTTCCGGGAATTCAATATCGATACAGATCTTCAAAACCGAGATTCCGTCGTGTTACTTGAGCGACAAGGCATCGATTTCTTGAAGAACAAGGAAGAGGGTGTCCGCTCGGAACACTTTTCCAAGCTCTTCTCTGCTTCTTTTTGTACTATTTATGATCAAAAATTGACTTGGGTGACGTTCCACAGCGCTTATGATTTCGGGTTCTTGATTAAGGTGTTAAGGCAGGATGATTTGCCGCCGGATTTAAACTCGTTCATGTGGGTTTTAGGGATTTATTTCGGGATTTCGGTGTACGACATGAAGCAGATGATGAAGTATTGTGGTTTGGAGAGCATGGCCAAAAATCTCGACGTCCATCGGGTAGTTGGACACAGCCACCAAGCGGCGTCGGATAGTTTACTCACCATGCAGACGTTTATGAAGCTCAAAGACACGTATTTCTATGGTGACAATATTAAGGTTTTGGATCAAATAACCGGCCTGCCTTATGGTTAAAACCTTAAAGTAATGGTGTAATTATTTCACAACTAAAATTTGATATTTTTACAAGATTTTCAAATGATTTTACTTGGAACTTATCTATTATTTATGTGAAAAAAGTCTTGTGAAACTATCATTTTTGCTTGTAGAAATATTAATTCCCTATATATAAATATATAAATTTTGGCTGTGCCACAACAAAAATATGGTTTATATAGATTTCGCGAACCTTTACAATTGTTTTAATGACAATTAAATTTTTTTATGCTACACTGATCGATACAATTTTCATTGTGATATTAGGTTTGAAAACTAATATTTTTAATTATATATTTATATGTATTTATGATATTTTTAACTTCACGTAAGAGAGAATCATGTGAAAATATGTAAAAACACATGTAAAAAATAGTACTCCACATCAAATTTTGAATATTGATATATCTACAAGTTTCTCCTCATATGAATCTTGTAGAACTATCAAGTTACAAGTAAGGTCCACTTCATGTCAGAGAGAATCTTATAAAATTATCAAATTTACTTGTGAAAATATCAATTTTCTACATTTTTATTTTGCTCACAAAATTTGAAAATAAAATTATATATTTGGGCTTGTTTTATCGATACGATTTCAGCTTTGCATTTTAGTTTTCAAGAATATATCAAATTATTGAAAGAAAATTGTTAACAAATTTGTTTTTTATTTATATACATATACGTTACACAACATTATATATTCACATGTTACAAAGACCAAATCCACGGGGTATGATATAATAAGCCATATTGTTTGATAACTTTCAAACCTTGTCAAAGTCCTAATTATGAATATTAAATGCTCCTATGTGACATAATTTACCGACTTCTTTGAATTAAAAGGTTATTTTAAAGAAATAAATAAATAAATAAAACTATTCTCTCCGTACTTTTTAATATACTTAATATATGTTATTTTAGAGTACAGTATAAATATTTTAAAAATAATTGTATAATATTAAATATAAAGGTAATATGATCATACACAGTTGTGAAAAAAGAACAAAGTATAATTATTTGCGTGATTTGTAATAAAAAAATTGACATATAAAGTCCAGTTAAATATGATGGACTTGATTATTATTTAGACATACCAGAAACAAATTTAGAGAGTATCACAAATTTTTTGGATAAATTTTATACTGAAGAAAACACATTGATCAGCAAACAGGAATATGCATACAATAAATTCAAACAAGACTCGGTTTAGAATGAGGTTTCTTTTGGTAGAAGAAAAAATTTTCAAAATTAGAAATATAATTTGACTATTAAAGTCAAATAACAGTATATTAAATTTGAAATTAATATGAACTTATTTAATTTTAGTTGATACAATTATACAACTATTATAATGATATAGTATATAATAAAAATATTAATCATAAAATTTATTTTATTCTAAATTTTTATGAGTCGTATAAATTTTAAAATTTAATATTCCATCGTTTGATCTGAAAAGCTAAATTATATCTAATTTTGAAATTAATGGAGTACTATTTTTCCTAACATAATATCCCTCATAAGAACCTTTTTAGTATATATATATCTTAAATAGAAGTATGAGACAAATTTTAAATATTTTAAGATTTTTTGAAATAAATTATTTTAAGTTGGTATTGATGTGTTCAATGCAAATCTTAATATTAATAAAATTTATAACAAATAATATATATGACGGTCTTTCGTAGTAGGTATTTATCCTTAAAATTGAGAGACCATTAAGAATTTAAAATTATAATATTCTTATAATACTATTTTCACACATGTGGTCTATATATTGACGGGCAACAATGATTCTTTTTTGTATTTACCTTACCTACAAAAATATTTAAAATATTTTTTTGTTATTTATTTAGTTATTTCATATTAATGAATGCTGAATATAGCATGCATGGACACGTAGATATATTTACATTTTGTGGGGTTTCAAATTCTTTTATTTTAATTCTTATTGTCATTTTCGAAGTGATCAGAAATTGGGATTTCCTCAAATGGAGTAACAATAATTACCTGTATTTTGTTGGCTAATTAGCTCCATCCAACAGTTTAATTTAGTCTTCCTAATGTGCCATCCTTTGGCTTTTTTATTCCAATCCAAAAATTTCCTTGTCTTGTTTAATTACTTAGGAAATATTTAATGTTTCCAAAGTTATCTTACATTGATTTAGAGATCATATGATATTGTTGTTATTATTATTTGGGAAAATATTGAATAAAAATAAGATTTACTTCTTGATTTTTCATAAGAAGCTATGTTTGGTTGAAGGTATATACTAAGATTAAATAAGAATTATATATATATATATATATATACGCAAAAATAAAGTTGATTAATAACTTTTAAAATAATTTCTGAGAAATATTTTGACAAGTTTTAAAAATTGAATCCAAACACACTTTAAAAGCACTGAATTTTAACTAGTTTTAAAATTGCTCGAACAAGTTTGACGACTTGTGCGAGGCACGGGCTAATTTGAGATAATAGTATTAATTCTTTGTTATGTTATTTTTACTTTTAAACAAATTTATAAAAATATTTTTTTAATAGATAATAATTATATTTTTTTTTGACATTTTTATAGGTGTTAGGGGATAATTTCAGTATGAGAATAAGTAATAAGATTAACAATAGATAATTAATAAGTCATGACCAACCGTCAACTAATATGAGTCAACTCAACCAACTAAATTAACTCGTTCAATGAATGTCAATTGAGTGTCATGCTTCTAGATATAATATGGATTAATTGGGATTTGAATCCCCTCCGTTGTGCATTCTCTTCTATTCCATACAATAGAACATATTTTTATAGTCGTTAATAGTATAATTGAAATCGATGTTGGTTAACTAATTTATTATATTGAATAACATAATTATTTTAAAAAAAAATTGACACTTTTTCATCATTTGATGAAAAGTGGAATTTTTATCAAAATTTCAATGGATGAAAATAATTTTTGTAGAATTGATCTTAATATTATCAATAATCAATTAACATATTTTGATTATTACTAATAAAATTATTAAAATCAAATAATTAACGTATCGGATGAAATTGGAAAAAATGTGCAACGGAAGAGAGCCAAATCCAATTAATTACCTATATTTCTTTTTATTTCTCATCAAACGAATTACAACTTTTTTTAGAAAATCTTAGTTATTTTTTTATTTATTGCAAATTACCCATGACAAATTAACTGTCACTTTTTCCCCTTTCTTTTTAATCAAATTCTGACTCTTGTTTTTACACACACAATGCAAACAAGAGCATTGAAATCATAAGCAAACATAAAATAAAAGTGTTGCTGATTTCTAAAACTCTTTCTGTCTTTCCTTTTCCAAGAACATCAGCAGGTGGTTAATACTGTTAATGTTCTTGGCTATTTTAGATTCTTTAATCCACATAAATATAGGACCAAAATCTGAAAGTTTCAACACGGCTCAGATTCAAAGAACCTGGACAAAATATGGGTTATTTCTTATTTCTTCTGATTTCTCAAGTTCATATTAGCTTATGATTATTATTATTATTATTATTAATCAAGAGTTTTCAAGAAAAGCAAAAACAGGGGTAGGTGTTATTTCAGCCTCTAATTTAATTCCATTTTACATACATCCGTTGCTTTATTTTAGTACTATTTTTCTGGGTTTTTGCAGAAAAGTTCTTTTTCAAATGTTTCTCTCTTTTTTGTGCTTTTCAGTGAAGGTTTGATAAGGTGGGGAATAAAATGAGGCACTCTGGATGGTTTCCATAGAAATGCTTGTATTGACCAGAAAGGGTGGAGAAAGAAAGGTGAGAATGAGACTCGGGAGGCCCATATTTATTATATTTTTATATTCTCAACCTTTTTTGTTTATGAAAAAGACACATTCAAGATTTCATAAAAATAGTAATCATAATTAGGGGAAATGAAAATTACCCTAAAACTTTTCTGGGTTTTGGAAAATATTCCATTTTGGGGTTTCACTTTCTTTCAAAAATATTTTCATTGTTTTGTAAGTATATTTCAAGTTGCTTTGCACCCTTTGTTTTTTCTTTCAAGAACACCAAAGGACATGTCAGTTGCCCTTGTTCATAGGACACTGAAATTGTGAATATTTTTTACTGTTCATAAGAATATTTAGACAATTGGGTGGAAATTTGCAATGCAATAATCTTGGACATAACACCTTTAATTAAAGTTGCAATTGATGGAAATCAATCAGTTTGAGTCAAATAGCCCACAATTGAGTGTGAACCATATAGCCTACAATATGATATGTTGTTGAACAAAATGAGTCAATTTTATATGGCTGTATAAATTGTCAAAATTATGAAGCAAACATGTAAAGTTTTAACTAATTTACTACTGTTGTTAGATCTATGTAATATTCATGTAAATTAACTTGGATGAATATAAATTTTGCTTTCTTTCCGTACTCTTAATTTTCACGTCACATATCAACTACGCTCTTAGGAGAAATGAGGAAGACTTCAGCAGTATCTTGAGGCAGTTAATTGTGGCCGTTTCAATGGTTTTATTTAGAATAAAAGTCGACTGTTTTGATGAAAAATATGCTCATGTTTGAATTTTTAAGCCACGGGTAAAGAAACTTTTCCAATGGAATGATTTTACTATATGAACACTTTTGAAGACTTTCTAATAATCCAATTAAAATTAACTCGAGTGTTACTGTATTTCTAGTTATGCCACTTTTTTTTAAGACCTCTACTCAATATCTATATTAAAAATTACCAAGAATGTCAATTTATTCTAGAATTTCTGCTACTTTTTCCTTTATTCATCAGTTCATAATCACCTTTTTGATTATCAAACCGCCAAATTCGTTCCAACAGCTCACAAACAGTAGTCTATGTAGCTAGTAAAGATTCCATGGCTTTTTTGACTTGTGATGATTCACATTAAGAAAGGGACCATTGCACTTTGAATGGTTGTGCGGCGAACTGTAAATGTATCTCACACTTGTTTTTTGACCACCATCAACCTAGCCAAACACTTGTTTAAGTTGAAGAGTCATGGGTTAAAACAAAGTATAAAGCAAGGTAGTACTTTGTCTTTAGCCTAAGGGTACCAATACATATAAAGCAGCACTACCCCCATATTGTTTATGCCTGAGTTGAAGGAACTCTCATATTATATTACTATTTCCTTCAATTATTGGTTAAAAAACCAATACAGCAGACATATGCCTCAACTCCTATCCAAATTTATCCTTTTGCCCTTCTCAAGGTAGATTCATCCCTTTATTTGGACTTCCTGCATTTTCATCATGTTGACTTTATGAGCTGTAATACCTTATATAAATAAGAGCTCATCTATTCTTCATATCTACATCCAACTTAGTTCTGTTTATGAAGTTTTGGCTTGTAATCTGCTGCTACTACTGAACTCAGACAAACTTCTAGTGGTTCGTCATTGTTTTGATTCTATAGATACGAGCACCTTTTTAGCTGTATATGGTTCTTGTTAGAAATTGACAAAAGCGAGATATAATTTGTGTGGCACTTTTAGTTTAAGATACATTTTGACTATATAGGAGAATCTATTTCTTAATTTTCGTTTTGAGTCACAGCCCTCTTGCCAATGAGCAATAGAATTATTGACGAACTTGCAGCAAAGGGAATGGATAATTCAAGTTTGTCTGCATCACGTCGCGATTCAGAGAATTTACCATATGTTCACAAGGTGGGAGTGCCGCCTAAGCAGAAACTGTTGAAGGAGATCAAAGACACTTTGAAGGAAACTTTCTTGCCTGATGATCCCTTGCGCCCCTTCAAAAAACAACCAAAAAGAAGGAAGTTAGTCCTTGGCCTCCAAACTGTTTTCCCAATACTTGATTGGGGAAGAGATTACAATCTTTCCAAGTTTAAAGGTGATCTCATTGCTGGCCTTACCATTGCTAGTCTCTGTATTCCTCAGGTACAATAACTACATGGCATGGTTTTGAACTTTTTTATTGTTCGACACTTCTAAGAATTCTTGAATCTTCTTTTATGCAGGATATTGGATATTCAAAACTTGCAAATTTAGATCCCCAATTCGGCTTATGTAAGTTTTGAGTTTTCTTATCACTCTCTTTGTTTCTTAAGAACCACCAACAACTATACTTATGTGTATATGTTAATGTTATATTACAGATAGTAGCTTCATTCCACCTCTTATTTACGCCTTCATGGGTAGTTCAAGAGATATTGCCATAGGACCGGTGGCAGTGGTCTCTCTCTTGCTGGGAACTCTTCTACAGGATGAGCTTGATCCTGTTAAAAACAAACTTGAGTATCAACGCCTTGCATTCACAGCGACTTTCTTTGCTGGTGTCACTCAAGCCACACTTGGTTTTTTCAGGTAATATGATTCCTAATCATCAGCCAATATCTTTCACATTTTCTTCAAAAATACAGTAGCTATTTATGATCCTTCTGCCTTTTTTCCCAACATAATTGTGGATTTTCATTTCTTTTTAGACTGGGGTTCTTAATTGACTTCCTATCCCATGCTGCCATTGTTGGGTTTATGGCCGGAGCTGCTATTACCATTGCCCTTCAACAGCTTAAAGGTTTGCTCGGCATTAAGAAATTCACAAAGAATACTGATGTTATATCTGTTATGAAATCGGTGTTTGGCTCAATACATCATGGGGTGAGAACAATCTTTACCTTGTTACTACGCTTTAATTTTCCTTTGTTATCATATGATAACCTTTTGGCATTTAGTTTTCGTAACTTTGCTTTATATACAGTGGAACTGGCAGACTATACTCATTGGGGTATCGTTCTTAGTTTTCCTTCTGCTCGCCAAATATATTGTTAGTCACCACTGCTTCCCTTTTTTTCCTCAATCTATTTTAATATTTTTTCCCCTTTCCTTTCTAAGTTTTTCCTCTTTTCTTATTGTCATTATTTGATCAGGGGAAAAAGAACAAGAAGCTTTTTTGGGTGCCTGCAATCGGTCCGTTGATTTCTGTTGTTATCTCAACCTTCTTTGTGTATATCACCCGTGCTGACAAGGACGGTGTTCAAATTGTATGTACCATTCCTTAATTATCTGCTTGTACAATTGCCAGCTTAATTGACTCACTTATATATATCTTTTATTGAGGCTAAAAATTCCTATTACTGAAGGTAAACCACATCAAACAAGGCGTCAATCCATCAACTTTCGATAAAATTTATTTTACTGGCGACTATCTTGTCAAAGGTTTTAGGATCGGTGTTGTAGCAGGAATGATAGCTCTAACGGTAAGAAGAATATCTCACTCCATTCCTTGTCGCATTCATTTCATTGTAAAAGTCAATCATTAGAGTATCTAACAACAAAATTTATCGGATTATAGGAAGCCGTAGCAATTGGAAGAACATTTGCAGCGATGAAAGACTATCAGATAGATGGAAACAAAGAAATGGTAGCGTTAGGAACAATGAACATTGTTGGTTCAATGACATCTTGTTATGTGGCAACAGGTGGGGTTATATAAGCACTCATTTCCCCTTTTCAATTCTTTTTATCGAAAAGGTTTATATTAAACTAAAACTACTAAACTATGTAACAAATCATCACCAAAATTAGTATCCTGAACATAGTCGAATGCTCTCTTGCTATGATGATTATAAATAACTCTGAATTTATTTTTTTACGCAGGATCATTTTCTCGCTCAGCAGTGAACTACATGGCAGGGTGTTGTTCAGCAGTCTCCAACATAGTGATGTCTTGTGTTGTATTACTAACTCTGGTAGTGATAACACCATTGTTTCATTACACTCCGAACGCCATACTTGCTTCCATCATAATCTCTGCAGTGGTAGGACTAATCGACATTGATGCTGTTATTCTCATATGGAAGATTGATAAGTTTGATTTTGTTGCTTGCCTGGGAGCCTTCTTTGGCGTGGTTTTTGCTTCTGTTGAAGTAGGCCTTTTGATTGCGGTAAGTGAACCAACCATACCATTATTTTTTTTATCTGCAAACCAAAAAAGTTTTCCTATCAATTTTCATGCTGCAGGTTGCAATATCATTTGCCAAAATTCTCTTACAAGTGACAAGGCCGCGGACATCAATACTGGGGAAGATCCCGAGGACTAATGTTTACAGGAACATGCAGCAATATCCAGAAGCGACGAGAGTTCCTGGTGTTCTGATAATTAGAGTTGATTCTGCAATCTACTTCTCCAATTCCAACTATATTAAGGAGAGGTATTGTTGCTCTTCATCTTTCTGTTAACTGAGAGGCATGCTAGCTTCTCATCTATTGTTGTCCTACTTTTTTCAGCAACAAAAAACAAATTAATACCTCTTTTTTGCAGGATATTGAGATGGCTACTTGATGCGGAAGAAATATTGAGTGAACATAAACAACCCGTAATCCAAAAGTTGATACTCGACATCTCACGTAAGCCTCTACTGAAATAAATTCGCCTAAGTTTTCCACTACAATACTGATGAAAAGCATCTAATGACAAGCTTCCATTTTGTTCCTCAACTCTTTGCAGCTGTTACAGACATAGACACTAGCGGTATTCATGCCTTGGAAGAATTGTACAAGAGTCTCCAGAAAAAAGATATTCAGGTAATCAAAACTATGTCGTTTTGGCTAGTTTGCCACAGCCAAAATGCATATTTCCTTTCCCTGTACTTGGTGATAAACTTTTACCTGGTTTTTTCGGTTGTCCATATATAAACATGCAGCTCATTCTAGCAAATCCCGGACAAGTTGTACTTGACAAACTCCATGCATCCGATTTTGCAAACTTGATTGGAAACGACAAGATCTTCCTCACAGTAGCAGACGCGATTCTTATGTGTGCTCCAAAGTTGGAACAAGCTTGAGATTGCGTATGCACCCTTATCATAAACTACGACAATATAATTGATTGATCATTACATACGGAGTTTTGCTAGCCAGAAGAGGTTCTGAGAAAACGGAGATGGCCCTTGTATGCCAAAAGAGCTCTGCTTGTATCAAGTTTGCATATAAAGAATGGTTTGCTATAACCATTCTAGGGTTGGTTAATCATGGGTATGTAGTAAAGCCTCTTTCTTCTTAATGCTTCAAAGAAAGCCTGTGAGTTTTCATTCCATGAAACTTGTAGGTTGTAATGTTGTTATGTCTCCCAAAACATAAGGCTAGCTTTTCCCGCTGTTGGTTAATTTTGGTGCAAGTGATTGTTTGTAGGTGATCTTTGTTCTTATCCTTTCTCAATTTCTCACCTGTAAACTTTACTTGTATAATTCATTTGTCCTTGTATTAATATAAATTAATATCCCTTCAATAATTCCCCCCCTCCCCAAAAAAAAATAAAATGATAACAATACCAAATACCAGGCCAAATGTTCCAAGAAATGAGCAATAATTTCATTCCAACAGACCCAAAAGCAGACCACAATGTATGTCAGAATCAATCACAGGACCGAAATGTAGTAAAATTATAGATAAATATAAATATCCAAATCAAGAACAAGTTTTGGAGTGGTAATAAATAACCACCGCATAGTATATAGTTAATACCACATCAAAACGATAGTATATAGAAAACATCAGAATATTCCCTAATATGCGCTCATCTACTCTAAAAAATAAGCAGAAAGCTCGTGTTTTCTTAGAATAAGGAGGATGCGAAGACTAGGCCAAGAACAAGGGGCATAGCAGAGATGGCAAGTGCAGAGGAAGATGAGCTTCCTGGCGATGGTGCTGGTGCAAAATCATTACCTCCCGGAGACATTGTAGGTGCATCCGAAATAGGAGGCATCACCATCGGAGGGAGAGCTGTGACAAAAAAACCAAAAGAAAAAATGGCTCCATAAATATTTACATGCAACAATGCAAGTTATAACATGTAGTTTTTTATTTATTTATAAAGAATGTAAATACTCACACATCATATTTTTAACAAGGCATGATTTTATTTGATATTTTGGCTCTTTCGATATACACATAATATGACAATTATATGGTTGTAAATGTCAACATAAGAAATAGAATGTAGGACAACAAGGCCTACTTTCCTTTCTTAAATTCCATGAAAGTAAATAAAAAAAATTGGACAATTATATCATTCAAAAGAAGTCTTCTACAGCTAAATTGGGAGGGATGAAGAAAAGAGTGTTAAAAATTATTGCCCCCCCCTCCCCACAACACACAAAACAAAAAAGCCACGCAGATTTCCTTTCAATTTCCATTTCAACCCCCAAGTTAGTAATCTGTACCAACTACCAAGAAAGTGGTAAATAATTGAGCATGACAATTAGCTGCACAAAATTTCTACTTGACAAAAAATATACATCATTTATTTAGTACCAGCCATTCATTGTTGCTCTACTAATGGCATTAACCAGTCCTATTCAACTTGAGAAGCACAACGATAATAGTAATACTAATGGCAAGGAATGAGATCCCGTGACCATTTATGGATATTATTCAAATTACACGACACAATGACCGGATGATGAACAGAGGAACAACTCCAGAAAATATATAGAAAGTTGGGTGCCATATAAACAAGAAAGACATCCTAGAGACAAAATACAAAAAGTCTCAATTTAAAGTTAATATTCATAAAACTCACCTGTTAAACTTGACCCCTATAATTACAAAGAAGAACAAAAATTATGAAAGTAAATAAAATTTATACAACAGAGAGATTATGCGACACCCTGTACCTAAAAAGACACCGTTTTGACTTTATACGAGAGAAATCCTAGAATTTAAAATTGATGTAAGCTCTGAAGATCACAAATTTTTAGTAATTAATACTCCCTCCTTTCTGAAAATCACAAGAGTAGTGAATCTGTGTTGTTACTAGTTATACTTGTGTCATATTGTCATTTTATCCTATCCTTAAAAAGGAACCTTTTGTGTAAAAAAAAAATTCAATCAATTTTATTTTATTTTGTTTGCAGAAGGGACTCTTGTGGAAAGAAGGGAGGTGTACTTTTTAAATAGTATACAATAAGTACTATTGTATTAATTAAAAAAACAACCACTTATTTCATGAACTTTTTATAATGGAACACTAGTTAATCAGAAATAAAATTTCAAGTTCAAAATATAAAACCAATAAAGATCACAAGGGAAAACATTTCATATCTAGTCAAATCAGAGTAAGAATAAGCATATAAACAAAGCAAGTAATGGACAAAAATTAGATTAGAGTGTACAAACCTGGTGCCCCACCAGTGCTAACTGGCCACAGAGAAAAAAAAAGGGTAAGTTTCAAATCAATAATGAATACTGAAAAATTGAATACTACATATAAATGTACAGTCTCTACATCTAGATCCCAGGCTATATCATGAAAAGTTTAGTTTTAAGAAAAAATGAATTCCCAGATCAAGTATTTTCAAAAGAACACAAACATTATATTTGGGTTAAGAAGAAACAGAAATAAGAATAAAGAACAATTTTTATGACGAGAAAATCAACCGATTCAACTAAAAACAAAAACCCAGAAAGGGAATCTCATTTACTATTATATTACCAGAAAGGAAAAGAAGAAAAACTTACTTCCACAATTACTAATAGGAGGAGCAGAGATTTTGCAAGCAGAAGGAAGAGTCATGGCTTTAGTAACATTTAAAGAGACACCAAACTGAGCACTATTCTTAAAAGCCTCACAGAGACAACCAGCGTTAGATTTAAGAACGGTTTTGAGGCCAGAACAGCAGGAGCCTTCCGGCTTTCTGACGGTACTGCCGGAGCTGACATAAGAGAGACAGTCAGCCAAGTTCAGAACCACGGCGGAGCAGTCGACAGCCGGAGCTGGGGCGTCGGGGTGAGATGCAGAGTTGACAGTTGTGAATGCCCAGTTAAGGGTTAGGAAAATGGTGAGGAGGGTGGGGATTTGTTTGAGGGACATTTTTTGTTATCTAAGGGCAAGGGGCAAAAACAGGATTTTTTTTCTTGTGTGGAGATTTTGGGGTTTTATAGGGGAGATCAGTGAGAGAGATTGAGGGGTTTTTGAGATGTGGGGAGTTTGGAGTGGGGACCAGAGAGAGAACAACAAAGAAAAAGAGAGGATTACAAACACAAATATATTATTTGGGACTATAATGAAGTTAATTTTAATTAATTGATTAATATAATGTCGAATTGTCAATACATTTATTAATATAATATTGATACGCAGGTCGAGGGGTGATATGTCTCTACATGTTAGTACTGTAATACTCCCTCCGTCCCATGATAACATTAAATATCTCATTTTTTTCTTATTCTAATTCTCTCTCCATATTTAATAAGAGTATTAACAACAGTTTCCATAATTAACTCTTTATCCCCAATTTTGAAGAATGCATCAACAAATCATTATCCAACAGCTTCATTATCCTTGTTTGACTTTCTATTTTAATCCCTATATAGGATTTTATTCCCCAGAATGAGGGAGTCAAAAGACCATTCTCTATATATACAAAATGACAGTTCACACCCTCATTTAAGTAGACAACTCATCAATCATACACATCTTGACATTTAAATTTCATCGTTTAAGATTTAGCTAATTTTAATCCCTATATAGGATTTGTTTGATGCGTTGCTATTGGAAATTTTAACTTTTAACTTTTAAATTTTAAATTTCATTATTTAAGGAATCAATATAAGGAACATGTTGGGTACATAGTGAAAAAATTGAATCTCGGAGAGTTATAAAGATACGGAGTTCCCTAACTCTGGTAATAAAGGTGAACAGTAGTGATGAATAGATAGAGTCTAAAAGACTAAAAGTACAGTGATAGAGAGATCGAAAAACAAAACGATCAAGATATAGAAATGAATCGTAATATATACAATGAGATCACCCCGTGATCTGACAAGGTGATAGTTTGGGATTAGAATAAATCTGATGATTGGAATGCTTAAAGTAAGATTGATGTGTGAATGGTACAGATTCAGGAAAGGATTGTGAATACGGATTAAATGAAATTCGTATTGAGAAGGGGGTTAAGATTAGGTGGGGTTATGAAAAATTATTTTAAGGTCCGAAAAATAGTTTTTAATTATTTTGTGTATATTTCAAAAATATTTAATATTTTTGGAATATAAAAGGTATTTATTTATTTTATTTTAATATTAAATAAATTAATTAAAAATAGTTTTAATTCATGAAAAATCATGAAAAATTATATTATGGTGTTATAAAATATTTTAAGTTATTTTTGATGACTTTTAATATTTAGTGATGAATTTTATTAATAATTTATTATTAATGGTAATTATTTATTTAATAATTATTGTGACGCGCCCCAAAATTAGGTATCGTCACCCATCTTGGGTCGCCACTTACATGGTACATAAATTCAAATACAACTTACTAATATAGCTGCTGTAGGTATAATACGATATAAACTATGAGTTTGAATACAAATATTGTCTACTAGATATTATACAAACTCAAAAGGAGTCCTCATTACAACTATTATCACTTTATTTCATGGAATAGTGAGGATCGCTAATGCTATCTCTCGGACCATTACTTACGTTCCCCGACTTCGTCCCAAACTATGTTCTCATTTCAAGAAGAACGGTGAAAGAAAGGTGAGCTCAACTAGCCCGAAGAAATATTATGACTAAGATAATGCAGAATAAATTATCATTAGCCTTCAACTTGACGATGTTAAAGCGATAAAATACAATAAACAACCGGTTTAAGCTGCGGTGGAATAAGCAATCCATTAAAAGAGTCAAGTAGAGAATAAAAGTCTACTATCTTTTAGGTTTTAAAAGGTTTTCATCAATTTTTATCACGAGACTCAAACAATAAATAAACCACCACATTTAATCATCCCTACCCACGATTCAAGATTTTCATCAAATTATCAATGGTCGTGACTATCCGAAATCCCCTGGTCATAATCATACCAAAAACTATCCATCAACGCATTATGTGCCTTTGAGGACTTTTGTCACATCATTTATATCAAGTCGTGATTATCCGAATGATCCTCGGTCATAATCATACTAAGTTCATCTATGCATGCGTAAGCCAAAGATAACATAATATAACATGAGGATGATGACAATGACATAGTAATTCAATGAAACAAGTTCAAGAATTATTTAATCCATGAATTATTAACGCCCAAATTGTCAACATGATCTTTGTTTTCAGAGTAAAATTCAAGAATGATCGGAAGAATATTTCCATGAAAGATCTTTGGATGAAACTTGAAATATCAAGGATATTCTACTAATTTCATGGAGTATAAGTCAAAGTTTTAACCAACTGGGTATAATAAAGAATGGAATAACAAAAGAAATCACCGTGCATGCGGTACTTGGCATAGGCGAGTTATTCCAATGGAATAATAATAACGGAACGAAGTCGGGTGAAATTCACGCCCCACAGGATGTTCCAATGAGAATAATAAAGATGGAACCGGATCCGGTAAAACACACAGATAGGATATTCCAAAGAATGATAAAAGCGGAACCGGTCCGGTGTAAAACACATGAGCGAGGATGTTCCAACGAGAATAATAAAAGCGGAACCGGTCGGTGTAAAACACATGATGGGATGTTCCAATGAATAATAGAAGAATGTCACCAAGTATAGGTAAATGGCAGTATCTGAGTTATTCCAATAGAATAATAAGCAATGGAATAACATAAGGATTTCACCAAGTATAGGGTGTCTGGCAGATATCTGAGTTATGTATAGGGTATGCCACTTTTACTGAGTTATTCCAATGAATAATAATGAATGGAATAATGTAAGTTCTCTTCAAGAAGAAAGAATAACACCCTTCTAGTAAAAAGAAATGAATATAGAAGTAGTGAAGTAGCGAGAATACTCTTCTTCTTTCTATAATTTTCTCTCTATAGCCTCTCTATAAATTTCTCTCTACAGAGTTTCAATGAATTAGTAAGAAAATAATGAAGGAATGAGCTTCATTTATAGGAAAATGGAATGCGTAGTAACTAATCCATGAAGCGGTCAGATTGATTTACTTTAATCGACGGTCCATATTTAAAGAAAAATCTTTTAAATAAAATATAATATATTCTATTTATATAAAAACATTTTACTATGCAAACACTATGCAATACTACGTAAAAAACACTATGACAACACTATGCATAATAAAATATAATATATTCTATTTATAGAATAACTTTAATAAAGTATTCTATTTTATATAAAAAGATGTTTACATTTTATTACGTTAATAATACGAATAAAATAAAAGCGTCATTATCATTATAATAATTCATATTATTAATCGTGATAATGGAATCAAACCGAGTGACTTCTCACATAAGCATCGATAATCAATATCAGGTGTCTTCTTATGCAACTACACGTATTCATCGTACTTTTACTCTTGAGTAGTTCAACAGCGGTAACCACGGTAAAACTTCCGTAGTTATTTCAATAAAATATTTTTGTCGTTTTTTCAATCCGGCAATAATTACATTGTAGGGTCCACCAATGATTGAGTAGTTGTATGCGAATATTCCTTGCTAAACCGAATATTCCCACCAATCGAATATAATATAACCACTTGCATACTTTGCAAAATTTATAAATACTACCCACAACTATAATATTATCTTAAATTCACACCATAATATTAAAAAATTATTTCAACAAAATTTAAATCTTTATTGATAAAATCTGGGGTCTCACAATCTCCCCTCCTTATGGAATTTCGCCCTCGAAATTAGGGTACGTACCTGATATGATAAAGAGGTGAGGATACCTTGAATACCTTTATCGTTGAAAACATTAAATTCATTTTTGCAATCCGGCCAAAGATATTCATTAACAATTCATCTTTGCACTACAGGCCAAAGATAACTTTTACCACATCCATGAATTAATATTTCATTGCTGAGACTCAGCTCAATAATTAATCCATATCATCGAATCATCCCTGCACTACAGGCCAAGGATATTCATTAGTATCACGACCACGAATTATCCATGCACTACGGCCAAAGATAATCGTGTATTCATTAGTATCACGACCACAAATTATCCATGCACTACTACGCCAAAGATATAATCGTGTATTCATTAGTATCACGACCACAAATTATCCATACACTACTACCAAAGATAATTGTGTATTCATTAAGATATCACGACCACAAATTATCCATGCACTACTACCAAAGATAATTGTGTATTCATTAATATCACGACCACAAATTATCCATGCACTACTACCAAAGATAATTGTGTATTCATTAAGTATCACGACCACAAATTATCCATGCACTACTACCAAAGATAATTGTGTATTCATTAGTATCACGACCACAAATTATCCATGCACTACTACCAAAGATAATTGTGTATTCATTAAGTATCACGACCACAAATTATCCATGCATTACTACCGAAGATAATTGTGTATTCATTAGTATCACGACCACAAATTATCCATGCACTACTACCAAAGATAATTGTGTATTCATTAGTATCACGACCACAAATTATCCATGACTACTACCAAAGATAATTGTGTATTCATTAATATCACGACCACAAATTATCCATGCACTCACTACCAAAGATAATTGTGTTTCCAATTACTGTTATGATTATACCGAACAATCCTGGTCATAATCATACCAAGTCCATCTATGCACTACAGCCATGAGATGACTTTCAACATAATATAAACACGAGGATAATGATATAAAGAATCAATCAAATGAGATAAAGGATAAATATTAAACATTTATAATATAATTTATCCAGGATTCAAGAATATCCCCATGTTATCAATCACTTAATAATCTCATAATCTAATAACATTAATATTATAACAATATTTTAATCACTTCTTAAATTTATAAACAATTTTTCTCAATTGTTTACGCTTTTACCATATAATGCATTTAATCATTCAAAATGCCATACTCATAAAATATCATCACCAATTATCAAATCCCTCATAAAAATATGCATATACTCTATATAGGATTCTACAGCCATAAAATCATATTTTCAACTTTGTTACTTCACATAACATATTTAACTCATATGTTAAGTAACTAAACTATTTTCATGAAAATACCAAATTAGTCCCAAAAATATTTCTTTTATGGGATTTAGCATAATATAGTCCCATAATGAAAATATATTTTTCTCGGAATTTTTAAAATTCATTTACTATTTTTCAAAAATCAATTTCTAATTAATTCCTTAAGAAATTAGCTACCTCAAGTTTAACTCCAAAATTCCCAAATCTTGGCAGGACCTTACACATGTTAACGTGAGCTTCTAGTTTAAATTTCATGGTCATCGGAGTTATAGAACTCGGTTATAGCGTTTTTAAATCGGAAAAACCTAAATATTGAAATAGTCATAACTTGCTCATTTTAAGTCAGAATGAGCTCATTTTTGGACAGGAGGTACTTTATACCATATACTTTCATGTCCCAAAAGGCCAGAATTTTTCTCATAATTTAAGTGGCCGAAACAGCCCCTCTAAAATTATGACAGCACTTTTTTTTTTTGGTTTTGCAGCTTTGCACTCCTTTGCTAAAATCAGTCCACACAAAAATCTACAACACCTTTTCCAGTAATTCCACTTGGATTAGTTAGGTAACTCATAGATCTAACTCTAGGACTTGACCACACGAAAAAATTCAAAATATAATAGGAGATATGGTCAATTGAATTTCATGTTACGTTTTTTCACCAAAATCGATTTTCAACTCTTTGTGATTTCTAAGAAACTTTCATGTTTTCACATACTAACCAACATAACTCATTATAACACTTACTAATACTTCATATACCCATGATTTTCATTAGTCCAATGCTTTTATTATGACTTTCATCATAATCCTCGTAAGCAGATCCTTTTAGTTGAAGAAATATTTGAGGTTTAAGAAATGGGTTTTATCTTTGGGGTCAATCTGAAATTCGATTTCACGCTCTAAGTAGGCTAAGAAGTCTTCAAGAATACACCGGAAATTTATTAATAATAGAAATATCATTCAAAGCTGTGACTCTCATCCAAGACTTGGATAAGACGTCACATTGATACCAACTGTGACTTCTATCCCTTAACCTAGATAGCATCTCACAATGATACCTATAAACTTGCCATCTTCATTCACGATGTCGCCTACTGAAAGTCCGGCTTGATTGCATTCCATAGGAAAGGAAGTCAACAACGAAAGGTTCGGGGCTCTTTCTTTATGGCTTGATATGATGATAATTGACTTTAGTAGTTTGGTTACTTGAATTCGCACAACAAGTTGGTTATGAATATAAAAGCTAACAACCTTACGAAAAGAATGATGAGTAGTTAACCAATTGATTCCTAAATCCCATCAAAGGCAAATATTTTCAAAGAGATAAGATTGACAGTAACGTGAAAGTTTCGATTTGAATCAACAAGATTTATAAATGTGGAGGTAATGTGAAGGTTTCTCCCAACTAAGTTTAAACAGATAAATCAAAGTCCAATTTCTCCTGAGTCAAATTTAAGCGTTGAGCGCAAGCAAGAGAGATAAAATAATAGGTAGAACCCAGATCGAATACGATATAGACTTCGCAAGAGCTTATGATTAACTTACCCGTGATAATTTTATTCGGGTTCCTCGTCACGAGAAAAAAAACGCTCTCTTAAACTACTAGGGCTTTGGCTCATGCGGGACATCCTTTGGTATCACTATCTCAACCTGGACTTGACTTCACCATACGACAAAATCGAGCTAAGTGACCTTCTCTTCCGCAATTAAAACACGCTTTGGATTGCGTCTGCGGTTGAGACGGATGTGTCCCTCCCATTAGCATTTGAAACATCTGACCGGGTGGTCGATTCTTCTTCCTTTGAAAGCAGCGTCTTCGATCCGAAGCGTCTTCACGTCATTGTTGAACCTCTCTTCTTGAAATGTCCATTCTTATTATCTTGGCCATGATTACCCGCGAAATGGTTACCATTCTTGACATGATAATTTCCCCACGATGGTTATCATTGTTAGATGGCCGTTGCCTTACCGGTATGATTATTATCGTGTTGTTGCTCATTACCTTTTGGTTGGTGACTCAACTGATCTCATGTGCTTCATTGCTTATCTCAATATTTTGGATGTCATTTTCAAATCACGCCACCAAACATGGGTTAAATAACATATCACATATTATCCCTATACTCGTGACCAAATAAATACCACATAAACTTAGGTAGGTCATACTAGCGAAGGAATTCCGTCTCTCTCTCCCTCCTAGTACTATTCTCATATCTTAGCTGGGATGATATCCTAAGCTCTCGATACAACTTGTGGCGCCCCAAAATTAGGTATCGTCACCCATCTTGGGTCGCCACTTACATGGTACATAAATTCAAATACAACTTACTAATATAAGCGCGTATACAATATACGACATAAACTATGAGTTTGAATACAAATATTGTCTACTAGATATTATACAAACTCAAAAGGAGTCCTCATTACAACTATTATCACACTATTTCACGAGAATAGTGAGGACTACTAATGCTATCCTCCGGACCATTGCCGTTCCCCGACTCGTCTCCACTATGTTCTCATTTCAAGAGAAACGGTGAAAGAAAGAAAAGGTGAGCTCAACTAGCCCAAGAAGAAATATTATGACTAAGATAATGCGAGAATAAATTATCATTAGCCTTCAATGATGTTAAACCCGATAAAATACAATAGACAACGGTTTAAGCTGCGGTGAATAAGCAATCCATTAAAAGAGTCAAGTAGAGAATAAAGTCTACTATCTTTTAGGTTTTAAAGGTTTTCATCAATTTTATCGGCGAGACTCGACTTAATAAATAAACCACCACATTTAATCATCCTCGCATACTGGCCAAGGATTTTCATCAAATTATCAATGGTCATGACTATACTTAGAATCACCCCTGGTCATAATCATACCAAAAACTATCCATCATTTGCATTACAGACCCTCGAGGACTTTTGTCACATCATTTATATCAAGTCGTGATTATACCGAATGATCTTGGTCATAATCATACTAAGTTCATCAATGCACGTAAGCCAAAGATAACATAATATAACATGAGGATGATGACAATGACATAGTAATTCAATGAAACAAGTTCAAGAATTATTTAATCCATGAATTATTAACGTCCAAATTGTCAACATGATCTTTGTTTAAGTAGAGTAAAATTCAAGAATGATCGGAAGAATATTTCCATGAAAAGATCTTTGGATGAAACGCAAATATCAAGGATATTCTACTAATTTCATGGAGTATATAAGTCAAAGTTTTAACCAAATGGGTATAATAAAGAATGGAATAACAAAAGAAATCACCGTGCATGCGGTACTTCGCGCCAGACGAGTTATTCAACAGAATAATAATAACGGAACCGGTCGGTGAAATTCACACCGAGCTGGGATGTTCAACAGAATAATAAAGATGGACCCGGATCGGTGTAAAACACATGATAGGATATTCAGCGAGAATGATAAAAGGCGGAACCGGTCCGGTGTAAAACACATGCATGGATGTTCAGCAGAATAATAAAAAAAGCGGAACCGGTCCGGTGTAAAACACACGACAAGATGTTCCAGCGAGAATAATAGAAGAATGTCACCAAGTATAGGGTAAAAGCCGCGTACTGAGTTATTCAATGAATAATAAAGCGATGGAATAACATAAGGATTTCACCAAGTATAGGGTATCTGGCGTATCAAGGTTATGTATAGGGTATGCCACTTTTTACGAGTTATTCCAAGCGAATAATAATGAATGGAATAATGAAGTTCACTTCAAGAAGAAAGAATAACACCCTTAAGTAAAAGGCTGAATATAGAAGTAGTGAAGTAGCGAGAATACTCTTCTTCTTTCTATAATTTTCTCTATATAGCCTCTCTATAATTTCTCTCTCAGAGTTTCAATGAATTAAGTAAGAAAATAATGAAGGAATGAGCTTTTATTTATAGGAAAATGGAATGTAATAGTAACTAATCCATAAAGCGGTCCAGATTGATTTACTTTTTAATCGTGGTCCATATTTAAAGAAAAATCTTTTAAATAAAATATAATATATTCTATTTATATAAAAACATTTTACTATGCAAAACACTATGCAATCTTATGCAAAACACTACGCAACACTATCATAATAAAATATAATATATTCTATTTATAGAATAACTTTAATAAAGTATTCTATTTTATATAAAAGATGTTTACGTTTTATTACGTTAATAATCTGAATAAAACAAAAGCGTCATTATCATTATAATAATTCATATTATTAATCGATGATAATGGAATCAAACCGAGTGACTTTCACATAAGCATTCGATAATCAATCTGGTAACATCTTCTTATCTGACCACACGTACATTGTATTTTTTACTCTTAGAGTAGTTCAACGATAACCACGGTAAAACTTCCGCCGTTATTTCAATAAAATATTTTTGTCGTTTTCTCAATCCGACAATAATTACACATTAATGAGGTCCACCAATGATTGGTAGTTATACGAATATTCCTTGCTAAAAGAATATTCTGAAACCAATCGAATATAATATAACCACTTGCATACTTTGCAAAATTTATAAATACTACCCACAACTATAATATTATCTTAAATTCACACCATAATATTAAAAATTATTTCAACAAAATTTAAATCTTTATTGATAAAATCGGGGTCTCACAATTATATTATGGAAAAATAGAATTAATGTTTTAAAAAGTCATTTAAAATGATTTAAGTGTTATAAAAAATATTTTAAGTTATAAAATATAACTTTTGATATTTAGTCATGAAAATATTAATATTCTAATATTATAGCAATTATCGGATAATTGATTTATCTATTTAAAATCATATAAATATGATTTTAAGGTATTAAAAATACTTTGATATATTATAATATTATGATTTTTATTAATATGTAATGATAAATAAATATTAATGATTAAGGAATTATGTGGTATTTAATTCATTTAAATCGATATAAATGATTGAAAATATTGATAAATGATATTAATTATTTGAAAATTATTGCAAGTCTTTGAAAATTGTTTTGTTGATAATATAATTATCTAAGATTATTGTTAATTGTTTAGGCGAGTGTAATTGAACTTAAACTTGATATTTGTCCAGATTAGGCCGCTTCGGGATGATTGAATTGTGTTCGGTTTCAACTCGGACTTAAATAGTCGATTTGATGTTATGTCTTATGTGTTGTATGTATCGATAGGATTATGTGATAATGTGTTTAGGTTATTTTATCTTTGTTATGATATTATTCTAATATTTGGAGATCAGTATTATCTATATTAGGTCTTTGGATAAAGCTAAGTTATATTTAAAGAACGATAATCAAGCAGTGCAGAGACAAGTTTATTTTTCTTAACTCTACTAAGAGTGTTTCATTCGAGATATGCTTATGGTTAATCGTTCATTGATTACCACGTAGAATTGTACTCTGTACATCTTGTATGTATAAGTCGGTATGAAAAGTGATCACCTTCATTACCAGTTGGTCCAGATATATATTGTTTCATATTTAATACTTTGTTGATCGAAAGGTTTGTTCATGCTAATTCACAACTACATTGTGAATTATAGCTTGATTATTATTCAGACTCTTTCAATCATGATATATCCTTAAATTGTATTTAAACTTGTGGGCAACTTTCATGCTCACCCTTGCTTTATATCATGATAAAACATTGCGAGATAAAGACTTAATGCTTCGGATCTGAGAAAGTTAAAACAGTTCGACTTAGAGTTAATATGCGCGATTAGATTTGTAATAGTCTTGTATGATGATAATATCGTATGTCGATAAGTTATGAAATGTGTATAAGTTATGGTTACTCGATTGGGGATAATGTATAATGTTTAATGTATAAACAATTTATGTTTATATCTTCATATGATTATAGAAATAGCGAGCAGGATCCATGGCGATTTGGGGCGCTTACAAACTCCATGACTAGAGACCACCGATTCTATTCCTTGTTACCCCTCGGACCCAGTTACACTTTTATTATCTGAAAAAGGAATTGTGAAGCAAAAGGGTGAGCAACAACTATTTCAATAAAGAATATCATGACTAAAGATAATTAATTTATCAATAGACTTCATCAATAACAAATCGTAGATTTAGAACATATGGTAGATGATAAAAATTTCAACCATAGTTGCAAATGAACGAAGCAATCCATTAGAAGAGTCGAATAGACAATACGGCCTATTATCTTCTCCATGTTAAAAGTCCACCAACAATATTTTATCCCTGTAACATCAATCAACAGTCCCTTTCCACAATTATATGAATAACTCATAATCATAATTGTAATTCTAAATTCATCTTCGCATCCAAGACGAAGATAATTTTCATCACTGTCTTTACGAAACATCAAAGATCATGGTTATACCAAATCACGTTCTATTCATAATCATACTAATAAATTCATCTTCAGCACTACTACCAAAAAATATTCATCCACGTTTCATCTTCGCTTGCTAATTGGCCAAAGATATTCAACAACAGTCATCTTTTTTGCACTACGGGCCAAAGATATTCATTAATGATTCATCTTTGCACTACAAGTCAAAAATATTCCTCAACAGTTCATATTTCAGCACTCTGGGCCAAATATATTAATATCTCAAAGAAATATATAATCATTTGAATTTATATAAACAATAATTATAACCATATTGATCAATTCACCTTTGCACTTAAGCTAAAGATATTCAATTATAAATTCAATGGTCATGATCATACCACCAATCACAATTCAACTTTTCACTACTAGCCAAAAGAGAACCTGAGTGGTGATCATACCAATAATCTACCCATCTTTATACTCAAGTGAAAGAGAATTTCAACATCGGTTATAAAAATGTTATATATGATAATAAAATCAATATAATCAATATATAGTTTTAATCTCCAGAGTAATATTCATAAATCAACTATAATTTGGTTAGAAAAAGAAACCAATTTTGTAGCGAATAGTACCTGTAAATAGTAACTCGTGAATAGTAACTCATGAATAGTAACCCTCACACAAAAAGGTAGAAATTTCACAATAAAATCCATACAAATATTTCGGTATAATGATATTGAAAGAATAACATTTTTTAAGCTTATAAACAATTTATTTTAATTGTTTACACTTTACTAAATAATGCATTTAATCATCATAAAATGCCAAACTTATAAGATTTCATCACCAGTAACCAAAACCCTCATCAAAAATCTGTATATACCACATATATGATTCTAAAGCCATAAAATTATATTTTCCAATTTTCTTCCTTCACATAACATATTTAACTCATTTATTCATAACTAGTCCATTTTCATGAAAAATACCAAATCAGTTCCAAAAATATTTCTTTTCTGGGATTTAGCATAATATAATCCCATATTGAACATATATTTTTCTTAGAATTTTTAAAATTCATTTACTATTTTTTATATGGCCAAAACCGCCGAATATTTAGACATTTATCATAAATTGTACTTTTATCCAAAAATTCCGAAATTCACAGAGTACACTGATATTATATAGATGTACTCCCAATAAAAATTTCATCAATTTTGGAGTTAACCACAAGGAATTATAAGCGGTTACTTTTAAAATAGTCTTTTATCATAAAATTCATAACTCTTAATCTATACATCCAAAAATCATCATTTTTGGACACAATCAATAAAACTCATCAACATATCATTTTAAATTTTTCCAGAATTTTTTGAAAGTCAGAAGAAGTACGAACTGAAAAACATAATAACACTTAAAATCCCTTACTATCCCTTACTACTAACGACAATATCCCTTACCTCAAAAGAGCAGCACTTCTGACTGGATATCGGATATGACGTTGAAGGAAACTCGCACTGATGAATATCAACTCACCAAGTATCTAAATACTCACAAAATACACTCAATAATCTAGAGAGAGAAAGAGAGAAAGCTTATGTTTCTGGTGTGATTTTCAATTCTAACTTAGCTCTCTATTTATAGGAAAATTTTAGCAGACTTGAACTGCAACCTGATGGCTTTACCTGCTACTATTCCCACCCACCATATTTGAAATAAAATTCAGCACATTTCTTCACCAACCACAAGTGGGGCCCACTCAATTCTAGAATTTTCCACCAAAATCATTTATAAGCCTAATTTTCGAATCAGTCACCTCTTAAAATTCATAACAAATCATACGTTCATGTTTAACGGTTCAAAATTTATGGATATATACTCAACTTATATATGTATAACATATCCAAAAATTACAACGATCCAACGGTCGGATTAAAAATTATAACTCACGCAATATATCTCAAAAATCTTTGGTTTAATTTTAATACCTTCATTCCAAACAAAAATCTTCGATAAAATACCTCAACATTAATTTCTTCATTTATAACCACATAAATAAATCCATCATTTATATCCACATCAAATAAATATTTCTTATCATATAAATCAATAATTAATTATTCACAAATAATATTACTGAGAATCACAATTATGCAAACAACCGGTAGTTCTGGAAAAGGGGCTTCCAATAAGAATTTTTTCCTTCTTGGCAGCGCAATTAGGTGACCAAACCTCTCCTTTGTGAACTTTCTAGACATTGACAATAATGCTATCTAATAATATTATTCAAATAATATGAATTATTGATTTGATAATGAGAAATATTCATGCGTTGATAATTATTGAAATAATAATAATATAAAATATCAACGCAAAGCAATTATTGAATCAATAAAATAAAATATTGAGCGATAATTACTGTAACAATTATTGAGTAGTGCCTTCTTATGTAAGGATCAATAATTCAAAAATATCGTGTAAAGCCGTAGTGCTCTTCTTGTGCGATAATCGTGTAGACATTTTTACTTTTACCTAATCCGGGTATTCCAATGATGTTAACGATAACAATTACGTAGATTATTTATAAAAACTCAAACTTTGTCATTTTCTTCATCCGACAGTTATCCGTTATGGGACCCACAAATAGCTGCGCCGTTGTACGAATATTCCCCGACAGAAAGAATATTTCACGACCAAACGAATATTCTTCGACAACAATAAGTATTTTATAGCCACTTACTTATTTTGAAAAAAATTCATATATCACCCTTAACTTTAACCTTTTATCAATTTAACTATTTACTAAATAGAAAAATTGAATACTTTTATTTCATAAAATTCGGGGTCTTACACTACTGGCCAAAGAGAACCCATAGTCATAATCATACCAAAAATCTACCCATCTCAAAAAAAAAGAGACTACTTACATTTGGATATCGGATGTAATGAAGGAAACTTGCAGCGATGAATAACAACTCACCAAGTATCTAAATACTCACAAAATACACTCGATAATCTAGAGAGAAAAAGAGAGAAAACTTATGAATTCTGGTGTGATTTTCAATTCTAACTTAGCCCTCTATTTATAGAAATTTTTAGCGAGACTTGACTGCTGACTTTGATGGCTTTTCTCGCTACTATTCCCACCCACCACATTTGAAATAAAATTCAGCACATTTCTTCACCAACCACAAGTGGGGCCCACTCAATTCTAGAATTTTTCATCAAAATGCTAAATTCGGATAGTTCAACAATTTCTGAACCATTCACCTCATAAAATTCATAATAAATCATACATTCATTTTTAACGGTTCAAAATTTGTGGATATATACTCAACTTATATATGTATAACATATCCAAAAATTACAACGATCCAACGGTCGGATTAAAAATTATAACTCACACAATAAAGCTGTAAGAACACTGATTTGATCTTTTAATACCTCCAATCCGATAAAATACTGATAAAACACCTCAACATTAACTCCTTCACTTATAACCACATAAATAAACCCATCATTTATATCCACATCAAATAAATATTTCCTTATCATATAAATCAATAATTAATTATTCACAAATAATATTACAGAATCACAATTATGACAACCAGGCCGTTCCCAAGAAAGAGGGAGCTTTCCGATAAGGATTTTTCCTTACTGGCGTGCAATTAGGTGACCAAACCTCTCCTTGACAGAACTTTCTAGACATTGCTAATAATGCTATCTAATAATATTATTCCAAATAATATGAATTATTGATCTGATAATGGAAAATATTGTGCAGTGACAATTATTGAAACAACAATAATATAAAATATCAACGCAGCAATTATTGAATCAATAAAATAAAATATTGAACAATAATTACTGTAACAATTATTAAGTAGTGCCTTCTTACGTAAGGATCAATAATTCAACAATCTTGTGCAATCTCTGTGTCTTCTTTGTGCAACCACGCGTACATCTTGTATTTTAACAAGGGTATTCCAATAGTGTTAACGGTAACAACTACGCCTAGTTATTCAATTTTGTCGTTTTCTTCTTACGACGGTTATCATTATGGGGCCTACAAATGGTCGCTGGCCGTCGCATACGAATATTCTCGAAGCGCAATCTAATATTCCACGACCAAACGAATATTCCCCGACAATAATGAATACTTTATAACCACTTGCGTATTTTGAAAAATTTCATATATCACTCTTAACTTTAACCTTTTATCAATTTAACCATTTACTGAATAGAAAAATTGAATACTTTTATTTCATAAAATTCGGGGTCTTACATAGAAAGTCTCTCTCTCCTACATTAATTGTATATTATTATGGACAATTTTGTCATTTCATTCCTCTTTTTAATATGCGTAAAAAATTCACCGGAACTTTTATCCTGAGACGAGGAGAGTAGTTAATTAATTAACTTACCATCAAATTAATTTCATAGTAATCAGATCCATATTATTTAGTTTCGGTTAAAAATTGGTCCTATTTATATATTTATTAAATATTTTTATAAAATTGAATTTGTCTTTTAGATATGTTTGATATTCATTAGTTATTAATACGATTAATTTATTTCTGATTTGGTGTTTGTTATTAATTTTCATTTATACTTTTTCTAATTTTATATTTTTTATTATTATAAATATTATTTAAAAGATAAATATATATGTAGAAAGAGAAACAAAGAGAGAGAGATACGTGGAAGTTGGGGTCTAAACATGGGAGGACATGTGTCGGGTATTGCGGATTTGAAGAGTTTGTTTTTTGGGTGTAGGGTTATAATTCTTTTCTAAGGAAGACGAGATTTATTGTATGTTCATGTGAGAGAGGATTATATAAAAATATTATGCGTGTACATAGGGTAAAAACATGAATTTTCAATTATTTTCTTTCACTTTATTTCCTAAGTTAAACTTTCTTATAATTTCTTACCCGGATAGTGTTGGGATCAAATTAGGATTGCGAATCTCACTATTCTAGGATCAAATCATGTGAATTTGATTGGGTTGGAGTAATTTTATGCTCACAAATATCTTATGAAATTAATGCAAAAAATACTACTAATAAACTATTAATAATTTCAATGATGAAATTCATAAAATAACAATATTTATAACAAGCATATAAAATTACTTGAGTTATGTTATATATTTATTGTCAGATTGTTATGTCGACTTACGGTTACGACATATATCAATATATAAAATTTGGTATATTATAAAATTATATCAGATAAAGTATTAAAATGTTACTAATTATAATTATTCACGTAACTAATTAAAAATCCACATATATATCATAATCCAAATTACTATTTATTGAATTCTCAGCTACATTAATGGTATAATTGTTGGTCTTTTCTGGGGGAGTATGTTAATAAATAATAATGCTGCAACGGTGCGATTTTAGGCTTCACTTAACTCTCAATTTTGGACTAGTAATAAAAACAAAAAATGATGATATTAAATTTTAAAGATTGTATCATTTTATATTACTATTAATAAATATAAAATTATATATATAAAAATTAATAAGTCTAATTTTATTTTTATAACGAAGAGCTTCAACCACCTATTTCCGTTGAAGGCATTTGTTGCATATGAAAAGCAATTTGTCAATAATTTTAATAAGGAAATTGATATTTTTCACATTATTTTATGATATTTTCACAAGTATCACATTTTAATTGATATATCAAATTTTTATTAATTAATGTGTGAATAATATTTATAAAAATATCAAAAAATGACGTGAAATATTAATTTCTTTTTTATAATAATGTATGTGATGATTCCGTCCAAATGTAGCATTTAGGTGGTGAAAGGCTGTCAGTGTTCACTACACATGGAAATACCTACTTTTTAAGGGGGAAGAACCTCTCTTTCTCAATTTTATTTTATTTAAAAAAAACAGAATTATGCATTTATAATGAAATGGGTGGGATAAAGGAATTATTAATTTAGACGGTTGATATCGTTAGAGTCAACATGATGTTGTTGACAAAATAATTGTATATTTAATAATATTTTTGTAATTACTCAAATAACATTTCAAATTTTAACAAGCATTTATTGATCCGACAATTAAAATATTTTTGTTCTAATAATATTAACCAAATTAATTTATTATTCTTTTCGTTGAAATAAAAATAGCCATAGTATGATGCATTGCTTAAAACAAACTACAATTAAAGCTGGCAGGAGGGAGAAGGGTAGGGGTAGGGGTACTAGGGGAAGGGAGAGGGCGGAGGCGTGGGCTTCAAAAGTAAATTCGTAAAGATGGGGACTTTATGTGATATGATTGTGGCATGCATGCAGATTGTGGACTAAATAATTTGATATGCTGCGACTTGCGAGGGCGTGCTTCCTCACTGACCTACCCGCCATTTGTTTCTTGTTTCTAAATAATTTGTAAAGATGTGTTTTAAATTGTGCGGTGCGATTTTAATTGGTGCGATTTCAATTTTAAAATCAATTGAAATAATTAAAAAGTGCAAGTCTTGATAAATTTTAACATGAAATTTCACATGACGATTAAGCTTAAAGTAATGAGTAAATGATGAGAATTATATCAAACATGTAACCAAAGTTCATTATCGCCAAACATGTCAAATTCACCATCAAATCATAGAAACGTTGAGAATACATAAAATAATTTTAGTTTATAATAAAAGGAATGATGCTTTAAAACTAAAACATACATTTATATAATCTGATGGAGACCATATATTCGATATGACGAAAGTTTATCTAATTCCTCAAAAATTAAAAGTATATACTGGAGATAGAATGAAATTCTATCTTATATATTTTAGGAATGACTTATAGAATATAATTTTAACTGTACCTAATTAAAAAAATAATATATTAGACTATTACTACTATAGCATAGACCTTAATCAATGTATCAAGTGCTCGAACCAACGAATTTGGGCCCTCAGCTATAAGCCCCTCTAGTAACGCATCAAACAAATCTCAAATTCCAAAACCCAAATACTTAATTTTTGACTCTATAACCTTTAACCATCTTCTTTCAATTGATGAAAAAATGACAAGACTGGAGTTTTCTCTGAACGTGTTCAAATGAAAAGTAAATTTAGAATCTACTAGAGATAATACATACATAAACACACATGGTGCGATTTCGGTTTTATGCGTGCAATTTCGGCTAGTAACCAAACCGGAACCGTAAATTTGGTAATTTAATCCACCTAAAACCGCCACATACGCCGGAACCGTTGGTGCGGTTTTAATTGGTTCGGTTCGTGCGGTTTTTGGTACAATTTCGATTCCAATTTGATTAATTGCTCGGCCCTAATATTGGCTATAAATTTTATTGCTTAGATAATCATCCTCTTATGAAAGAAGATTTTTTCAGTTGAAACCCCTATTTTTGAATTCATAACTAATACTCTCTATTTTTGAATTCATAACTAATACTCCCTCCGTTTTAAAATTAAAAATATATTTATAAAATGACGATTTTTAAGTATAATTTTATATTATCAAATATTAAATATAGTCTTAGTATTTAATTAGGAATTCAATTGTGGTGGGGTGATATTAAAAATAATAGTAAAAAATAATAAAAAATTAAGAATATCATCTCATTTTATATTTCAAAAAAAAAAAATTTTAATTTTGACAAATGAGAAAAATGGGAGTAATATTGTGACATGTTTTTTGAAGGGAAGATTCCTTAGAATTGGCCGAATCAAATTGAAGGCTATTATGCTTATCACAAGACATGTCCCAACCCTCGTGCCCAAACATTACCTTGTACTTGTGCTCGCAAAAGGTGGTGTTTCAAAAATAAAAAAAAAATTATTCCTTCTGTTTAAGTTTATTAGTTTTAATTTTTTTTAGTTTGTTTAAATTTATTTATCATCTTTTCTTTTTAATACTATTTTTGATCTTACTTTTCCAATAATACACTCACATTTAATGAAAACATACACATTGTTTAGAAAAAGTGAGTGGTCCACAGTACTAGTAACCAAATTATGTTGACAAAGCTTGCTATCTAATGTTGGGCCGGCCCTCCATCTGACCCAAACTGAAGCTCCTATCCTATGTTCTTGAAACTTGAGAGTGATCTATGGAGAGATGGACTAAACCCTCAAGCTTTATTGGGTTGGGCTTCAAAACGTAAATCCAAATTTGAATTTTCAATTGGGCTACAATAACACACATTGTAAATAATACAAATACATGAATAATCTATTCATGTACATGTCTCCTCTTTACAAAAATCACAATAATTTTGTTGTAAAATATATCGTTTTCCCGCAAGGATAAGAGGGAGTAAGCAAAGACGATATTATACGAATAAATGTGTACTCGTTTGAAGAAGATATTATACGTATTCAGTTTATGTCCTGAATATTTATTTATTTATACTTAGTTTAAAATTATTCACTAGTAAACAAATATATCTGTAGGATTTATTCGTTTTGACGCGTTTGGAGTATTTATCATACTATTTTTGCTGAGGTTAGTTTGAGACTTAAGTTTGCGAGTTAAAAATAATATTTAAAATAAATTAGGTTTATACAAAAAAATTATCAAATGCGTTTGAATATTTAACATGCACGTGAGATCCCCAAGTGTAATAGAGTAGTTTGGGGCACCACAAGAGCAAAACGTGAGGTGAGGAGGTGATCCACGTGTATGGTGGGAGAGGGGCGCAGGAATACAGAAGATGGAGGTGATGATATCTCATTGGTCCGAAATCTATCATGAGAGATTATGCTTACAACTCTTCTCCACATTTCACTTATCCTACACCTTCTCCTTAGTCCTTGCCAACCACATTATATACATACATAATATTACGTATATTTATAGATAGATATATAGAGAGAGAGAAAGTGAGATAAAATGGCTGCTACATCTGCTGCTGCACTACTAAATGGGTTGGGTTCTTCCTTTCTTTCTGGTGGGAAAAGGAGCCAAAGTTTGTTGGGTGCACCCATTGGTGCTAGACTAGTTGGCTCTGTTGTGGCTCCTAAAAGGCTAACTGTTGTTGCAGCTGCTGCTCCTAAGAAGTCTTGGCTCCCTGGTGTTAGAGCTGGTGGCAACTTTGTTGACCCCGAGTGGCTCGATGGCTCGTAAGCTCCCTCTCCCTCTCCCTTTTCTTTTTCATTATATTTAATTTAACAAGTTCGTAATATCCTACTTTTTTGGAATAAAAGGTATTGGTGATCAGTTGAGTTATATTTAGATAGCTCCTAAATGTGCATGTTTGATATAATTATAGGCTCCCAGGTGACTATGGTTTTGACCCACTAGGTCTAGGCAAGGATCCAGCATTCCTGAAATGGTACAGAGAAGCTGAGCTGATCCACGGCCGATGGGCAATGGCAGCGGTTCTGGGTATCTTCGTCGGCCAGGCCTACAGTGGCATCCCGTGGTTTGAAGCCGGTGCAGACCCTGGTGCCATTGCACCCTTCTCCTTTGGTACCCTTCTGGGTACTCAGCTCATCCTCATGGGATGGGTCGAGAGCAAAAGATGGGTCGATTTCTTCAACCCCGAATCCCAGTCTCTGGAATGGGCAACTCCATGGTCGAAAACTGCTGAAAACTTTGCCAATTCCACTGGAGAACAGGGATACCCTGGCGGCAAATTCTTCGACCCTTTGGGCTTTGCCGGAACAATTAAGGATGGAGTTTACATTCCCGACACCGACAAGCTTGACAGATTGAAGCTTGCAGAGATTAAACATGCTAGACTTGCTATGGTGGCTATGTTAATTTTCTACTTTGAGGCAGGACAAGGGAAGACTCCTCTTGGAGCTCTTGGTTTGTAAGTAAGGGGTGTTCTAATTTGAACATTTTATGTAAAAAGTAACTGGATTTAGAGAAACCAAAAAGCTGAATTAATCAGTGTTATATTTCTTTTGCAAGATAATGTATCCTGATAGCATATTGTGATCACAATGTCCCATCTTTGTTTACAAGGGAACAATTAATGGACACAATATATGGGAGAAAAAGATACCAAAATGATATATGGGTTGTATTTCTAGAGAGAGATCATAGGGGTATAAAAAAAGGATAAAACTGAAGTCATTCCTTAGTAGAGCACTACTAAAATAATAAGATATCTTTAGGAAGATTTGAAATGGATGCTAATATCATTCCAAGTTCTAAATTAAGGTCCATTTAGCTTGAGAGCTCAAAACCAACCAGAGAACCACTAATCTTTTGCAACCCAGAAGCCGGGGTATGAACACTAACAAGAAGTAGACGCTGAGCAGCATTTGGTTCCTAACAAACAGGTTATTTCCTTTAATATAAATAGATTTTTAATAGTTCTCAGATCATTAAACTAAAAGGCCAAAACATGGTTTGCATAATAGGGAAACTGAATTTTCAGGAGAAAAACCAAAAAGGTGCTGCCAAATTTCAAACATACAACTACTGCAGATCTTCATTCACTAACCCATAGCCATCAAAAATTCACCTTCGCAAACCACCTCACCTCCTACTACATATGTCTTGCCTTCCATCTTTGCTATGCCAAAGCGCTTTTGCAGCTTAACGAGTGTCATTTTCATTACCAAGGTGTCTCCAGCAATCACTGGTTTCCGGAAACTCACTTTGTCAATTCCAGCAAAGAAGAAATTTTCACGAGAGCCTCCCACTTCCGGTTGCAACATAACCACGCCACCAACCTGAGCCAGTGCCTGGACCCAACAACAACCCACATTCATGCCAACTTAAATCTAATTTTGAATGGAAGGGATCACATCAGATGCTAACATAGAAGAAACCATTGGCAAGGATTAATTATAGTAACAAATTAATTGGATAGTGTTTATGATATTACCTATCCAAGAATAATAAAAAAGAGAACCCAGAGATTCATGGACAAACTTGTATGTATGGTTCTAACAAAATAAAGCAAATGATTCATCTAAATGACAAGGAACTAGTGTTTCAAGATTATTCCACCATGAAAAAAGTAGAAAATAATATGATAATGATGTCTACTATATAGCTCTCACTATTAAAAAGAGAGGAAAAAGGGGCCTTGAGTTCTAAGTTGCAGAATTTCTCACAACATTTAGTGATAATAATCTATAGAACTATTCCGACATCGTTGTTTAAGGAAAAGAATTGCTAAAAATAACTATGCAACAATGAACCTGTCAGCTATGATCAGGACTTTTATTTAATCAAAATGCAGTTTGTCAAAAGTAATAGAAATAAAGTTGATAAGGGATTAATTCATGTTTTAAGAAGGTTGCTAAATGCTAGCCAATAAAGTACACAAGTAGCAACTGATGATTATTTTAAGGAAACTGAAGTCTCACAACTGTTATTACAAACCATTACTTACCAACACAATTTAACAAATCATAATTTCTTTTATACATTGGATCGAAGGGGCAAACCTGGTGATAACACATATTCGAACTTCTAAGCTAGGAAGCAGGGATTCTTCATTATCCCGGCGAACTGCCGTATCTCCACACTGGATACATTGGCAAACTAACTTCATATTTATAGAAACAAGAAAGTTATATTGTTTGATGGATGTTTGTTGTTTATCTATTTTGTTGAATATGCTATCACGAATATGTATATACACACACATAGGTATATAAAAACTATACACATAAATATTTACACATTTAGTTATAAAATATGTGCCAAATCCCCCGCACCCAACTCCTCATCGTTTAAGATTTAGCGAATTTTAGAATCCTGCACTAGTATACGTGCTTCTTAGCTTCTACGGTAATGATTTCAATGTTTATATAGATTTCTGAACAGTACAAGTCCACTAGTTCTAGATGTCTACTAAATTTCCACATAGGAACCAATGGGCTCGATCATATATTATGTTCTACTGCTACTAAATTTAACACAAATATTCAACAAAAACTACAAGACTTGTAATACATTAAGGTGCCAAAATCTTTTGTAAAAGAGTCTAAAGAACCTATTGGGGAATTAGTTTAACCATTTGATGACTATAGAGACTTCATATGCCCACAAATGAAACGAAATGTCATACGGTACAAGCAAAACTAATTTATTAGACACTAAACTATGTCCAATGAAGGAGACAAATATATTACAACTGAGAAATTTTCCCTTGTGTATATCAGAGTACCAATTATGCAATATGCAATCATACTATTCATATATATATAGAGAGAGAGCCGGTCCAAACTTTTTGGGGGCCTCAAGCCAAATCTTAAATTGGGCTCTTTTTTTTAACCATTCAATACTAAATTAAATTAATATCTATGATTTTTTTAAAATAGAATTTCATTTTTCTTGCTCTTTTAGATGCAAAATTATTGATCAAACTTTTATAATCAATTTTCTCTAACATATTCTTTTCAATTGATAAAATCACCTTCCGTTAGGTTAGTATTTGATTACTAACTATTAGAACACACACAGTACTTGGTTCTTTTGCTCTGTTTTTTTAAAATGTCTCATCTTCTATTAGATTAGATAGGATCTCTAAGCCTGAATAATTTAATCAGTTCAAACTACACTACACTATGAAGGATCCAGCCAAATTTGCTGTTGATGTGACCTCAATTGCTGCATCATCTGCTGCTGCTGCTGCTGAGGAGGAGGAACCAAAGGTGGAAAAAAGTGATCAGGAGGAGGAATCAGATGGTGAAATATTTATTAATATCTTTGATGACTAGACTAATTCAGTAGACTTCTATTCCCCTACCAAGAACTCGTTCTTCGAATCTAATTTTGCTGTTAGTATCCTTAGGTATTATGTTATGCCTTGAGACCATAACTAAAAAGCTTGAATGTTCAGTCTAGTTATTTTTCATATTGGTTGAAGTTATGTTCTTACCACAACTGCCATTATAAACTGAATAAAGCCAGGATCTCAAATTTGGGGTCTCGTATTCATGCATCATAATGTTGAGCATCCAATGTAATGATGACCTTTTATTTGCCACATTTGAGATCAAGAAATTTGAGACATTTAGCATTACTTTATCAACTTTCAAGTTTATTACCTGTATTCTGTTGAGGACAAATAAATTTTCTTGTGATCTCTTCTTTTTGATTTTTCTATGTTTTACTGCAATCCCCTATCCATAAAGAGCATGGACTTGGTTTGATTAGAGATAGATTCCAAGAACAAATAGCAATATCATGGATTTCCAAGAGCAATACTTAACATTAAATAACTGTATTTATTTAACTCACAACAATAAATTAGAAAGACCAACAAAAACTCTAGAAAAAGGTATGATTTGCTTGGGGAAAATCTATAGAAAATAACTCCATGCTATGCAATGAATGAAACTTTTTATAATATTTCACTTGCAAGATACGAATGAAAATGTGTACAACATTTTAATAACTATAATGAGATTTCTAATCCATTTCTGTAGTTGGTACTGAAATATCATATCATAGCTGCAACTCTCAACAACGGAGGCATAAATCTTTCCAATGCCAATTCATACAAAGGAGCATCTGGCAAAACTCTGATGATGATTGGTCATCAAGACCAATGTTGCCATCACACTAACATAAAATCAGGATTTTAAAGTATAGATATTAAACCAAAGCTTTTAAACCCTTTTAATTAAACCAAATGTACATAAAATTATAACACAAATGTACCTAGTATAAGAAATATTAAACGCCTTTTTACCTTTTAATTTAAGTCGGCGTCAACATGAAACAACTGCTAGTAAGTACCATGGATCCGTTTATACACATGGCTGTAATTTACTGAAGACAATTTCGAAAGAAATGAACTCCCTGTTCCAAAAAGTTGCAATAATAAGCAAAGACTAAATATGTTCTGAAGGAGAAATAAACTGTCTTACTTGATCAATGAATAAAGATCAACACAAAAAGGATGGTTAGATTAATGGTATGTACCTGTAATGCAAAACTAATGTCTGTTTCAACTACCTTTAGCGCTACTTTTCTCAATTTTTCTTCTCGAGATTGACCAAGCTTGAGAATCCCCTGCACTTCAAACCATGTCTCATCACTTACCTTATATTGCAAGTTGCCCATGATATAGTAGAGTAGTGAATAAAAATCATGCAGCTTTTCTAGTTAAGCCGAGTAATCTAAATTTTGGAACAAGCAATCTCTGCGTGCCATCTGCCCACATCCTTACTTTCTTTTCTTCCATAGATTTTTGTTATTCCACTGTCTACAGGTAACTATTCACCTTTCCTTGTGCCAAGTGGCAACAGATAGAAGGGCTACAAATGGTACTTTATTGTGTTAAGAGACAAGAATAGATTGTAGATAGCACACCGAATGGCTATAATGTTAGAACCTCATATCTAATATTACGAAATAGAATTCTTCAATCAAAATACTAAGTATGCTTTGCTTACCTGGTCACATAGAACTCTGTACATACTTGAAAGTTGCATGATTCCCACATGTGGAATTGATGTTGATTTGCAGACGCCAGTGTACGATTTATTTAGCTGCATCAATTACAAAAATTAAAACAATCAACATATTAGTCAGATAATAGCTACTTAAATGAAGAATTCAACTTTTATAAAATGGTACAAATTATACCTCCCCTATAGTTGTATCTTTCTTCCCCCTGCGGAACAGCTTCACAGCTGAACAAAGAATTATCTGTGCATAGAATAAAAATGGGTTTTAGCGAGAGGGCGACAAAAGCATAGTGATATAGTTCACTGATTAGTTTGTTTGGTTTTGAATAGATTCTCTGATGCATGTATCCTTCTTCAAGACCAAGTATTAAGTACATTCACATAATGCATATCTGAAATCTTAATGTATACCCTCTCTAAGACTTACCAACCTCATAAAAGAGCACATAAAATAGTAGGATTCAAACTCTTTACACCTAATTCATTAGCCATAATTTAGATTAGTTTCAAAGAAGCAGACACAGATCTAGGTCTGATATAATCATCAATTTAATCGGCAGTACACTCATTTTTTCCCTAATTATGGTTTGCACAGATCTTGGTCCAACTCTAAATGTATAGTCAATGGATACACTGGTCGAATTAAAAGTAACCCAGACTTCCATAAATAGATAATTCAGTACCCACTCCTTCGCAGTTTTAACTATATGATGGAAATGGATATTACCGTTCTACTTGCACAAATTTACCTGTTGATGTTGTGGAAGGGATTGTATAATGTCCACTATTGGCGATCTATAAGCCTTTGACAAAGTAACAGCCATATGATCAATCCTTACCTGTTGCAAGGTATACAACAAAAAACTCAGGAGGATATTACTGCAAGTGGCAGAAATGGAAAACAAAACAAAAATGATAGTTATAGCTGATGGTTAACTTCAGCCTGTTATCCAAAAAACTCAGTATTCTACAACACATGCAACAAGGCAGATGTCGTACAATTGTGAATTATTAATATAACTATCACAAGTATAACAGACACCGCGAGCACTTACAATGTTTTCTTGCTTTCTCAAAATTTCACTAGCATCGTTTGGCTGTTGATGACAGAAATCCGTTTCTATGGGTACCAAATTCATATCGCATGTAGACTCTTTGAGCTCAGCCTCTAATACCTCAATTGCACTCCTGAAAAAATTAATAATAATGATGATGAAATTTATAGTGGTTAATGCAAAAACTGTAGGGTTCTCACTTAGTAGCTAATCTTATTTTTTGAAAGACGTCATAGAACAGGCTTGCAAAGAGTTGATTCCATTTACACGAGAGCACAAAACTGCATCATAATAAAACACCTACTGCTTCATGCCACTGCTTCATGCCATGTCCCCTCAAATCTATGTAATATATTCACTGATTGAGCGTTAATGTTGATCAATGGTCATCATATGTAAAAAAGAATATTTACTTTCATGATCAACAGTAACTTTTCAGCAGATTGTATATTCTAGCTCATGAGAGTGTGTGCGTGTATGTGACTCCCAAGATCAAACATACTTGAGTTTGAAATGAACTTTTAAGTTTAACAATACACAACAGCCTAGCCTCAGTTTTGTCAACCTAAATCATGCAAGCAACAGACTAGTTGTGCCATTGTCCGATTCAGCTACAAAGAAATTATCCAACAACTGCTACAACACCAACCTACAAATTCCAAGAGCTTTCCTCATATCTCCAGAAGCAGATGCAACTTTCTGAAATCAGATAAGTATTGTCAATCACAATTCAGTAATTTTGAGATAAGTTGATATATTGAATCACGTGCTTGAAATTGCAGCACTGCTTAATGTCACCCAAACAATATTCACTTGCCAAGGAGCTATAATCACTTTATGAAATAGCTCATTTATAGATCTTTTTGGCATTTGAAATCAGAGGGAAGGAACTAAAAATAGAACACTTCAGAGAATAGACGGCGGTGAACTCACTCTCGCACAAAATTCCAACGCTTGAGGCTGAAAGACAATGAATGGGAATACCTATTTGAGCAGTAGTCAAATTAAAATAAAATAAGTAGTGAACTTTTTAGAGAAACCACAAGAGTAGCACACAAGTTGCAGTTCTTTTGTATGAACTAAAGGCGAAGAAAATGCATGATAAGATCTTGTTATCTCCATATATATTACTACAACCCTTGAGCTGCACTTTGATTATTTAAAATTCTACTGGTAGTTAGATAGATGGAGCATGCATGTAAAATTGAAAATCATATTTTACAATGGTGCCAGATAAACAAAATATCTTTAGCCAACTTTTAAAGAATGAAAGAAAAAAGTTAATTGTTAGTTCCTAAACCATATATCCTTGCATGTGAAATAAAAATCTAACTTCAACTAACTTAAAAAATTCAATATCTCATCATAAGAATAGCATTAGGTACATGGAGCATAGATATATTTGCGGTCAAATAACATCGTCTTCTACATCAAGAAGATGACAATGTAGTCTTTTAGTTAATGTATTGTTAATGGAAATACAATAGTAGGTGAAGCAGAGGATGCACATGTAAACCAGAAGTAAAATGAGGGAGCACAAGATTACCCTTAGCCTTTGTTGAAGAATCATAATGATCTGATCCTTGGAGTAGGCTCGAAAAGTCACAACCATAGGCTTGCCTAGCACAAAAAGCAGAAAACATCAATACAAGTTTATTACTACAAAGAAAGAAGCACATTGTGTATTTTAGATATTTCTCAGTTTCTTATTCCTTTTTGTTTAATCTCTGTTTATTATTAGTCTTCTTATTTTATTTATTTATTTCTCATCTTGTCTTTAACTTGTTCGTTGTCAACCTAACCCAACTAGTTTGGGATAAAAGATGTTCTTGAGTTGAGTTGAGGATAACGTAAAAGGCTAGGTGTTATAACGATATTCCTTTCAAATTTTGTTTTACCAAGAAATATCTTAAAATTTGGTATGGATAATGGAAGTTTACTATTCGTTGACGAAGGACGGGACATTGTTTCATTGTTTCTCAGTTGCGCAACCCAAGGGGATAGTTTGTTGAATAAATTATACAGGAACATGTTATTGCATAGAATAAAATAAAATCAATAATCATAATAATAAGTACTTACATAAATTGAGAGAAGTCATCTCGTATGTATCACGCTTCCGCTGCGCTTAAGGGTGAAGGTCTTCAATTGTCTCTCTCAATTTTAGGATGGATGTATAGGTGTGTATAAAGTTCTTGAGACGACAATTGGGACCAAACCCTAACTGTTTTATTTATAAAATAGCTCAGGGTCAAAATCGTCCATCAAGATAATGAAACCCTAGGGCCCATTATGCCAAATTAATATTAGTAATAATATTTATGGGCCACATAATTAATTACCAAACCCATTAATAAAGTTATTAAATTAATACAATATGTAAGCCATATATGGACTTCTTAAGTCTACATACCATATGTTCCTTGCCTTTAACCAAAAACCTTCTGGTTGTGCCATATAGACATTCTCATGCAAGTTTACCATTAAGGAATGAGCTACTAAAGTCATGACTATTCTAAATGAATCTTTCCTAGATACTGGAGAGAAAGTTTCATTATAATCCACACCTTCTTTTAGAGTGAAACCCTTAGCAACCAATCGAGCTTTATACCTTTCAACGTTCCCTTTAGGATCTAATTTGGTCTTATAGACCCACTTGCAACCAACAGGTTTAAAACCTTTTGGTAATTCCTCACGATCCCAAACGTTATTAAGCTCCATTAATTTCAACTCATCATTCATGGCTTCAAGCCATTGAGTTGATTGAGCACTCGTAATGGCCTCTTTATAGGAGATAGGATCATTAATCTTACTTGAATCATAGTCAATCTCATTAAGATAGGTTATAAAATCATCAAAATTAATAGGCTTTCTAGGTCTTTCAGACCTACATAAAGGTTGCACAATTTTAGAAATATGATTTTCAATAATGTGGGGTTCAACATTAAGTGGTGGCTCAGCTATCTCATGGGCATCATTCGCCTCAATAGGAGGTTGTTCTGCCTCACCCTCTTGAATTACAGGATTAGAAACATAAAACCTGTTTTCTTCAAGATCAATTTTTCTAAGCTCATCACTCCCACTTAAATCACTATTATCTAAAACTCTGCATGCCTAGTCTCAACAATTCTAGTGGTATGCGAGGGACAGTAAAATCGAAAACCCTTAGATCTCTCAGGATATCCAATAAATGGCAACTAATGGTTTTAGAGTCAAGTTTCTTTATTTGTGGATTAAAAAACTTAGCCTCGGCTGGATAGCCCCATACCCGTAAGTATTTTAAACTAGGTTTCCTACCTGTCCAAATTTCATAAGGAGTGTTAGGGGCAGATTTGCTAGAAACCAGATTTAAAATATGAACAGCTGTCTTTAATGCCTCAGTCCACAAAACACAAGTAAGCTAGAATCAGCATAACATACTACGCACCATATCCATAAGTGGTACGATTTACGCCTCTCATTTACACCATTCTGGCGTGGTGTACCAAGCATCAGTTATTATCTTGAGTGACGATTCCATTTTCTTGACAAAATAAGGCAAATGGGCCATAAGTCAATGAATAAAAAATTTGTGTCCACCAATTCTTGGAGAAAATGGTCCACATATATCAGTGTGAATCACATCAAGAAATGTACTACTTCTTGTTGCTTCTTTCTTATTACCTTTCACAAATTTTCCTTTTATCCATTCAATACAATGGTCAAGATCGGAAAAATCTAGTGAATGAAGAATTTCATCCTTACAAGACGTCAGATTTCGTCTTTTTGAAATATGGCCTAAAGCGTTTATGCCACAATTTGAAGAATTCTCATTATCTAATTTTTCTTAGTTCCACTTTTAGAGGTATTTTACATCACATTCATTGTTAATAAGGATTCAAAGAAAGACATTATCCAAATTTATCTTATAGAGGTTTCCCTCTAATGAGCCAGAACCAATAACATGAGAGTAATGATAAATAATTATTTTATTATTCCCAAACTTAAACAAAAATCCATCAACGTCAAGTTTAGATACAGAAATTAAATTCCGTGTCATACTGGAAACATAAAGAGTATCATATAAATACAAGACGAAACCACTCTCCAAAACTAAAGGTAAAGTTCATACAGCTTCAACTTGTATAGACTCTCCATTGCTAACTTTAATGGTTCTTTCCCCCTTTTGGAGTGTCTTCTTTGAAAAGAATCCATGCAATGAATTAGTAATGTGAACCACAGCACCAGTGTCAAGCCACCATGTATTAGAAGGAACATCAATTAGAAATGATTCATAAGTTACATAATTAATGGACGATATACCTTTCTTTTCAATTCATTCTCTTAATTTAGGGCATTCTTTCTGAATGTCATTTTTTCTTACAAAAGTGACATTTAGGACATGTCTCAGAGTTGCTACCTGAATAATTTTGCCTTATTTGTTTTGGTAGAAATTGGTTTATCCTTATTCTTAAAACCTTTGCCATTTTTATAAGCCTTCTTCTTATAGGATTCAGTGGTAGTCAAATGAGCAACATTAGGTTTTCCAACCTTAAGCCTTTCTTCATCTTTAATTTAAAAGCCATGTCGTTCATTATCATAATGTGCTCGCGCACCCCACTAACCCCATCATACCTGCTAGTAAGCATTTTTTTTAAAATAAGGGTACTTGCATGAGTTTTAGAAGAACCATTAAATTGTTACTCGACTGAAGTTAAGTATATACTCTTTAACATTCTCAAAGTCAGTAATGACTCCTCGAATGACTGTCGTGATAGAGTTTTTTCATAATCACAAGGGACATGCAGTTGGATCTCTCCCACTTTCATAAATAATCTTTTACTCAATTGAGCTAGTAGTTGTAAGTGGAACAGAATGATCCAATCATAGTGCATAGTCCAAAATCATAGTGCCGAGAACAATTTTTTCACTTACACTTTTCAAGCAGTAAAATTATTTTCATTCAAGGTTTCAATTCCAGAGAGATACTCAGAAATACTAGTTGGAGTCAATATCGAAATACAATCAAGCTCATAAGCATGCTTACAAAAAACTAAAAGAAATCCACAATGTACAACAATAATTAATCATAATAAAAACCAACTGTAGGGCAAACCGTTAGTTATATAAAATCTATTCACAACACCCAAAAATAGATTTTAATGAGATGTTGGTGCATAATTATTAATTTTTCGTTGGTCCAATTAATAATATACTAATAACATCCCCATAAAATAATGCAAAACATATTTATCTACGCATCGTAATTGGGTGTAAACGAAATAAACATGTTACTTAATTATCTGATAAAATTCCATTTAATAAATTTTTAATTCTAATATTTCCGTTGGGTAAAATTAAAATCTTTATTTATTAAATGTAACATTACGTGATGACTTTTCTTAATCTTTAATTGTTTCAATTAATAATCCTCCGTTAAATTTGATTATTAATTTTAACAATAAAAGAGTCACGCATACATGTAAATTATTATGATCAAACTCAATTTTCTTTAAACAACATATTAATCAAGTTTGAAAATTAACATTATTTAGAATTTACATGTAACAACTTAAAAGCCCTAATAATACATCACATCATGTTCTAATATCTTAAATTAAAATATATAATTATGAACATAAATTGATTATAAAATAATCACGTTAATTTTAACATGAATACACGAGGGCATAAAAATATCATAATATTATCCCCACATAATAAATAATAACAGGAGAACATATATTAATTGAGATCATATTATATATAATATGATAAAGTACTGTATATATATATATATATATTAATGTTATATATATAGTACTGTAAAAAATTGCAGCTAGTAATTGATTACTAAGTAAGTCAGTATGCATCACAAAATTGATTACGAAGTAATTAGCTATGCATATAATTGATTACTAAGTGAGTCAACATGCATCACAATACATTATGTAGTACTTTATCACATAGTGCAGGAGAATAAACGCAATAACAAAACTGAATCAGTTTTTTCTTACTTTCGGAAACTTTTTTTCCATGACAACAGAATAATGAATTGAAACAAATTGAATTGCTTTTCAACATATACCAAACAAAGTCACTTTTCGGAAAAATTAGTTCTCTTCGGAAATACAATAACATATAGAATAGTTATGTATTATACCAATAAAGAGATTATGCGGAATTAAAAATTCTAGCAAAACATTATAATTAATTTATTCTATACAATAACGTAACCATAGCTTTGATACCAGATGTTGAATAAATTATACAGGAACGTGTTATTGCATAGAATAAAATAAAATCAATAATCATAATAATAAGTACTTATATAAATTGAGAGAAGTCATCTCGTATGTATCACGCTTCCGCTGCGCTTAAGGGTGAAGGTCTTCAATTGTCTCTCTCAATCTTATGATGAATGTATAGGTGTGTATAAAGTTCTTGAGACGACAATTGGGACCAAACCCTAACTGTTTTATTTATAAAATAGCTAAGGGTCAAAATCGTCCATCAAAATTATGAAACCCTAGGGGGCCCATTATGCCAAATTAATATTAGTAATAATATTTATGGGCCACATAATTAATTACCAAACCCATTAATAAAGTTATTAAATTAATACAATATGTAAGCCCAATAATTACATAAATAATAAAGGCCACATAAGGAATAAAATATTCTAACATAGTTAGGTTAAATTATGTTCGTACACTTATTGGAAAAAATCATTAGAAAACTGTTTCTGAGGATACAGCTAACTAAGTTATAATGTCAAGCCTCTTTGATAAAGTAAACAGAAACTGCAATCAAAGAACTATAGCATATCTAGTAATTGATAGGATAGGAGCAAGTACTCACAATTTAAGGACTGCAGTTTCGGAAGAAATCGATCTGCGAGGTCGATGGCGTTAGCTATGCCTGTGAAAGTAAATGCAATATGAGATCTCATAGACTCATACACACGCATTAAAGTTATCAGCTCAGAAAACCTAACCTAATAAAAACAAGTACTTGATGAACAAGAAATTCTTAAGAGCATGAGTGCCATTAAGCAAACCTATCAATATACATCTGGAAAATGGTCGTGTTGTTAGCATGAAAAGATCATGAAGCACAACCCGATCCTTTGTGATCAAATAATCCAACTCATCAGCAATAATTAGCAAAAAAATTAATTTAAGTAGAGCAATGCCTTTTACTGATGCTTGTATAATGATACAGTATAGTTTACAAATTCAAACAGATCCTGTTCATGTCTTATTTGATTATACGTATACTGTATGAGCGGTTTAAAAAGAATGGTTGATCTCTCTAGGCTATAAGCAGTCTATGATTCAATTGAACGAAAAACATGTTTCTTACATCATTCTCATTCCAGGCGATTCTTGCTTTTGAGAATAAGATTTCTGAATTTGCTTTAAAGGCGAAGTAGGACCATTGGTTTTCTTTCGTGGTTGGTTATTCACAAGTATCTGCCAACATTATCAGATTTTGAGCATATGTGTGCTGGCTCAGATTAAATACTCAAATAAGTATACTATTAATTGCAGTACCTTGCTGAAAATATCAGAAGTGCTTGTAAGAGAAGTGCAATTTATAGCCAATATATCTGGTGGCTGAAAACCTTTCTGATAGCAAGACCATGATCCAGTGAGTAATATTTATAAAAAATGTAGAATATTTCACATCTTACCAGTTGCATATAAATTTACATGCACATTTAGTAACAAGTTCGTCTGAAATCATTATGGATCAATTAAAAAGTCATTTTAGTTCCCCCAGCAAGACAATCCAAGTATGACACAATAAGAAAAATTGAAGCTACTACAACGCATAAATGAACATATTCAGAAGAAAATTAAAATCACAAAAGAGAGAATTAAAGTCAGAAGTTCATCTGAATTGTTGAAAACTGTAATCACTTTTTTATTTTTAAGAGTAAACTTTGTAAACCAATCCAACTCTTAGAAGTTACTATTATGGATTAAGGTAATTATATTACCTCCATAGCCCAATTAATCAGGAAGCCTTTAATTTTTTCAATTGACAGGGATTTTCCAGTCCCAGGCAGTCCACACACATATAAACTCCCACCCTTCTCTTGTTCTACACATTGCTTGCAGAACTCCAATATTCTTTTCTGCTCATCCTCCCGGCACACAACTGTAGATTGGTCAGTTGATACATGCAATGCCTCCTTTACAACACTTAATTGTTTCACATCTGTAAATATAAACCAAACCTACACTTTATTTACATGAATTGAGCATACATTAACAGACTTAGAAATAAAACAAAACACATTTACCAATGCATATATGCTATTTTTTCCCAGTGTTTATTAGGAGGTAATCGTCACAATGCTTTAATGAACCATTGTGCTTCGTTTGGTACTAATCTTTATTCTAGATTATATTGAAACTATATAGCATAATATCCAACAAGGAGGCACTATCGTAATACCTTACCCTGTTAATAAAATCCTATTATAGTCTATAGGAACAGGAGGTAGTCCTTGCAAACAAACACAGACATAGATAACAAAAAATGACGAAAAAGGAAAAGTACAAATATAATAAAGGATCAAACATTCAAATACAACAGCGAGAGAGAAAAAAATAAGATACGTATGATAATGATAATTAAGGATTCCTTTTATGCTGCATCTATTAATTTCCAATAATCAATGAAATTGTAATAAGCTTAAAAAATATACTTACCAGTTGGATTCCATAGTGGTTTATCCAGAAAGCTATCTGACAACTTATTCACCGGTGATTTTTTCATGAATCCCGCGGTCAAATCTTTCTCAATTCCCTATTCGAAATGAGAACATCAAATATAAATTCACTCTAAGAAATTATCGCATACAATAAGAAAATCAACAAAATTCAAAAATCTACTCGGAAAATTAGCTACAGAACTCACTTTTGCTGGAGTACTTGGGTTATCATTGATGCAACGACGAGGAGATTTCAACTTCATCGGACTGCCTTGCGTAGCCAAATCGGACCTAAGTATTCGTTTTGGAGGACTAGAGTTAACATTGGATTGGACCTCGACGGCAATCGGAGATGAATTACGTGCAACAATCGTCGGCATTTTTTAACTTTTAAAGCGGTAAAGATCTCTGAAACTTCAATTCGATGAGTGTTGCAAAGGCGGTTGTTTATATGCCAGTAGATTCAAGAGAGAATTGTTTTGGGCGCGGGAAAGATGTAAGCGTTTGCCGAGTTGTTTCCCGCCATTTATTTGGTTTTCTATTTTCTTTTCTTTCTTTTTTTGGGCTGAAGTTGTGGGCCCATAGTTTAATCTAATTAAGGCAAGGGCTTGTTAAATCTCAGGAATCTGGTTGATATCCATAAGACCATAACAGTTGGTCTATACCCTGAAAATAAATTGAATTAAAAGATTAGAAATTTATGATTTAACCGGGACAGAAGATTAAAGGGGTTGAATTCAATTGGCAATGAAATTGTTCTGGGTAATCTTTGTTTGGGTCGAAGATAACAAAGGAGATCTGGAAATGCTACCGAGAGAGATGCATTTTCGAGTGTCCGATAAGAAATAGGAGAGAGAGAGAGAGTCTTGGAAGCCATTGAAAACAGAGAGAGATTGAGTAAAAGGAGTGGATATGGTTTAAAAGAGGGTAAGGCAAGGTGAGGGGGCGAGAGTAGGGAGATGGTGGTGTAGTTGGTTGGAACGGCCAAGATTCTGACGCTGAGGGAGTGGATCCTCGTTTTGTTCAAGAATAGGGATTGTTTGGGACAAAGTAATTGCTTTACCCAAAAATTCAACTTTTTGGAATATTCCCTTTCTTCTTCTTCACTTCTTGTATAATTTACCAAATGCATATGCTTAAAATTTATAGTTATATCCGAGTATATTCATTTTCGAGTTTTAACTTATTGAGTTCGATCTCGTTTACATTTTACTTATAAAAATATTAATTTCTATTTAATTGTTTTTTAAAAAGCTAACACAAACAGGACATTAACAGCTAAGATCTACCATTTCTCCCCGCTCTCTCCTAAAACATCGCACCGGGAGAGAGACAGACCGATCCAAAATGAATTTTCAACTCCCTGCCGGCTCTCCGTCCTCCTCCGGTACAAATCCCAACTACCACCACAGCAATGGAAGCAATAGCGACCCAATTCACTCATGGTGGGAATCCATCTCCAAAGCTCGCTCCCGAATTCACCTCCTCTCCTCTATCCTCCCCTCATCTACAGCCGATCCATCTCTCTCTATCTCCTCCCTCGCCGACTCCGACCACCCCGCCCGCTCTCTCCTCTCCTCCTTCCCCGCCTACTCCGCCCTATCCATCTCTCTCTCCTCCCCCTCCTCAGGCTCCGGAGCCGACCCACTCTGCCACTGGCTCTACGACACCTTCCTCTCCTCCGATCCCGATCTCCGTCTAGTCGTCCTCTCTTTCATCCCTCTGATCTCCGGTCTCTACCTCAGCCGAATCCACTCCAATTCCAATTCTTCCCTCGCCGGATTTGAAGCCGTTCTCCTCGCTCTCTACACTACTGAAACTAAATCCCGCAACGGAAAACCCATCCTCATTTCTCTCCCCGATCTTTCTATTCCTTCTCTTTACCATACCCCTCGAACCATTAATGCTAAATCAAACCCTAACCCTACTCCTAAAATGGGAATTCTCTCACCTCCGTTAGAACCCCAAACTGCCGTGAAATCCACCAAACGTGCCTGCATTGTAGGCGTTGCCCTTGATTGTTACTATAAACAAATATCACAAATGCCCAGCTGGTCAAAATTGGATTTTTGTAAATTTGCAGCTGATTGGGCTGGTCAAGATTGCCCTTGTAAGTCAGAATTCGATGAAATTAACACTTTTTCTGATGGAATTAGGATAGAAGAAATTGATGATGTTGCGGAGGAAATGGACAATTTGGGGATCAATGAGAATGGGAGTTCTGATGAGGCTTTAAAAGGGGCAAGAATTCCCCTTCCTTGGGAGCTTTTGCAGCCGCTGTTGAGAATTTTGGGGCATTGTTTGTTGGGTCCTTTGAATTCTAATGAGGTTAAGGATGCAGCTTCGGTGGCCGTGCGGTGTTTGTATGCTAGGGCTTCTCATGAATTAGTTCCGCAGGCATTATTGGCGACCCGGAGTTTGATTCAGCTTGATAAGAGAGCAAGAGAGGCTGCACAATTAGCAGCTGTGAATGCAGCTTCTTCAAATGCTAATACACCCAGTAAAGCTAAGAAACCGGAGATGCTTTTAGTTTCAAAATAAAAGCAGAGTATGTATGGCTTTGACAAGTTTTTAGTTGTGAGATTCTATGTGATCTAGCTTAGTATAGAGTTATACATATAATTCAATGCTTGTATTAATATTTATATAGACAGTATCAGTAGCTCTTGCTTTCTCTGTTTAACATATAAGCTCTTCATTTTGTTGTACAATGGTGATTTTGGTTATTGATAATTATATTGTTACATGGTCTTGATTGAATTGTGTTTCAATTTTTCTGTGGTGTGGTTTATGTCTGTTTTCAATTGGTAACTTCAATTAGAGATCACAGTTCTGATATGAATCAGCTTATTGAGCACCAGCTTCTTCTTCTTTTTTCTTTTTTAATTTTTATTATTACTTGCAGGAAAAATTGCTTCTTATTGGTTTATAGTATAAGAAATGAACTTTATAGTTTATACTACTGCTGCTGTACATCTGTTTATGCCATAGTAGCCTGCTTCTCTTCCTGATCTTGATACTTAATTGATAATATTGGGTCAAGCTTTTGATCTTTTGGATCAACCAGCACCAAGGGAAATCCCCCTCAGCCACCGTTAGTATGGGGTTTGTATTTTGTTATGGTTTTTGTTGGTTGGTTAAGTGATGGTCCATTGCCAGTATCAGAAGTAACAGCAGACGAAATGGTGCATGATATTGTGGTCTTTAGGCTGTTGACAGTGGTCTTGTTTGGAAGAAGGACGATACAATGTTAGGGTAATAGTTAGTTATATAGGAGTAGTTATTTACATGTCTATTTGTTTTAAGTTCAACCCATAAGATCTTAGCTTAGCTGTTGGAAGGTGTGAATTGAGCATTTGTAGTCGGAAGGTGTGAATTGAGCATTTGTAGTCGTGGGCTTGCTAATATCAAGTGTGTTTTCAGTTTCTAGTGTGTGGTCTATAAACTTTTCGGCATAGGGGGAAACTGTGGAAAGGGTTAGGAGGAAACTAGGGGAACTTATAAAAGACTTACCTTTGATGTATGGTTCCTTTGCAGAAATTGCATCTGGATAGACTCGAACCAATGACCATGCACAATAATATCGAATAATAACAAAAAAAAAAAAAAGCACCAGTTTGTAGCTGATTATTGGTTTTTGATTAAAATTACTTAAATTTAGTGAAAAAAAGACTGAAATAAACAGCATCATTTATAAAGAAAGTAATAATAAAAAATGAACAAATGAACAAATGACCATTTTAAAAGCCAACCCTTTTATTATCTTCTTCCAGATGGGTTAGTGCAAGACTGCAAGGCATTTCAGTGGAAGAATAGAACCAGACTACCAACTACAAAATGCTGGCAATCCCAGCTTCTGATATTTTTGTTTCCCTAGTGGCCTTTATTATCTTCTTTTAGTTGTTTTGTTCCCAGCTTCTTTAAAGACCAATCCCGATTCTTATAACCTAATATGGTCTAAAAATTAACTCTTACAATGATACATAAGCTTCTAAGTTTTGTAATCTTGACTTTTTGAAGTCAACTTAAGACATTTTCAAGTTCAAAATTGACATGAATTCCACTAGTTTTAGTCAATACAATAATGACTATTGCAAACTATCTATAAAGTAGTAATTCATATAAGATTTATTGTTTCCTAATTTTTAATTAATTATCTTAATTTTGAGTTTAAAAATGTCTTTGATGGACTCTCAAAAGTTAAAGGGAGAAAGTATATAGTTTGACACTACCATTTCTATTTCCATTTTCTTCCATTCTCATTCTCCTTTCCTTGCCTGTCTACCTGTACTTTACTTGGCGTGAGAATAAAATTTAGGGTAATCTCTTGAGGCCATTTCTTACAACAATCACCAATGCCAGAAAATGGGTATACACGGTCTTGCAAAATTTTTTTTTACACAATTAGTCAAAACAACATCGTTTTGGCTGATTTGTTTAAAAAAATTTTTTTACAAAGCTTCCACCTCCCACGTCCGTATAAAGCTTCTCTCCTCCCAACTCGCGCATAAGAGCTTCATCCTCCAAAATCAGAAGGCTCCATCGGCGTCTTCGACCTCATTCTCGTCGGCCGTCGCGATCTCAACTCCTTCGACAGCCACGGTTCCACCTCCCACGTCAGCTTCCGTCACTTCAACTCTCTCCGACACCTGCCTGATCTTCCTCAAGGTCTTCTTCTTCTTCTTTTTTGTAATTTTGGGATTGATTTTAGAACCAACACCGTAGCCATACGGCGAAAATGAGGGGGATTTATGTAGTTTGTTGTCTAATTCTTAAAATTATAACACTACCAGTCGGTGCTACTTCAATTTTATCACTAAACGAAGAACCTTAGGTTTAGCAATGTCTTCTCCGAGCACAGTCCTACAATCATCTTCTATAAATAATAATTATTATAAATCTTCTCTTTTCATGGTTTAACAATCTCGTTGTTTTCATCTATTAGCAACTTTTCCTCCGACTCCTCAGATATATTTGTATATGTTTTTTTTCCTTCAACTTTTCATGGTTGAGTTAATGAAATTTGTGATTTATGAGAAAAGATACAATGGATTAAACTCAACCATAAATAGAATTAGGTCCCTAGTATAAATATAGTGTATGGTGATTAAACTATATGATTAGAACCCACTGTACATGATCAAACGCATGGCGAATTCCCACTAATCTTTTCATCTATATAATCTTTTCACTTCTAACTTACCCAAGGAAATTCAATCTTTTCCTATATAATATTCCAAAACTCACTTGAAACAGAATTTTGGTCAGCAAAATACCATCATTAACACCAATTAATTTTCTTGCCATTAATCATCACCTCAAATACACCTCAAAATGTGTATTTTAGCAAACCTATTAAGACAAATAACTGTTGTTTAATATGAGAAGTCATATACTAATTTCCAATTCTAAGCTAAAGTGTTCAACATTTTTGTTACAAATTTAAGTGCGAGATGTAGTGTTTGAATAAATAAATATACTAAGATTGGTAGAACTTCAACAAAAAATAAGATGAACAATAAACAAACATAATAACAATGTAACTAACTTCTTTTTCCAATTTGATTCTTTTGGGGCTGCTAAGCTATAAATTGAAACTATTATCACAATCAAATATCAACTAGAGACTCTTAATTTGACACAACAACGATATGAAAAAAAAAATCATATACAAATATAGCTGAGGAATTGTAGGGAATTGAAAGTTGCTAATAGATGGAAACAACAGGATTGTTAAACCATGAAAAGGGGAGATTTATAATAATTATTATTTGTAGAAGATGATTGTGGGACTGTTCTTGGAGAGGACATTGTTAAATCTAGGGTTCTTCGTTTAGTGATGAAATTGAATCAGCACCGACCGATAGTGCTAGCTATAATATTAAGAATTAGACAACAAACTACATAAATTCCCCTCATTAGTTCGTATAATACATTATTACATAGCTACCTTACACACCAATCAAAGAATATATATATATATATATATATATATATATATATATATAGCTAAACAATTTTTCTTTCATTTTCCTATACAACTAGCTAGCTTAATTAGGCAGATTAATATTATATCAATCTGCTTATATAACTGCTAATCAGTATTTAACATGATAACATCTCGATCGTGTTTTCCTAGCTAGTTAATTAATTGCAGAACAAACTTTGCGAATTTCACCATTAGTTCCGGTCTTCACTTCAATGTTACTCATTTTGATCATGGCCTTTCCAAACTCCACATTCAAAGTCAATCCAGCCAAACCTCTAATTCCAATAAACCTTTGCACAAAATTTTTGGTGGAAGCATCTGCCCATAGCCTTTGATCGGATTCAAGAATTCCGCGGCTGTTTCTCAAGTTTGTGAAGAAAGAATGATCGAACTTGTCACTGCTGCCATCGTCTAATCCGATTCGTTTATTTCCATCTCCATTTGCCGGACAAAGTGATTGGAGTGTTGGAAGGAATGTTGGATCAATGGAAGGGTCAGCACCACCAGATGTAGTGAAGTTGTAGAATCTGTACCTTATGAATTGGCAAGCTACTGTTCCAATAGTATGTCCCCCTATATATAATTAAATGAGTACCATGCATGAGAATATATATATTTTCGGATATAAATTCAAATATAATTAAATCATCAATATTGCATATATATGCATCATCGTATATATATATATATATATATATATATATATATATATATATATATATATATATATATATATATAGTTAGTAAAAGTGCTTAGTTTATATAGAGTTTGAACTTGTAATGCTTACCAACAAGGGTGACAAGATCTTGAGTGCTGAGACCTTTGGCCGCAAACTTTTGCTTTTGTACCTCAACTGAGTCCGTAAAACCTGGCAAATTAGCAGTATCGGATGCTAATGAAACCCGTCCATCTCTACGTCCGGTGGGTACAAGATAGGTTAGTGCACCGGCCTGCAAGCATGAAATTAAACCACCAAAAGATTTAGCATGTTTAATTAATAACTTAATTAAAATGTAATTCATCCATCGATCCATCCATCTAATATATATGCATGTACTTATATATGCTACGTACACCTGACTGATCATTCTTACACTCGATCTTCAGCAAGCTAGTGCACGACTCAAGCGTGTTTAACATTTTAAATTGATAACAATAATAGACACTTCAAGATATTATAACTGTCGTAAGAAATATTATTAGCTAGAATCAAAGAGATTATATATGGTTAAGCTAGCAATGCAAGCAAGCACATTTAACGTAGAAAGTAAATTACCTGAACAGCAGCATCACGAGCAGCAACAGCAAGAATATCAGCACAAGATACAATCCCAGGGCATGCAGCTTCAATCTGAGCCTTAGCATCATCAATAACTTGATATCCTCTCAACAGAAGATTGGGGCCAGCCGTTTTCTCAGTGGAAGCCCCATCGATAAGAATAGAAGCATCACAACCTTGAACAAAACAATCATGGAAGATCATTCTAAGCAACCCGGGTGCCACCGTCGGATCAGATTTGACATGTTTGGATACAGTGGCCCGAACAATGGATTCAGCCCGAGGACAACTACGTGCATAGAACCCAAGCCGCAAACCTTGGCCCAACGCCAATGGGGTTGCCATGGCCACCAAGAGAAACACTAGAATAATGGTAACTTTGTTTAGGCCCATTAAAGTTCAAGGAAATTTGTTTAAATCTTGATATTTTGAACTGAATTAAGGTGTAAGTGAAGTAGGTATGTAGTAATGTTGTAGCCGGTGATGATATGATATTGGGAAGCAAAGAAAGATGTATATATATATATATATATATATATATATATATATATATAGTGGTAATTAACTGGTATTGAAATTAAGAAAAGTCAAACATTGGTGTCTATATATATATATATATATATATATAATGCTTATGAATAGTCAAATGCTTATGATTTGTTCCTGCACCGCCATGCATGCATGCAAATATGATAACGCGGAATCTTAGTTGTTTAATTGTTTTTGCTAAAATTTGAAATAGTACTTGGTGAAATTTGTTGACTTTATATATTTAAAATTTTGTTTTTAAAAGAAGAAAAGTCAACTTAGATATGCTTAATTATATAGTATTATAGTTAGTTTTAACTCTCTTTTTAAATAAATTTTTTCTAATTAATATTATAAATTATTTAAAAAATATTATACATCGTAAATTTTATTGTTTGATGATTTTATAAGTTGAGTTTGAAAATATCTTAAATTTATTTTTAAAAATTAATAATGATCGTATAATTTGGAGCGGAAGAAGTATATATTCATACTTGCTTCTAGGTATTATCCATACAATTATTAGTATAAAAATATAAAATATTAATAAAAGGTTGCTTTAGCTTTGTTTCAATTTTGAATCAATCCATATATTCAAAAATCAATAACGATCGTATAAAATATTTTTTCTAATTAATTAGGAATAGTTTAGTGACCCGTCTGGCTCTGCACTCATCCGGAAGAGTCTAATTTTCTTCCTAATTTTCATGCATGCATGTTCATTAATTAACTAATATATATATAGGGTCCGGTTTTTATCCGGACTCCCGTATTTTCTTAAAATACGAATTTTTTTTTTTCGGTTCTTATTCGGACTCCCGTATTTTTTTAAAATGCAGACTTTTTTTTTGCTTTTTTTTAAAAAACAACTAATTTTTTTTTAATATTTTATGGAACTGGAATTTATTACATAATAAAGTGTTTTTGGTGTGATTTTGATACATATAACAAAAGCAGTGCATACGGTCAAGTAACTTAAGAAAATCAGGACTCCGGACTAGATCCGTGGCCTATATATATATATATATATATATATATATATATATATATATATATATATAATAAAATACAAATAATTTTAAATTTCCCATTTCACTAAATAAATCATACAGATAGTTTAAAGTTTGAGATAAATCATGCGTCCAATACGATTATAGAGAGGCACGGGATGGATTAATATATATATATATATATATATATATATATATATATATATATATATGCAACGACAATGATTTTTGTCCCCATAAAATATACTCCCCTTAGTTTCATATTATTTGATTAATATTGATTTTTTCAAATAAATTTAAAAAAAATTAAATTTTAAATTAATATAAATTATTTTAATTTGAATTAATACAATGATGAATATTACAAAACTATATAAAAAAAGTATTACTTATTATAAATTTTAGATTGAAATACACTTTGTATCCCCTAAATTTATCCAATTTTACACATTACATTATATACTTCAAATCATGACAAACAGTACTTTTAGGCTCGCAAAAAATAACAATTAATGTTTAAAAGTGACGAATTTTGCACTTTTAATTATTTAACAGGTTATAATCAAAACACTATTATGCTCCTAATGCATGGCTGACAATTGAAATATGTAAAGATAAATTAAAATATTTATTTTATTTTATTTGGTGACAATTGAAAATGAAGTTTAGGGAATCATGCTTGGAATCGATTGAAATTAATTCCTTTTGATAGATCATTAAGATAAACCATATATATATATATATATATATATTGCTTCTGCACCAAGAAAAACACAATACTTAAATGTGGACTTTGCTAGTTAAATATATATTTGATTTGAAATAATTAGGCAGTGTATGACTTTATTTAAAAAGGCATATATAATTAAGCTATATGCCAACTTTTTAATTGGTATTACGGTTAAAGGGCGACTTAATTCGATAAGTAATATTATTGTATTTTTCTTCTCGTAAATAAAATGATAATTTAAATACAAAAAGGTAAATAAATTTTCGTTTTAATTAATTTATTTATTTATTAATAAGTCTACTTCTTGTGTGAATTGGGTTAGTGTGCATTTACGCGTAAAGGGAGTAAGTATAACAGAAAGTCAGAAACGTAGCACACACATAGTGAAGAGAGTCAATGTTGACCCACTCCCATTGTAGGAGTACTACTACTCAGGAATCTCAAAGACTCGGGGACATTGATTTTATCTACTTTTAATTACCAGAATATTCTTGTTTTATTGCATTTTAGTCCTCGCTCCCGGGTGTCACACGCGTGTATGTAAATTATGTAAGATTAAATAAAAATTTATAAAATAAAGAGGACTAAATATAAACATAAAAAAATTATATAAAAAAATAAATAATAATATAATATCGACACTGTATTGATCAATTGACCAAAATTAACTTCATCCTAACTACTCACAACTGTTTTCAGATAAATATTAATAAAAATACTACTTTAGCAAGTGGCACACAAAAAATTAAGAAATTAGGCAAGTAGATTATATAATTTTAAAATAATTAGGCATTGTTTGACAATTATTAAAAAAGGAGTTATTTTGACTTTAACAAGTTAACGAAATTCTAAAATTAAAGTTTTTATAATATGATTTTATAAGTAATAAATTTTATACTTAGTACTACCTTTTATAAAAGTTTATTATTATATTCATAATTGCATTAACTAAAAGTTAATTTTATATTTAATGTTTAGATTTATAAATACTCTCTTGATTTTAAAATTAGAGATACATTTTGACTTTTAAAAGTCAATTCACAAATTCTAAAATTCAAAAGTGAAATTAAGTTATTTAGTTTTGATACAAACAATTATAACAATTGTAAACTAACCGTAAAGTACTACTAAATAAGTATTATTTTTAAAGAAATTTTTATTTTATAATTTAAAATGAGATTCTTATTTAAACAATAGTAGTCTATTATTTTAATTAAGAAAAAGTTTTACTCCCTCTATCCTAAAATATTTTACACTCTGTTTCTGAGTTTTGAACAGAAAAGAAAAGAATAGAAAACTTAAATTAGAACAGAAAAGAAAAGAATAGAAAACTTAAAGTTTTCCTTTGTGATGTTTTTGAGTTTTTAATGGAAAAGGATAGAAAATTTAAAATTGAGGATATGAGTTGTAATTTAAAATTTATTATATTAAAAGTTGAGGATAATATGGGAATTATAAAAATATTACTTATTCTAATTTCTTTTCCGTCCAAATCATGTCAATTTTGAACGGAAAACTTTGGCAGAAAAAGTGGCCAAGTTTTCTATCCATTTTTTTTTTTCCGTTTATTAAAAAACTCAGAAACATAAGAATTAGAAAGAAAACTTAAATTTTTTGTCTATTTTTTTTTTGTCCATTTTAAAACTCAGAAACAGAGCGTAAGTGTTTTTTTCTTATAATTGTCAGTTCATTTCTTGTCAATGGAGTAGGGGAGTAGGTGAGGTATACGTGTTTAGAATAACGGAAGTATAAACTGCAGATGCATCTAGCAGTGATCAGAGCCAATGTTGACCTTGTGACGTTGTTTCTTTTGGATAATGATAATGATATATCTTGCGTGTAAAATTTTTTCATGAGTCCTTATACGTGAATCGGATTATTGGATATTTTTAATTATTTTTTTTGTTTTTTGGTTATTTTTAAAAAAATGTATAGTATTTATTTTAATTGAAATTTTATAGAATATAGTATTTTAAGTGTAATTTGAAAATATATCTGAAACACGGTTGTATATATATGTCTCCAAGTGTTTTTGTATATGTATCTAAATTACACCTAAAAATACCGTAGCTAATAAAAATTTCAGTTAAAATAAATACTATATATTTTTTGAGAGTCACAAGAAAAACAAAAAATTTTTTTTAAAAAAATTGGGACCGTTCCAATTTTCTGGTCCAAGACTTATTCTTTTTTAATTATGAGTTATGTGAATAATCATAATTGATAATATTTTAATGATATATTTAATATAATGAATTAATTTTATAATTTCGTTCAATTTATATTTTATCTCATTTTAAAATGATCCATTTACCTATTAAAATGAAAATTTTTATAAAATTACATAACATATTTGAAAATTATATATATATATATATATATATATATATATATATATATACACACACACACACACACACCTTATAAAACAACACATGTTGATCAAATTCTAATTTCAGAATAAATTTCGGGTCAAATTTTAAGTTCAAATTAAATTATATTTGTCCAAACAAACTCTTAAATTACTAGCCCAATATTATCTTTTTGAGTAATCTTAGTCTATCGTAGGCATAACTAAATGTACTATTATTAACAACTTAATTTTTATACACAAATAATTTTTTTCTATGTGTTTTGATGTGGAATTGAGATATTATAAAATATATTACAACAATGTAAATATTCAAATACAAATTTTTAAGAAATGAAAATCAATGATTAAAATAATATAATAGTCATAACTGAATCATGAAAGTAAAAAATGATGACGAAAGTACAATAGATACTCAAAATTCTCTCATTATAAACTATATATAATAATAATAATAATAATAATAATAATAATAATAATAATAATAATAATAATGAAGAAGCATATATGAAGTGATCAAGTATGGATTGAACACTTAAATGTTAACCAGCTTAGTATGAATTATCGATCGAGTAGGGATCGTGTATAGATGAAAAAAAAAAATATTCGACTTAAAATTACTTAATAAATTCAACTTATTTTATAATTTGAGTAAAAATAATTTAAATAAGGCTCATTTTTTAAATTAAACTTAATTAGACTAGCTCGAATTTTTCAAGTCGAAAATCCTATTGATCTCTCAACTTTGCAGTAGTACATTAGTTAATTAGAACAAAAAAAGCTAGGAAGTTTCTTGGGGTGCATCATGCATGTAAGAGAGCTTTAGCAATTAATTAAAGGAATAAAAAAAACACTTTATTTTCGATCTTTTATCTGTATTGACCAAAGTCAAACAAAATTAATGGATAGTGAACCCACACGCATTCTTTTGTCACTTTGTGGAAAGCAATTGTACAGAGACAAAAGAGGACCAAGTTGAAACCATTTTCATCAATTAGTTAATTACTTTTAAAAATTAATATAAAATAATTTTAAACTATAAATTATGATTTCTTAAAGAAATGCAGAACAATTAAATCTCATTCATTAGTGTTGTAATATTCATGGTAACATCATAACATTTGAGATATTAATTTAGACGGTCAAGATCAAGAGCATTTTCTTTAAATAGCATTCTTCCTTAAATAACATTCTTTTTATTAAAACTACGTCATTTTGGAGGGACGCGGTGACATTTTTGTAAATCAATGATCATCGTGGCGTATTTACAAAAATGCCACCGCGTCCCTCCAAAACGACGTAGTTTTAATAAAAGAATGCTATTTAAGGAAGAATATTATTTAAAGAGAATGCTCTTGATCCTTACCGTTAATTTAGATATGTATATATATAAGGATTCAACCTTTTAGGTGAGTCCGTAAGAAATTAAGATGATCAAATAAAATATTATTGAAAAATTGTATATGGAGCCTTTATTATGCTATAATTAATTCAGTCTCAGATTGTTACATGCATTACTTAAATTTATAAAACTTTTATTATGCATATATACTACAACCAACTAATAAAATATTCAATACTTGACAAAACTAGCTAATTAGGCATCTTTATTTGGATATATCCCGACTAATAATCCGGCCAACTTTGAAATTTCTTTTCCCACTATTTAAATTGTAGCCTTTGCTTTTTGTCATATTAACTTTTTTGTCACTATAAATACACCATGCATCTTCCTTTGCTTCAATACCCACAAATAATTAACATCGCAACCCAACCCAACCCAATCCACTTCACTTGACTCATTCATATATATATATATATATATATATATATATATATATATATCCCAGGCCCCCTCTAGCTTGCTGTTCATTTTTGAAATTGTTACACATTATAATGGATTCTTCCCTTCACAAAATCACCATTTTATTATTCGTTTTGCTAGCCATAGTCACCCCCTTGGCATTAGGGCAAGGAACCAGGGTGGGGTTCTATTTACGTACTTGTTCTAGAGCTGAATCCATTGTTCAGTCCACTGTTAAGAAACATGTTCAATCCGATTCCACGGTTGCACCCGGATTGCTCAGGATGATCTTCCATGATTGCTTTGTCCACGGTTGCGACGCTTCTATCCTTATCGACGGAGATTCAACTGAGAAAACGGCTGGCCCAAATCTCTTGTTGAGAGGATATCAAGTTATTGATGATGCCAAAACACAGCTAGAAGCTGCATGCCCTGGAGTTGTATCTTGTGCTGATATTCTTGCTCTTGCTGCTCGTGATGCCGCAGTTTTGGTAATTCTTGTGCTATATATATATATATATATATATATATATATATATATATATATATATATATATATATACATATATCATGTAAGCATTTATTGACAATTTTTTTTGTTCAATTCATGCAGGCTGGTGCATTGACATATCTGGTGCCAACAGGACGAAGAGATGGACGGGTTTCATTAGCATCTGATACTTCTAATTTGCCAAGTTTCACAGACTCGGTTGATGTCCAAAAGCAAAAATTTGCAGACAAAGGTCTCAGCACTCAAGATCTTGTCACCCTTGTTGGTAAGCATTACAAATTAATCAAAATTTAGTCTAGCTGTAACTTTTCTTTCTTTCTTTCTTTTTTTAATTAATGCCATGCAATATATTTGAACCTATTAATATGGTAATGTGTTGTATATATATATAGGAGGACATACTATTGGAACTGTAGCTTGCCAATTTATTAGATACAGATTATACAACTACACTACTTCTGGTGGTGCTGATCCTACCATTGATCCCACTTTCCTTCCCACACTCCAATCCCTTTGCCCTCAAAATGGGGATGGAAATAAACGAATCGGATTAGACAACGGCAGCAGTGACAAATTCGATCATTCTTTCTTCACAAACTTAAGAAACAGCCGCGGAATTCTTGAATCCGATCAAAGGCTATGGGCTGATGCTTCCACCAAAAATTTTGTGCAAAGGTTTATTGGAATTAGAGGCTTGGCTGGTTTGACTTTAAACCTTGAGTTTGGAAAGGCCATGATTAAAATGAGTAACATTGAAGTTAAAACTGGCACTGATGGTGAAATTCGCAAAGTTTGTTCTGCAATTAACTAGCTAGGTAGTAGCTACAACATAATATAGTTATAGATTTGAAAATTTGAGATAGAAAATTGTATGTGTGATCATGTCCTCAAAAATATGGAATTAATTGTTCATAATTCTCTGTCATTAATAATATTGTGTGGATGATTTAATAAAATTAAGAACAAAAGTTCTCGCAGTTACATGCATGCATTCATAATTTTACATGCATGGTGATTAATTAGACGTACATTTTGATGTGTAAGAACATATATAGTATATGGTACGATATTCAATTTGTTTATGACCTTGGATTTTGTATTTGCCGGTTTGAAAATTAACCGACCTAATTATGAATTATATATATGCCCAATTATAGGGTTAAAGATATAATTTGAATTTTAAGATTAAACGACGATATATTAAACATTAAAAACATTAGTTTATATAGACCTGACAATATAGTTGGTTAACTGTCGAGTCAACCATATTAACTGGAACCAAATGGATTGGTTAACTGTTTTTATTTATTTGGGTTGGTTAAAGTTTGGAACCATATTTTTAAAAAGAAATATAGTTCCAACCCGATTAATCATTTTTCGACCCATATTTTATTCCAAATCTAAATCAAAAGTTTTTTCCATCCATGTTTACATATTCAAGAAGCTCAACCACCCACGCCCACCCCACCCCGCACTCCCACCCCCACCCCCACCCCCACCCCCACCCACACTCAAAAAAAATAATATTATGTGATTATGTATACACCCCTTACCCCCCACCCCAACCCCCACCCCCAAAAAAATAATATTATGTGATTATGTATACACCCCTTACCCCTACCCCCTCACATGTTTGATGTCAGTTTGTATTAGAATACCTGATGCAGATGTACTAATTAAACATTAAATCTAAGACTTCTGGGTTTTGTTTTTGATTCCGTAAATAAAATCTTTTACCTTTTGCCAAAAAAAAAAGAGAGTTAAACCTTGAGTAATAATTGACTATATATGGTAAATAAACCGAGAGCAGATCTCATGTCCCCCTTCTGTCCCTTCACTTAAATTTTGACATGTAGTCAGTTATTTAATTTTAGAGTTAATTAGTGTTAAGTAAGATATTAAATGTCAAAATTTAAGTGGAAGAACAGAATAAATAGGGACAGAAAATCTGCTCTCAAATAAACCATCCATCACAGGTTTTGTGTTCCAAAGGATCGGATCCCAACGTTCACATTCATTGACCGATTAACCAATAGGAAAATTTTGAGTCCAATTTTAATAAGGGCATATAAATTTCAAATAAATGTAACATCTTACCTTCAATTAAGTTGCCAAATGTATATATCACATTATTCCTTCCCCCCTTTCTCAATATTTTGACAAAATTGACGTACGTGTGTATAAGCTCATTTAACTTCTAAGTTAATTAGTTGAAATTACTCCTATAACATGATCAACTCTTTGTAGATAAAAACAAAATAAATCAAGAACACAAAAGATATAAAAATGGCAGTACTCAACCTCCATGACCAATCAGAGTAGTAGGATTTAACCTAGTGGGTAAAACGGCTATATAAGCCTAAAATGTTGATGCTTTTGGCTTGCTCCTCCTTAACCTTAACAAATTAAATGGAATAATATTAATTGTCCTAAAAAAGTTTACTTATCGCAGAGAATATATATTTCAAAATTAATTTAATTAAAAAGCAATTAAAATATATCTATCTATCCGTCATCCATTTTTTCTTTTTACGAATATATATATATATATATATATATAATATTTTCATTGGATATTTATTTATTTTTATTGTTTCTCAACATTTAGTCATTTAAGTTTAATATAAAAAGGAATGAACATAAAATAAAATAATGTCTAAATTAACTTTGTCCAATGCAATTAATAAATATGTAAAAGAGTTAGCCAACGAAAAGTAAGACCCTTTTTAAGAAAGAGGAAATTATATTAATATCATGTTTAATTCTTGTTAGAACTTACAACAATATTAAGATAAAATAAATCCTTGATTATGCTGTTAGGCGATCATTATTAAGTGGGAATCAAGCTGGCCTCCAGTTGAAATGAGATTTCTTTAATATATAATTAGAATTAAAACGTATACTGAGTTTAATTATGACCAATAAAAGTATAGTATCAAATGTGGACTTTGGCATATAGAAGTATAATTAATTAAATATTATTAAGTATTGTGTGACAACTACATACCTGTTTCATTAAAAATAAAATAAAAAATAAATCTCTTTTTAACTTTTTAATTCAATCCAAAAATTTTAAAATTTTAAAATTTATTTGGTATATTCATCCATGTAAGTTTTGAAAGAACAAATTTTATAACTAGTAATACTTGTTCGATTACTAACACTTTTTTATTACAATTTGTAATACTTAAAACGAATAAATTTATATAATTTTTTATTTTAAAGTTTTCCAATAGTGATTTAAAAATCAAAACCATTATTTAATTAATTAGCTTTTTAATTATTTTTAAATAGAACTTTGAAATTTTGAAAAATAATTAAGTAATAAAAAAAATATTGGGTCAATTATAACGAAAAGGGTTTGACTCTAACTGATCAGAAAAGTTTCTCTCTTATTGCTGTCTGTTTACTTGATCTTGTGAACGGGTTTGGTGAGATTTACGCGTTTATCTAGAAGAAAGAGCTGACAGACAAATATCTCAACGACAATTATTTAGTTACTCGTAATATACCAAGCTCTCTCAATTTTACAGCTATTTCTTGAAAAATATTACTTCTAAATAAAAGTTTTTATTATTACTATTTTAAGTAGTCTCATGTTAAATATTTATTTTTTTTAATAACTAAATTTTTATATATATTTTTCTATTATACTCGTAGCATTAAATATCTCATATTTTTTTTATTTTAATTTCTCTATATTTAATGGCATTATTATAGATAATTTTATTATTTTATTCATCTTCTTAATATGTGTGAAAAGACTGTGTAACTTTTATCTTTGGGGTGAGGAGTATAATAAAATAAATTATTATTAATGTTTAGATCGATATATATATATATATATATATATATATAAAATAAATGAGACTCTTATAATTCATACAATCTTATGTAACGAGTTTGATATACTTTATGTACATAATTTCATTTGCATTTGCATTTGCATTTTGGGACCCAGAGATGATTATATTTCCATGTGAATGGAGGATGATGGATTTATTTTATACAGGACTTGTATGAACTGTAGGGCACAATATAAGTAATTAAGTACTCGTACTCTACTATATAAATAGTCAAACTGCATAACACATTGCCGAAAGATAGGAAGTTTCTTGGGGTGGGGAGACTTTAAATTGGCTGACTAAAAAGTCATGCATGATATTAGCTTCGATCTTAACCTCTAATGCATCAGCTGAAAAATGATTGAAACAAGCCAGAATGATATACTACTATATGACAGTTGACACGGTGGAAATGTGAGTCTAAGTAGGAAAAAGGAATTTTTTACACTAGTTTAAGAAATGTTTTGAACATAATTTTTAATTCGTTTAAAGTTACGGAGCACATAATATATCAAATTAAAGTTTGCGACGAGCCCTATAAATCTCATCGCCTTCAGTCATGGCAGACACCGTTTGAAGCCCAAAAAAAAGCCTGGAAATAGGCGTTTTTAATTTTGGATTTATTTGGATATTTTCATAATTTCATTATTAATTCCTTGCATAATTAGGTTTTTCAACTTATTGTTTAGAATTTTTCAGGATGTTGTTTTCATATGTTTTAGGGTTAACTCATATTATTATTACTTATATCTATAAAGATGGCAGTGGTTTACAATTAATTAAACTTTCATTAAACAAAAATAATTTATCCCAATATTATTTATTTTGATTTAACAGAGTAGTTTACTTCAATCAAAAAGAAAACTAAACACATACATTCAACCTCATGCATGCATGCATGCATGCATAATATGTGTACCCAATACATTCCCTGTAATTTTCTATACAAGACAAAGTATAATTAGGCAGCTTTATTTGGATTTAAACTCAATATTTATCAGCCAACAGGCCTACTTTTGAAATTTCTACTCCCACTCTTTCCTCTTCTCTATAAATAATATAATTAATTAATTGCTAACAAATAACTTATGCCGGCTTTGCTTACTAATTAGCTCGTTCCCCTTCTGTATATTTGACCTCTATTAATTAATTAATTAACATTTTATTATTATTTTCTTTTTCCTTTTTATCACTATAAATACACCACCTCTTTTGCTTAACATCACAACCCAATCCATTTTTATTTACATTGTAAATTTGTAATGGATTCTTGCCATAACAAAATGTCCATAATTTTATTGTTCCTTTTGCTAGCCATGGCCAGTACCCCAATGGCATTAGGCCAAGGAACCCGGGTGGGGTTCTATTCAAGTAGTTGTTCTAGAGCTGAATCCATTGTTCAGTCCACTGTTAAGAAACATGTTCAATCCGATTCCACGGTTGCACCCGGGTTGCTCAGGATGATCTTTCATGACTGCTTTGTCCACGGTTGCGACGCCTCAATTCTTATAGACGGCGCCTCCACAGAGAAAACGGCCGGGCCAAATCTTTTGTTGAGAGGATATCAAGTTATTGATGATGCTAAAACACAACTAGAAGCTGCATGCCCTGGGGTTGTATCTTGTGCTGATATTCTTGCCCTTGCTGCACGAGATTCCGCGGTTCTGGTAATATAAATATATATCTTAATTAATATATACAACGGTTATAACATCCATGGAGTTATTGACAGTGCGTACGTTAATGCTGTTTGTTTGTTTGTTTCATACAGGCTGGTGCATTGACATATCTTGTGCCGACAGGACGAAGAGATGGGCTGGTTTCATTGGCATCTGATACTGCTAATTTGCCAAGTTTCACAGACTCGGTGGATGTTCAAAAGCAAAAATTTTCTGACAAAGGTCTTAGCACACAAGATCTTGTAACCCTAGTTGGTAAGCATTAAAAAGTTCAAAATTTTTACACAGCAAGTCATGCATGTTTATAATTAAATTAGTCTAAAATACAAAAAACATTTTAATTGACGGTAGTGTTCTTTAGTTGCGTTTACATATTTAAAGTCAACCTTCAGCTCATCTAATATAGTTAATTGTTTAAAGTACGTAGACCCAAGTTTTTATATGCACCGTCTTTAATTTGTTGGGAAAATTAACAAACAAACACTAAACGTAATTAACTAGAGGATACGATTCGGTAATTATGAAGTACAAAAGGAAAGTATTGTCACAACTCAACAAACTGCATAGTTAATTTAATTTGTATTTAATTTAGTCTATATAAACTGTTGTGTAAACAAAATTTGAATTTATATAACCTAAATTATGTGTTTCTGCTTATGCTAAATATATCTAGGAGGACATACTATTGGAACTGTAGCTTGCCAGTTCATAAGGTACAGATTCTACAACTTCACTACATCTGGTGGTGCTGACCCTTCCATTGATCCAACATTCCTTCCAACACTCCAATCACTTTGTCCGGCAAATGGAGATGGAAATAAACGAATCGGATTAGACGATGGCAGCAGTGACAAGTTCGATCATTCTTTCTTCACAAACTTGAGAAACAGCCGCGGAATTCTTGAATCCGATCAAAGGCTGTGGGCTGATGCTTCCACCAAAAATATCGTGCAAAGGTATATTGGAATTAGAGGCTTGGCTGGTTTGACTTTGAATGTGGAGTTTGGAAAGGCCATGATTAGAATGAGTAATATTGAAGTGAAGACTGGCACTGCGGGTGAAATTCGCAAAGTTTGTTCTGCAATTAATTAATTAATTGATAGTGAAGTCAACTTTTTATTTTAGTGTACGTGGATTTGGCAATACAGAAATTACAACTTAGGTGTTAGTATACGTATTAATTAATCAGCTTAAGCTGCAAGTGTGATTGTATTTCAATTTATTGACTAGTGTAAGATTTGCTTCTCATGCATGGTGATTGACAAAATAAGTAAAGACTGAAAGGGAAAGATAATATGAGGGTAACATTAATTCTCAAGCTCTTGTATTAATTTATACATCTGTGTGAACCAAACACTGAAAGGGAAAGATAATATGTATGTGTCTGTCAAGCATGTTTTGACATTTTAGACATACAAGTTGGTTGATTTTTCTGTTTATGTAATATATCAACATTATACTGACGGCTGACATCTCCCAAAATTAACTCGGGATGACAAAAAAATGGTTACAAAATAATGTGGTTGGTTATGACCAGTAAGCCACCCATGTATGTTCGATTATCAATTAATTACAATATACCATAAAGATTTTTTTGTAAAAAAAAAAAATTCACCTTAGCAATACTTAACTCGAGCTCAACTTGCTTAAAGTTCATTGGAATTTGACTCTTAAGATAAAACCACAAAACTTGACCATATTATATTTCTCTCTTTTTTGAATGTATATTATTTTATTTTTTACTACTTGATTAACATAGAGACGTAAAATACTACTCCTTCCGTCCCAAGATAAAAGTCTTTATTACTATTTTAGGTAGTCCCAAGTTAAATGTCTACTTACTTTAAATGATCTATTTTTTACAATAATTTGCCTATAATACCCTTATTATTAATTGTTATATTTCTATTCTCTATACATATTTATAAAACATCACTAGTGATGTGCAGAAAACTATGCAATTAAATGAGAATTTAAATATGGATAATTTTGTCATTTTATCATCTTTCTTAATATGCGCAAAAAGTCAACCAAGACTTTTATCCTAAGACGAAAGGAGTAGTATTTATTTGTTACACAAATAAAGAAAGATTTATGTTTTAAAATTATTTAGGTTGAGAATATATTTTACATGAGACACACACACACACACACACACACACACACACACATATATATATATATATATATATATATATATATATATATATATATATATATATTGAATGGATCGGTCCGCACTCTTGGACCGACCAAAATCGGACCTATTTTTTTTTAAACAACTAAAAAAGTTTAATATTTTATGAAAATGGAATTTTTGCATAATATGTGATGTTTTGGATACATATAACAAAAATGTGTGTACATACATGTTTTGTTATATGTATTCAAATCACTCCCAAAACACTGTATTATATAAAAATTCCAATTCCATAAAATATTAAACTTTCTTTAGTTGTTTTTAAAAAAAAATAAAAAAATCTGTATTTTATAAAGTCCAGGGATCCCTGATTTGGATCCCAGGACTCATATATATATATATATATATATATATATATATATATATATATATAGAGAGAGAGAGAGAGAGAGAGAGAGAGCCGGATCAGGTTCGGACTCCCGGACCGGACCAAAATCCGGACTTTTTTTTTTTGTTTTTTTAAAACAACTAAAAAAAATAAATAAATAATTATGGAACTTGAATTTTTACATAATACAGTGTGATTTGGATGCATATAACAAAACTTGTTTGTGCAATCTGTACATACATTTTTTGGTATAGGTATCCAAATCACGCTCAAAACATTGTATTATGAAAAAATTTCAGTTCCATAAAATATTAAAAAAAAAATTAGTTGTTTTACAAAAAAAAAAATTAGTCCGCTTTTTATCAAGTCCGGACTCAGAACCTGATCCTATATATATATATATATATATATATATATATATATATATATATATATATAACTTAGTGGAGCTCTGGTCCTATGAATGACGGAATGAATTAAGTCATAATAACAAAAGAGAACTAACATGCATGATCTCATTAACAGAAACTTGTTTCATAATCATGAAGATGCATCTTCAGAACACTTCATTCATAATCTTACTGACCATTTTAAAATTTTACCAATAATCTCTACAAGAACAAGATCCATTTCTAAAATGGTGGAACCTACTACGATCTCTCACAACAATCTCTCGATTGAAAACTTTGGAGATGAGTTTTATTGCAAGGTGGCAATCTGCACAAACCCTCAAGTTCTTCACGACGCTAATGGGGGCGTAAGAAGGGGTATTAATGAGCATAAATGCCATGGCAATCTTCTCGCTGTGATAAGATAAAGCAGTCTCCTTTTCCTCTTCTTCAATGTCTGCAAGCACATTTGAGGTATGAGGCACATAACCTTCCAATCTTAATAACTTTGTAATCTCGGCTAGCATTGCATAGATTTCCTCGCTTTGTGAATGAGATCTATCTCCCATGACGAATTCGTGGACATTATTTCCCAACTCAACTAGGCTATGCCCCGGGACTTTCCTAATCCCCTCGGTCAGCATTGTCTTCCTAACCTTTTGCACCTCCGACCAACGTCTCTCAGATGCATAGAGGTTAGAAAGGAGCACATAATCCCCACAATGTTTAGGCTCTAACTTTTGTAGCTGTGCTCTAGCATCCTCCCCTAGAGCCAAATGCCCATGTATTGTGCACGCTCCTAGTAACGACCTCCAAATAACAGCATTGGGCTGCAATGGCATGTTGCTGATGTACTCGTATGCTCGTTTCACTAACCCTGCCCTCCCCAACAAATCAACCATGCATCCATAGTGTTCTATCTTGGGCACAATCCCAAATTCTTCTCCCATCCTCTTAAAGTAAGCAAACCCCTCATCGACCATTCCACAATGACTACAAGCGTACAACACGCCAACAAAAGTGATTTCACTTGGCACCAAACCTTTTCTCTCCAACTCTTTGAATAACTCAAGTGCCTCATGACCAAACCCATTGACAGCCAACCCAACAATCAACGAAGTCCAGGACACAACACTCTTTTCCTCCATCTCATCAAAAACCTTATTCGCCTCCCTTATCTTTCCAGACTTTGCATAAAGATCCAAAAGGGCATTAGCAGCATGCAAATTCTCGTTCAACCCTACCTTTAACATGTAAACATGAGCCCTCCTACCCAATGCCAAAGCCCCAAGCTCCGCACAAGCAGTGAGCAAGCTAACCAAAGTAAACCCATCCGGTTCAACACCCTCCAAACTCATTTCCCTAAACAGGGTCAAAGTTTCATTGGGCCTTCCATTTAAAGCAAACCCATTAATCACAGAATTCCAAGTCACAAGATTTCTGTCAGGCATTAACTCAAACAACTTGTGCGCACTCTCAGCACGCCCACAAGCAGCATACATGTGAACCAATGTATTCTGAACAAACACCAAAGACTCGTACCCATTTTTTACAGTAACAGAGTGAACCTTCTCACCCTCCTTAACAGCCATTAACTTAGCAATGGCCTTTAAAAGAAAAGGGTAAGTGTGCGTATCGGGTTCAACCGAAAACAAGTGCATTTTATGGTGTATATCAATGGCCGGCCTCGGATTTTCACTCTCAGCATAGCCTCTAATCATTGTATTCCAAGTGAATATATTTGGGTTTTGGATTTGGTTAAAGATTTTGTGGGCATACGACATGGGGCCAGACAGGGACACAAGGGTGAATATGAGGTGTTTGCCCATGTCGGGATTGTTGAGGGGGAGACCATGCCTGATTGAGAAGGCATGTATTTGCCTGAGTTTGTATTTTGAGGAGGCGCATGATAGCAAGAGAGCAATGCATTTCTTGATAATGTAAGGTTTTGGGTTTTCTTGAGAAGAGAGAATTGTGGGGAGTGTGATGTTAGAGTTGTTTGTCAAGTGGTTATGGGGTGAGTTTGAGTGCATATCATCAATAACAATTGTCTGTCGACCCCCAGAATGCACTATTATTGTGTGTGGCTAAAACACACCGGAAGATAAATAAATAATCCTCCAAACTAATGGAATTTAATTACAACAGTCATTTGGGTCATTTGTCTGTAAATATTATAATTCCGGACTATATTCTCATGGACCCGATTATGATTCTCATTAGGGTAAAATACATATATTTTTTTAATAAATTTAAATGTTAATTTTATCCACAAATTTTTAATCCCAATAATACATAGTTGAATATGATACTGTATTAAATAGTCTCTCATTCAAGTCGTTTTATTATCTAGAAACTAATAATCACAAGTTTATTTTTAAAAATAAATAAAAGATTTGAGATTAATAGTCTAATCTCAAATACTAAAACAAACATAGTATTGATTTTGTAGGTAAAAGTGATTTTTGTAGCATCACCAAGTCATGTCCCTCACATTCTCTACTCAATCTGAGGCAACAAACAATTATTAGGCCTCATTCGGATGTCCCCTAGAGATGAGATGTTTGGCTGAGTAGTGTTATAGTAGAGTGGGAATAAAAAATTTGGACAGGTGGGAATAGGAATAGGAATAGGAATGTTTAATCATTACCCCAAAAGAAATTAGAAACTCCAACTACTAAATTGGCAAGTCTTAATTCCATACCATTAAACTCCAAAATATTTTGCAGGGACAGTTATGAATATTATGTTTTAGTAGGAGTAATTTGTGGTAATTAGACGGATGTGATTGTTGAAGTGTGCATCTTAAATAAATAAAATAAGATTGCAAATTATTTTATTTTTGTTTATGTTAACAATGAGAGTGAGTTGGTTGCTCAGTGGTACTCTAGGCCTCTTGCGACCTCCTCAAATATTTACCCATTACCGGACAAAGTAAATTGAAGGCTGGAAAAATAAATATCACCTCATCATTTACTCAAGTTTGATGGAAAGAAAAAATATATATATTAAAAAGTAAAATAAACAATTATAATATATATATTATAAACTATGCAAATTATGCAGCATACAACTATTATTACCTTGTGCTTCAACTTCAATCCTCTGACAGTATTTTGCCCAAGTATGGCTCTATTTACATGTTTCCTAGCCAATAAAATGAATGATTTCCGGGTATTCAGTCTCTTCCACAAGCTTCGAGTGAAACCCTATTGCCCTCTGGATGAAAAGAAACTACCCCCAAAAAAATCATAAAATAAAATAAAGTAGGCGGCTTAGCTACTCATATTTAGCTTTTGCCAACCACACTGACTGACTACATCCAGTGTTTTACTACTTTAAACATTTAAAGGAAGGTGGGGGGTGGGGGGAAACTAAAAATTGACTGTAGACGTGAGAAAAGAAACTAAGAAAAGTATGAAATTGCATTTTGTTCTACCAAAATTGATCCAACTTGAATTACATATTCAGGAGGGAAAAGTGGAATAGAAAAGTAAAAAAGCCCCGTAAACAAAAATGTTTTGCCTTTCTATGTTCACCTTGCCTAAAGAAAGTAAGAGCCTTGATGATGTCTGAGCAATATGTGCATAATGTAAAAACCTCATATGAATTTGCTGATTTCTACTTTCTTCTTCACCACCCTCTGACCATGGTATATGAACGAATCTACTATCCCCGCCACTGTGAAGATACCTGAAAAAAAAGGTAAACAAAGTGAATATTGCATACTGCCAATTAAATATCAAGGAACTAACATTCTGTTGGGTTAATGCGAGTTTTAAAAGTCAATAAACCTCTTAAACGGATAGTGAAATATTAAATTACTTAAAATCTAATGATAATATAAATACGTGTTTAATACCTTTATTCATATTGGGAACTGAAGACTTGTTGCATGATTTTTAAATCCCAATACCATAGAACAGATTTTCATCAGCAGGCAGCTAATATATCAGGTCATTGGATTATTAATTACCCGGGATGAGATAAACATTATGTATCATTTTTTTTTATTTTTTTTACAAATTATACCGAATCTTACTATTCAGGTCATGATTGAAAATCATAGACTGCTTGATTTGGCAATATTGCAAACACCAAGACCTTCTCTTTTCTCGAAAGGGACCTGCTATGCCTCCCTCTTTATTAAATAAGGAGAGTCAAAAGACCAGTTTTCTACTTTTCTAAGTCCCAAAATATTTAATACAACTAAAAAAAAACAGTCTATTGGTGATTTTCTCTCTTTGCCAATTTCATGGGCAGAATGCATATCTTCTCGCTATTAGTTTACTAGAAACCATCCAATACCACTAGGCAACATAACCCTACTTCCTCCATGAATTGGCAACAATTATGACAGTAGAATTCATCTATTCTCTTAGGTTCAAGAGTAGATAATGAAATATTAATACTCATAAGATGTTTAGGTGGAAGATGCATGTCTTTCCTCAATACGCTATATCTCTTCCAACTACAACATATGCAATCTTTTTGTCTTTCATTAATTTATTCCTTGCTTTTTGTAGTCATCAACAAAAGCAAATTCTTCCTCAACTCAAAGAGTCTTAGAACTAGAGCCTATTGATTAAAAATTATCTCACTTATAAAAGTACAGACAATGTATCTCACAGATAGTTAAAATTACCTCCAACTATTGCACAAACATGCGTCATAAAGTGAAAAAATGAAGTACGCTCCTCGGTGAAAGTCACCTGCAACAACCGAAAACAATTCACAAAAGAATGAACCTTCTTGAGTTCAAATTTGACTTTAAAAGGGCCACTTCATTACTTAATATGCCAGTTATAGAGCTACTCGCCATCTTCTGAGATACGATAAGTCGATAACCTTTATATGTTTATGTATATGCATTGTACATCACAATGAATTCTACACTTGACCTATAATCCCAAATATGGTGCCTCTATGTGCACTATAATGTTAAGTCTCATCATGAAAACAGTCCAATAAAATGCAACTAACCATGAAATGAAAAATCTTCTTGACAAAAGTTGTGGAGAAGATTCATATCCATGTATTATGTTAACTTGTTTAAAATGGAAAATAGACCAACCTTTATAGGAGAAAGATCGTAAAAGAAGAAAACTCCTGGAAGGGACTTGGACCGACCAATTTCTGCAATTTTAAAATGTTCTGTAGTGGAGAACTGCATAATACCATCTCTTATAAAGTGAACAAATGATATAATAATTCCATCTCAAAGAGGTTTAGCCTTGCCTGGTTTGACTGAAAAGTTTGACCACTAATATCCGTGTATATAGTAGGGACCACCTGCAAAAAACATAAAAAATTACTTAACATCCTCCATTTAAAACAGTAATTTGAGAAAACTAAAAGCCTTTACACGCTGAAAATAGTTCTAGGCAAACAAGCAGATGAGAAGAAAAGGCCAGATAGGTGGAAAGAGTGAAGAAGAAACAAACAGGTGAAAAACCAATTTAGAGAATCCATATATTAGTATACTCAAATAATATTCTCTAATTTTTTTGACATTAGTATATTGATTTGTCTAGAGATGATAAGTAGTGATGCAGCTCTCCTATTTGGCTCATTTGCAACTTCGGAAAGGCAATCGGCAAATGGGGAAGTGCATATTAAATACTTGGTAATTGATGTATGCTGTGGGGGCAAAAAAAATAAAAGGCCAGAGCCAGACATGGTTGAAGTAAACAGTTAGAACTTCGAACAACAAAAAAATCATTGAGGTGTAACTGTAATTGGCAAAATCTTTAGGGTAATGCTAGGGGTCTCATATGATGTGGCGTTGAATATTTTAATGATAGTTTATTGCATGACCAATCACAAGAGATGGCAAATCATTTATTAGACCAAAAATTTGAGACCCCCTAGTTTTACCCAAAGAGTTATCAATTTACTTGATTGATATAATGGTCCAATCTCTGGACACATTACAATTTATCACCTTCTCCAATGACGCACAGCAATTATGCTATGAACCCCACTACGAATACACAAATACATTAAACTTAGAAACCCAAAGACATTACTAAGTTGGTTCATTCCAAAAACACAAACTAAAGAAAAGCTGGAGGAGAGAAAACTAACCTTGAGAAAATACTGGTAAGTTCCATGTTCTGATCCTTGCACCCACTTTACTCTGAATGACAGTTGAAAAATTAAGAAGAAAACAATGTCAGTATAGAAACAAATATACACTTAAGAGTGCAGGACAGCAGGGGGGAGGGAAGCTTAAAACAATAAAAATTAAGCTCTGGAAAAGAAGTGAACATCAGACTACTAGAATTATTAATTTTCGAGGTTATAGATGAAAATCAATAATAAATATGTTATATTTGCTTGATTCAAATTCCAACCTTCAACAGCATTGAAGCTAGAGCTAGTTCAGCTTAGATCTCGTTTGGTATGCCAGAATCAAAGGCCATGAATGATATTCCCGTTAATGAAATTCTTAAAATATTTCCATTCAAATGTTTTAGGGTATATGAGGAATTTTAGTTTTAACTTTTAAGGTAATTGGACCCACGTTTTAAAAAAATAAATGATTCCTGGAGAGTAGAATACCCACTCTGTGGGAATCTCATTCATGGGTGAATGACATTCCCATCATCAATATGCATACCAAACTCCAAAATTTAAATAGGAATGAGATTCACATTCCCACTTGATTCCTGCATAGCAAACACTATGCAGCCCTTAGATTTCATATGTCACCGGCACCAACTAAAGTATATGCACATAGTGAATAGTTCTGGAGAGGATAAAAAGAAAAAACCTACCCATCAAGTGGATTTATATTTCCAGGATAATATTCACCAAAAGATAACTTATTGATCCTGTGACTTATCTGCATAATACATCATCAAGCCAATTATTTGTAGATATTAAAAAATAACTATTAGAGTATATATCTTGTCCCACATTGAATAATTTGAGAAAATATGTCTAGTTTATAATGACTTGGGTCAACTCTTCTCATTGTGAATTGGTTTTGAGTTAGAGAGTTTGATGTCTTTATATACTAGACTTTGTGTCCATTTTATAAATCTAACAATAACTACAGTCCAAACTCCAAAGAGATGGAACTATAGTTCAATATCAATATCATCATAAAGTATTATTATCCTGAATAATATATGACAATATCTTACATTATAAGTATTCATTTGAAAGGCCAGCAATTCTAGCAATTGAACATTTGACTGATGAAAGCTTTTTCCTGGAGCAAAATGAAAATTTCCAGCCACTTTATTAACCTCCAGAGATCCAAAGATATTGCATCCTTCACCTTCTTCATCTTTGATCCTTTGGATTAAACCTTCTCTTTTGCACTGAGTGCAACAGTTACATTATATCAGAAACTTGTGATAATCCAAACATTAAAAGAAATTTTCTTCAGTACAGAAGTTAGAAATATGCATGATTTCTACCTGTTGAATTAAGTTTCGGTTGTAATCTTAAAAGTGCAACAAGTGAATAAAAATCTCTTGTGCTTAAAATCAGATATGCATCTACTGCACAAAGCGCACTGATAACTTTTTTATATCTAAATGCATAAAGGGTCTTATTATCATGGCCATAACAGAGAACTTGCTTTCTTATGGTGTGCAGATTGCCTTGGGGGTGCAAGTATTGGCAACTTCTCATAACACATACACTCAATTGGGTTTTTTATAAAAAAAAACCCACAAAATAGGCTAGCATAAGAAATTTGGGGGGAAATGCTTGCATGAGCTAATTAGATTTAACCCTATGAAAAACGCTAGGTAACTAGACAAAGGTTGTCTAGATTTGTCTGGACAAGCATTAGTGGCCTGTACAATACAATCCATCAGTACATGATGAGTTGTACAGTACAATCCATCAATATATGATGAGTCGTACAGTACAACCCGTCATTGCTTGTCTAGACAAATCTAGACAACTTTTTTCTAAATTATCTAGCACTACTCCCTACTAGTTATCATCCAAAACAACAGCCCCCACATGTGAGCATGGCTATGTCTCCATACATTACAAATTGTACAATCAAAGTTCTCATATTTTCCCTCTTTAGATTCATAGAGAAAATCATATGTCAAATTGTAAGTATGTCCCAACCACAAACATTACCCTTTGCCAACGGCGATAAAATTTAGTTTTTATACTACTTAGAACTGGAGCACAGACGCTGAACATCATGGGTTCTGTTCCACCTCAGGGTTAGTTTGTTGCTTTGTTTCTCTAAAGCCATTTTACATCTTCTCCCAAGAATTATACACTAGCTTAATCAGTGTTCGCTTAGGTATAGTGGTAAGACATAACAATGTTCGACTTCACTGACCAACACATCCATCTTCACAATACTACCATGGGTGATTGCTTTAGGAGGAAAATTCTTGAAAAATAGCACAGGTGTGGTCTCTTCAACTTAAGAACATGAATTCAAGTCAAAAAGAAGTCCTGCAGGCAGCCAAATTATGTAATTGATTCCAGAAGTTAGGTCTCTATCTAGTCTAACGCTAGCAACAACAAATACTGGTGGACTAAAAAATTGGGTTCAGCCAAAGGATAGGGTTAAATTTAGTCAGGTCCAGTTCAATATCCATTTAGAATCTTTCAAGTTTCACCGACAACAGAAAAGGGGTGGAACTTAATCAAAATGTTTCATATTGTCAACCTGGTCAATCAAATCTGGATTTGCTACCCCCCAGCCTCTGTTTCTATATGCTTCGCGAACTTCTTCACATGAATTACAACAATCCTCATCTGACTGCAAAAGAAAATGAAGGCACTGATTAAGAATATATAAAAAGAAGTCGTATAAGAACTACAATGAATAATTTAGTGGTCTATCGATCAAAAGCTAATATTTAAACTTTTTTAAAAAAAAATTGCCCCAAAACAGTGTTATGCTGCCAAATCAGTCCAGCATATTACATATCTATTTACAACACTGACACTGTGGCAGAGTTATCTTGGGGTAATATGTCAGTTTAAGGGTATTCTAGAGAATATATAATATAATAGTAGATTCTAGTAGCAATGAAGTGCATGTGAGTACATGGCATAGTTAGTTATTTTGTAGTAAAGGATAAGAGATGTATGGTGTAGGATTAACTTTATTTCTTTGCAAGTAATCTCTTCCTATAAATAGTTGTAATAGCTTTTACATTTACAAGTAATGAAATATATAAAAATGAGTAGCACTTGCTATAAACCCTATCTCCCTCCTTCTACCTCCCTCCTACTGAATTCTATCAGTCTCTCTCTCCTAGTCCTCCCAATTCCCTCCTCTTATATGCTGCTCGAAGTCAGGGCCAAGTGTGGCCTAACAATTCAGTATCAGATTTCGGTTGAAGCCTGGCACCATCTTCTTCCTCCTCCCAAATTCCTTCATCCTGAACCTCTCTGTAATTCCTCTATTTCTGCAAAAACACAAAACTCAGATTCCGTTACTCTATTTTTATTCAAAATCTTCATAACACCCCTAAAAACTCCATTGATTACTCAAATCCCATCATCTACATCCCATACAACACCAGACGCACGAACTATTAGAGTATATTACTATTATTACTTGGGTCACCAAGTATGCTTGGTGCCCACACACACTTGGCCACTACTCAACTAGTAACATATATATATATATATATATATATATATATATATATATATATATATATATATATATATATTTATATAAGTTTTAGTACTCTTTGTAATAAAACAACTATTCAATACATCTATTTTATCTCTAACATGTTATCAAAACTACGTTGATCTTGACAATAAAATCAAAATATCTTGCTTCTGCCGCCGGTGAGCATTGTTTATTTTTATTTTTTAACTTCATCTTAAAGAAAAAATTATGTGGTTACAGTTCAGCTTTAGTTCTTTTGTTGGAGAGATGTAGTTTAAGTTTTGTCATGCATTGTTAAAGTTGGTACTTCGTTGCCCAGAATTGAGGTTTCTTTTCGAAGATGCAGGTTTCTTGTTGCATGTTATTTTTTTTTTCATAATGTAATATGTTCAGAGTAATTAATTTCTCGAGTTGAAATATGTAAATGGTTGATTGGAAAGTATGGATTGCATGGGGCCGAGATTTCAGGAAAGAATGTGTCATTCGATTTTGTGGAGGCTAGAGAGTCCTCCGTTATTTCAGGAAGGCAAGGAGTCCTTTGTAGTTATTTTTGAAAGTTAGAGAGTCCTTCACATTTGTTATGAGAGACGAGTATTCTATGTTATTGTCGGCACATAATATACTTGGAAAGTGGATGTCTGAAGTTATATACCAAGGGTGAGAAATATGACTTTGGAAGTAAAAAAAAATATCAAACTTTTTTCTATGCAAATTGAAGAGGGTCTCAATCATCGTAGTTCGCTTAAGTCTTTTATTTTTAAGATTATATTATGTAACAAGTTGCAAGTTGTGATATAAGACTTCCAACTTGAGGGGGAGTATTAGAGTATATTATTATTAGGCAAGGAATCCTTTGTAGTTGATTTTGAGTTTTTTATTTTGTTATGTAACAAGTTGTAAGTCGTGATATAAGACTTCCAACTTGAGGGGGTGTATTAGAATATATTATTATTATTACTTTGTCACCAAGTATGCTTGGTGCCAACACATACTTGGTCACAACTCAACTAGTAAACTATATATAAGGTTAAAGTACTCTTTGTAATAAAACAACTATTCAATACATCTATTTTATCTCTAACATAAACAATCAACAAAAACAACCCAGAAGCAAGCAAACACATGGATCAAAAGACTGAGCTACCGACAGGGGCGGATCCAAAAATTTTGCCCAGCAGGGGCGGATTTTAATTAAATTTTTTTGTAAAAGTTAAATAAAAAAAATTAAACTAATCATAATATTAAGTAGTTATAATAATGTTTATAAATTGTAATAAATATTCATAATTCAAACTAAAAATAGAATTTCAAATAAAAAACATTTAGATACAATTTAGAAACTTATTTTGGTTACTTGTCATAGTTCAATAATGATTCTCCAAATGCTCAAAGTCTCAAACCAAATTTTCTTTCTATATTCAAACAAAACCATGAATTAATTTCAAAGCATAAACAAGTTTTGGTATCTTTTTATAAGTTTTAAATAAGTTTTACTTGTATTTAGAATTAGTTTATGAATATTTTTTGCCCCCTCTAAATTTAACTTTTCCATTAATCGGCCCCCTTAAATTTATTAATTTACATATTTGTCATACCCAGCATGGGCAGCTGCCTATGCTACCACTTGCTAGATCCGCCACTGGCTACCAATACTCAGTTTTCGCGCCAACACCTGCAACTGAGGATTATAATCACTTTCTGTGATTATTAGAGGTCTAAACCTGTTACCCATAGCTCGTTTAAGTATAATTCAGCCTAAGAATTTTCAACTCTTAATTAGCCTGTTCTCTTAGTTTATTATCCAAAAATCCCAAAAATTTATTGTTTCGGTATTAAACTTTATTTCGTATATTTTCTTAATGGTTTGCAAGTTTTTCCCTGTTTGAGCATAATTTCATCATAGTTACTCATCACAGACCATCTAAATTGATTACAAACATTGCCACAAACAGTTTCTGCTCAGTTTTAGTTTTAACCAAGTGTTAACACACTGTTAATGCTTGGTTAATACTAATTTTGGTCATTTGTTAGTCTAGCTTCCTTTCTATGCTCACTTACTCCATTAATCCTTGGTAATCCCAGTGCTAGTCAGGATTAAACTCCATTAAAATTCGAACCAGCAAATTGTTCTTATAAGAGTTTCATTTCATACACAAGCAGCAATCAAGCTCACTTACTCATAATATTAAGTAGTGTTGACACAACTAGATAAAATTTACAATTGTAATTCTCAATTGTTGTGGGAATTCTCTCCACTCCTATAAATAGTAAGTGATGGTAGGATCATCAAACTCCAACCCCAACCAATTGTTACAACAGGACTTCTTAAGTTACAGAGAGTACTGATGAGTGGGATTTATACTCGCGAATCGGATATTTTATGACTTAAATAGTTGCATATTCTCGTAGATTTTATATGGATTTATATGATTATAGTGTTATTGTGCTTAATCGATGAATTGCAGAGCTTTACGGGTGTTTTCTAGCATTCAGGGGCAAAACTGTCATTTCTATACATCGGTAAAATGGCAGCCGGCCAATGCCAGATGCTAGACTCAAGGCGCGACGCCACCTCCTTGTCCTCGCCGACGCGTCGGCTCATGACCTTGACGCAGCGCCGAATTCCTTTTGGGCTCATGGCTGCAAAGACGAGCTCCGGTTTTTCCCAACTTACTTGGCACCGCAACGCCAACTACAATGCTATTGCTCACGCCGCAATGCGAGCTCCGGTGTCCAGGCAGAGAGGGTTTGTGTTTGACCTAGCAAAAGGAGGAGAGGCGTATATAACAGGGAGCAAGTCTCTGCATATACTATATATCAGACATCCTATAACATATAATCTGATAGTTTTAGCTTTAGATTAGATTTCTTTTGTATTTTCTCTCTCTAGTTCTTAGTTGATGTCTGTACATATAGATTAGATAGAATAGGGAGAAGTTTGTATTTCTTTGGAGCAACAAGAGTAATGAGCGACACGGATTGGAAAGCTTGAAAGGAGCGGATTCTTGGTGACTGAAGGGCTTTGACAGAGTTCCTTCTTATCCATTTATTTCCTCTATTATTGTAATCCATAAATGTTGTCTTGTTTGCTACTTATATTTGGTTTAATAGCTATGAACTGAGTATTTGCTCTAAGATATAATGGAACCCTTTGTTATTTAAATTGACTGTCTTTTATCTCTTTGGTTGGCACCATATGATTTGGATTGATATATTTGGGCTTAATGATTCTTGCTAAGACATTAGTGATGATTTTGGCAATCTACATGATATCGACAGAAGAATTGTAGATTTACGCCTAAATATATTGACATGTGATTGTGGGTTTCGACTGCATAAGTTGTGCGTAGAATAGACATATCTCTGTGCGCCACGTGCGACCTAATTGAGAACTTATGCTTAAATCCTTGTTATGATTAATTCGTATAGACATGTGTAGAATTGCATCTAACTTGGACGTTCTTTTCTGTTCTATTCCCTTTTGGGTGGATCTGGAGAGGATATGTTTGTGCATACCTCGATAGAGGTGCATAGGCACCTATGTGTTCTCGATCGGCAAATTGTCGTGACCATTAAGACCAAAGAGAGAAGGATAGCTAGTTTGATGAAACATAAGACGCTAGGTGTTGATGGAATACGCCCGTGTGGGGTGAAGTTGTGACCTTAGCTTGAATTCCTTAGATTACCATTCGTTATCCATTTACTTGCTTTGTTAATTAGTTTTAACTAGATTAATCACACTTCCATTTACTGTTCTTCGAATAAGACTTTAGCGATACATAATCGGTACTTGGTAAATATTAGTCATAGTTCCTCGTGGGTACGACACACTCCTTATCACTGTATTATTTGTTAGACCGCGTATACTTGCGTGTGTTTAGTGATCGGTTTTCCGACCAATCTCTCTCCTTCGCGCCGCAGCGCCAACCAACAAAGCAACACTCGCACCGGGGCGCCAAAGTGAGCCTCGCCCCCTGCTAACTCGCGCCACAACGCCAACCAACAAAGGGAAGGCCGCGCCGCAGCGCCAACAGCGAGAATTTGGGTTTTTAAAGAGCAGTTTCGGCCAGAAATCAAGCCATACGCCCCATCTCTCTCGGCAGTTTTAAGAACTCTAGCACCCTATAACCGAAGAAATCAAAAGGGTGCCTCCTTTACCAAAATTTGAGAAACCAAATCTCTCTAGATTCCAAGTTCCACAACACACGGATTTGAGTTCCATTCAATTGCGCATCTACGGTTCCATCCGACTGCTACCCTCTCCATTAAGGTAATTGGGATTGTCTTTCAGTCGTTCACTAAAATAGATTGATACAATTTGTGGGTTGGTGTTTTCTCTGTGCAATTGCTTGCTGTAATTGGTTTGATTTCTATTGACGGAAATCTGGTTAGAGCAAATACTCCAAGTTGGTTTTGAGAAGTGCACACGAGGTGTTCGATAATTTGCCTAAGAAAAAAGTGGGACTGTTTTGGCTTAGAATCACTGGGATTGAATTGGGAATTTGATGTGCATTGCTTCAAGGGTCGTTTCTATAGAATTTTGCAATCTTTGTTAGGTCTGTTTTACTCTTTGCAAGCGCCCGAGAATTCAGATGGGGGGCTAGAGAGATACCGCTTGCCTCCACGGCAATCATCGACCACCAAACGATCTCACGCTTCATCGTTGTGGGGGGCAGGTAGTCGCACGTCGAGGCGAAGGCTACGGCCACCTACAACGCCGCCCCTACTACAGAGCAGGCGAGAGCAGACTTGAGATTGGACCACGTACCACCGGACAGGTTTCTTCGACGGACATCACGGCATCCCTCACCCTGCAAAGATCGTAAACAGGACGCCGAGGCGCAGAGGCGCGGAGGCACATATATCGCGCAGATGGTTCAGAGGGGGAGATAGCTATGAAGATGCAGATCGAAGTAGTGAACACCACGCAGAGCATTTACATCGACCATCGTGGCGAGAATGCCGAGTTCACGCCATACCAGCTTCCAGAGTGCACTGTCTTCCCACCATCACCGTCACGAGGTCGACGAGGACGGAGACCGGCATTGAGTGAAAGCGAACTGCAGGGAAGCCCTCTCAGATACTATCATTGCTTTATGTTTAGCAATGAGGCATTGCTTTCACCTCAAGTTTGGGGGTGTTTTGGTTATATCTATTATTTATCTACTGCCATGTTAGGATTGCATACTTTAGACTTTATTATGTTTTATTTTCAGTATTGTGGTGCAGTTGTTTTGAACTGCGGGACTATGTTTGGATTTCTATTATTATGCCATGAACTGTTTTTGGTTTTCATTTTATTAATGCTTTGATTATTATCATTATGATTGTGGTTGTTAGCCATCTTTTTGGGGCTTTTTTCAGATTAGATGCTCAGTGCTGTTTGAATGGCCTTTTTACCTATTTTGATTTCGCTATTTAGCAAGGTGTTATAGTTATCATTAATTTTGATTGTGGGTCGCCGATGGCGCCAAGTATTTATGCCTATCTCTTAAATTAAGTCGTGTCAAGCGTGTATGAAAGTGGGGGTTATTCAATCGATGAGTTTAGATTCATTATCGATCCGTCCTTCTTAGCAAGCAATCACCAACGTGTGTTAACTAGTAATTTTTTCGAATTTAGTTCGCATGTTTATTGCTTTGAGAGTTTGTTCACTTTTATAAACTTTCATTTTTACAAGGTAATAAAAGACTTTGACGTTTATACAGTTTTGGATCTTGGTTTCTGGCATGTTGACATATAAAAAAAATGAATGAAATAAGAATAAAAATAGAAAAGAAGAGTTTATATCGAAAGTTTTGCAGTGGGTCGAGATGGAGCGTAAAACGCACTTGCCCATAAACGCAGAACCGATATCGAGATGGAGCATAAAATACACTCGCAAAATAATCTTCGTTTTTGTTGTAAAATCTCAGTGGCTTATGTTGATTACGTGGCCTTTACTGCTCGAGTTATTAGATTCATAGGGGTGTTCTACACCTAGTGTCCTAAAGTCGTCTGGCTTGGGAGTCACTGATCAAAAGCTCATTCGTGGGTAGTTCTTATTAGCCTAAGGTAATTAAGGACGGGTAATTGGTCAAAAATACCCCTGATGTTTACCTCGATGTCCCACTTGCACCCTAAACTAATTTTTTTTCCAAAAGTACCCTTAATGTTACATTTTTTGGGTTGCTCGTGCCCCTAGACAAACATGGTTAAAATGTGATGACGTGGCATGCTTAAATATAAAATATATTCTAAATAAAACAATATATATCATTTAATCAAACAAAAAATACTAAAATAAAAAGTAAAAAAAGCATAACATATTTACATCATTTAATCAAAATAATAAAATTCAAATTATTTTGTTAACTAATCAAAACAACTAATTAAATAAAATAAGTTGTTTAACATATTTACATCATTTAATCAAAATACTAAAATTCAAAACATAACATATTTACATCAAATACTAATTAAAAATGATTTTCATTATGTTTTTCATAAATTCATAAAACTTTTTATTATTTTTTTTTGTTTATGTATTGTGTTAGAATTGTGTTTATATTTGAATAATTGTACATTACGCCTTCCGATTCTATAAAAAGAATATTATTTTATTTAATTTTAATTATTTTTATTAATTTTCTTTAAGAAGAACAAAGGTTTTTTTTATAATTTATTTTAGTATTCATCCTCTCCTTTCTCGGTTGGATTACCGTAAAAGGGCAAAATAATAATAATAATAATAATAATAATAATAATAATAATAATAAACTAATACATGTGTATACATAAGCAGATTTGAAAATTTTATTTTGTTTCTCATTAAAATTATATAGTTTTATCAATTGAATGCATTTTAGTTGATTTAATAAGTTAAATAGAATTGGATTTAGCAGGAAGTAAGATTTTTTTTATTATGGAAACAATGAATTTTGTAATTGGGTGGGAAAAATTATAGTACTTACCTTTTTTTTTTTATGGAATCTTTTTATTTTACATATTTTATTTAATTAGTTGTTTTGATTAGTTAAAAAAATAATTTGAATTTTATTATTTTGATTAAATGATGTAAATATGTTATACTTTTTTTATTTTGAATTTTAGTATTTTTTGTTTTGATTAAATGATATATATTGTTTTATTTAGAATATATTTTATATTTAAGTCTGTCACGTCATCACATTTTAACTCCGTTTGTCTTCTCTTAACGGCAGGGGCACGGGCGACCCAAAAAATGTAATGTTAAAGGTACTTTTAGAAGAAAAAAAATTAGTTTAGGGTGCAAGTGGGATATCGAGGTAAACATCAGGAACATTTTTGACCTTTTGCCCAATTAAGGACTGTCCGTGTCAAATTTTAATGTCGTCATGCTAGAGTCTTTTGATCTTTTCCTGCACTTGCGTCTTATTCTTAATGCTTGTTAAATGTTTAAGTTGCGGAGTTTGCTTATTGATATTAGCAATCGACTGTGCGAGCTTATTTGAGTTATGATTAGTTAGGACGGTTGGTCTCCACACACACACATAGAATGGATCGAATACAGTCTTATGCTTGAAATTGAATGAACCCTTATTCATTTCTGTGTTTGCACTATTCTCTTGGAGTGGTTATGATCGAGCTTTGAAGCCATGATAATACTTTACAGTTTTAGTTTTCTTTCGCGTGTGTTTTATTTTTAGTGTTGTGTTAGATAGTTTGCTCGAGGACAAACAAAGACTTAAGTTTGAGGGTATTTGATAAGTGAGATTTATACCCGCGAATCGGATATTTTATGACTTAAATAGTTGCACATTCTCGTAGATTTTATATGGATTTATATGATTATAGTGTTATTGTGCTTAATCGATGAATTGCAGAGCTTTACGGGTGTTTTCTAGCATTCAAGGGCAAAACTGTCATTTTCTATAACTGCTGGCTGGAAGCGGCCAATGCCTGATCTTAGACTCAAGGCCATGGCACTTCCTCCTTGTCCTCACGGCGTCGACTCATGACGCAGTCACCACTGCTTTTTTCTTGGGCTCATGACTGTTGGCCTGGCTCTGCTTTTTCCCAACTTACTTGGCGCCGCAATGCCAACTACAATGCTTTTGCTTTCATGTGTGCAGCAACAAGTAACTCCGGTGTCCAGGCAGAGAGGGCTTGTGTTTGACCTAGCAAAAGGAGGAGAGGCGTATATAACAGGGAGCAAGTCTCTGCATATACTATATATCAGACATCCTATAACATATAATCTGATAGTTTTAGCTTAGATTAGATTTCTTTTGTATTTTCTCTCTCTAGTTCTTAGTTGATGTCTGTACATATAGATTAGGTAGAATAGGGAGAAGTTTGTATTTATTTGGAGCAACAAGAGCAATGAGCGACACGGATTGGAAAGCTTGAAAGGAGCGGATTGCTTGGTGACTGAAGGGCTTTGACAGAGTTCCTTCTTATCCATTTATTTCCTCTATTATTGTAATCCATAAATGTTGTCTTGTTTGCTACTTATATTTGGTTTAATAGCTATGAACTGAGTATTTGCTCTAAGGTTATAATCGAACCCTTTGTTATTTAAATTGACTGTCTTTTATCTCTTTGGTTGGCACCATATGATTTGGATTGATATATTTGAGCTTAATGATTCTTGCTAAGACATTAGTGATGATTTTGGTAATCTACATGATATCGACAGAAGAATTGTAGATTTACACCTAAATATATTGACATGTGATTGTGGGTTTCGACTGCATAAGTTGTGCGTAGAATAGACATATCTCCGCATGCCACGCGCACGTACACCTAATTGAGAACTTATGCTTAAATCCTTGTTATGATTAATTCACATGTATACATGTGTAGGATTGCATCTAACTTGGGACGTTCTTTTTCTCTATTCCTATTTTGGGTGGATCTCGGAGAGGATATGTTTGTGCATACCTCGACAGAGGTGCATAGGCACCTATGTGTTCTCGATCGACAAATTGTCGTGACCATTAAGACCAAAGAGAGAAGGATAGCTAGTTTGATGAAACATAGCACGCTAGGTGTTCGACAGAATGCCTGTGTGGGGTGAAGTTGTGATCTTAGCTTGAATTCCTTAGATTACCATTTGTTATCCATTTACTTGCTTTGTTAATTAGTTTTAACTAGATTAATCACACTTCCATTTACTGTTGTTCGAATAAGACTTTAGCGATACATAATCGGTACTTGGTAAATATTAGTCATAGTTCCTCGTGAGTACGACACACTCCATATCACTGTATTACTTGTTAGACCGCGTATACTTGCGCGTGTTTAGTGATCGGTTTTCCGACCAACAAGTACACAAATGAACTAGTAACCAGTAATAAAAAGATGGAATGGTTCATGAATGGAATGAATGAACTTCTTGGACAAAGGGCTCCAGAGTCCCATGAGAATTTTTAAAATCCATTTGGAGACAAGGCCAGTTCAAGAGGGCAGCAAGGGCACCAAAGGATTTTTTTAAAGACCCTGAACATGCTGAAAGGGAAAGGACCAGAAGGAAGAGAAACAACTGGGATAGTGAAAAAGGAGAAGATAGGGAGCTAAAACACCTTAAGTTGGTTTTCCCTTCATTTACTGAGATCCATCCCAGTTAATTACAACCCCCGGGGCCAAGGTCCGTCTGAATCTTGGAGGGTGATGATGGTAGAAGTTGGGTGCAAAATTGTGAAGACTACTTTTATATATATGACATCCATTCCCATAAGAGGATTGTCATTGCTGGTATGCACCTACATGGAACCCCTAGATATTGGTACAAGGCATTTATCAACGATAAGGAAGGGTTAACCTGGGGAGACTTTGCTAGGGAATTCATCTGCAGATTTTCAGAAGCAGAACTAGATAACATCTATGAACAGTTCAATCTCTTCAGACAAGTAAACACAACAATCCTTACTATGATGACCTAAAAAGGCATAAAGGCAGGTTGCTCGAGAAAATACCCCAACCGACTGAAGACTTCTTTGTGGACAGCTTCATTGGGGACTCAAGGATGAGATTAAAAAGATTGTTAAGCTCCTAGATCCTGATACCTTGTCCAAAGCCTATAAACAGGCCAAATTCTATGAAGTTCCTTTACCAAAAACAGTCTACAGCTATATAAAAACCAACACCTGCCCAAGTTCAACCAGGCCCACAAAAGGAGACTCCCACATCATCATACACCAAACCACCTCTTCTAACCTATCCTAACAACTTCAACAAACCTAAACCTATCACTACTACTCAAAGGGGAGAGGAAATCCCAAGGTTCATGTTCTACTACAATGATAAATACACATAGGGGCACCAATGTAAAAACCCCAAGTCTTTTATGATAGTTAGGGAAGATCATCTCAGCCTGGGAGATGATGAACCTCCTAAGTATAATGAACAGCTTGCCCCAGAAATAAATGAAGAAAAAACAACTCTGAGAATGAAGATATGGAGATATCTATCAATGCTATTGAAGGACAGCCCAATCCTCAAACAATTATGATGACTGGTTATGTTGGGAGAAAAAAGCTCTCCATCCTCATAGATGGAGGAAGCGACACAGAGAATGAAGTGTCCTTTGGAACCCACTCCTCCTATGGCAGATGCAGTGTTCTAAAAGGCGGCCGCCGAGGCGCTAGGCCCCCCTCTGCCGCCTCGCCTAGGCCAAAAAATCCCTACAGAAAATTAGGCGGGGAAGGCAAGCCTAGGTGGAGATTTTTTTTATTTTTTAATAACTACCCAAACCAGATCTTGATATATTATTTTTCTAATGATTTATCATATTCATAATGCATGTTGTAGCATATCAAATCACAACAAAAAGTGAACAAAATCAAGTCAAAATAGATAATTTTATTATCGTTGTACTTTTTTGAACTTGTACCAACTTCAAATTATATAAATGATGATACATTTGAAATATTTAGTTTAAATCAATATAATTCTTAAATTTATGTTTAGTTTCTTAAATTTTAATATTGAATTGAATTCTTGAAATTTTAAATTTTAATATTTAATAGCAATCTTGTTAATGAATAAAACTAATACGTTAAAGATATGTGTTTGAACTTTAAGCAAAAGTCTTTATTATCTTTATTATAGATTGTTTTGCTTTATATTATTGTTCTGTTTGGATAAATGTAAGATAAAATACTAAAATTGACTTAAAAACAAAAAAAACCCGCCTGCCCGCCTCCCGCCTCCCGCCTTTTAGAACATTAAGCAGATGGAGTAGACTAACCAACAACTTGCAGTGCTCAGATTTTCAGTGGAAAATGAGAGATTTCTACTTCAAGGATTCCAACAAAATCTTACCTCTGGGAGGCTGTGACATGGTCCTTGGGACCAATGGTTGAGGAAGCTAGGGCCTACTACCTTTAACTATGAAGACCTCACCCTCCAGTTTAAATATGGGGATGAAATGCGCAGTTACAAGGAAACAACAAGGAATGAGAGCCCATCCTCAAAATGATCACTGCAGAAAATCTTATCCAGCACATCACACGAGTATGGGTCTTTAGTAGTCCTACAAGTTGTAAAACCCAAATTCACCAGTCTCCCAATAAGCTAAGCCTGAGCTACAACTCCATCACAACCACAGAACATACAATTGTGACGACCCGAGGAATCGGATAGTCTTGTAATTAGGCTTAAGAATAATTATTTAATAAAATAAATTTTTATTGATAATATTTTGTGTTGTGTGTTTAAAGGTCTTATTATGACCTAGTTTGTGTTTACGTGTTAGAATAAATGAAGTAGGGTTTCGTATAAGAAAATTAAAAAAATTCGAGAAAAAGACGTAAAAACACTATTCACCCGAAAACGTTTTTGCGTTTTTTTCAATTTTTCGAAGAACGCGTTAATGTTAATATGATGAGGAAAGAAAGAAATATCTAATAAATTCTGTGGAATGAATTTCGAAAGTTAACAAAATATTATACAAGTATAATACTAAAATTATACGACAGAAATACGAAACTTATAGGAGAAGCTAGGAAGGAAGCTTATGGGAGAAGTTAAAAAGAAAACTTAGGGGCTAAGTCTGGGTAGATATTTTATGGCTTAATGACCATTTTGCCCTAAGTTTTGCCAAGCCTATAATAGATAAATAAGAGGTCATTCCTTAGTAACTCCTTACAAATTCACAAATTCAAGAAAAGAAACTCTAGAGAATTTGAGAGAGGAAGGGAGAGACCTCGGAAATTGAAGGGAAAAGGGTGAGAAAAGCTAGCAAGTAGCTTTCGTAAAGAGAAGAGAATAAGCTTCCATACTTGTTCAAGCTAAAAGGAAGAAGAACAAAGAAGAAAGGTAATATAATAAATTCTTAACTTTAATCCATTCTTTTAAGTTTTATATATATAAGTACATAGCTTATATTTTGGAAGTATAAGATGGTGGAATATTATGGTTATACATTCAACCATATTAATGTATGAAAAATGAAAGTAAGAAATAACTTGAAACCTATGAACCTTAATTTCGTCCATTTCTTTCAAAGCTTTTCATATAGTTATGAAGTGCTTTGTTGGTGGTTGGTGGTTGTTGTTGTGACATGGATCCGGAGTAATAAGGATGAGTTTAGTAAACTTAAATCATCGGACTCATTCTGATGTCGGGTGAGAAAGTTATGAGGTGCGGAAGTAGGTGCGGGAAGCATTGCACAACACTTAGAAATTTAAAACTCAGCGCCGGTTTTCTAGTTCATTTGGGCGCCGCAGCGCCGGTTCATGCCAAAGTCCAGTGATGAGTTTTTAAGTACTCAAATGTTGGAGGCATTTCCGGGAAAGAATTCACATGCGATGTACATATTTTGTGGCACGATACCCAGTCTTATAGACATGGTTTAGCGTAATATTTTAATTTTATTATCAAAAGAACATTAAGAAGTATGAACAAAGATAAAGTTAAATCGTCATAGAGGACAAGTATGGTAGTCAGGACGTTCTTAAACGCCGCGATATTAGGGAATACTCTTGGAGCGTGGTCGCGTAAGTTATAATACAAATGTGAATCATATAAAACGAAATGAAGATAGCAAGATCATAAAAAGGGACCTTGAAATTAAAGTCTCAGCAATGAACGAAGTTAAGAAAAGAATATATCGGGGTGTATAAGGTTGGCTACGTTGCTTCGAGTTATAAAACCCGAGCATCGTAAATTACAAAATGGGTTAAAGTAAGTTCAAATAAACCAATGTGAGGGTCAATATATGACTAATTGGTATGTGGTCCTTATGTGATATATAGGGCTTCCGGAAGGCGATATAACGTAAGTTGTAAGCAGCGCTTAAGGCAAGCTTCCTAACTTCATTCATATTGTTGAATTGAATGCAAGTTTTCTAACATGTACATGATATTATTTTGTGCAAGTTTCTTTAACTTACTCAAATGTTGTAACTGAGCAAGTTTCTATCTATGTACAAATGTGTTATATTTGTACAAGACGTTTATCATGAACTGTGCTATGTGTCAATTTTCTGCATTGATGTGCTTTTGAGATGAACTGTTCTGCGATTGAATTGTTCAAGTTGTAAGAGTTCTGTTTAATCATGAACTGCGTTAAGAATGAGTCTATGCTTATTATTTCGGCTGGACAAATGATAAGATGGTAATTGAGTTTAAGGTGTATGTACAATCATGCTTTTTAATCATTAGCTTGTAGTAACTGAGTTAAACAACTCATTTGTATGGGGAGAGGTTTAAGATGAGTAAAGAAACTGATCTAACTCACTGTCAAGACAGTGTAGATGAGACAAGAAACTAATTCATTAGTTTTAGGTGGGGAGCCACTCAGTTTGCTATATTGAAAATTGTTGAGAACTCGGTTTGTGTTGTGTTCTTGTATATATGTCGAAAAGGTGATTCTTTTCACATATGTAGTCGTGTGGGATGAGTTGAGTCTTAAAAATGTTATAAGAAATATTGTTATTAATAAATATGAGAAGATAGATGTTATTGATGTTTTAAAATGATAGGAATCAAAATTATTCATGTTATTCGAGCTGCTTCATACCTATTGTTCAGTTATTGAAGTTTTCTAATGAAAGAATACATGATTCTTGATTTTGTTGTTATTCAACTGCTATGACTTGTTGGGCAATTGAATGCTCACACTTGCTTAAAGTAAAAATGTTTTCAGCGAAGCTAGAAAGAATTGAGGAATCCGGTGAAGATTAAGGAAAAGATCAAGTTCTCGACTTGAAGAGTATTTGTTAAACTTTATATGTATATGTTGTGGCAAATAAAAGTCACAGGCGTATTAAGGAAGTAAATAAATGATGTGATGTTCATTATTTGTATGCTTTGAAGATTTTAAGGTAATAGAATTTGGGATTTGAAGGAATATATTGTAATATTTTGAGGATTTAATTATATCTTAAGGATATATGGATGTGTGTATGGAATGAGTAGCCCCGTGATGCACCGAACTCGAGTTTGAAGATAGACCGGGTTTCGAGGGCGTTACAATAATACCCACAGAAATCGAAACACTTCTAAACATCTTCTCAAATATTTTTCAAGAACCTAAAGACATGTCTCCTAAAAGAGCCCTAGATCACAAAATACCCTTAAAACCCAATTCAGCTCCATTCTCTTTGAGGCCCTACCAATGTTCATTTGACCCGAAGAATGAAGTTGAAAAACTTGTCTTGGAAATACTGCAATCAGAAATTATAAGGCGCCCTTATGCTTCACCTATTCTATTAGTAAAGAAAAAGGATGGGAGCCGGAGATTTTGGATTACAGTCATCTTAACTCACTCACCATCAAAAAATAATACCCTATTCCACTTAGTGATGAGCTTTTAGCTGAGTTAGGAAATGCTAAAGTCTTCACCAAGCTAGACTTGAGAGCTGGATATAATCAAGTAAGAATGGCTGAGCAGAACATTGAAAAACTGCATTTAAGACACATCAAGGGAAATTTTATAGTTCACTTTGGGTTAACTAATGCAACTTCTTATCAGGAAGCATGTGTTTTTCTTTGATGACATTTTAATTTACTCCAAAAACATGAAGGAACACAAGAAACATCTCCAAGAGGTATTCCAAATCACGAGGGACAATCAATTTTATGTAAAACTCAGCAAATGTGTTTTTGCCAGACCCAGTATTCTAAAAATCCTCGCTTAGGTCCGCCTAAGCCCCGCCTAGGTGCTAGGCCCCCCTGACACCTCGCCTAGGCCCAAGGTGGCAAAAAATCCCTCTAGAAAATTAGGCGGGGTCTAGGCGGAGAGTTTTTTTATTTTATTTTAATAACTACCCAAACCAGATCTTGATATATTTATTTTTCTAATGATTTACCATATTCATAATACAGATTATAGCATATCAAATCACAACAAGAAGTGAACAATATCAAGTCAAAATGGATAATTTTATTATAGTTGTAATTTTTTGAACTTGTACCAACTTTAAATTATATAAATGATCATCATTTGTAATATTTAGTTTAATTCAATATAATTCTTAAATTTGTGTTTCGTTTCTTAAGTTTTAATATTGAATTAAATTCTTGAAAATTTAAATTTTATTATTTAATAGCGATCTTGTTTATGAATAAAACTAATACGTTAAAAATATGTTTGAACTTTGAACAATTGCATGTTTGTGTTTGAACTTTGACATTAACAATATGGATGTGTTGAACTTTAAGCAAAGGCCTTTATTATCTTTATTATAGGTTGTTTTGCTTTATATTATTGTTTTTTTGGATAAATGTAAGATAAAATATTTAAATTGGCTTAAAATAAAAAATCTCACCCACCCTCCGGCCACCCACCACCCGCCTAGCACCTTTTAGAACATTGGCCAGACCTCAAATTGATTACCTAGGATAGGTTATATCTAGCACAGGAGTGGCAATGGATTCTTCCAAAATTCAAGATGTGTTAGGTTGACCTCAACTTAAAACTGTCAAGAAGCTTAGATGTTTCTTGGGACTAACAGGATACTACAGGAAGTGCATAAAGCAATATGGAGTCATTGCAAGACCTCTTACCAATTTGCTAGAAAAGGGAAATTTTGGTTGGAATGACAGTGCCTAGCAAGCTTTTGAAAAACTAAAAAGAGCTCTCACCACTACTCCTTTACTAGCCCTACCAAACTTTGAAAGGACCTTTGAGGTTGAAACAGATGCCTCAGGGTTTGGAATTGGAGCAGTCCTAATGCAAGAAGGAAGACACCTTGCCTACTTTAGCAAAGCTTTAGGACCAAGGGCACAAACTTATTCAACCTATGAGAAGGAACTGATGGCAGTAGCTGAAGCTATTAAAAGGTGGTCCTTCTATTTGGGACAAAGGCAATTCATTATAAGTACAGACCACCACCTTAAAATACTTCCTAGAGCAGAAAGTAGTGTTTGTTTACAACAGAGGTGGATGAGGAAGCTACTGGGATATGATTATGTCATAAGGTATAAGAAGGGAAAGGAAAATACAGCAGCTGTCAGTCTATCTAGAAAACATGAAGAGGCCACAACCAGTTGCATCATCCATCCACAAGGACATGGATCCTTAAGAGGAAGGGAATTTCAGGTTAAAGGCATTCTAGAGAATATAGAATATACTAGTAGATTCTAGTAGCAATGAAGTGCATGTGAGCACATGCCATAGTTATTTTGTAGTGAAGGATAAGACGTACAGTATAGGATTAGTTTTATTTCTTTGCAAGTAATCTCTTCCTATAAATAGTTGTAATAGCTTTTACATTTACAAGTAATGAAATTTATGAAAATGAGTAGCATTTGCTCTCAACCCTATCTCCCTCCTTCTACCTCCCTCCTATCTCCCTCTTACCTAATTCTATCAGTCTCTCTTTCTCCTCCCAATTCTCTCTTCCCTTATCTGCTGCTCGAAGTCAGGGCCACCCTAACACAATAATATTTAGCAGGGAGGGTTTTAGTTACATTTGGTGTAAAACTTCTAATTCTTCAACCCATCAATAATATTTTAAATATTCCACCAAATTAACAGCTGAATTTATTACTATTTCATTACTATATTACTTATGAAAATTTATACCAAGTTTAAGATAAATTAAGAGAACATGCCAGTTATGAAACAACATTATATTGATCTAGCATATCAAAAAAAAAGGCAAGAATGCAATATTTGTAACATGAGTGCAGGAGGAAAAAATCAGTGTTCCATATAGGTTAATATTAAGAAGGAATTTTATTCACCCCTTGAAGGGGGGGTAGAGGAAATGGTGAAATAAAGTTGAAAAGTAAGGATAACCATTGCTGCACCAAAGCATGAACCACAATATGTCTCGTTGTGCTCAAGCCTGCCACCATGTCTCTGCAAAGGCTTCTCGACCTGCATTGAATCAAAAAAAACAAAAGGGGAAAGATAGAGGTTGTAAGTGTACTCATAAGCAAATTGAGAGGGAAGTGGAACTCTAAAAACAATTCATTATCATAAACAAATATGCACCACAGCATAGACTTAAAATTCCAGTTTCAACAAAAAATATTCCCAAGAATAATTGGCGCTGAAAATAAAATTAAGGAAAGACACATTGGAGGTTAAGGTATACAATATTCCCCAACTCATGGAAGAAAGATGTCTATTATCTTCAAGCTTCAGCGAGAGTTATTCCTGACATAAATGAAACCCAAAGAAAACAGTGTAGAAAGTTTAGCAGGAGCAGGAATCAATTTGAGTCAAATGATGCATCATAGCTGAATGCAAACAAACAATAATTCACAATTCTAGTGTGAGGCACACGCCTAAGAAGTTCTGCACATTATATGTAATGTGCAAGCTGTCAAGCATTCACCTAGACAAAATTAGCCCTCACTGTAATCAGGTGACTGTCTGCAAAGTCCCAGATTTTCCTCTTAAAAGGATCACTGAAATACCATGTTCCCTACACATGTTTGAGTACATTCAAAAGCCAATTAATGGAAATAAACAATCAAACACAAACAACCAGGAAACAATGATGTTCTGAAAATCTTCAACGTAATCAACGGATGACCTATAGGACGCATTTTTTCCTTATAGTATCTTAGCTTCTTCAAAATTGTAAGGGCGATTAGTTTTATGTTGTACTAATATGAGCTATTTGTCCATTATAGAATAATAGTGTTTGTGTGTGTTTGTGTCTATATATATTTGGTAATTGAAGAAATACATAGTTGTATGTGTCTTGATCATGTGATTATTTGACTTGCAGTAAAAGCCTAACATCATAAATTGAACGTTTGGTGCTCAGTGTTTTTTGTACTTGGAGTTTGAGTTGAGGATGCGCAGCTCAGCTTATAGCCTATCAAGTATACTGATTGTATAGGAATAATATATAATATCTAAACAAACTAAAAGAATTGAACATGGTAATTTAGTGTTGCAAATCATGTTGCAGCATGCCATTGGTTGAAATGGAACACCAGAACTTGCTTGAGACAACAAACATAACTCAAAGCACAGAAACTTTTGATTGTGTCTCCTACAATACAAAACCAACTTGCCAACACACAACCTGAGTCACCATCCCATGCCACCACAAAAGTCACCCCGCATTAAATCGTGAGAGATGATTTGCTTCTGCCAAGCCACCCAAGCATCCTGTCCAGAAGCAGCACTAAAGCATATGCCACACTACCTAGACCTTTTTATAAGGTCAACATAAATACCACAGTTCATAACCAAATCCAGAAAACTGAACCATGCACAACTAATACAAAATATGTATGACAAATTTAAGGAAATGTACAAACAGGAGCATAATGCTAACCTTAGGGGCGCCAATGCCATCTGACCTGACTTCTATTACATTACCATCTAAATCGATTCTCTTCTTGTTTATATCATGTCTCTGCAAGTTTAATAAAGATAATCAGTAACAGCAAATGATGAGTCAGCAAGGCAAACTATGTCAGAGGCAACTTAAGGAGTTGAGTGAATATAGATAAACAAGCACACTCCACTGAATTGCATACTATGTCAAGATGTTGTTCTCCACTGATATCCATTGCATCAAGACTGAGCAACGAACATGGAATGGCAGGAAAAGTGACATCAAACTGCATTGTTTGAGCAAAAAGAGAACATAGATCGGTAAACATATAGATGGATTATGATGCACACAAGTTGGAAATCAAAATTAATATCTCGTGTTAATATTTCATGAATGGAAAATATCCTCCCACCTGTCATAATTTTGTGAGTGAGATACAGAATTAAACTCCTTCCTCCATAATAAAATGCATAAATTTGTTTCAAGATGCTTTAAAATCCCGTGGCGTACACAACCAATAGAAGAAGACATTCTTTGCGAGACAGAGGCAATAAGAAAGAAAATACTATCTTACTCATATGACCAAATTAAATGTCAAGAGTTTGCGTAGTACAAAAATCCAGAGAAAGCTACATATCTGATATTTTTTAATGGGTGAATAGCAACCAACAAATTTAAGTTCGATAATAATTAGACAAGGAGCTAACTGACATCTCTGCGGAGAAACAGCAATCTTACATTGATATGTAGTTTTTCCCCCCTTGAAGCATCGACTACAAGCTTTGTCTCAGGTACTGTGTGGAGGTATAAGCCTGCAAACAGAGAGATGTAAAAGCAAAACTATGAATAACGAATCAGAAGCATATATGTAGAAGAAAGTACTGTGATTAATCATCACAGAAAACAAACTGCTTTACTTGAAATATATACGTTAATATATTATTCGAAGTGATGAAAAACTGCCGGCAACTTCATGTCATGGAAACAGTTGCAGCATCAAGGTTGGATTCTGAATTTTTGAAACACATCATGAGGCCACCTTCTGTGGTTAACTGGTTATCATATCTCTTATTTTCCCCTCCCCTCATTGCTAGTTAATTTTCTCAGCATAATAGTTCAGAGGGTAACTGTCTTCTATTGTCTATTTCTATTAGACAAATGTTATGGTAAACCTGCTTTTAAAACAATGAGGCAGAACGTAACGGGCTAGGGATCAATGGTTGGACAACGCAAAACTAAAAGACATTTTCTTGGATTAAAGAACAGATTACCCAATCCATTCCCGCATATAATGGTTCAAAATTTAACAGCCTTCTACTGATCATTTCTATTAGGGAAAAAAAAATCATTAATCCTCTATTTTCTTCATTACTTATTACCAATTTTTTCAATTAGAAAATGTCAACAAGATTAGATTTTGTCATTTTGATTAGCAACTAAACAATAAAACTGAATAATTACCCAGAATTATTATGTCGTTAAGAATATAATTGTCAAAAGACCAAGCACACCAGCAAAATCATGCAAAATAAGTAGGCATGGAAGTGGGTCTAGAGAGAGAAAAACTTACTGAACTCGGATAGAAAGAGTAAGAGCATGAAAGTGGAGGACACAAGCGTGATTAGGCCACCATAGACCGTACGCTTATAGAAATCTTCATTAATTTTAGGGTAAGCGTCCAACTTCCGAACCCTATCCATTACTTTGTTCATTTTCCTACCAATTCTACACGATCAAACTCAGAATCGCAAATCTTAATTTGAAATAACTTAAAAAATCATAAGTAAAACAGAGAGAATCTCTCTCCCGTTTCTCTCACGTTCTACACATAATGGTGTGTTTTTCTCTCTCTAACAAAAGCATCGCCGGGGCCGGAGAACAATACAGGCTGAATTTTGAGCTGTTTTAATCGACGGGAATGATTTGATCACAAACTTATGATAACCAATCCAATTCAAAGGTTTTACATTTAGCATTAATGTGTATGGATTTTCAAATGCATTAAATTATTTTTTTGTACCTTGCATGGTAAAATACTAAAATACATAAATTGTGTATAATATCTGGTGATTTTTTATATCGATTTTTTTATTACGAATTATAATTTTGATAATATCTTTAAAGATGCGTCTAAAATAATAGTTCAACTAAATTTTATTTAATTTTATATATCGATATAAGTTACAAAAAATAATTAGAATGCATAACAAGTTTATATTGTTATGGCCTTGGTTTACTTTTGTATTGTTGTTAATTTGTAGGTAAATAGTATGATATTGTCAAAGTATTATTTAATAGTTAAAATATGTATTAAAAATATATTGTAGACATATGATAGTTATAATCAGAAAAAATTAAAAATGTACAAGCTCTAATTTGTTAATTTTAAAAATAATTCTACTAATGCATTCCAAAGTGCTCCTTACATGAATGTACAATTTTTGTTGTTTTTAACCACTTATTTTTAATTTATAAATTAAGTTTTAAGTCAAAAAAATAAGTAATTATTTGTGATTTATTTAAAAAATAACTTATATTAACTTGATCAAATGTAATATCTATTTTATCCTCTTTTTATTAATGTTATTTTATATTTATTTTAATTTATAAATCATTTATAGTAGAAACATTTTTATAATTTATTTATACTTATTTTTTAACTTATAAGTTAATTTGATGCGAATTATTTTTACTTATAAATCAACTTATATTTTAACATAAAATACTTTTGATATGGCTAAGAAAAATAAAATAGAATATCAAAATTTTGTTATAAAAAACATCAGTTTCAAAATAAGCCTATACATACAAACAAATAAATCTATGTATGTATGGGCTTTTGGCTTCCGATACAAATCTCTCTCTAGATTTGGTTGCGCATTTTTGTTTTCAGACTAATGAGCTTAACACTTCTACAAGGCTACTCATCCGCCGAAGAGGAAGAACCACCGTACCAAAAGTCATCCGACGATGATACCGACGACAATTCAGACCACATCTCAGATAAGCCTTTAGTTGCCGGCAAGCCCTTATTCGAACCCCCAAATCCCTCATCCTCCTCTTCTTCGCTTCCTTCAGCAATTGCCGTATTCTCCGAAGTAACTCTCTCATATTTATATTTAATTATTGAATTCCGTTTGGTTTTCAATCGGAACTAACTTTTTGAATTTTTCTGTTTTTGGGAATTTTTTGGAGATTGCAGGACCGCCGCAGTTTCTGAATAATTGTGTTGAAGGGGCGACGTCAGCGGCGATTGAAAACGATGGGCAGCGGTGGCGGCATGGTCGCCGGAGAAACCGCAGAGAGAAAAGCGATTTGCCTGCAGGTAACTTTTTTTTTTTTTTTTTTTTTTTTTTGGGGGATAATCTGCTTTACTTCTTTTGTGTAATTATTATTTTAATTTACAAGCGTAGAATTATACATTTGTATTTCATAAGAACACTTTATGTTGATTGTGCGGGAGCATGGCAGGTTTTTGATGATGTTTCCAATATGATAACCACTACTATCACTTAAACAACTTGTTATACATATCATGTAATTCCTGATCTGAGATAATGCTCGAATAATACTTATTACGCTACAGCCTGAAAGTTCACTTACATTCATTTAAAATTTGCTGGTGGTTGAGAAAACATTTGATTATGTAATGCGTGCTTGGTTTGACACGTAAAAGAGATTTGGATTTGAGGTAAAGCAAGGTAGACACGGGAATGCACCTTGAGTGTTAGGTTTTCTGACCATCACAAGCGTGAAGCTTGAGAGTTGAGGCTGTCTTCCCTAGTATGAGGGAGTTGAAAGAAGGTGACACACTCCTTCCATTTTTCTTCATCTTAGTTATGGATACACTAAGCATGTTTTAAAGGTGGTATGGTTAGGGTCTAGGGGTCTATGGTTGGTTATAAGGGGTTCACATCTCATTAGAGATGGTACATACATATTGGCTTAAAATAAACATGCTCAAGATCTATAGAGTTCCAGTGGTCGAATAGCGCGATAGCGTTCCCCCTAAAGCATACATGGTTTGTTATGTGTGCTATGTTTTACTTATTTTGGGACATCTATCCAGAGTTGGTGCTTAATGAAGCTTGCAGGATAGTGGATAGGGGATACCATTGATGATCTTTGATAGGTTATTTGTAGGATGGAAGAAGCAATACTTGTCAAAATGAAATGGTTGACACTTATGAAGAGAACCTTCTCAAAACCACCAAGTACCAACACATTTCATATCTAGTTCTAGTTATCCTTACATTAGTGGAGCTGGGGCAGAAGAGGTACACGAAGATGTGTTCTCATGATGGAGAGAAAGGGATTGGAAGTAAAAAGTGGATTTGTAAGGTCCAAGAGGGCTGTGCAGATATTATGTTAGGGGATGATAAATAGTTGAGAGAGGTCGTAAAATGCAAGTATAGCAATGACACATTTTGGGTGGACAAGTCAAGAGGTGAGAAGAACACCAAATTGTGTGGTTTTAAGATGGGAATAGTTATTGGAAGTTGATATATGTGCTTTAAGTAGCAAAATTTCAATTTACATTTGTGTATTCATGTTGTTTAGCAAAAAGATTGTAAATGAACCAAACAATTCGGGCTCGACTCGAAAAAATACGAGCGAGACTCGGATTCATTAATAATATAATTCAAATATGAGTATAAAAAATAGTTTGAATAAAAATATGAGTAGAATCTAAGCAAAGTTATACTCGACTCGTTTAAGATTCAAACTACTCAAATTATTGATTGTGATTCGATGCATACTTGATTGATACAGATTCGATTAGATACTCGATACATTCTCTTATAATATATTCAAAATTAAATCAAATTAGGATAATTAATTAATTATTGTTTTGTTTTGTTTTGTTTTGTTTTGTTTTGTTTTTAATTGTGATTTTATATTTGTAAAGTGTAATAGTAAATATATTTTTTCATTTATAAGTAGAACAATAAATTCAATTTATAATTATATTTATTATAAAGTTAGTTATTATGTGAAGACTTGAATTCGAGTTTGAATTTGAAACTCGTGAGTAGTTTGAATATAATTCGATCCGAGTCTGATCGAATTCGAGTCAAGTCGAATCTGAGTAGAAATTTTCAAATAGAATTCGAATTCGAGTATGAATTTAACGTTGGAAGTCGAATTCGAGCAACTCTTTCTGTTCACTTCGGTTCGACTCGCTTACACCCTTATTTAGCAATATATTTGAAGTTAGGAGGTGCCAATATTATAAAGCCGAGGTTTGAAATTTTGGATTTAGGACAGGTCTAGGATTGGGACCTGCAATCAATGTATGCTTTTATGTGGATGCTTTAGGTTAACTTGTGGTCTTATGAGGAAGACATGATGAGATGTGGCTGGTATATGACTGGAATATTCTTCGAGCAGTCAATTACTTGGAAGTCTTTTCATTATGCAGCTATTACTCTTTCTCAGTTGTAGTTCTCAGTGAGTTACCTAGGATAAATTTGGGAGTAATGGCTCTCTCAAGGGTTGTAGGCCCAACTGCGGTGGCCTTTTGTTTTAATTTTAATAGATATCTAGGTATTGAAAACATTTTTTCCCCTCTCCCTTAAAACTTAAAATAGAATCGAAGACCTCAAATATATTTCAAGTACTTAAGCAATACTTTTTATCAAAAAAAATAAAAGCACTTGAGCAATACTAGCCATGTTGAATATAGATAGTCATGTTAAAAGGTAACCACTTTTTTTTTTCTAAAACAAAATTCAACTTACTGTTACAATGTGATGTTTCCTTGACAAAAGGCATCACTTTGAAGTTGGAGATTGAACTGCATTGGGAAAAAGAACTAATGGAGATGGTATGTTTCCCGCTTTTTCTTATGTGGACAGTGTGGAGGGAGAATGGGAGGTTTCTTCAGGAGTGTCCCTCTTCATAAGCCAAAAGTTTAAAGTATATTTTGACCAGCTAATTTTTCATTTAAGACCAATGAAAGGGACCATATTGTTGTTGATTTGTTTGGAGTATGTTCTATGTTGAGCCTTGTATTATTTTATTGGAGATTCTTTTTTTATTGGTACCCTTTGTGCTCATGGATATGCCCATACCCTTTTTCTTCTAATTGCTTGTGTAAAAGAATAATCTCGTTAACACATCCTTTGTTTGGAATCTAAAGTTGGACGAGGTTTGTTTAATGGTTGAGGGTATTGTGGCTCATTGAATCTCATGTAAATGGCATTCTCAGAATAAAACATGAATAGCTTCAACCAAATCAGAATCATAAATATCAAAATACTGTGTTGATCAACCACCATTACAACTCACGTCCTAATACTGCTTTTTAACTAAATCCATTTTCATGCATAAAATTTATCATCAAGAGTAGACACATTGGGGCTATATATAGCTACTTTGCAGCTTCATCATTAATTTTATGCAGTTGTTGACTTGTTGTACAAAAGTAAGGATATATTAACTTAAGCTTAACTTCTATTAAATTACATTACATAGTATTACAAGAGATGGAGAGGAAAATAAATTTTAAGCTCCTTAACCTTGGAAGGTCATTTAACACCGCTGGGTCTGTTGGGGACTCACCAACCGAGGTTGAAAATTATTCACCTACTCAAGCAACAGTACCCTTATGCATGAATCTACAAAGTAGTTATTTGAACGTAGGTTTGGACTCCCTGACAAGATGACCATATTTGAGCTCATGAGTCATGATGGTCTCCCTTTCCCTTAACACATTACAAATTTAGTGTTCCTCTATTTTTTATAAATCATATCCAGAGTAGTGATCTAAAGAAAATCAGCTATTATGGAAAGAAGTAAAAACTAGCTGCTAGAAGCTAAAGTGCATTAGTAAGTCAAAAGCTAGCTGATATATAGCAAAGTCCATTAGTACTGGTTTGCTCTTTATGCCGCATAAGTGGCTGCACTTGAGTTCTTTGGCAGTATTTATTTTAGCTGACTAGTGGACTATTTATCATATTTTTGTTGTTCTCTTAACATCTTTATGTTGTTGTCTATTAGGCTCAATTTCATTTGTCCTTTGATTAAAAGATTATATGACTAAAATTGCTTTTGTGCTATTTATAGGAGCAGTAGTGGAGGCCAAAGCTCAACTAGTTGGAATCCATGAGAGAGTAAGAAGCGATGCTGAGGGTAGCCTTTCTCACACCTCATCAACTAAGACAAGTGATTCTTTGAGCACAACACAAGGAGTTAAGCGTGTGGCAACTGCAACCAATCCAAATGCAGAAGATGCAGCTGAGCTTTTGAGGTACTAAACTTTTGTTCTTGTCATGGACCCAAACCAAGAGTCCTTACAATCCCTGTTGAGAGGCTGGAAGTTATTTGCTTTTGTTACAGATGACAAGCCTTAGGATACATATGGTATAAAATGAATATCCAATTGTCTAAATTGGAAAAAATTTCTCATTGAATAAAATTTATCTTCTCTTCTTTATGTCCAAATTGGATAGAAAGAAATTAGAACATATTCATTTCTTTCCTCATTAAAACTCACAAGCAACACAAATGGAGAGAGAGAGAGAGAGATCTTTTCTTCCCTTTTTATCTTTTTTTCTCTCCAAAATCAAACATCTTAGCATGTGAAATATTTGCACTTCAATTTTTAGTGTCATTCAGATTCATCAATCCAGATGTACCAAGTTACCAACCTTAAGTTGTGTAACATTTATCTAGTTTTTAGTTTTTGCCTCATACATTTGGACTACTTGCTGTGAATAATCTCATCCGTGTCTTGGACTCTTGAAGCCTTCTCTACAAATGGCATAAACAATCACATAGTTTCCATTGGTGCTCTGTCTCTTTCTTCTCTCACATACCTAAGAGAAATGTACAGAAATGCAAGTTATCATTGACTTGTGTTTATTGACTGCATGTTTACGCATCTTACTTAAGCTTGTAATTGTTTTGTTTATATAGGATGTGCCTGCAATGTGGAGTGCCTAAAACATACTCCAATGCTCGAGGGATGATCTGTCCGCTATGTGGGGATCGCCCTCCGGCAGAAACAGATAAAGAGTCTAAGAAGAAGGGCTCGCTTATTAAGGACAAGGAGAAGAATAAACGGATGAAAGGGCAGTCATCACATGCTACATGGAAGAGTGAGACAGAGATGCAGCTTCGGCAGCAATTTGATTAGCACCATGGCATGTATTATTTTAGTGACTACAGTGGCTACTGTCTAGTAACATGTATAATTTCGTTTGCCCTCTCTTTTTTATTAGCTTACATGACGTAGAGATTCATAATCAAATTGTGGACTTTATGTTGCATTTTACATTATCATGGTTGAGCTTGTTTTTATTATTTGTGGGTTTGCTCACTTTGCAGTTCAGCATCTATAGACATGACCTTGGGAGTAAATACAACAAGGGAGAAAATTTTGCTTAGCAACTTCGGAAGTGGATTCTTAGTTGGTGGGACTGAATTAAAAAATCAAACAAAAAGATAGTAGTATTTTAAAAAGACTGATAAACTCTTAATGCCAAAAGCTCAGAAATTTGCTAATATACTTGCTCAGATAATTATTATAAGCAGGCCTGTGAAGAAAATTGAAACAATATGTTGCCTTTTCAAATGAAATATTCTAAAGTTTTTGAGAAGTTCTTTCACTATAGGCTGGAGGAATTGCTTAACTATGTGTAGTGATAATGAAAAGATGGACAGGAGAGGGGGAGAGAGAGAGAGATGAAAATATGACATTAGAGATGAATCTTTAAAAGCTTATAGACCTGCATTAGAAAATGTCACAAAAATGTTGCTAAAGTGTCTGCATCTAACCCACAGATGAAACATAATTTGATTCCTGATCGTCGATCACTTATAAATTTAAATATAAAATGATTTATAAGTTATATTAAAGTGTAACATATCAATAAAATTGTTTAGCACCATTTTAATTTATAAGTCATAAATTAATTTAAAACATGTTTCAAGGGTAATTCGCCTAAAATGACTTATAAGATTAATAAAATTTGTAAAGATTACTAAATAAGGACAAAAAAGTCTCTACATTTGGTTGAACTTGTAAGAAATTGTTACTTCTTAAAATTAATTTATAAGTTAAAAAAATAAGTCACATTCGAGCGCTTAAATTGTTAAAAAAATACTTATAAGTTGGTTTATAAGTCACTCTCGACATGCCTAATTATTAATCCATACTCATAACAACTTGGACAATTATAATTCTGAGATGTCTCATAAATTTTCTGAAAATACCTGAGAAAGACAAACAGATAAAAATAGCTTGCCATGGGAACTGAAACAAAAATATATACCACCATGGATTAAATTACAAATGAACTTGGACTAAATATCCAAAATAAGGAACCAAACCTAGTAGTACCTATCTCAGAGCTTATGGCTTCGCATACATAACCATACACAGTTAAAAACTTAAATTTTAACTCTCTATTAATCATCAACCTTTCTATCTGTTTCCGCCTCAGATTCTTCATGACATAATAATTTATCAACCATAACGGAAGGACCACTGACAGACCCAGGAATCTGTAATTCACAATTGGGGAGACATCGTAAGGGGGCCATCCAGTAATTAATTCTATGGAAACTTCATCAAACAAAAGACGTAGAAGCTTACCATGGATCGCGACTTAAGAGACAAAGCATTAGGAGAAGGCATAATAGATGTATCTGACGGCCTGTGGAACAATAAGTGTGCTATAGTCCGATCTATAGGATTTGTATCCGTTTCAATATCCATAAATCCAGAACACCTGATATAAAATCATAAGCAAATTTAGAAGGCATGAGTTATAGTTGCAACATAACTAAATAGAGAAAGACTACACAAATTATAACAGTTTGTAGCAATTAGCGCAATGAATAGGCATCACACACCCATGTAAAAGACACATTCTGCAACAAGAAAATATTATCTGTAATTTTCCGCTTAACTAGAAATTTTCTTTTTGTTTCAATAAAGAAAGGTCCCCAAAATTTTGAATTTTTGGGGGAGGGGGGTTGGGGCAGATGTTGATGGAAGGTTCCCTCAGTATCTTTTTTGCAGTTGTCCCTCCACCAGTAAATAGTGCAAACTACAACATAAGTAATTGAGATTTTCAAAATTATTTAATTTTCTTTCCGCTCCAATTATTTAGATTGTACCCCAAATTGTTAGAGACTTCAATATCTTTTCTTGCAATAGTGCAAATAGTCAAGGATTGCAAGCAAATTCATAGATACCCTTTTGTGTCGCGTAAGCATGCAACACTAGAAATTAATCAAAACCTAACCTTTTTGGAGTTGATGTTTGACTCTGCCACAAGACCGTGTGTTTCAACTCACAAGCATCACAGAAATTTTCCTAGACAAATTCACATTTCATGAGCAGATTGCATAAATCAAACCTCAGTAAACTGAATCCATGCTCTTATCATGTGATTTATGACATGGATGGATCATGAACCACATAACTGTACCCAGGCTTCAATACTCTCTGTGATTGTTTACTTTATGAAAATAAAACTACTTTATAACATTTCATATATTGGTCCAGTGTCGACATTGAAAGATATGACACACACTTGTTGGAAATCCAAAAAAAGGTAACACAAGGATAAATTAAAATAATTAATAACTATCTATTGATGTGCAAACATCATATAAATGATTATAAGTACAAGCCCTGTATTCTTAATCGCATTGGTATGATCCTACAAAAGAAGAATCTCAGTTGAGGAGTTTCTTCCACAAAAAGAAGAATCTCGTATAAGTGACTTATTGAGGATTTGAGCAAAAAACTCCTGTGTTTTGAATAGCCAATTGTCAAAATCAAATCGATTTCAGGTGTTCAAACTATGGTAGACATCCATCCAAGAAAATCAGATCTATGTTAGGAAAAATACCAAGGGGGTTCAATATTTGGCCACATATGAATCCAAACTAAGTACTCAACCTGAGTTTTCCGGGTCAGACCAGGTCATTTAAGTAACACAGGAAATGAAGAAAAATGGCACCAAATATTAAGCTACTACATACACACATTCCTTTAAATTAGAAATGAAAACTAAACAACTTGAGGAAAAAGATATCTTAAAAGATTTCAATAAATAAAAGTTTAAAATGCAAGCAGTGAGAGGATTACTTATTTGTTCCCTCAGGCATGAATGTTCTGGCATCTCTATCTCCAGGGCCACCATTCAGATTAGCATAGTTATGCCGTTGTTCAGCACTCCTAGCTAAACGGTAAAGACTATCCCTTATGCATAGTTTTGTCCTTATATCCAACTGAATTCAGCAGGTTCAGCTTATTTAGTATCAAGAAGAGAAAAGGGTCAATCAGAAAATATAAACAATGCAAGAAAAGTGCATGCATATTTCTTATTAGTACTGAAAACCTTTCATGATCATTATCAGACATTCATCACCAATCTTCTTCTTTCACCTCTAGCAAGTCAGATTGCATGCAGAGATGCAATAACAACAATACATACTAACATGACTATGCACGTGAATGCTTCCATCCAGCGAAACCTATACAGCATATGAACACGAATACATGAAATATAAAGTTTAAAGCTCTATGTCATGTTAGAGATATACTTTAGTCCATCACAGAATTTTAAGAGATAGCAACTTCTCATCTTAGTAAGCTTGAAGCCATCTTTGCTTTGTTAATTTAAAGATGTGTATTACAATAATTACTCATAGCATGTGAGACAAGACCTTTTTGTACCAAAAGGTAGACCAATTTTGTATAAGAAACAGTTTCTATGTAACAACAGAGTAACGAAAATATCAAGAAAGGAACTCTTGATGAGTGAGAATGCATCAAAAATTTAATTTATGCTCCCACCAGAGCTGGGAGAGGTTTAAAACAGGCTTTGAAATTGAAAATTGCACCAGGGCACCCTTACTGAGCCTCCCGTTTCCCAACTGAAGACCCTATACAAATAAGTTTAAGATGATCTAACTTTGATTACAAAGAAACTACGCAGATCTATATGGCTTCAATGACTTGTGTAATAGTTCAGCATGCATGCTGGAGACGCATTTAAAGCAAGATAGTATAGAAGAACATACTAATTTACGCACAAGAGAACACATAAGAACATGCATAATGTTATTACTGTAGCATTACTTCAAGATGCTTTAATTCTGAAGGACATAATCAGAGACTGATAACACTATCTTACCTGTTCCATGACTTGTTGGAGCTGGCGGAAACCAGTTATTTCTAGAGAAACCTCATTTAATCCAGAATTTGTGGAAGAGCTTTCCTGTACATTTAGAGGACCTAATTCTGCAGGAACTCCTATGCTAACTCCTTCAATATCACTGTGAGTTTCGAAATCATTTCCAGTCTGCGCAGAAGCTGGATTGCAGATCAAAGCCAAATCTACATGTTTTGAATTGCTTTCAAATGAAGGTCGAAATCCTTGCAGGCGGTGCAGCTTTTCTCTCATCTCATCACGTGCCATATCAGTCCCGTCAAATGAAAAATCATGAGAGCGCTTCATAGACCGCACCCTATTTGATGCATGGGAAGATTCATTTTGGGAAAGAGATGTTTGAATTCTGTTTTCTGATTTGATCCCAGACAGCTTTGGACAGACTGTAGTTTTCTCTGAAGGTTGATGGTAGTCCAATTGCATGCAAGGCATATTATTATGCAGGTAATCAAAGGAAACAGGTCTGAGGTTGTGCTTCAGCTGTTGAACATCGATGGAGGTGTAAACTTTATGAGAGGTATCCCCGAAAGGAAGATGTACCCCTTTATTTTGCAGATTATTGAAATGACCTATTGAGTCACCATTTTCAACATGTTTATCTTTTCTTTTCCATTCTTTTTGCTTTGGTTGCTTTTTATGAAAATGAATCTGTAATGTATAAACAAATATATGTAGTCATAAGGTATAAGCAAATGTATGTGGTCATAAGAAGTGAAACTGCATTAATGGAAATTTCACATTGACCAATCTGTAAAACTTAATGCTGAAGGCCTACAGTAAACAAGCTTCCATTCTTACACCATGTAATATGGATGCTAATAAGCAATCAAATAGGATATATAATTCAAGTTTGACGGTTATTTGGAACACATTAAATATTAAATGAATATATAAATATATACATATATAATATTTACACAAATACATTAAAATTTCAATGGAAATAATTCAATTATGATAAAAGGTAAAAATATTCAACAAATCAAAACTACATAAAACATCCTCAATAACATAAATATCATGGTTCTACACACATAGATAATGAGTAACAAACATAGAGTCATAAACAATAGTCAATAACAAACAAATTGTCACAACAAAATTAAAACAAAAAGTCATAAAGACTTTTTTGGTTTGGAAAAATAACAAAATATGCATCTCCCAAATTGCAAAAATGAATCTCATCTCGAATCCCTTCAACAAGTGTCCAGATCATTTTTATTAAAGTTTTCTGATTCACTTGACCAATTCCCAAGTGAATCTTGGCGAATCCGAATCCCTAACGAACTGGATTCTCCAGTTCGCACACCGCCAAACAAATCCTTGCTTCTTAGTTGGATGTATATGATTATGACTAAACAAGTTTTACAACAGATATTTGCAATATTTATGGGGACTCGGATAACAAGAGTCGACAGCATGCAAAACATATATTGTCAATTAAATCGACATATAATAACACAGAAAGGAGATACTTCATGAGTACATGGTTTTATCACATACCATTCTGTTGTTGTTTTCAGATTGGTTTGTTGGACTCCTGAACTGAACTTCACTGAACTCAAGTCCCTGCAAAATCATTCAACAAAATTGACAAGCTCATAATGAAACTAAAATTTAAGCTTCTCGTGACAAAAAAAAAGGTTGTAGCGAGGAAGTCGCTGACCTCATCTCTAAGAATAAAGTCATCTTGGCTTTCAGAAATTTGACCGTACCCATTCATAGAGGACAAATGACTTAGTGAGGCAGGCTCATCAATTTCAGACCTCCGAGAACTACTTTTGTAGCTAACAGTTGCACTTTTCATGTTCGAATCGTTGACTGAAGAGCTTTCATGTTTCAGTCTTGAAGGTTCAATATCTTCTGATAAGTTTGTCAAAGCATATGAATCAGGACATGATAACTTAAAGTCCGATTTGGATGCATCTTCAGATCCTTCAATAGCATCTGATACTGAAAACAACCCTACCTCACCTTCCTTACCAGCACTTCCAAGCGCAAATGATGAATCACACCCTCTGAACATGAAATGAAATGAAATAAGCTGTCATAAATTGAATTAAATGAAACGAACATAGTTTCTCTCTCAATGAAATTAGCTTACGAATTACCTAAATATCCTGGCAACATCTTCAAAATTTTCAATATCATGCCAACTATAGTACAAGAGATCATTAGATTCTTTGTCCTCATGAGCGTTATCATTAAAGCGAAGATCAATCTCTGTTTGAGAAATGTGAGTTGGCGGATATCTATAGGAGTTACTATCAACTGCAGTGCACCTACCATTGAGGATAGGATCAACTGAACATAATTCGTGACTTGACATCCTATTATTCTCAGATGCTAAACTTGTCACTTCTTTGATTCGATCAGTATCACATGAAGCAGAAAACATCTTATCAGATTTGTGAGACCATGAGCCCTTTTCCAACATTGTATTATTTGGTATATTTACAGTTGAAAAGTCTGTTTCCTCCATTTCCTGATTAACACATTCGACTGCATACTTGTCACCAGTATTACTAGAAACACCGATTTCCTTAAACCTAGGTTTCTTACGGCTTTCAGCGGGAGATGAAAGTTCCTTGGTATTTTCATCACTGGAATGAGGCACTATATGATCTTCACTCTGACCAAATTCATCCCAGATGATATCTTCAAGCTGTAACAACAATTGCAGAATTTTAGGTGTAACAACTACAGATTTTACAAGGCTTCATAAAACAGATTTTACAAGGCTTCATAAAACACCAAAGCAAGCAAATTTATTATAAATTATAATCAAATAATGAATTAACCAGTATTAAATTTTAATATATATATATATATGCATGGACGAAAATAATTTCACTTTTGAACGTTCACACAATTATCAATTTAAAAAATGCATAGAGGATTTTTCTACTTTATTAAAAAAAACAGATCTATAAGTCGTAAGTTGTTTGTTTTTTGGAAATAAAAGGCGTTGATTGAAAAATGACTTACAAATTGACAACATTTTCATAGCACGCCAAACACCTTAAAGTTGGCATGTGTAATAGGTGTACTATATTTTGCTTGCCCTGTAATAGGATGAAGTGTGCATATCAATCCAATGTAGACTACGTACCATATGACCACTTTACATATTGAGGTTAACATGAACTATGATAAAACTTGTAGGGTATGTTTGCAACTCGGAAAGCTTGATGGAAAAGGAAGTGAAAGCTAAAAAATTATCGGAGTTCTTAACTTCTTTCAACCATCTGACACAATATTTTTAACATTGTTCTTGATATTATAATTTTTATTAGTATAACAAACTAGATTTATTTTCATTAAATGATTTTCCCACTAAGCAATTACAATAAATGGACTAAACAGAATATATCAATGATAGAATATTTCAACTTCCAATAAATTGAGGAAAAAGTAAAAACCTCCTACCTCATAAATGCCCAAATCCGACATTCCTTCAATTTCTTCTACCCAGCACCCAAGGCAAATGCAATTTTCCCATCTGATGTCATACTTAAAACACAAATCCTTCTGTCGTCTCCGTTCATGCCATCAAGGAATAAAACAAATAATCAGAAGTCAATATATAAATTCTCTTCAAACTATATTAATCCAAAAATCTCCCGCACATACAAATGGAAGAATGATTGAACCCTTTTTGGCTACTAAGGAAAAAGTGAAATCTAAATCTCAGCCTACCATATCCAAATTACTAAATCAAGCAAATTTAAAGCTAATTGTATTGCAAAATATTGAAAATCCAACACTCAAAATTCAATCTTTTAAACTTTCTAATACTTTCTTAGCAATAATCAAAAAAATAAGCTACACAAACAAACTCCGTAAGATTAGCTAAAAATTATCATTTCTACATCGGTCTTGCTGAATAACTCACCCTAAATCAAGAATCCGTCTCAAAATTACAACCTTCGCCAGAAAATGAAGACTCCAAACTAAACAAAAACCCCAATTTGGATGCAGAGAGAGAGAGAGCAAATCTCGACTGTTCTAGAGATTGATAGCGAGGAGAGAGAAAAAGCTTTGGAAAAACATTTTGGTGGATTTTTTAATTTTTGGTGGATTTTTTTTAATATAGATAGAGGAGAGAGAAAGAGACACGTGGCGTGGAGATCAAAACAAAGACGCTAGTGCGACGTTGGTGATTCAGAACTCGTGGACGGGAGAGACGGGACAGATACGATCTGTTTCTCCGTTTTGATTGGTCCACGTAAGCTTTAAGTCTTTGGAAATGACACGTGGCGATGGTCCTATGAGAGAGAGAAAGAGTGTGTCGTGCAGTGAAAAAGTGGTTTAAGTGCTTTTTAATTTTTGAATAAATATTTGAGTGCTTATATAATAATGTTTGCTTTAAGCAATTATTCTTCTATTATTTTATTAGGTAAATGAAGGTTTAAAAATATTATATTAGTTACTTTAGTTTAATCTTTTGCTTTTTAGTAATTTTTTTTTTTTTATGAAATTTACTTTTTAAATTGCATAATGTTGGTTTGTACGGCAAGATGTATATATAAAAAGGGAATTGTTAAATTCACAACACTTTTTATTATTTTTACAACAAAAGTGTGAATGTATATGTATAGCGACGGTAAAAATCGTCGCTATAGGATCTATAGCGACACTTTTGTTGTGAAAATAATATTTTCTATTATGAATTTAATAATTTCTTATATAAAATAGACACAACACCTTACCCTAATTATTCTCTCGATGGTATACAATTTTTGCATTGATAATATAATATTCATCCTATTATGATAAAAACTATATCTTTCTACACAAATTAAAAAGGTTAATGTGTGAGAAAATGGGTCACAAAAAGAAAAAAAATGCATAATTTTAATATTAATCATAATATACTGTATCATAATCATATTTGTTTATAACAGTTGGTCTCATAACAAAATATAACTTTTTATATATGTTTGTATTAATTTGATTATTGAAAATGACATTTATTTGTGAATAAGAAAAAGAAATATTTCTTTCATATTTTTAGTCTCATACTTGTCACAATTATTAGAGAACCAAGGGAGTAAGTAATATATGTTGGGGGAATTCAAGGAAAACAAATTTATTTTTCATGTAACGTCTTGATTAATTCTGATTTATGCTAAAATAAATAAATTTAAATCTATGACTTTGCACAATAATAGAAGATGATTTTATCACAAGATTATCACAGTTGATCTTCAACACTTGTTCTTTGGTTTGAAACAATTCTTTCTCCTTTTTAATTTTAGTTTATATATATTAGAGTATATTAGTATTATTATTATTTCGTCATTATCAAATATGCTTAGTATCCACACATAACTCAACTAGTAGCCTACATATAAGATTTTAGTACTCTTTGTAATAATATAACATCTATTTAATAAATCTATTTTCTCTCTCTAACATGGTATCAAACTAGTTTACTTTGATCTTGGGAGGCCGGAGCCCCATTAGAAGTCTTGCTTCCTCCGCCGACAACACATAATTAATTAGTTGTGGGTATCTTTTTTTCTTACAGTTATTTTTCTATTTTTTTAGAAAGAATTAACAAAATAAAAATCCTTAGGCGATTGTTTTTGTGGTGAAACGAAAATGATTTGTCCTTAATAGTTATTTCTCTAGTTGAATATACATGTAGATGAATAGTTGATTGGAAAGTAAGGATTACATGGGGCCAAGATTTCAAAAAAGAATGCGTCCTTCGATTTTGTAAGAGGCTAGAATTAAAGTCTTATAAGGTTATATTTCAAGAAGGCAAAGGGTCCTTTGTAATTGTTTGCGAATGATAGAGAGTCATTCACATTTGTTATGGGAGACGTATATTCTTCGTTATTGTCGGCACATGATATATATATATATATATATATATATATATATATATATATAAAGTTATATACCGATGGTGAGAAATCTAACTTTGGACATAAAATTAAATAATCAATCTTTTTCTCTATGCAAATTGAAGAGGATCTCAATCTTTATAGTTGGTTTGAGTCTTTTATTTTTAAGATTATGTTATGTATCAAGTTGTAAGTGGTCAATTTAAACTTGAAGAGAAGTATTAGAGTATATATTTATTATTACTCGGTCTCCCAGTATACTTGATATATCCACACATACTTGGTGATCACTACATACTCAACTAGTAGCTTATATATTTATGATTTTAGTACTCTTTTATTCAATACGTCTATTCTATCTCTGACAGTTTGAATGTTTATATTATTTACCAAAAACTGATATATACATTTCTAATATTTTCGCAAAAGAGTGTCATTTCTAGAGAAAATTGGAATAAGTGCATGGTTGATGGTACTGCTCATTATTAGTAATAAAGAAGAACACTGCCAGACCTAGATAGCCAGTACTAATTGAGCAAAACGCATAACTTTGTGATCAGCAAATGATCAAAACTCTCCTTCTCCCCACTAGTACTTCCTAGCTATAACTAGTACTATTTAAGCTGTCTAACTATTTTAATTACGATAAAAACTCAATAATAATGAGTTAATATATCCAATCTAACAAGAAAAATGTCTAGAACCCTATCTCCATCTTGGACACACACACACATATATATATATATATATGTATGTATGTATGTATGTATGTATGTATGTATGTATATATATATATACATATTTATGAATCATTTGGCCTTGGAATCAATCAAATCAATGACCCTTCTAAATGTGGATTCATCACAAGGTAAAACAATGCCTCTGTCACATTGAAATCCAAATTCCTCTGCAGCCTTCTGTAGTAGTTGCTTGAAGCTGGATTTCTTCAAATAAGATGTATGAACAACAAATCTCTTATGTTCTTCTCCTACTTAAACCACAAAGTGCCCTTTTGGAGCCCTTTTTTTCTCTCCAATTGCATACACCTTAGCCATCATGTAAGTAAATTAACCTGCAAAAAACTCAAGCACAACAACAAATATAGAATAATATAACTCTATATGACAAATTAATTAAGAAGCACATATATATGTGTGTGTGAGCGTGTGTCCTTATATATTTATAGAAAGTTCAAAACTTTATATGTTTAACATCGACAACAGGACGATAAGGTACTGTAGTAAGCGAAAATGTTGACAATGTGGGCTAGCCAGCGTAAACTGCATGATTTTGTAGCACATGGCATCATTTATGTTTATAGTTAAAAAAGATATAAAAATCCTATCTGTAAACCAGTCCATAAACGCTGCGACCATACAAATTTAGAAGTACTGTTGGCATATATATATATATATATATATATATATATATATATATATATATAGTTCAATGCACTTTTGATTTAATTTTGGGGTTAATAACAGTTTTATGATTAATCATATCGTTTTCGGTGCCAAACATGAAACGACTCAACATGCATGCATGCATGGTTGCTTGTATAATTTCTGGTTAGGAATTGAAAAGCAAAAACTTTGTTGAATTATCCTCTAACAGTTTGGTTTTTGGTTACTTGCAAGGGTACAACTTCACTAGTCATTCCCCAACAATTATACATGCATGTGCAAGTACCATGATATTATATTCCCTTTTTTGAGTTCTGTTGATAGATTAAATATGGAAGGGCTTAATTTTCTCTTTAATTTCTTTTAGTTAGTTCTTTCCAAAACCTTATCTGATTTATATTCTATCTTATTCTATGAGTTATAGTTTATTAATTTGTACCAAATTATTATACGTAACGAAGTTGGTAGAGTAATATTTGTGTCCCTTATATACAAATTAAATCGGATTAATTGTAGTTTAAAACGCACATAATAATTTTCAAGTTGATCAAAAAGATGAATCGGATGATTATGAAAAGATTTTTTGATGATTATGATAATCTTCATCTGCAATAAAAAAGAGAGTAGTATTTCTTATGTCGGTAGACAAAAGTTGACGAGTCTTTGGCTTTTTCCTAAAATTCAATGTGCAATTCAATTGTTGACATGAGAAAAGATTTGATATCAATTACAGTATTTGGGTGATATGTGGCTTCCTTAGGTAGCGGAGACATTAAAGTTCATTGAAAACTCTCGTACTAAATTGAGTTACTGCAAAGTCCCCGCCCGCCCCCCTCCCCCCTCTCCCCTCTCCCTGCCTAGAGCAGATCATTTGTCTCAATTTTACCTCTTCTCTATCTAATACATATAAGAATAATATAAGTAATTGATATTATATAAGAATAATATAAATAAATGATATTATATTTAATAATATCTGATTATTTTCTTAATATTTGTGTCTGTTCTAAAAACAACTACGTAATCCTTTTGAATCATAAAAAGTTCCCATTTATAAAATTTTTAAATTTTAAGGACATATATATTTTTTCCTATATTTATTGTTATATTTATAAAATAAGTGTTTAGTTAGATAGTGATCGAATGTTAATGAAACATTAATTGTGTTGTTGTAGAAAGAACATAATGTCAGATTATTTTATTATAAATAAAAAAAGAATTCTTTTATGAAATAATTTATTTATTTTTAAGTAAGATTTTTAATTTTATGAACGGGGAGAGTCAGGACGGAGCTAGGCTTCCTTGTAGGGGGCCATTTTAAAATTTTCAAGTACTAAGGCCACCCATTTGAATTGTGAGATTAAATTTGTGTTTTGTGGGCATCGTGTCAATCCATTTCATTTCATTATTTTCAATTCTCCGCTACATAATACACACCAACAAACAAAGTCTTGTTTTACTTTTGCCCTAACATTCGCCATTCCATTTTCGCCCCCAGCCCATCCGCCATTTTGTCCCTGCCTCCTTGGTTTCCAGCTTGAAGATGAAAGTAGTCAAGTAGAGATTCTTTACTTTATTCATTCTCTATTCTTTACTTTATTCATTCTTTACTTTTTTATATATATATATATATATATATATATATATATATATATATATATATATATATATTATGTATGTACAAAAACAAATTGGGGTTTAAAATTATTGATACGATGAGTTATCAATTTTTGTTTATGTGTTATAATTTGTCATTGCGTATTTACGTTGTTAGATTTGTTTTTATTGAGATTTATATGCACTCTCAAGTCCCAAATAATGCTAGGAATTAGGATTGGTGGAGATAATGGACTGTTTCGTAAATACAGTGGGATTGTGGACCTATGGTTAGAAGAAATAGCCTTTTATCTTGAAAAATCTTAAGGCTAGAAGTTTAATTTTGGCCCCTCCTAAGATCAAATTCTGACTCCGTCCCTGGGGAGAGTATGATTGGACATATCAGTGGTGGTGGAGGTTGGAAAATAGGACATGCAATAACAAAAGACATGTGGCAATGGTATTTACAGCTTTATAACTCTGAAAGAGGGTTGTCAATTCAAGTAGTTGCAATTATTGATTTGGATTTGGTGGTTCTCTTATCAGGTGGTTGTGTTAATTCTTACTCAAGGTTTTTCTAAAATGGAATATATTCTCCCCCATACAAGCCAAATACGTGCTTACTTTTCAAATAGTTTAGAAAACAAAACTGGTAACGTGCAGGTATTAATTAAAAGCAGAAAATAGACATGGTAATAAAAAATGCTCCCCATAAATAAATGACTCCATACTTCAACCTCAGTCTCCTGATGGCTATTGCCCTTGTGAGAGAGATTTTTATTTCCAATAAAAAAGGTATATATATATATATATATATATATATATATATATATAGGGGAGTAATTAAGCTTTCCTTTATTAAAAGTACAATGCAACTTTAAGGAAGTTGAAAGGTGAAAAGGCATGATGATGTTTTTGAAATTAAAACTTCAAAGTAAATGTGATTGATCATAAACAGCAAAGGAATTCAATTTATGTAGCCTTGAACATATGTGCAGAAACACACCTAAAAGGCTGTTTCAGCACACCAAAAATGTTTCTCCAAACGCACTTGAGATGCTACAAGCCAACGCTCCAAAGGGAGTAAATCAAACAAGCCTTCATGTATATATATAGTCACTATATGCAAGGAAGAAAACAACCAAATTGCAGTACAAGCAGCAGGAAAGGAAATCCATTCATTATTCTATATCTCATTCAGAGAAAGTTGCACAAGTGGAGGCACTGCAATAATATCCAGAAGGTTACATTGACAACAAAATAATACATCAAGACTTTAGATATTAAGCAATTGGAACTTGGAAGCAGAATTGCTTTTATCTTTTACACTCAGCCGAGCAAGTGAGAAATACTCGTAGAAGCAAAATTGACAACAGATCAAGTAATCCACGCACGCGTGCAGCAAGAGATCTGGTTTTGATAGATAACAGTGGAAGTAGGAGGGAAAAAACAACAGCATCACTTCTTACCAAACGGAGAGCAAGTGTACATCACTTCTTCAGAAGCTTATGGGAAAAAATCCTCTTGGAATATGGGCTGTTCCGAGTTGTTGCTTTGTGGGATTCAATAGCTTCAACCAATGAATTATGAAGACGACCCTGATTTCAAAAGAAATACTATAGCATCAAGATGGTATATGTGCAAGACCTTCATTATGATCCTAATTCTTAAATATCTTAGGATACAAATAAAAAATGAGTATCATCTAACAGAATAATCTCAATGTTGAACTTGGCATTATAACTTATTGATCCATTTAGAGTGGTTATGTACCACCAAACTTTGAGTCGTGTGCCTATTCAAAGTGCGTACACCCCAACAAGCTTCCAGGATAGAGTTAGCCTCGCAGTTTGTAACATAGAAAACGGTATGTTAAAGGGAAAAAAATGACATTTTACAAAAGGAGTATTAATGATTGTCAAATTTTCAGACCTCGGAAATGCTAAGAGCTGTTTGAACAACATAATTTGCATGTGGGTCTTGAAGCAGTTGTTCAAAGTTACTTGCAGAGAGCAATTCATGGATGATCTTTAACCGGACTTCTTCGCTCAATACCAACAGACATTTTTCAACCACATGGCTGCTGAATTTTTGAGTTGAGAGATGCACATAGTTCCCCTCAAACTGACAAACCAATTTGGATGTGGCGCGGGGGATTTTTTGCTCCACAATATACTGAACCACATAATTTCTGCAGAATAAATATCCACATGGTAAGGTAGAAAAGAAGAAAAGAAAGAGAGGTCATGTCAGATGTCGACATTAACAACAGTCAGATTTCCGGGCAGACAAAAATTGAATAACATCAAGAACTAATGATCAAAACAGCTCATAAAAGTTTGAGAAAAGTGTTAATGAAAGAAAGTTGAGAAGATCAAAAAATAGTATTGAAACAACCCGGTCAAATCTCGAGTCTGGAACAAATCTCGGGTTAAATCCAAAGTCTGAATGAGTCATCTTAACCCACCACAGGCTCACCCAAAAGGTCATGATTGAATGTACTATTGTTAGTAACTTACTTTCTTATATACAGACAATTTTTTCTCATATCTAGGGTGTTACAAACTCCCCCACTTAAATTTCTGACGTCCCCGTCAGAACCGATCACACATGGTCCACAGATCTTTGCCTCTCTAGCCATTGTGGGACAATATCGACTGACTTCATGTCCTCACCTCCAGAGCTCCCTCTCTCCATTGTGGAATAATATCACCAACTTTCGTGTCCCCACCTCCGGCAACTCGATCGGGTGACCCGACCCGAGCTTTTGAGAGTCGGTTCTGATACCATATGAAACAACCCGGGTCAAATCTCGAGTCCGGAACAAATATCGAGTCAAATCCCAAGTTTGAATCGAATCAAATCCATCCAAATAAGGTCTTAAACAACTGATCCAATAGTATCTTCTTGGGTCATCTTAGCCTACCACACAAAAAGTCATAACTAAAGGTACTATTGTTAGTAACTTAATTCCTTATATATAGATAAATTTTTCTCATATCTTTCGATGTGGGACTAGGGTGTTACAAGTATTCCCTCCGTTTCAAATTATAAGACCATTATTTACTTTTGAAAGTCAATTTTGGACATTTTCAAACTCAAAGGTGAGATGATTCATTAAAAATTATAAACAATAAATTAAACGATAAGTAGTACTTTTTAGATAGTTTATAATATTCATCATTATATTGACTAAAATTAAAAGAAATCATGTCAATTTTGAGGTTGAAAATGTTTTAAGTTGACTTCAAAAAACTTATATTTTGGAACAGATAAAGTATTATTATGTCCAAAATTAACACAAAAAGCAACCAAGCAATAACTCCTCAAATCTTCAAGTTCTAAACAATTTGCTTCTTCCCATCAAGCTTGCTAGGTAGCAAATAAATAAGAAAACGGTGTATTTTGAAGAGAAGGAAACGGAAGTGAATGGAAAATCAAAAGGTAAAAAAATAAAAATAAAGAGACATTATATTCTTCTTCATGGATTTCTTTTCTTCATTCTAAAAAAGGAACCAAATGTGAAATGGAAAGAAATTTTAAAAAGATAAAACAACTCCTCTTCCCTGCCACATTTACCAAATGCAGAAAGCCTGTTGGATAGGCGCATGAGGCCATAATGGCTGGCAGACACGTACAACACTGAAAAATGAAATAAGTAATCGAAGGTTGACTCTCCTTGCATGTCTCCAGAAATATGATCCTTTGAGAAAGGACATTATGCTAAAAATATTCAAGTATTATGTTGGACGGACAGATAGGAAATGCATTAAGGGATGAGGGGAGTTTATTTCTTACAAGAGTTCCAATTTTTACATATTGTGTTGGACGGCCAGATAGAAAATACATTACAAGATGAGGGGAGTTTACGAGTTTATTGCTTACATGAAACATTGCAAAAGAAGGAAAACCAAGACTGAATGTAGTTTCAATTCCTACAAGAAAGTCTTAAGAAGGAAATAATAATAAAAAATAAAAACCACTTTTTAGATAAACAAGAATTCTAACTACCAAAAAAAAATATCAGATAGATAAAGCTACAAGCCTACAATGCTTTCAAACTTCAAAACTGAAAGTTCTGACCCTCCAAAATGACGATGGCAGCAAAGTTAGAGATTCAAAATTCAAGCAGCTGAAGCAAATAAAAACAAAGAATACCATAAGTCAAAATTCTGTATGTATATCACATATCAGGAAGAGTTTCATGAAAAAGTAAGGTGAAGATCAGAACACTGAGATTTTTTAATCATTATAAAGATAATATCAATTGAAATTTCTGATCAAATTTATTGGATTTATAAAACCCCTTTTACTTAATTACCCGAATGCATCTTGAGCAAGTAGAAGTCCATTTGACGAAATTTCTGCAATCAAGTTTTCTCTATACTCTTCGGTTGAATGACTAATGCATCGTTGCAAAACACAACAACCATGTTGATGGGTTGCAATGTCAACACAATATTTTGCAGCAGCAACAAATATAAACTGCAAATGTGGAGAACAACACACGTAAGGTAAATTAAATATAATAACATAGAATGCTCAAAGAAAAACTAATCAATTCTGATTAAACTATAAAAAGCAGTTACACTGATAGATATAATGTGCATATTATCTTCAACAATATATATATATATATATATATATATATATATGCTCCTTAGAAAAAAAATGGACTTAAATTCTCAACACAAAGAAAATGATTTGTTTTTTATGTTGGAAGGGCTAAAATAATAGCATTTGTCAACGACTTACCAGGAGTGTACACAATCGACTTAGACTATGATATAACCATGTCTATTATACCACTATATATTGGCCTAGATTCTTCTTAACCAGATTAAATAGCAGTGTCATGCATAACCAGAAACATTTATGGAAGGTAATGTAGTTATATTTTCTTGCTTTTGAGCAGAGGATAAAGCTTTTACATGATTTCTTTCTATTAAAAAAAATGGCGATTGCCAAGATTGACTACAGTATCCACTTTCAGACAACAAATATTTGATTGTTTTCTTCATGAGAAGGGACTTTCTTCTGACACCATTTGCTGTCCATGATCACAATAAGTAAGGCTTGTACTTTAGAGCATACAAGTTAATCACTACCAAGATGAAAGTACCAAGTAGCATAACCATTACAGCCTTAAGTTTGGTTTTGTTTTTTCTGTGGTGAATATTCCTGGCTGTTCCATCTGCATGAACCAACTCGTCAACGCTACCAATAAAACTCACCTTCATACAAATCTTATGAGATAGAAGGGCCCAAAAACTCACCTTAATAAAAAAATCTTATAGGATTCTAACGACAGAAGTCATAATTTCCATTCAGCATAACCAAGAGAAGTTAATACCTTATTATCTTCTTTGTTGAGGCACTGCAAGCATCGCTGAATAACATGATTACCATTCAGGTCCTTGATCAGAGCAAGAAAACCTGGTTCAAGGGCTGAAATAACTAGCAAAATTTGCTGCTTGGTTTTGAGAGTCTCGATCAACTTTTGTACCACTCTGGTGCTGATACAATGACAATAATGTTAGAATTAACATGAATGCAGCGGGATAGAAAATTTTGCAGGACTTACCCATGTGTGTTTAAAGAGATTCGGACAAGCTCGCTAGGCTGTTGGGTTACCATGAGCAAAATCTGCAGCCTCTGTTCTTCATTGCACACTTCCAGCAGCTTTTGCATAAGGTAATTTCCAAAAGGGTTCATCATAAGTTCAACCACTTGATCAATGATCTCATTAAAAATTATCTGCACATCCAATGGAGTTCCCTCATCAAACATCCTCTGTAAGAAGCGGCAACCAAGTTGATCCTTAGCCATAAAGTATATGTAACCTTGGGCTTCTGCCAAAGTGTTAAATTTAAATGGAAGAGAAAAAGGGCAATGCATCCGTACACTTCGACCATTATCGTTAGTTCCTTCAAACTGAAGACGACAATGTAGCCGTGACCTCCTATCTTGAGGCTTACACACAACAATCTCCTGTAAGGAACCACTATAATTGTGTCCCTTTGAACGTCCAAGTCCCTTTTTCATCGCATAATTTAGAACTTCCCCTGAAATGATCACACTATCTTCCATATAATCCTCAAGATCCCCATGAGGCAGTCTATTATTCAATGCCGTCATTCTTCCATCTATCATAGATGGGTAGCAAAGTGATATATTTTCAACACTGGGGTGAGGCCTCGTGTAAGTCAAATGAGGCATACTTGGCGAATTAGACGTACCCCTTTCTTCAATAAAATTCATCCCATTATGTCGAGCCCATAATAAACCATCAACAACTGAAGGACTTGTTACAGGAGAGGCCAAGTTCGATGCTGGAATTTCCCTCTGCCAATAATATCCAGCCGGTTCTTTTGTTCTGTGATGTGGAGAATTCATAAGAGTATTGCCACACTTTGATTGAAAGGACAAACCACTGGCTTGACCTGGTATATATCCTGAACCCAATGGACTACCCAACCTAAATTCTTGTTGCAACTCAAACAAAGCCGAACTCATTTCACAAGTAAAACTATTGCGACTTCTTGGAACAGAAGATTTAAAGCTTTCGTGTAATTATCAGAAGCCCTATTTCTCTCGACATTCATTCGATTAGCCCCATTGCTATAGTGATCACTAGACAGAAATCCATTTGGGTCTAGAGAAACATCCTCTGGCTCCTCACTAATATACATTCTCCTAAGATTACTTGACAAACTCAATTCATCAATTAGGTTCTCATTTGCCTTCTTTCCATCCAATGAATCGGGTACTTTCCAATCGAACATTGATCCATTTGGGCAACGAATTTTTATAAGTGGGGAAGAGTGTGACGACCCGGAAATTCGGGTTGTCCAGAATTTATGTTTAAAGAATTAGTTATTAATAAAAGGAATTTTTTTATTAATATTATTATGTGCTATGTGTTTATTAATCGTTCTATAACCTAGGATGATTATAAATTGGGAGTATTCTGGCTACGAGCTAGATTGAGCGGACAAGAATTTTCAAGACGAAAATAGAAGTTTTCCGGGAACAAAATATATTCGGGGAAAAAGACGAAATAGGCACTATTCATCCATTTCTGCTCGGAGATTTATTTTGAAATTCCGAGAAGCTATAGATTACGTTTAATTTTGAGACGTGATGGAATGTTTCTAAAAAGCATTGGGGAGCATTTGATCTCTTCTAATGGAGGTGGGATTGGTGATCCACAGTCAGACAGTGAATACCCACTAGATACAGATATCAAGCTTGAAGAAGAAACGTCACATTGCAGAGAGAATCCACTAACAGGTGAGGGACATGTATACTTATAAGGACTCAATGGGTCATCATCATACATCATTCCATTCATATTCTGTGATACAAAAGACCAATTACCATTACCACCATCAATATTTTGACCATTGCTATGTGGGTTAAGAATATTTTGCGATATTGCTTGAGGAATCTCACCCAATAACATTTCAAGCTCCTCATCATCCTTCATATTCTCTCCAATTTTCTTTTCAATTTTGACTCTCTCAAAACATCAAACAACAACAATACAGACGAGAGAAACAATAAAAATAGAAACAATAACACAAGAAAAACAATCAAACCAGAGCAAAAATCAAAATACCCACATCAGATACTGATTTAAATATACTAACTAACAATTACCCAGAAGAAATTACCACTTTTTTCCATCTGGGTTTGATCTCAGATATCAACAGTCCGATTGAATTAGGTGTGTTTGAATGATGAAATTGAATTGCATTTTATTTCAAATTCATCTCATTTGGGTTTGGATTTCTTTAGAAAAAGTTGGTGAAGCATGCAAAGATGAAGGATACATACGTTGTATACTGATACGATCTCACGCCATTAATGCTAGAGAGGACCAGTCCCTCTACCTACCTACATTTGTATACGAGAAAGGAAAAGAAAAACACTGAGCAAGGGACACAAAATCTCTACCGAGAATAAAACCACTGTATATGTTCATAATATTATTTTATATTCTTATTTGGAAATCATAAGCTCTCCAACTATGCGTGGCAAACACGATCAATATTGACACGGTTGGCCCTACATCCTTCTGTTGTATTCAGGAGTGAAGCTGCTCCTTTTAAGAAAAGAAAAATTATTTTAATTTATTTTTTGTTTATATTTTTTCAAAAGAATAAATTATTTACTTTCTTATATCACTCATAACTTTCTCATTGTCCCAATAAATTTTTATATTTGTATTAATAATTTTCAATTTCTCATAAAAAGGTAGTGATGAAATTTCATATAATTTTTAATTATTAAAGGGCAAAGGTCCAAAAATACTCGTGACATTTATTCCGAAGTCCCACTTTCACCCAGATTTTTTTTTTTCAAAAATACTCTTAACATTACAAATTTCAATATTTTGATGACATGTCAAATAATTAAAACAAAAATTGCTAATGTAACTTATAATGTGTATAAAAAATAATATTTTTTATATATTTTATAATTTATTTATTGTGTGTATTTTATTAATAATTTTATTAAGTAAAAATAATTATGTAAAATGACTGATTTTTTTTAAGTAACTATATTTTATGTAAGTAATTATTTTAAGACTTATTTTTTTAAATAATTATCACATCCATATTTAGTGAAATAAGTTTTTTTCTTCTTCACTAATTATTTATTCTCCTACTTTTAGGTTTTAATGTTGTGAGCCATTTGTGACGCCCCCAAAATTAGGTATACGCCACCCATCTTGGGTCGCCACGCACATGGTACGTAATTTAAATACAACTTACTAATATAATCGCTGCGTGTATAATACGACATAAACCGTGAGTTTGAATACAAATATTGTCTACTAGATATTATACAAACTCAAAAGGAGTCCTCATTACAATTATTATCACACTATTTCATTGTAATAGTGAGGACTACTAATGCTATCCTCTCGACCATTACTCCGCTCCCCGACTCGTCCCCAGCTTATATTCTCATTTCAAGAGAATAATTGAAAGAAAGGGTGAGCTCAACTAGCCCAATAAGAAATATTATAACTAAGATAATGCGTAATAAATTATCAATAGTCTTCAACAATGTTAAACCGATAAAATACAATAGATAAACCGGTTTAATCAATGTAATGAATATGCAATCCATTAAAAGAGTCAAGTAGAAAATAAAGTCTACTATCTTTTAGGTTTTAAAAGGTTTTCATCAATTTTTATCACTAAGACTCGCTTTAATGAATAAACCACAATATCTAATCATCCCCGTACTCACTGGCCAAGGATTTTCATCAAATTATCAATGGTCATGACTATACCGAATCACCCCCGGTCATAATCATACAAAAATTATCCATCACAAAGATTACAGCCATCGAGGACTTTTATCACATCATTTATAACAAGCCATGATTATACCGAATGATCCTCGGTCATAATCATACTAAGTTCATCTACGCACGTAAGCCAAAGATAACATAATATAACTTGAGGATGATGACAATGACATAATAATTCAATAAAACAAGTTCATTTAATTAATTTATTCAGAATTATTAACGCCCAAATTGTCAACATGACATCGCTTTTGTAGAGTAAAATTCAAGAATGATCAAGATAATATTTTCATGAAAAGATATTGGATGAAACGCAAATATCAAGAATATTCTACTAATTTGATGGAGTATAGAAGTCAAAGTTTTAACCAATTGGGTATAATAAAGAATGGAATAACAAAGGAAATCGCCACGCATGCTAAGATTGCAGATGTATAAAAGTTATTCCAATGTAATAATAATAACGGAACTGTGTCGTGAAATTCACAACCCGATGTGATGTTCCAATGTAATAATAAAGATGGAACTGCATCCTGTAAAAAACACAGATAGGATATTCCAAATGTATCGATAAAGACGGAACCAGTCCTGTAAAACACATGCATGTGATGTTCCAAATGTAATAATAAAGATTTTAACCGTGTCCTGTAAAACACACGCATGTGATGTTCCAATGTAATAATAGAAGAATGTCACCAAGTATAGGGTAAACCACGATCACAGATTATGTATAGGTATGTCACAGATACAAAAGTTATTCTAAATGTAATAATAAAGAATGGAATAACAGAGGGATTTCACCAAGTATAGGTATGTCACAGATACAAAGTTATTCCAATGTAATAATAAAGAATGGAATAATGTAAGTTCTCTTCATGAATAAGAAAGAATAACACTTACTACGGGTACAACAAATAATATCCCTTACCGTAAAAGACAATCGGATATCAAAGTAGTGAAGTACCGTAATACTCTTCTTCTTTCTCTCTATAGATTTTCTCTATAGCTTCTCTCTATAATTCTCTCTCAGAGTTTCAAAGTGAATTGTAAGAAAATAATGAAGGAATGAGCTTTCTATTTATAGGAAAATAGAATGCATATTAATTAATCCATGAACTATCCGTATTGATTTACTTTAACTGACCATCCATATTTAAAGCATAATCTTTTAAATAAAATATCATATATTCTATTTATATAAAAATATTTTACTTACTACGCAAACATTACGCAAAACACTATGCAAAACACTATGCAATACTATGCATAATAAAATATAATATATTCTATTTATGTAATAACTTTAATAAAGTATTCGCTTTATATAAAAGATGTTTCGCTTTTATTACGTTAATAATACTTAATAAAACAAAACGTCATTATCGCTATAATAATTCATATTATTAATCGACAATAATGGAATCAAACCGAGTGACTTCTCACATAAGCATCAATAATCAATACCGTGTGCTACTACGCAACCACACGACATCGCATTTTTTACTACCGAAAGTAGTTCAACAAAGATGTCGGTAGAAACTTTCGCCGTTATTTCAATAAAATATTTTTGTCGCTTTTCTCAATCCAACAATAATTTCGTTGTGGGTCCACCAATGATTGTAGTTGATTTAATATTCCCTCGCTAAACCGAATATTCCCCACCAATCGAATATAATATAACCACTTGCATACTTTGCAAAATTTATAAATACTACCCACAACTATAATATTATCTCAAATTCACACCATAATATTAAAAATTATTTCGACAAAATTTAAATCTTTATCGATAAAATCTGGGGTCTCACAATCTCCCTCCTTATGGAATTTCTTCTCAAATTAGGGTACGACTGTATGATAAGAGGTGAGGATACCTTGAATACCTTTATCGTTGAAAACATTAAATTCATCTTTGCAATCCTACCAAAGATATTCATTAACAATTCATCTTTGCACTACAGCCAAAGATATACAATCAGAAACCAATAATGCCGAGACTCATTTTAATAAGATCACGATCATTTAATTATCCATGCACTAACGCCGTGGATATTCGTGTTTTCATTAGTATCACAACCACAAATTATCCATGCACTACTACCAAAGATAATCGTGTATTCATTAGTATTACGACCACAAAATTATCCATGCACTACTACCAAAGATAATCGTGTATTCATTAGTATCACGACCACAAATTATCCATGCACTACGCACCAAAGATAATCGTGTTTTCAATTACTTACTATGATTATACCGAACAATCCTCGTCATAATCATACCAAGTCCATCTACGCACGTAAGCCACGTATGACTTTCAACACAATATAAGCATGAGGATAATGATATAAAGAATCAATCAAATGAGATAAAGGATAAATATTAAACATTTATAATATAATTTATCCAGATTCAAGAATATCCCCATGTTATCAATCACTTAATAATCTCATAATCTAATATCATTAATATTATAACAATATTTTAATCACTTCTTAAACTTATAAACAATTTATTTCAATTGTTTACGCTTTTACCATATAATGCATTTAATCATTCAAAATGTCATACTCATAAGATATCATCACCAATGATCAAATCCTCATCAAAAAAAAAAAAAAAATATGCATATACTCTATATAGGATTCTCTAGCCATAAAATCCTATTTTCAACTTTGTTACTTCACATAACATATTTAACTCATATGTTCAGAATTAAACTATTTTCATAGAAAATACCAAATCAGTCCCAAATATATTTCTTTTCCGGGATTTAGCATATATAGTCCCATAATGAAAATATATTTTTCTCTAATTTTAAAATTCATTTACTATTTTTTCAAAAATAAATTTCTAATTAATTCCTTAAGAAATTTGCTACCTCAAGTTTTACTCCAGAAATTCCCAAATCTTGGCGGGACCTTACACATGTTAATGTGAGCCTCCAGCTTAAATTTCATGGTCAATGAGTTATAGAACTCCAAGCTTATAGCATTTTGTAAAAAAACCTAAATATTGAAAATGGTCATAACTTGTTCATTTTAAGTCGAATGAGCTCATTTTTGGACACGATGTTCTTTATACCATATACTTTTATGTCCCAAAAGGCCTGAATTTTTCTCACTAATTAAGTGGCCGAAACAGCCTTTACAAAAACGTGGCAGTTAATTTTTTGGACATTTTCAAGTTTTGACTCCTTTGCTAAAATCAGTCCACACCTAAAATCTACAACACCTTTTTCATTGATTCCACTTGGATTAGTTAGGTAACTCATAGATCTAACTCTAGGACTTAAACACACTCAAAAATTCAAAATATAATAAGAGATTTGGTCAATTGAATTTCATGTTACGCTTTTTCACCAAAATCTGGTTTTTAACTCCTTGTGATTTTTAAGAAACTTTCATGTTTTCACATACTAACCAACATAACTCATCATAACACTTACTAATACCGTGATACCCATGATTTTCATTAGTCCAATGCTTTTATTATGACTTTCATCATAAACCACGTAAACTGCTCATTTTAGTCAAGAAATATTTGAGGGTTTAAGAAATGGGTTTTCAGATCGGGTCAATACAAAATTCGATTTCACGCCTAGGGTAGGCTAGGAAATCTTCAAGAATACGCCAGAAATTTATTAATAATAAAAATATCATTCAAAACCGCGGACTCTCATCCAAGACTTGGATAAGACGTCACATCGATACCAACTCGTGACTTCTATCCTTTAACCTAGATAAGACCTCACAATGATACCTATAAACTTGCCATCTTCATTCACGATGTCGCTTTATAGAAAGTCCGCTTTGCAGCATTCCACACAAGGAAGTCAACAACGAAAGGTTCGGGGCTCTTTACTTATGGCTTCGATATGACAATAATTGACTTTAGTAGTTTGGTTACTTGAATTCGCACAACAAGTTGGTTATGAATATAAAAGCTAACAACCTTACTTAAAAAGCATGATGAGTAGTTAACCAATTGATTCCTAAAATCACATCAAAGGCAAATATTTTCAAAAAGATAAGATCGAAAGGTGTAACGTGAAAATGTTTATTTGAATCAAACAAGATTTAAAAATAAGAATGCAGAACTAAGGCTCCTACTAACGAAGTTTCAACCAATAAGTCAAAGTTTAACTTCTTCTTGAGTCAAATTTAAACGTTGAACACAACTAGTGAAATAAAAGAGTGGGTAGAATCGGTATTCAACACTCAGATAGACTTCGCAAGAGCTTATGATTAACTTACCCGTGATAATTTTATTCGTGTTCCTCGTCACGAGAAAAAAAAACGCTCTCTTAAACTATCGGCTTTGGTTTGTCTCGGGACAACCTTTGGTGCTCCATCCTAGTTGAATTTGTCTTCAGAAACGAAAAAATCGAGTTAAGTGACCTTTCTTCCACAATTATAACATGCTTTGACTCGCACGGCGCATTCGGATCGATGTGTCCCTCCTCCGCATTTGAAGCATATGATAGTGGTCTTTCTCCTTCCTTAACAACGGTGTCGGTGGCCGACGCCTTTCCATCATTGTTGAATCTCCTTTTCTTGAAATGTCCATTCTTATTGTTTTTTGGCCTCGATTACCACCAAGTGGTTACCATATTTGGCCCGTTGATTCCCTCCACGCTTGTTGTCACCGCTCGACGACTACTCTTGTTGGTATTATAATTTTTTTACCGCTTCTTTTTAGTCATGCTGACAAGTTATCGCGCTTCCACTAATCGAGCCCTATTTACAACATCCGAATACAAACACAGTTTATGAGAAATAAGATGTCGACGATCTCCGCTTCAAACCTCTTAAAACATTCGCGCCATTCTTCTCTTCATTATCCACCAAGTGGGAAGAATCGTGATAACTCCGCAAATTTTGCCTCGTATCATGTATTACCTGGCCATATTATTTTGTTCCAACTTGATAAACTCCACCTCCTTCATTTGGCTAATACTTTCGTGAAAGTATTTGTCGTTGAATGTACCCCCGAACTTCTCCCAAGATATCTTCAAGATAAAGAAGTCGAGTACGCTTTTACCGATTCCCACCAAGAATCCGCCTCTCGCCGCAACATAAAGGCGTAAAAAGGGAACCTTTGCTCTTCTGAGCATCCCAAGACATTAAATATCTTGGTAATCTGCTTTATCCATGCTTCCACCAAGTGGTTTTGCATCTCCTTAAACTCCGGTGGTCCCAGCCTCCTTGAATTGTTTAGCGGTGACCCACCGAGAGTTTTCCGTGTTTCCACCCACGCTTTTGGGATGTAAGTCGCTTTCGCTTTAATGTGCATGAATTCTAAAACCTCTTAAACGCATCGTCATTCGTCATTGATCGATGTTGTTGTTTGTGGAGGATTATCGCCATCCCGTCAGACATTGTCTCCGATTATCGATCCGTGGAGAATCAACAGCCTCCTCGTGCTCCATTGCTATTCTCAACATTCCTGATGCATTTTTAAACACCGCCACAAAATAAGGGTTAATTGACATACAACATATTATCACTATACATACTAATCGACCAATCAAATACCAAATAAACTTAGGTAGGTCATACTAACAAGGAATTCCCTATCTCCCCTCCTAGTTCTAGTCTCACATCTTAGCCTGTGGATCATATCCCTAAGCTCGATACCAACCGCGACGCCTCTAAAAATTAGGTATACGCCACCCATCTGGGTCGCCACGTAAATGGTACAAAATTTAAATACAACTTACTAATATAACTGCGTGGTACAATATTTATATAAACCGTGAGTTTGAATACAAATATTGTCTACTAGATATTATACAAACTCAAAAGGAGTCCTCATTACAATTATTATCACACTATTTCACGTAATAGTGAGGACTACTAATGCTATCCTCTCGGACCATTACTCCGCTTCCGACTCGTCCCAGCTTATATTCTCATTTCCTCAAGAGACAGTTGAAAGAAAGGGTGAGCTCAACTAGCCCAAAGAAGAAATATTATAACTAAGATAATGCGTAATAAATTATCAATAGTCTTCAACAATGTTAAACCGATAAAATACAATAGACAAACCAGTTTAATCATAATGAATATGCAATCCATTAAAAGAGTCAAGTAGAAAATAAAGTCTACTATCTTTTAGGTTTTAAAAGGTTTTCATCAATTTTTATCACTAAGACTCGCTTTAATGAATAAACCACAATATCTAATCATCCCGTACTACGGCCAAGGATTTTCATCAAATTATCAATGGTCACGACTATACCGAATCACCCCCGGTCATAATCATACAAAAATTATCCATCACAAAGATTACAGCCATCGAGGACTTTTATCACATCATTTATAACAAGCCATGATTATACCGAATGATCCCTGGTCATAATCATACTAAGTTCATCTATGCACGTAAGCCAAAGATAACATAATATAACATGAGGATGATGACAATGACATAATAATTCAATAAAACAAGTTCACGAATTAATTTATTCAGAATTATTAACGCCCAAATTGTCAATACGACACTGCTTGTAGAGTAAAATTCAAGAATGATCAGAAGAATATTTCCATGAAAAGATACTGGATGAAACGCAAATATCAAGAATATTCTACTAATTTCATGGAGTATAGAAGTCAAAGTTTTAACCAACTGGGTATAATAAAGAATGGAATAACAAAGGAAATCACCATGCATGCAGATTTCAGATGTATAAAAGTTATTCCAATGTAATAATAATAACGGAACCAGTCGTGAAATTCACACCACTGTGATGTTCCAATGTAATAATAAAGATGGAACTGCATCCTGTAAAACACACGTGATAGATATTCCAAATGAATCGATAAAGACGGAACCAGTCCTGTAAAACACATGCATGTGATGTTCCAATGTAATAATAAAGATTTTAACCAGTCCCGTAAAACACATGCATGTGATGTTCCAATGTAATAATAGAAGAATGTCACCAAGTATAGGGTAAACCACGATATGTGATTATGTATAGGTATGCCACAGATACAAAGTTATTCTAAATGTAATAATAAAGAATGGAATAACAGAGGATTTCACCAAGTATAGGTATGCCACAGATACAAAAGTTATTCCAATGTAATAATAAAGAATGGAATAATGTAAGTTCTCTTCATGAATAAGAAAGAATAACACACCTTACGGCACAACAAATAATATCCCTTACCGTAAAAGACACCGGATATTAAAGTAGTGAAGTACCGTAATACTCTTCTTCTTTTCTCTCTATAGATTTTCTCTATAGCTTCTCTCTATAATTTCTCTCTGTAGTTTCAAAGTGAATTCGTAAGAAAATAATGAAGGAATGAGCTTCTATTTATAGGAAAATAGAACGCATAGTAATTAATCCATGAACGGTCCAGATTGATTTATTTTAATCTAACTATCCATATTTAAAGCATAATCTTTTAAATAAAATATCATATATTCTATTTATATAAAAACATTTTTACTATGCAAACATTATGCAACACTATGCAAAACACTATGCAAAACACTACGCAACACTACGCATAATAAAATATAATATATTCTATTTATGTAATAACTTTAATAAAGTATTCTGTTTTATATAAAGATGTTTCGCTTTTATTACGCTAATAATACTTAATAAAACAAAACGTCATTATCGCTATAATAATTCATATTATTAATCGATAATAATGGAATCAAACCGAGTGACTTTCACATAAGATCAATAATCAATCAATACCGTGTGCTACTACGCAACCACACGACATCGCGTACTTTTACTACCGAGTAGTTCAACAAAGATCAACCAGTAAAAATTCCGCCGTTATTTCAATAAAATATTTTTCTGCTTTTCAATCCAACAATAATTCGCATTGTGGGGTCCACCAATGATTGAGTAGTTGTATTTAATATTCCCCGCTAAACCTAATATTCCCCACCAATCGAATATAATATAACCACTGTGATACTTTGCAAAATTTATAAATACTACCCACAACTATAATATTATCTCAAATTCACACCATAATATTAAAAAATTATTTCGACAAAATTTAAATCTTTATTGATAAAATCTGGGGTCTCACAACCGCCACCACCACTAAGACATCAACACCACCAACAAAATTTAGATCCGTCAGCATACATCGCTATGATCCACCAACAAAATCAAATTCATCACCATCCACCATCATTGTGAGATCCCGAATTTTATGAAATAAAAGTATTCAAATTTTTTTTCTATTTTGGTAAATAGCACGGTATTCATTATTGATACTTATGTGATAAGTCACTCAGTTTTGTTTTATTGGTATTATTAATGTAATAAAACAGAAAATCTTTTTATATAAAACAGAATATTTTTATAAAGTTATTCTATAAATAGAATATATTATATTCTATTCATAATGTTTTGCATAGTAATTTTTTTTTATATAAAATGTAATACTTTTATAAAATATAATATATTCTATTTATAATCTAATAAAACGAATAACTTTATAAAAGTATTATGTTTTATATAAAAGATTTTACTACGCAAACACTATGCATAATAAAATATAATATATTCTAATTATTGTCTAATAAAATAGATAACTTTATAAAAAGTATTCTTTTTATATAAAAAGACTTTTATGTTAGTCTAATAAAACGTAATAACTTTATAAAAGTATTATGTTTTATATAAAAACCTTTTCTCGCTTTTATTACATTAATAATACTAATAAAATAAAACTCATCATCATTATTATAATTCACAATATTAATCCACTGTGTCGCTCCAGTAAAAGAGGGGCTTTCCAATAAGGTTTTCTTCATCATCGCCGCAATTAGGTGACCAAACCTCTCCTCGATGTAACTTCTGACATCGTTAATATTACAGATAATAATATTAATAACTTTGTCATCTCAATTATTGATTATAAAATATTGACAATAATTGAATCAAATAACGTGAGATACTTTACAAAGCAATTATCGTACCAATAATTGAACAAAACCGAGTGACTTCTCACGAAGCATCAATAATCAATATCGTGTGCTTCATCGTAACTACGCCAGACATCGCATTTTTTAACAAGGGTGTTTCAACAAGATTAACTGTAAAACTTCCGCCGTTATTTTCATAAAGTATTTTTGTCGCTTTTCAATCCAAACAATAATTCCAAGTATGGGTCCACCAATGATTGTGTCATATACTAATATTCCCTCGCTAAAACGTAATATTTCCCAACCAATCGAATATTATATAACAACTCATGATTTTTGCAAAATTTATAAATATTACCCATAACTATAATATTATATCAAATTCATTCCATAATATTTAAAATGATATTTATAGAAAATTCATCTTTATTCATAAAAATTGGGGTCTTACAACTGTCTTTTCGAGGTAAGGGATGTTATTTTTTTATAAATGATATTATTTCTTTCAATATCATTATGCCAGAATATTGGGAAGATTTTTCTTATGAAATTCTTGTCTTTTTGTGTCGAAGTTACTATTCACGTATACGTCACTATTCACGTATACGGCACTATTCACAAATACGACACCATTCACAGAAAAATAAAATTTTCTCTTCTTTATCCCAGATGTCTATTTTTGTTACTAGCTTTGATTGTATCCATGTTTTGATCTTCATTCTTGAATTTTACTCCACTATGGTTATTTATGAAGTATTTTTGAACTTGGATTGTTTAAAGTACGAATCCTTAATATTTGTTCTTTTGTTTCACTGGATTCGTTTTCTTTAAAATATTTTTCATCATCCTCAGTCCTAAATGATGATATAATTGAATATCTTTGGCATGTAGTGCAAAGATGAATGATTTTCTGATGAATATCTTTGGTCGTAGTGCAAAGATGAACAGGTGTTTAGATGAACATTGTGACGCCCCCAAAATAGGTATACATCACCCATCTCGAGTCGCCAAATACATGGTACAGAATACAAATACAATCTTTAATATATACAATAGGTGTACAATAATGACAAAACATAAAGCGTGAGTTTAAATACAAATATTGTCTACTAAAGTGAGTATACAAACTCAAAAGGAGTCCTCATTACAATTATTATCACACTATTTCACGTAATAGTGAGGACTACTAATGCAAACATTTAGGACCATCACCGTTCCCGACTAGTCCCAAATTTACGTTCTCATTTTCTCTAATAGTAGCGGTGAAAGAAAGGTGAGCTCAACTATCCCAAAGAAGAAATATTACGACTAAGATAATGCGTAATAAATTATCATTAGCCTTAAACAAGTGTTAAACCGATACAATAACAAATATCAAGTTTAATCTGCAGTGAGTAACAAGCAATCCATTAAAAGAGTCAAGTAGAGAATAAAATCTACTATCTTTTATGATTTAAAAGTTTTTCAACATTTTTATCACGAGACTCACCAATAAATAATCCACATCATTAAATCATCCCCGCACTACTGTGTCAAGGATATTCCTTAAGATCACGCACCACGAATTATCCATGCTCTACGGGCCAAAGATAATCGTGTTTTCATCAATCATGACCCGATCATTCCATAAAACAATTCATCTTTGCACCCTTGGTCAAGAGAATCCATAGCCATAATCATACCAAAAACTATCCATCAATGCACTACGGGCCAATGAGGACTTTTTTCACATCATTTGTAACATTACGGTCATGATTATACCGAATAATCCCTGGTCATAATCATACCAAAGTCCATCTATGTACTACAAGCCACAGATGACTTTCAGTATAATATAAACATGAGGATGATGACAATGATATAAGAATTCAATAAACAAGTTCAAGAATTAATTTATTCAAGAACTAATAACGTCCAAATTATCAACATGATACTTCTTTGTAGAGTAAAATTCAAGAATGTTCAGAAGAATATTTCCATGAAAAGATACTGGATGAAGTGCAAATATCAAGAATATTCCACTAATTTCATGGAGTATAGAAATTAAAACTTTAACCAACTGGGTATAATAACGAATGGAATAACAAAAGAAATCACCATGCATGCGGTACGATTGCATATGTATGTGTTATTCCAACAGAATAATAAGTAATTGAACCAAAGTTAAAGTAAATTACACCGGCTGTGATGTTCCAATGTAATAATAATAAAGACGGAACCAGTCCCACAGAAACGCATGAAAAGATGTAGAATCCGTGTCCCGCCAGAAACGCATGCATGTGATATTTCAATGTAATAATAAAGACAGAATCGTGGTGCCACAAAAACGCACAAACAGGATATTCAAATGTAATAATAACGAATGGAATAATGTAAGAATTTCACCAAGTATAGTAGTCACAGATACAAAAGTTATTCCAATGTAATAATAAATAATGGAATAATGTAAGTTCTCTTCATGAATACAAAAGAAATAATACCCCTTACGAAAGTACAAACAAATAATATCCCTTACCTTTAGAAAAAGCTGAATCTTTGGAGTAGTGAAGAAGTTAGAATACTTTTCTTCTTTTTCTCTGTAGTTTCAAAGTGAATTCGTAAGAAATAATGAAGGAATGAGCTTCTATTTATAGGAGAATTGAAAGACACTGTGTAAGGATTTCTTCACAGATGAAATAACAAAGACTCGTGGATGAAAATTTGATAACCTATAGTTGCAAAAGTCAAGCCTTCCTCCAATAAGATTAAATCAAACAAATATAATATATATATCTATATATATAAACCCACACATGCTCAAAAGGAAAACTCACCCACCCGTGAACAACTTGCTAGATTCCTTTCTCTCAAATTCATTTTTTCCCACGTAGGCCCCACATGTTCCCCTCCCACCAATATCCACTCACTCATTCAATATATATATATATATATATATATATTCACACACTCCACCACTCACATACACATTTCATACTTTTCCACCAACATGTCCACATCACACACATCCACATCCACATACATCATTCTCACTTCTTTTCCACCATTTCTCACTCACACACACAACATATACATATATATATACACACATCACATACTTATATATATTAATTCCCTCCCTATATCGTAACTCCTCCCACCCCATTTCTAAAATCGGTTTTCAACACATATGGGCCCCACATGTGGGCCCCAATTTTAAATAATTTCTCACCGATTATTTTGAAAAATAGGTAAATGGGGGTCTATAAAATAAGCAAAATTGAGTGACTTCTCACGTAAAGATCAATAATCAATACTGGCGTGCGTCTACTACGCAACCACGCCAGACATCGTTTTTTACTACCGAGTAGTTCAACAAAGATAATCAGTAAAACTTCCTACCGTTATTTTCAATAAAAATATTTTTGTTGTTTTCTTAATCCGACAATAATTACGTTGTGGGGTCCACCAATGATATACTGGTTATTAATATTCCCTCGCTAAAACGAATATTCCCTAATTCTATCGAATATAATACAACAACTTACATACTTTGCAAAATTTATAAATACTACCCACAACTATAACATTATATTACATCCACACCATAATATTAAAAAAATATTTTGAAAAATTTAAATATTTATTCATAAAATCTGGGGTCTCACAATCTCCCTCCTTATGGAATTTCTCCTCAAATTTACGTGACGCATTTTGGTATGTCAAGAGGTGAGGATATCTTGACTTCACTTTAAATTCTAACTCTTGAGGTATAACCTTTGTGCGTCGAATATGATCCTTCTTATCCAAGATGTTAACACATATCTCCTCATACGTTAAATCTTCTGCTATCTCGTCCGGTTCTAAATTAATAATGTGGTTTGGGTCGTCCACATATTTATGTAACATCGATACGTTAAAAACGTTATGAACACGCGACATACTTGGTGGTAAAAAGTCTATAAGCCACAGTTCCTACTCGATCAAGTATTTCAAATGGATCAATTAAATCAAGGGTTGAGATTTTCTCTCTTCGTCGATTCTTGCTTCTAGAATAACGCCCTCTTGAACCTTCTTCATTCATCTGCTCTGAGTATGTAGCTTGAGCGACTTTAACTTTATCGATTAAAGTCGATTCTACTAGTATACTCGTTATCTTCATGTGGGTTCGTATATTCGCACTTATAAACATATACGATCTTCTACTCAACGCGTCAGCTACCACGTTTGCACTTCCACGATGATATTGAATGGTACGATCGTAATCTTCAACAGCTCGAGAAAACTTCTTTGGCGCATGTTACGTTCGTTTTGGTTGAAGAAATATTTGAGGGTTTAAGAAATGGGTTTCAGATCGGGTTAATACAAAATTCGATTTCACTTTCTAGGGTAGGCTAAGAAGTCCTTCGAGATTACGCCGGAGATTTATTAACAATAAAATATCATTTAAAAATTGTGACTCTCATCCAAGACTTAGATAGCACATGAAATGAAGGTTTCTACTAACGAAGTTTCAATCGATAAGTCAAAGTTTAATCTCTCTGGAGTCAAATTTAAACATTGAGCGCAAGCAAGAGAGATAAAAAAAATAGATAGAACCGGTATCTAATAAGGTATATGTGACGCCCCCAAAATTAGGTATACTTCACCCATCTTGGGTCGCCACTTACATGGTACATAAATTCAAATACAACTTAATAATACAAATCGCGCGGTATAATAATGACAAAACATAATCTGTGAGTTTGAATACAAATATTGTCTACTAGAGATTATAAAAACTCAAAAAGAGTCCTTATTACAATTATTATTACACTATTTCACAGAATAGTGAGGACTACTAATGCTATCATCTGGTCCATCACTCCGTTCCCCCACTAGTCCCTCGCCACGCTCTCATTTCTGAAGAGAACAATAAAAGTAAAAGGGTGAGCTCAACTAGCCCAAAGAGAAAATATTATGACTAAGATAATGCGAGAATATATTATCGTTAGCCTTCAACGGTGTTAAACCGATACAATATAACAACCATCAAGTTTAAGCTGCGGTGAACAAGCAATCCATTAAAAGAGTCAGTAGAAAATAAAATCTACTATCTTTTATGATTTAAAAGTTTTTCTTTCATCGTTATCGCCGAGACTCAAATTTTAATAAATATTCCACATCATCGAATCACCCTCGCACTACTACCGAGGATATTCTTTAGTATCATGACCACAATTATCCATGCACTACGGGCCAAGAATATTTGTGTATTCTTTAATGGTCATGATCATGCTAACAATCATCCATCAATGCACTACGGGCATATGAGGACTTTACCACATCATTTGTAACATTACTACCATGATTACAACGAATAATCCCTGGTCATAATCATACCAAGTCCATCTATGCATTATAGGCCACAGATGACTTTCAACAAAATATAAACATGAGGATGATGACAATGATATAAGAATTCAATAAAACAAGTTCAAGAATTATTTTATCCAGGATCTAATAACGTCCAAATTGTCAACATGATACTGCTTTGTAGAGTAAAATTCAAGAATGCTCAGAAGAATATTTTCATGAAAAGATACAGGATGAAGCGCAAATATCAAGGATATTCCACTAATTTCATGGAGTATACAAGTCAAAACTTTAACCAACTAAGTATAATAAGAAATGAAATAACAAAAGAAATCACCGCGTACGCGAGAATCGCACAAGCGAGTTATTCCAATGTAATAATAATAAAAATGTAATCAGTCCGACGTAAAAAAACGCATGTACGTGATATTCCAATGTAATAATAAAAGCGGAATCAGTCCCAAAGAAACGCATGCACGTGATATTTCAATGAGAATAATAAAGATTTTAATCAGTCCGGCGTAGAACGCATGCATGGATATTCCAAATGTAATAATAAAGACGGAATCAGTCCCAGATAAACGCATGCATGCAGTATATTCCAATGTAATAATAAAGATTTTAACCAGTCCCCGTAGAAACTATATGATGCATGTGATGTTCCAGCAGAATGATAAATAATGGAACAATGTAAGAATTTCACCAAGTATAGGTAGCTCAGATACAAAAGTTATTCCAATGTAATAATAAAGAATGGAATAATGTAAGTTCTCTTCACAGATAAGAAAGAAATAATACTCCCTACGAGTACAACAAATAATATTCCATACCTTGGAAAAACCGGATAATTGGAATAAATGAGTAGCAGATTTTCTTCTTCTTTCTCTCTATAATTTATCTCTATAATAATCGCTTCTAAAGCTTTTGTGAATTGGTGAGAAATGAAGGAAGAATGAGCTTTATTTATAGAAAAATATAGTTTCGACAATTGCACGTTTTGGGGCTCAAAAATTACAGTATAATACCTCCAACTTTTCTTTCGTTTATAATTTAGTCCTACAAGTATTATCAATATTGCACCAACTCCCCTAATATTAAATAATGTGAATTAATAGTTCAATCATGTAAATCAATAGTATAATCGTGTGAAAAATACGAATTTCAGTATAGTACCTTCATCTATACCTCCATTTTTAATTTAGTCATGCAAGTATTATCAATCTTGCATCAACTCCTCTAATAGTAAATAATGTGATTCAATAGTACACATATGTGAACAAATAGTTATATAAGCATGTGAATTAATAGCAATTAATTGCTCATTTATCCGATAAATTACCCGATTATCAATATAACCCCTGTACATCAATTATCATCTAATAAATGTCGATTTTCACTAACACAAACAATTCCAACATAATGAAACCATTTTATCAAAAATATAAATTTTGAAATTTCAAGTTTGATTTTTTCCCAAAAAGTCAACTGTTGACTTTTTTGACCAAATAGTGAATTTTAAAATTTTGTGTTTACAGATTATTTTACTAATTTTGTCGTTCCGGACTCAAATATCACGTCGCGTCTCCAAATTTAACTCCAACAACATTCATTATTAATATTATAACTCACAATATTTATCAACCAAGTCGTTCCTGTGAAAAGGGGCTTTCCAATAAGGATTTCTCCTATTAGCCGTTAATTAGGTGACCAAACCTGTAAGACCCCAAATTTTTATAAATAAAGATGAATTTTCTATAAATATTATTTTTGAATATTATGGAATAATTTGATATAATGTTATAGTTGTGGGTAATATTTATAAATTTTGCAAAGTATGCAAAGTGGTTATATTATATTCGATTGGTCTGGGGAATATTAGGTTTAGCAGGAATATTCGTGACAAAGGCTCAATCATTGGTGGACCCCACAATGTAATTATTATCGGATCGAGAAAACGACAAAAATATTTTATTGAAATAACCATGAATTTTTACCGTTGACATTGTTGAACTACTCGGTAGTAAAAGTACAAAGAATACGTGTGGTCAGATAAGAAGTATTACCAGTATTGATTATCGATGCTTATGTGAGAAGTCACCGGTTTGATTCCATTATTGTCGATTAATAATATGAATTATTATAGCGATAATGACGTTTTGTTTTATTCAGTATTATTAACGTAATAAAATGTAAACATCTTTTTTATATAAAACAAAATACTTTATTAAAGTTATTCTATAAATAAAATATATTTTATTTTATTATGCATAGTGTTTTTGTATAGTGTTTTGCATAGTGTTGCATAAGTGTTTGCATAGTAAAATGTTTTTATATAAATAGAATATATTATATTTTATTTAAAAGATTTTGCTTTTAAATATGGACCAGTCAGATTAAAGTAAATCAACTGGACCGCTCATGGATTAATTACTATGCATTCTATTTTCCTATAAATAGAAGCTCATTCCTTCATTATTTTTCTTTTAATTCACTTTGAAACACTGTAGAGAGAAACTATAGTAGAGAAAGAAGAAAAGTATTCTCGCTACTTCACTTTGCCAATATTCAGTTCTTCTAAGGTAGGGAATATTATTTGTTGTACTCTTCGTAAGGGGTGTTATTCTTTTGTATTCATGAAGAGAACTTCTTTTTTGTTATTACATTCTTATTTATTTCATTGGTATAACTCAGATACGCGGAATCCCTATACTTGGTGATCTTCTTCTTTATTCCATTCTTCTATTATTCATTGGAACATCTTGTACTGGTGTGTTTTTACCGGACTGGTTAAAATTTTTATTATTATTCATTGGAACATCCTCGTCGTGTGTTTTACACCCGGACCGGTTAAAATCTTTTATTATTTCGTTGGAACATCATGTTCGTGTTTTTTACACCGGACCGGTTCCGCCTTTTATCATTCTCGCTGAATATCCTATCTCTGTGTTTTACAGGATCCGGGTTCCATCTTTATTATTCATTGGAACATCCCGCTCGGTGTGAATTTCACCGACCGTTCCGTTATTATTATTTCATTGAATAACTCTGCCTCATGCATCAAGCACCGTATGCATGGTGATTTCTTTTGTTATTCCATTCTTTATTATACCCAAATTAAGTTAAAACTTTGACTTCTATACTCCATGAAATTAGTAGAATATCCTCGATATTTGCGTTTCATCCAAAGATCTTTTCATGGAAATATTCTTCCGATCATTCTTGAATTTTACTCTACAAAGCAAAGATCGTGCCGACAGTTTTGATGTTATTAGTTCCCGAATAACTTAATTTTGAACTTGTTTTATTGAATTCTTATATCATTGTCATCATCCTCATGTTTATATTTTTTTAAAGTCATCCGTGGCCTGTAGAAAGCATGGATGGACTTGGTATGATTATGCATTGAGGATTATTCTATGTAATCGTGACCGTAATGTTACAAATGATGTGGTAAAAGTCCTCAAAGGGTAGTAGTGCATCGATGGACAGATTGTTGGCATGATCATGATTATTAATGAATACACAACTATTCTTAGCCCGTAGAAAGTGCAGAATAATTGTGGTCGTGATACTAAAGAATATCCTCGCCAAAAGTGCAGGGTGATTCGATGATGTGGATTATTTATTAAAGTCGAGTCTCAATTTATAATGTTGATGAAAACCTTTAAATCATAAAAGATAGTAGATTTTATTTTCTACTTGACTTTTTAATGGATCGTTTGTTCACCGCAGCTTAAACTTGATGTTTATTATATTTTATCGCTTTAACAATGTCAAGGCTATTGATAATTTATTCTCGCATTATCTTAGTCATAATATTTCATCGGGCTAGTTGAGCTCACCCTTTCTTTCACCGTTCTCTTCGTGAAATGAGAACATACCGGGACTTAGTCTGGGAACTGAGTAATGGTCCGAGGATAAGATTAGTAGTTCTCACTATTCGTGAAATAAAGGTGATAATAATTGTAATGAGGACCTTTTGAGTTTGTATAATATCTAGTTGACAATATTTGTATTCAAACTCACGCTTACGTCAGATTGTATACACCACGCTTATACTAGTAAGTTGTATTTAAATTTGTACTACGTATCCGACTACCCAAGATGGGTGATGTATACCTAATTTTGGGGGCGCCATAGTTGGTATCGAGCTTAGGGATATGATCCCCGGCTAAGATGTGAGAATAGTACTAGGAGGGAGAGACGGGAATACTTCGTTAGTATGACCTACCTAAGTTTATGTCTTTATTTTATTGGTTCGGTCGTAATATAAAGATAATTGTTATATGTCAATTAATCTTTTGTTTTGTGGTAGTATCTCGAAAATGACATCCGAGAATGTTGAGAATAGAATGGAGCACAAAGCGATCGTTGATTCACCACATATCAATAATCGAGGATAATGTGCATCATGCGTAGGCGCTTATAATCCTCATGCAAATAATAACACCGCCCAAATGATGAATGATCAAATATTTCAGAGGCTTTTATGTAATTTATGCAACAAAGAAAGTAGAGCGACTCGTGCAAAACGTGAGGTGGAAACACAGAAAACTCTCAAGGCGGTCACCGCTAAACAATTCAAGGAGCCGGGACCACCGGAGTTTAAGGAGAGCCAAAACTACTTCTTGGCGGAAGCATGGATAAAGCAAATTACCAAGATATTTGATGTCTTGGGATGCTCCGAGGAAAAAGGTTCCCTTTGCCACCTTTTTATGTTGGTGGTGGAGAGGCGAGACATCGGTGGGAATCCAGAAACGACTCAACTTCTTCACAGATCAAGATATCTTGGGAGAAGTTCCAGAGTCGTTTCAACGACAAATACTTTCCCGAAAGTATTCGCCATGAAGGAGGTGGAGTTTATCAAGTTGGAACAAAACAATATGACCGTGTCGCAATACGAGGCAAAATTTCATGAGTTATCACGGTTCATATTCCACTGGTGGATAATGAAGAGAGAATGGCACGAATGTTTTTAAGAGGTTGAAGCGGGAGATACGTCAACATCTTATTTCTCATAAACCGTGTTTGTATTCGGATGTTGTAAATAGGGCTCGATTAGTGGAGCGCGATAACGAGTCAACGAACTAAAAGAAGCGGTAAGCAAAATTATAATACCAATGAGAGTAGTCTTGAGCGGTGACAACAAGCGTGGAGGGAATCAACGGGCCGATATCACGTGAACCACTTCGGTGGTAATCGAGGCCAAAACAATAAGAATGGACATTTCAAGAAACGGAGATTCAACAATGATGGAAAGACGTCGGCAAGACCAAAGACCGTTGTTAAGGAAGGAGAAAGACCACCTATCATATGCTTCAAATGCGAGAAGAGAGGACACATCATCCGAATCGTGCTACGTCATTCAAAAGATGTTATAATTGTGGAAGAGAAGGTCACTTAGCTCGATTTTTTCGTTTCATCAAGATAAATTTCAGAAGACCCGAATTTTATGAAATAAAAGTATTCAAAATTTTTAAATTACTATTCATGAGTTCTTATTCATGAGTTACTTATTCACGAAAGTTACTATTCACGAGTTACTATTCATGAAAGTTATTATTCATGAGTTACTATTCACGAGTTACTATTCACGAGTACTATTCATGAAGCATGATAATTTTTTTTTAGTAAGAAGGCATTACTCAATAATTGTTACAAGAATTCTTTGCTCAATATTTTATTGATTCAATAATTCTACTACGTTGATATTTTATATTATTGTTGTTTCAATAATTGTCACTAAGACAAAGATTTTCTATTATCGGAGCAATAATTCATATTATCCTGAATAATATTATTGGATAACATTATTGGCAATGCCTAGAAAGTTCTGTCTAAGGAGAGGTTTGGTCACCTAATTGCGCCAAGAAGAAGAAATTCTTATTCGAAAGCCCTCTTTTCTGGAACTACCGGTTGCACAAGATCTGTGATTATGTAATATTATTTGTGAATAATTAATTATTGATTTATATGATGAGGAAAATATTAATTTTATGTGGATATAGATGGAGAAAATTTTTAAAATAACAATTGTTGAAAATTAATATTTTATCTTTTTCTGATAAAATAATTCATTTAAATATATTATTTTAATAATATATTAACGGTGATATTTTTATAATGAATGTGGGATATATGAGTATATGAGGAGGAAGAGTATTTTTGTGGCATTAAATGTTTAACACAGGTTTTGCGTGTTGGTGGACCCATTTCTTGACCGAAAATTGATTATAGACTGTAAAATCGACCGTTTGTGGATTTCAGTTAATTTCTGTTTGGAATTTGGAAAAACTTTCTTCTGCAAAGTTGTAGAGAATTGAATTTCCTATAAAAAGTCGCGAGATTCGAATTTTCTGATAAAAGAGCTATTTATTGTGAATTATTGAAGTTTAGGTATATCGGTGTGAATTGATTTTGGAGTTTAAATTATTTTTGTTAGAAAAACATTTTTGTATTTTTTGGACATCATTATCATGCGTTGCTGGTGTTTTTTACCAAAAGGTGGGCTAAGGAAAATTTGTATAATTATATTAATATTATATTCAATTTTTTCGCTTTGGTGTTCTAAGCAATTTCTATAAATAGGTGCTTAGGTTAGAATTGAAAATCACACCGTAAATCAAGTTTTTCTCTCTATATTATCGAGCGTATTCTTGTGAGTATTTTGAGTATACTTTGAGTATTGCTATATATGGTGCAAGTTCGTTCGGCGTTATTCCAATCGTAAATCTCGCTTTCTTTTTGAGGTAAGGGATAGTAAGTGGATTTTAAGGGTTATTATGTTTTTAGTTTCGAAATTTTTCTGAACCTTTAAAATTCTGGAAAAATTTGAAATGATAATTTAATGAGTTTTATATATTGTGTCCAAAAATGGCGATTTTTTGATGTATAGATTGAGAGTTATGAATTTTATAAGAAAAGACTATTTTAAAAGTAACCGCTTATAACTCCTTGTGATTAACTCCAAAATTGATGAAATTTTTATTGGGAGTACATCTATATAATATCAGTATACCGTGTAAATTTCAAAATTTTTGGATAAAAGTATAATTTATGATAAATGTTTAAATATTCGGTGGTTTTGGCCATATGAAAAATAGTAAATGAATTTTTAAAATTTTGAGAAAAATATATGTCCAATTTGGGACTATGTTATGCTAAATCCCAGAAAAGAAATATTTTTGGAACTGATTTGGTATTTTTCATGAAAATATTCTAGTTATGAATAAATGAATTAAATATGTTATGTGAAGTAAGAAAATTGGAAAATATGATTTTATGGCTTGAGAATCATATATGAGGTATATGCAGATTTTTGATGAGGGTTTTGGTTATTGGTGATGAAATCTTATGAGTTTGGCATTTTATGATGATTAAATGCATTAATTAGTAAAGTGTAAACAATTTAATTAAATTGTTTATAAGTTTTAGAAATGATTAAAATATTATTGTAATATTAATAATATTAGATTATGAGATTTCTAAGTGATTTATAACATTTGGATTAAGGTGTTATAAATATGGATATGAATTTTATTATGAAACTTTATCTTTTCGCGGTCGAGGTTTCTTTATGCACGATACTCTGATTTTATATCTAATACGGGATACTATTCATGACAAATTGGTTTCTTCTTTGACCAAATTATCGTTGATTTATGAATCTTACTCTTGAAATTAAAACTATGTTTTGATTATATTGTTTTTATATAACATTCTTATAACCCTAATGATAATATTTCTCTTTGACTTGAGTGTAAAGATGAGTAGATTATTGGTATGATCGTGACTATAGGTTCTCTTTGGCCAGTAGTGCAAAAGTTGAATTGTTGACTGGTATGATCATGACCATTGAATTTACAATTGAATATTTTTAGCTTAAGTGCAAAGGTAAATTGATCAACATGGTTATAATTATTGTTATATAACTTCTGAAATGATTATGTATTTATTTGATATATGAATATTGTAAGACCCCGAAATTTTTAAATAAAAAGGAATTTCCTTTATTTATTATTTTGAAATAGTAAGGGTTGATTTGATTAATGTGGATAGTTAAGGGTTAAATACGCAAATATTTTAAAATAAGCAAAGTGGTTATAAAATATTCATTATCGCGGGGAATATTCGTTTGGTCGTGGAATATTAGATCTTTTTCGGGTAATATTAAATGCGAACCAGTATGACCATGTGTGGGCCCCATAACGAAAAGCGATTGGATGAAGAAAAGCGACAAATATAAGTTGTTTTAAATAACTAGCAGTAGTTGTTATTCAAGATTAATCTTGTTGAATACCCGGTGGTTAAAACACACTAATACGCGTTGTTGAACAAGAAGACACCAGTATTGGACCAATTATTGATTCTTACGTAAGAAGGCACTACTCAATAATGGTTACGTGAATTTTATTCAAAGATTTTATTGAGTTAATAATTCTTTGCGTTGATATTTTATATTGCTCATTGTTTCAATAATTGTCATTACACACGATTATTTTCATTATGAAGCAATAATTCATATTATCCGAATAATATTATTAGATAACATTATTGGCAATGTCTAGAAAGTTCTCGCTTAAGGAGAGAGGTTTGGTCACCTAATCATGGCGCCTTAGTAAGAAGAAATTCTTATGGAAAGCCCCTCTTTCTTGGGAACTATCATTCGTTGTCAATATTGTGATTCGTAATATTATTTGTGAATAATTAATTATTGATTTATATGATGAGGAAAATATTGATTTTATGTGGATATAGATGGAGAAAATTTTTAAAATGACAATTGTTGAAAATTAATATTTTATCTTTTCTCGATAAAATAATTCATTTAAATATATTATTTTAATAATATATTAACTGGTGATATTTTTACAACGTAATGTGGGATATATGAGTATACGAGGAGGAAGAGTATTTTTGTTGCAATAAATGTTTAAAACATGTTAAACATGCGGTGGACCCCATTTATTGACCGAAATTTGATTATAAGCGTGTAAAATCGCCTGTTTGTGGATTTCAGTCAATTTCTATTTGGAATTTGGAAAAACTTTCTTCGCAAAGTTGTAGAGAATTGAAATTCCTATAAAAACACGCGAGAGATTGAATTTTCTGATGAAAGGGCTATTTATTATGAATTATTGAAGTTAGAAAGTTCAAATAATTGATTTTGGGAGTTTAAAATATTTTTGTAAGAAAAACGTTTTTTTGTTGTAATTGAGTGGCTCACATGTGTTATAAATGATCTAAAATCAGATTTCTAAGGTGGGCTTGAATATTTTTAAGAAATATTATTATTTTATTAAATTTTTTGCTTTGGTGTTCTAAAGATTTTCCTATAAATAGGGTGCTTAGGTTAGAATTGAAAATCACACCGTAAACTCAAGTTTTTCTCTCTATATTATCGAGCGTATTCTTGTGAGTATTTTGAGTATACTTTGAGTATTGCTAGGCGGTGCAAGTTCCTTCAAAGACTATATACCCTTAGATTCTAGCTAAGTACTTCGATCTTTCGAGGTAAGGGATATTTTTTTTTTTTCAGAATGATATTATTTCTTCAATATCATTATCTTTGAAATGTTGATCTCAAGTTTTTATCAAATTTGGAACTTTTTCATGCCTGGGGTTACTATTCATGGGTTCTTATTCATGAGTTACTATTCACGAGTTCTTATTCATGAAGTTACTTATTCACGAGTTACTTATTCACGAGTACTATTCATGAAAGCGTGAAGATGTTTTGTGTGGAATTTCTATCTTTTGGTGTCTGAGTTACTATTCATGTATACCAAGACTATTCACGATATCTGATGATTATTCAATTGAAAAATAAAATTTCTTCTTTTCGTCAAAACATCTATTCGGATACTAACTCGATCAGATCCATGTTTTGATCATTCTTGAATTTTACACCACTATGATTATTTTTGAGGTATTTTTGGACGTGGATAAAACCAAGTACTAATCTTTAATCCTTAATCCTTGTCATTTTGTTTCTTTGGATTCGTTTCTTTAAAAAAAATATTTTCATCATCCTCGGCCTTAAATGATGATATTATGGAATATCTTTGGCCCTGTAGTAAAAGATGAATGATTTCTTAGGAATATCTTTGGCCTGTAGTGCAAAAGATGAATGATTTCGAAGAATATCTTCGGCCGTAGAAAGTAAAAGATGAGCAGTGTTTAAATGAACATGATTAATCGATGAATATCTTCGCCCTGAGTGCAAAGATGAATATTTGATTCGGATGTATATTGATTGTTACATGGGGATAAAAGATAGACGATGAACTTTTTAAATTCATACATGAAGATAGTAGTTTGCATTCTCTACTTAACTCTTCTAATGAATTATTATTTCACTGCGAATATTGATTTAAAATTTGTTGTCTATTGTATTCTATTATATTTTTCCTGTTGAAGACTAACGATAATTTGTTGTATATTATCTTAGTCATAATATTCTTTATCGAGCTAGTTGAGCTCACCATTTTCCTTTTTGTTCCATTTTTCTCGTGGAGGCGAGAATATAGCGAGTAGATTTAGCCTGGGGTATGGAATGAAGGTTTTAGAAAGGATTGTTTAGTAGTCCTCACCATTTTTGTAAAATAATGTATCAATAAATGTGATGAGGATTTATTTGAGTATTGATATTGTACAGAAGATAATATTTGTATTCAAACTCACAGCTTTTCTTGTTGTAATAATAAAGTTGTAGTTGTTTCGCACCATGTATTGACAACTCGTAATAGGTGATGTATACCTATTTTGGGGGCGCCACAAATATCTTTGGCTCGTAAAGGCAAAGATGACTTGTTGATGAATATCTTAGCCTATAGTGCAAAGATGAATTATTGATGAATATCTTTTGCTCAGAATGCAAAGATGACTGTTGTTGAATATCTTTAGCTTTCGTAGTAGCAAAGATGAATTATTGATGAATATCTTTGGCTCGTAATGCAAAGATGACCATTGTTGAATATCTTTATTTGAACAGTAGTGTAAAGATGAACTGTTGATGAATATCTTTGGCCCGTAGTGCAAAGATAAATTTATTAGTATGATTATGAACATGAACTGTGATTTGGTATAACCATGATCTTTGATGTTTCAGGTGATGAAATTATCTTTGTCCTGGATGAGAAAAGGAATTTAGAACTACAATTATGATTATGAGTTATACATGTTATTGTGGAAAGGAATTGTTGATTGATGTTACAGGGATAAAACATTGTTGGTGGACTTTTAACATGGAGAAGATAATAGATTTTATGGTCTATTTGACTCTTCTAATGGATCGCTTCATTCGCGTAACTATGGTTGAAAAGTTTTATCATCTACCATATGTTCTAAATCTCGATTTACATCGATGAAGACTATTGATAATTTATTTATCTTTAGTCATAATATTCTTTATCGAGCTAGTTGTGCTCACCCTTTTTGTTTCACAATTCTTTCGTGTAATAAAAGTGTAAATGGGTCGAAGGGGATAACAAAGGAATATAACGGTGGTCTATAGTTGTTGAGATTTTCCCTAAAGAGTATGGAAATAATTTTATTGAGGACTTTAATGTGTTGTATTTTATACATCATTTAATAGTTATTTTGGTGAATTAAATAGGGTGAGGTAACCCAACTTTGGAAGGGTGTTTGTTCACTATCATACAAGATGTCTAATGACATACAAACTCGTGTTATCATAAGACATGGTTGTGCTCATCCACCACTTTGAGTATATTTACAAGCACTACCTATATAATCTTGGTGTTTGTTTGGAGTATAATACCCAATTAGAGACAAGTGGAGATAATGATATGTCAAGAGAAGACTCGCCCGTTGGGAAGAATATGATAGTAATCTTCTCATTTTTCTTTGGGGTCTATAGGGTCAACCAAGGATAATTTCGTGGCCATATGATATCTACCATAACCTAAAAGCATGGCCTCCCATGCACGAAGGTTTCTTGAGCACTTCCCAAAGATTCTAATTTCTAAAAGCATTTTTTGACTATACCTATATGTAAGGTGTCATTGTGACATGCCACAGTTGGTATATATTTGTATCCAAACTCATAGCATATATGTGTTGTTGTATTTTGCACGACAATTGTTGTAATAAAGTTGTAGTTGTTTTTCGCACCATATATTTGGCATTACTCGAGAATGGGTTGGATGGAATGGACCTATTTTGGGGTCGTTACACATTTGGTATCGAACTTAGGGATATGATCTCCGGCATGAGATCTGGATTAGAACTAGGAGGGGAGAGATGAGTAAATCCTTCGCTAAAGGTGTCCTACCTAAGCTTATTTGTTGGTCGGTCATAATATCGGGATATTATGTGATATGTTAATTTGTTAAATTAACCCTTGTTTTGAAGTCGATTCTAGAATGATATCTCAAATACAGGAGATGAAAGCAATGGAGAAATCGTGATGATTGGGGAGATAGAATCGAAATGAAAATAAGGTATTCTCAACTCTTTGAAATACTGTGTAACGTAAATTTCGGGGACTTAAATTTCATAAGGAGGGAGATTGTAAGACCCCGAATTTTATGAAATAAAAGTATTCAAATTTTTTAAATTACTATTCATGAGTTACTATTCACGAGTTACTATTCACTTAATTACTATTCACGAAAGTTACTATTCATGAGTTAGTTATTATTCACGAAGTTACTATTCATTCACAGTACTATTCATGAAGCATGATAAATTTTTTTTCGTAAGAAGGCATTACTCAATAATTGTTACAAAGAATTATTGCTCAATATTTTATCGATTCAATAATTGCTACGTTGATATTTTATATTATTGTTATTTCAATAATTGTCACTAAGACAAAGATTTTCTATTATCTGAGCAATAATTCATATTATCCGAATAATATTATTGGATAACATTATTGGCAATGCCTAGAAAGTTCTGTCTAAGGAGAGGTTTGGTCACCTAATTCAGCTACCAAGAAGGAGAAATTCTTATCGAAAGCCCCTCTTTCGGGAACTACCTCGTTGCCATTATCATTGTGATTATGTAATATTATTTGTGAATAATTAATTATTGATTTATATGATGAGGAAAATATTGATTTTATGTGGATATAGATGGAGAAAATTTTTAAAATGACAATTGTTGAAAATTAATATTTTATCTTTTTCCGATAAAATAATTCATTTAAATATATTATTTTAATAATATATTAACGGTGATATTTTTTATAATGAATGTGGGATATATGAGAATATGAGGAGGAAGAGTATTTTGTGGCATTAAATGTTTAACACATGTTTTATGTGTTGGTGGACCCATTTCTCGAATCGAAAATTGATTATAATCGTAAAATCAACCGTTTGTGGATTTTTGGTTAATTTCTATTTGGAATTTGGAAAAACTTTCTTCCGCAAAGTTGTAGAGAATTGAATTTCCTATAAAAATCGTAGATTTCGAATTTTCTGATAAAAGAGATATTTATTGTGAATTATTGAAGTTTCAGTGATATCGGGTGTGAATTGATTTTTGGAGTTTAAATTATTTTTGTTAGAAAACGTTTTTTGTATTTTTTTGGACATCATTAACATGTGTGGCTGGTGTTTTTGACCAAAAGGTGGGCTAAGGAAAATTTGTATAATTATATTAATATTATATTCAATTTTCTCGCTTTGGTGTTCTAAGCAATTTCCTATAAATAGGTGCTTAGGTTAGAATTGAAAATCACAATTTAAATCAAGATTTTCTCTCTATATTATCGAGTTTATTCTTGTGAGTATTTTGAGTATACTTTGAGTATTGCTATATGGTGCAAGTTCGTTCAAGCGTTATTCCAAATGTAAGATCGCTTTTGAGGTAAAGGGATAGTAAAGGGATTTTAAGGGTTATTATGTTTTTAGTTTCGAAATTTTTCTGAACCTTCAAAAATTCTGGAAAAATTTGAAATGATAATTTGATGAGTTTTATATATTGTGTCCAAAATGGCGATTTTTGGATGTATAGATTGAGAGTTATGAATTTTATGAGAAAAGACTATTTTAAAAGTAACCGCTTATAACTCCTTGTGATTAATTCCAAAATTGATGAAATTTTTATTGAGAGTACATCTATATAATATCAGTATACCGTGTAAATTTAAGAATTTTTGGATAAAAGTATAATTTATGATAAATGTTTAAATATTCGGTGGTTTTGGCCATATGAAAAATAGTAAATGAATTTTTAAAATTTTGAGAAAAATATATGTCCAATATGGGACTATGTTATGCTAAATCCCAGAAAAGAAATATTTTTGGAACTGATTTGGTATTTTTCATGAAAATATTCTAGTTATGAGTAAATAAATTAAATATGTTATGTGAAGTAAGAAAATTGGAAAATATGATTTTATGGTTTTGAGAATCATATATGAGATATATGAAGATTTTTGATGAGGGTTTTGGTTATTGGTGATGAAATCTTATGAGTTTGGCATTTTATGATGATTAAATGCATTAATTAGTAAAGTGTAAACAATTTAATTAAATTATTTATAAGTTTTAGAAATGATTAAAATATTATTGTAATATTAATAATATTAGATTATGATATTTCTAAGTGATTTATAACATTTGGATTAAGGTGTTATAAATATGGATATGAATTTTATTATTAAACTTTATCTTTTTCGTGTCGATGTTATTTACGCACGATACTTGTACTATATACATTTAACACGGATACTATTCATGACAAATTGGTTTCTTCTTTGACCAAATTATCGTTGATTTATGAATCTTACTCTTGAAATTAAAACTATGTTTTGATTATATTGTTTTTATATAACATTCTTATAACCCTAATGATAATATTTCTTCGACTTGAGTGTAAAGATGATTAGATTATTGGTATGATCGTGACTATAGGTTCTCTTCGCCAAAGAGTGCAAAAAGTTGAATTGTTGATTTGGTATGATCATGACCATTGAATTTACAATTGAATATTTTTAGCTTAAGTGCAAAGGTGAATTGATCAACATGGTTATAATTATTGTTATATAACTTCAAATGATTATGTATTTCTTTGATATATGAATATCTTTGGCTCAGTAGTGCAAAGATGACTTGTTGATGAATATCTTAGCCTATAGTACAAAGATGAATTATTGATGAATATCTTTTCGTCAGAATGCAAAGACGACTGTTGTTGAATATCTTTAAAGCAGAGTAGTGCAAAGATGAATTATTGATGAATATCTTCGCTCAGAATGCAAAGATGACTTTGTTGTTGAATATCTTTAGCTTCAGTAGTGTAAAGATGAATCTGTTGATGAATATCTTTGGCCCAGTAGTGCAAAGATAAATTTATTAGTATGATTATGAACACGAATCGTGATTTGGTATAACCATGATCTTTGATGTTTTGGTGATGAAATTATCTTTGTCCCGGATGAGAAAAGGAATTTAGAACTACAATTATGATTATGAAAGTTATACATGTTATTGTGGAAAGGAATTGTTGATTGATGTTACAGGATAAAACATTGTTGGTGGACTTTTAACATGGAGAAGATAATAGATTTTATGGTCTATTCGACTCTTCTAATGGATCGCTTCATTCCATTTAACTATGGTTGAAAAGTTTTATCATCTACCATATGTTCTAAATCTCGATTTACATCGATGAAGACTATTGATAATTTATTTATCTTTAGTCATAATATATTCTTTTATCGAGCTACAGGCTCACCCTTTTGTTTCACAATTCCTTTCGTGTAATAAAAGTGTATTTGGGTTCGAATGTGGGATAACAAGGAATATAACGGTGGTCTATAGTTGTTGAGGTTTTCCCTAAAGAGTATAGAAATAATTTTATTGAGGACTTTAATGTGTTGTATTTTATACATCATTTAATAGTTATTTTGGTGAATTAAATAGGGTGAAAGTTAACCCAACTTTGGAAGGGTGTTTTGTCACTATCATACAAGATGTCTAATGACATACAAACTCGTGTTATCATAAGACATGGTTGTGCTCATCCACTTGTCGAGTATATTTACAAGCACTACCTATATAATCTTGGTGTTTGTTTGGAGTATAATACCCAATTAGAGACAGTGGAGATAATGATATGTCAAGAGAAGACTCGCCATCGGGAAGAATATGATAGTAATCTTCTCGCTTTTTTTCTTTGGGGTCTATTGGGTCAACCAAGGATAATTGCAGGGCCATATGATATCTACCATAACCTAAAAGCATGGCCTCCCATGTAACGAAGGTTTCTTGAGCACTTCCCAAAGATTCTAATTTCTAAAACAGCTTTTTGACTATACCTTTATGTAAGGTGTCATTGTGACATGCCACAGCTTGGTATATATTTGTATCCAAACTCAAAGATATGTGTTGTTGTATTTTGCACGACAATTGTTGTAATAAAGTTGTAGTTGTTTTCCGTACCATATATTTGGCGACTCGTAATGGGTTGGATGGAATGGACCTATTTTGGGGTCGTTATAAATTCAACTAGGATGGAGGCACCAAAGGTCGTCCGGTAAAAGTCAAACCCAGTGTAGTGCTGAGGAGAAGCGTTTGTTGTGACCTCCCAGAGAGCAAGGAACCCGAATGAGGTCATCACGGGTAAGCTTATCATAAACTCTAATGAATTTTATACTTTATTTGATACCGGTTCTACCCATTCTTTATTTCTCCTACTTGCGCCATCGATTAAATTTGACTCGGAGAAATTAGACTTTGACTTATCTCGTGGAAACTCCGTTGGGAGAAACCTTCATTACATCCATCGTTTATAAGTCTTGTTTGGTTCAAATCGGTACCCTCACATTACGTCGATCTTATTTCATTAAAAATACTTGCATTTGACGTGATTCTGTGGATTGATTGGTTAACTACTTATCATGCAAAATTTGATTGTTTTCGTAAGGTTGTTAGCTTTCATATTCCTAATCAACCTATTATGCGAATTCAAATGACCAAACCATTAAAATCAATCACGGTCATCTCAAGCCATAAAGCTATTCGTTTATTGAAAAACGAATGTCAAGCTTTCTTAGCTCATGTCACAGATTTAAACAAAAATACGTCAATTTTGAACGATATTTCTATTGTTAATAAATTTCCTGACGTATTCCCCGAAGAACTTCCTGGCCTACCCCCAGAGCGTGAAATTGAATTTTGTATTGGCCTTGAACCCCAGACAAAACCTATTTCCAAAGCCCCATATCGAATGGCTCTATTGAACTTCGTGAGTTAAAGACCCAACCGCGAGGAATTGTTAGACATTGGCTTTATTCATCCTAGTACTTCTCCTTGGGGTGCTCTCATTCTATTCGTGAAGAAGAAAGATGGGAGTACGCGACTTTGTATTGATTATCTGGAGTGAATCATGTCACCATCAAAATAGGTATCCATTGCCACGTATTGATGACTGTTTGACCGGTTGCAAGGAGCCAAATTCTTTTCAAAGATTGATCTTCGTTAGGATATCACCAATTGAAGATTAGAATCACGTGACATTCCAAAGACGGCTTTCGTAACTCCGCAGACGGGCATTATGAATTCCTAGTCATGTCCTTTGGATTGACTAATGCTCCCCGCCGCTTCATGGATATGATGAACCGAGTATTCAAGGAATATTTAGATCACTTTGTGGTCGCGTCTTTATTGATGACATCCTTATTTATTCCAAAAGCCGTGAAGATCATGAGCAACACTTGAGGTCGACACTCCAAAAGCTTCGTGAATATAAGCTTTATGCCAAGTTGAAGAAATGCGAGTTCGGCTTCAAGAAGTAGCATTCCTTGGGCACGTGGTATCAAGTCATGGAATATCCTGTTGACCCAAAGAAAGATTGAAGCTATTCAAAGTCGGGAACAACCTAAATCGATGGACCAAGCACGTAGCTTTCTCGGTTTATTTGGTTATTATCGGAGATTCGTGGAAGGATTTTCTCGAATCGCTACTCCATCGACTCGGTGACTCGAAAAGATACAAAGTTCGGTTGAGCGAAGAATGTGAGAAGAGTTTTCAAGAACTCAAGATGAGACTTATTTCAAAGACCTATTCACAATACCATCCGGCTCGGAGGATTTGTCATCTACTGATGATGCTTGAGTAAAGGGTTGGGATGTGTTCTCATGCAACATGGAAAAGTTATAGCCTATGCCTCGCGACAACTCAAAGAATATGAGAGGAATTATCCTACCATGATCCGGAGTTAGCAAATGATGTTAATCTTGCACTTAAAAATTGGAGGCATTACTTGTATGGGAGAAAGTTGAAATCTTTTACGATCATAAAAGCCTCAAATATTTCTTCACTCAAAAGGAACTCAACATGCGACAAAACGCGTTGGCTTGAACTATTGAAAGATTATGATCATACCATCCAATACCATCTCGAAAAGCGAACGTGGTAGTCGACGATCGAGTAGAAGATCATATGCAAGAAACGAAAGTGCGTTATTGTCAACGCAAAGGCCCATTTTGTGTGACTTGCAAAGGATGGAGATAGAGTTAAAGACCTGAGGACGACGTGATGATAGCTAATATCTGAGTAGAACCGACTTTAATCGATAAAGTTAAAGTTCGCTCAAGCTTACGGACACGGAGTCGATGCGTATGAGGAAGAAAGTGCAAGAGGGTGCTATGGGAAGTAAGAATCGATGAAGAAGGAATACTTCGAGTCAACCCAGACTTTGTGTTCCTAACGACCACGATTTAAAGTATAATATCATGATGGAGGCGCACAACACACCATTTGCAATCCATCACGGGAGTACCAAATGTATCGTGATATTAAATCATACATTTTGGTGGAGCAATAAGAAGAGAGAGATAATATTTGTTTATCTCAAGGTGTCTAACTTGTCAACGAAGTTAAAGCGAGCATCAAGTACCAAAAGGTCCATTGCAACCACTTGAAATTCCGGAATGAAAGTGGGAGCACATTACCATGGATTTCGATTCTACCGGTCTTCCTAAGGTTTCTCAAGGCATTGATGCGATTTGGGTCATTGTTGATAGATTGACCAAGTCTCGCTTCATTTCTTACCGACACGAGAAACTTATACACTTGAACGTCTTGCTCGTATGTACATAAACAAGATTGTAAGATCGCATGGTATGCGGTATCCATAGTTTCGATTGAGACCCAAGATTCACTTCACGATTTTGGGTTAGTTTGCAAAAAGCTATGGGCACAGATTTACGATTTAGTTTCTCGGCATATCATCCTCGCATTTGACGGACAATCGGAGAGGACTATTCAAACTCTTGAAGATCTATTAAGACTCTCGTGTCCTTGATTTCAAGGGAGTTGGGACAAGTTCTTACCATTGGTGGAGTTTTCCTACAACAACGCTTATATCGCAAGTATTGGCATGGCTCCATTCAAGCGTTGTATTCAAGAAAGTGTTGTTCTCCAAAGATCTTTGGGATGAGGTGGGTGAAGCAACGTTGTTGGGGATAGGAGTTGGTACGTATGACTACGGAAAAGATTCAAACGATCCGACAACGTATAAAAATCTCACAAAATCGATAAAAGAGTTATGCCGATCTTCATCGGAAAGGACGTAGAATTCGATATAGGAGATCATGTGTTGTTAAGAGTTGCTCCATGGAAAGGAGTTACAAGATTTGGAAAGAGAGGAAAACTTAATCCTCGATTCATCGGTCCATTTTAATCCTCGATCGAGTAGGAATCGTGGCCTATAGACTCGCTTTTACCGCCAAATATGTCTCGTGTGTTCATAACGTTTTCACATATCCATGTTACGTAAATATGTGAAAGACCCGAACCATATTATTGAGTTAGAACCGGACGAAATAGCGGAATATTTGACGTATGAAGAGGTTCTGTTCAAATTTTGGATAAGAAAGAACATATTCTACTTACTCCAAGGTTATACCTCAAGTCAAAGTTTTGTGGAGGAACCACGATGTTGTGAAATGACTTGGGAGTTAGAATCGAAATGAAATCAAGGTATCCTTACCTCTTCGACATACTGTGTATCGTTACCTAATTTCGAGGGCTTAAATTTCATAAGAAGGGAGGTTGTAAGACCCCAAATTTTTTATAAATAAAGAATAATTTTCTATAAATATTATTTTTGAATATTATGGAATAATTTGATATAATATTATAGTTGTGGGTAATATTTATAAATTTTGCAAAGTATGCAAGTGGTTATATTATATTCGATTGGTGGGGAATATTCGGGTTTAGTAGGGAATATTCGTGCATAACTACTCAATCATTGGTGGACCCCACAAATGTAATTATCATTCGGATCGAGAAAATGACAAAAATATTTTATTGAAATAACGACGGAAGTTTTACCGTTGATCTTCGTTGAACTACTTTAAGTAGTAAAAGTACAAGAATACGTGTGGTCATATAAGAGCACACCGGTATTGATTATTGATGCTTATATGAGAAGTCACTCGGTTTGATTCCATTATGTCGATTAATAATATGAATTATTATAGCGATAATGACGTTTTGTTTTATTCAGTATTATTAACGTAATAAAATGTAAACATCTTTTTATATAAAAATGTAATACTTTATTAAAGTTATTCTATAAATAAAATATATTATATTTTATTATGCATAGTGTTTTGCATAGTATTGCATAGTGTTTGCATAGTAAAATGTTTTTATATAAATAGAATATATTATATTTTATTTAAAAGATTTTGCTTTAAATATGGACCGTCGATTAAAAGTAAATCAACTGGATCGTTTCATGGATTAATTACTATGCATTCTATTTTCCTATAAAATAAGCTCATTCCTTCATTATTTTCTTACTTAATTCACCGAAACTCTAGAGAGAGAAACTATAGAGAGAAAGAAGAAAAGTATTCTGGCTACTTCACTTTGCCAATATTCAGTTCTTCTAAGGTAGGGAATATTATTTGTTGAACCCGTAAGGGTGTTATTCTTTTGTATTCATGAAGAGAACTTCTTTTGTTATTCCATTCTTATTTATTCATTGGAATAACTCAGATACGTGAATCCCCTATACTTGGTGATCTTATTCTTTTATTCCATTCTTCTATTATTACATTGGAACATCCATGTCATGTGTTTTACACAGGACCGGTTCCGTCTTTATTATTATTACATTGGAACATCCTGCATCACGTGTGTTTTACAGGACCGGGTTAAAATCTTTATTATTCTGTTGGAACATCTTGTCATGTGTGTTTTACATGGGACTGGTTCCGTCTTTATCATTCTGTTGGAATATCCTATCATGTGTTTTACACCGGATCCGGTTCCATCTTTATTATTCTGTTGGAACATCCCGCTTCGGTGTGAATTTCACCCGACTTTGGTTTTGTTATTATTATTTTGTTGGAATAACTTTGTCATGCCAAGCACCGTATGCATGGTGATTTCTTTTGTTATTCCATTCTTTATTATACCCAAGTTGGTTAAAACTTTGACTTCTATACTCCATGAAATTAGTAGAATATCCTTGATATTTGCGTTTCATCCAAAGATCTTTTCATGGAAATATTCTTCCGATCATTCTTGAATTTTACTCTACAAAGCGATATCATGTTGACATTTGGATGTTATTAGTTTCTGAATAACTTAATTCTTGAACTTGTTTTATTGAATTCTTATATCATTGTCATCATCCTCATGTTTATATTTTTTTAAAGTCATCTCGTGGTCTGTAGAGAGCATGGATGGACTTGGTATGATTATGACCGAGGGGATTATTCGGTGTAATCATGGACCGTAATGTTACAAATGATGTGGTAAAAGTCCTCGATTGGTAGTAGTGCATTGATGGACGATGTTGTTGGCATGATCATGACCATTAATGAATACACAACTATTCTTCGCCCGTAGATGCGGGAATAATTGTGGTCGTGATACTAAAGAATATCCTTCGCCGTAATGCGGGGTGATTCGATGATGTGGATTATTTATTAAAGTTAAGTCTCGCCTATAACAGATGATGAAAAACCTTTTAAATCATAAAAGATAGTAGATTTTATTTTCTACTTGACTCTTTTAATGGATCGCTTGTTCACCGCAGATTAAACTTGATGTTTATTATATTTTATCGGTTTAACAATGTTGAAGGCTATTGATAATTTATTACGCATTATCTTAGTTATAATATTTCTTCTTTGGGCTAGTTGAGCTCACCCTTTCTTTCACCGTTCTCTCTGTGAAATGAGAACATATTTGGGACTTAGTCTGGGAGCGGAGTAATGGTCCAGAGGATAACATTAGTAGTTCTCACTATTCGTGAAATAGTGTGATAATAATTGTAATGAGGACTCCTTTTGAGTTTGTATAATATCTAGTAGACAATATTTGTATTCAAACTCACGATTTATGTCGTATTGTATACATGACGATTATATTAGTAAGTTGTATTTAAATTACACTACGTATGTCGACTACCCAAGATGGGTGATGTATACCTAATTTTGGGGGCGTCACAAAACCTCTCCTTGACAGAACTTCTAGACATTGTAAATATTGTAATTTATAATATGAATAACTTTGTCGTCTCAGGTATTGATTTAATATAAAAACATTTTATGCAGATGATAGTGTGACAATAATTGAATCAATAATATGATAGATATGATGCAGCAATTACTGTAGCAATAATTGAGTATAACTGAGTGACTTCTCACGTAAGCATCAATAATCAATACCGTGTGCTACTATGCAACCACGATATTATTATGCATTTTTAACAAGGGTGTTTCAACGATTAATCAGTAAAACTTTTTCGATTATTTTCATAAAGTATTTTTGTCGTTTTCTCAATCCGATAATAATTCTGTTGTGGGGGTCCACCAATGATTGTGCCATTGTACGAATATTCCCTGTTAAAACGAATATTTCCCGACCAATCGAATATTATATAACAACTTGCGTATTTTGCAAAATTTGTAAATATTACCCACAACTATAACATTATATCAAATCCACACCATAATATTCAAAAATATAATTCGAGAAAATTTAATCTTTATTCAAAAAATCTGGGGTCTCACAGTATAGACTCCGCAAAAATTTATAATTAACTAACCCGTGATAACTTCGTTCGATTACTCGTCAGGGTAATTCAAAACTCGATGCTGGATTCTCCCAATTGCTATCGAAAAAGAGAAATACATATCATCTATTTTAGCTTTCTTGGATCGGACTTCTTTTTCCACAATATCAATGCGTCGATGCGGCTTTTACCCATGCATCTTTCATTCCCACTCGTTCGATTATTTCTTCTTTCACCAATTTCCTCGACATTTGAATTCTCGATTCCAAACTTTAATATCGTATACTCTGCTAAAGAGTGCTTCATTCAACCATCGCACATCGTGTAATACAATTTTGAATTATTGCATCCCTTTGTTCTACTGATCACTTTCTTAGTTCTTGACCGCTTCTTCTAACTCATGAATACGATTTTGCAATTCTACATTTTGATCAATAAGTTTTTCTAATAAATCATCCTCGGGTTCCTCTTCTTCCTCACTCTCGGTTCTTTACTTTCTGACTAGCTTGAGTGCAACTTTTAATTCCTCAATCACCACATGGATATCTCTAATCACATTATTTTGGTTCTTTGATTAGAGGTGTCTCCACTGATCTCATGTGCTCCATTGTTATTCTCAACATTTTCGGATGTCATTTTCAAACACTGTCACAAAACAAGGGTTAATTGACATATCACATATTATCCCTATACTCTAACCGACCAATATTAAATACCAAATAAACTTAGGTAGGTCATACTAGCGAAGGAATTCCAAAATCTCCCTCCTAGTTCTTATCTCACATCTCGATCCAGAATCATATCCCTAAGCTTTGATACCAGCTGTGGCGCCCCAAATTAGGTATACATCACCCATCTCAGTGCTTGAAAACAGTATGGAATCAATTATACATCAAATCATCAGTGAATCGTGAAAACATATGCAAATACAATACAAATATAATCTTAAATAATATGATTCAGTAATAGCAATATAACTGACAAAACATAAAATGCTGAGTTTAAATACAAATATTGTTTGTCATTACTAGAGTATACAAACTCAAAGAATCCTCATTACAATTATTATCAAATATTATTAAGATAATGCGAATAAAGGATCATTAGCCTTAAGCAATGTTACATCTAGGATAACAAATATCAAGTTTAATTCTAATGAACAAACTATTTAAAGAGTCGAAGTAAAGAATAAATCTCTATCTTTTATGATTTAAAGGTTTTCATTTTATCGGTGAGACTCGCCTTAATAAATAATCCACATCATTAAATCATCCCCACTATGTGTCAAGGATGTTCTTAATCACGACCACAAATTATCCATGCTCTACTTATATAGGTATGGATAATTCGTGGTCGGATACTAAAGAATAACAAAGGTGGATGATTTAATGATGTGGATTATTTATCGAAATGAGTCTCAAATGATAAAAGTGATGAAAAATCTTTTAAATCATAAAAGATAAGTAGATTCTATTCTCTACTTAACTCTTTTAATGGATCGCTTGTTCTACCGCAGCTTAAACTTTATGTCTATTGTATTTTATCGGTTTAACATTGTTGAGGCTAATGATAATTTATTCTCGCATTATCTTAGTCATAATATTTTTAGGCTAGTCGAGCTCACCCTTTCTTCACCGTTTTTTCTTCGTGAAATGAGAATATACTGGATGAAGCCTGGGAACGAGTGATGGTCCAGAGGATAAGATTAGTAGTCCTCACTATTTTGTGAAATAGTGTGATAATAATTGTAATGAGGACTCCTTTGAGTTTGTATAATCTTTTAGTAGATAATATTTGTATTCAAACTCACAATTTGTGTTTTTGTGATTGTATATGATAAATCAGATTAAGAAGTCAGATTTGAATTCGCACCATGTATCCATGCGACCCAAGATGGGTGATGTATACCTAAATTTTGGGGCGCCATGATTAAAATATAATTTAATTAGTGTAAGTCAACTAATGGATAGTGGTCATAAAGTTATTTTTGAAAAAGATAAATGTCTTTATTATTCATTGCCCTCATAATGTTCCTTTAGAAGCTAACAGAGAAGGTAATATATATACTATAAATTTTGAAAATCAAATTGAGGATATTTGTTTAGCTGATGTTCAAGATCAAACTATTCTATGGCATAGAAGGTTAGGGCATGTGCATATGGAATTGATTAACAAGTTAGTTACAAAGAACCTTGTTAAAGGTTTGCCAAAGCTAAAATATGAGAGGACATGTATTTGTAATGCATGTCAGTTAGGTAAACAAGCAAGAAATTCCTTTACAACCAAAAATCAGGTATCAATTTCTTTACCTCTTCAATGATTGCATCTTAATTTATTTGGACCCGAGAGATATGCTAACCTAGGAAATAATCATTATGCTTTTGTTATTGTTGATGATTTTTCAAGATTTACATGGGTTTTATTTTTGAAAACTAAAGATCAAGCTTTTGCAGAATTTGAAAAGCTTATAAAGAATGTTGAAACAAAACACAACCTCAAGCTAATTGGTATACGGAGTGACCACGGTGGAGAATTCGGAAAAGATTTTATACCATATTGCAGTGAAAGAGGTGTTACACATGATTTTTCTGCACCAAGAACACCTCAACAAAATGGTGTGGTGGAACGTAAAAATTGTACTCTTCAAGAAACTACAAGAACTTTACTACATAAAAGTAAACTACCTAAAAGTTTTTGGGCAGAGGCTGTAAGTACTGCATGTTACATTTTAAATAGAGTACTAATTAGACCCATCCTATTGAAAACACCGTATGAGTTACTAAATAAAAGGATTCCAAATATTAACTATTTTAAAGTGTTAGGTGCTAAATGTTTCATTTTAAATACTAATAGTAATATTGGAAAATTTGATACAAAATCAACTGAAGCTATTTTTCTTGGTTTTTCAATGCATAGTAAAGCTTATAGGGTTTATAATCTTGATAAATTTAAAGTTGGAGAATCTGTGCATGTTGTATTTGATGAATTTAACCGTGACCTATCAAAAGAAGAAAATAAAGTTTCTACAGGAAAAAACATTCTAATTAGTGGAAAACAGACAGCTCAATCCGGACAGCCTGAGCCGTCTGCATCAGAAGAAAAATCAGATGAACTCAAGCATAATTTTGGCTTGAGATTTCTGTTTTAGTTAGTCTGTTCATAGAAGGCTTAAAAGGTCTCAGAAGTGAGAAGAGGTGCAGAGGTGTACAAGTTGCAGAGGTGCAAAACAGGGGCATAGGTGTCCAACATCAGATTTGAGGCTTCTTTGTAACAGGGAGTAATTTTTGTATTGAGGTTTAAATAGTAATAAAAAGAGTCTCCAATCCTGGTTGGGATTGGACGTGGGTTACGCCACTAGGTAGAGGATAGGGGCTGAACCACGTAAAAAATCTTGGTGTGATTTTTATTTCTGTTTATCTCTTTAACTGCCATTCACGTTCTGCACATTTTTATTCATCACGCCTATCCAGACACTAAAGCAGACAAGTCTAGCTGTCTGATAATCATAAACGAAGAACAGACACTAAAGCAGACAGGTGTAGCTGTCTGAATTAAACCGGTAGCAGAAAATTTCAAAAAGTTTTCAGCGTTTATCAATTTTAGATTAAACACCTATTCACCCCCCCTAGGTGTGCACATTCACAAAAATGATTCATAAGAAATAATCACAAGCACAAAAACTAAAATCACAAGCACAAAAATCCAAAATCCCAATTTTGCAGTCAAAATGTTTTATTATTGATGATGATGAAGCAAAAATTCAGATCTGAAAAAATCAATAAAAAATAAACCCATAGATCTGTATTATCAAAATGTATGTGTTCTTTTAAAAGAAGGGTCCATGTACTTGGAGTATTTTCCAAGAATGGTCTTGCTCGGAGCTTATTTTTTAGATACTGGTCAAAAAGTTGAACTTTTCTTAAAATGGGCCAAACGCCAATTGAATTGGCATTTGGATTTGAAAATCAAAATTCAAACACCAATTCAACTGGCGTTGGACCAAAAGTAATTAATTACCTTAATCGGATTATTATATTAACTTAATTATTATTTTTTTAAAATAAATGTTTTAAAAAAAATTAAATAGATGTTTTTAAAAAATAAAAAATAATAATAATACTTAAAAGGCGTAAACGCCAGTTTAAGTGGCGTTTGGCGTAGGAATTTTTTTTTTAAATAAACAACTTTGAAAAGTTGGGTAAGCAACAGAGGAAAGAGAGAGGGTAAGCAACAGATAAGAGAGAGAGGGTAAACGCCAATTTCACTAGTGTTTGAGGCTTTTTGCAACTTTTTTTTTATTTAATGCCAATCTGAAAGTTCAATAGAATTTTTTTTAATAAAAAAAATTTCACTCACGCCACTTCAAGTGTTGATTTCTAATTTTTCAAAGAATCCTTTGAAATTTTTTCTAACATTGTAATTTTTTAAAAAAAATTTTAAGACATCAAATAAATATATTACCAACATAAAAATTATTGAAATATAAAAGACATTCAAGTTAGGAAAGTAGGAAGAACAAGTATTCGTTGAAAATGAAGAAAAATATTGGATAGGTACAAAACTACATTCGTTCGCATATAAAATTCTATTACATAAAACATTTAATGACGTTGAAGTTGTGGTACTTTAGTACAATATTTACTACGCTTTGAGTGTCCTTCTTGTCCACATACATTACAATGGACAACTCTATTGGACATGTCCATCTATGTTTGAATTCTTGTCGTGCCACCTCTCTCTCCATCTTGTTTCTTTGTCCTCTTCAAATTTGCATTATGTATTAAAATTCCAAAAGCTTCCCAATTATTTGGTAGCGAGAAGATCCAATAGTCTTGATGCATAAGTGGCTAGAAGTTAGGTTCCCATATTTTTGCATATTGTACATTCTTTGTGATGATCTGTAATGTACAGACGCCAATCTTTTCTTATCTTCATACATGTAGCAACAACATTAGAACAAGGGAATCGTTCTGCTTTCCATTTTCCGCACGAGCAAGACCATTCGTTTAATCGCACAACTTGTATATTGCCTCCCTTCCAATTGTTACCGCGTCCAACTCGTGCAGTTTTGACATCAAATATACCAGTTAGTACATTGTATTAATTTACTACGTGAGTCGTTGCCTTCTGCATAATTCTTTCAAACGTTTTTCTAGACTCAATACAAAACTCGTGCCCATCATTAATTTCTTTCAAAGATTCCGTCCGTTTCAGATTGAACAGTTCCACAGATCGGTAAAATATATATTCAACCATGACAGTGATCGACAAGTTTTGAGCAGACATTATATTGTTGTTAAAATATTCCACTAAGTTTGAGGTTATAAGACCCCGAATTTTGTGAATAAAGATTAATTTTCTCAAAATGTTTTCTTAAGTATTATGTGTGGATTTGATATAATGTTATAGTTGTGAGTAGTATTTATAAATTTTACAAAGTACGCAAGTTGTTATATTATATTCGATTGGTCGGGAAATATTCGTTTTAGCAGGGAATATTCGTACAACGATGCAATCATTGGTGGACCCCACAACAGAATTATTGTCGGAATGAGAAAACAATATAAATATCTTGTTATAAAAATAACGACGGAAGTTTTACCGTTAAATTGTTGAAATACCCGATGGTAAAAAAGTAAATGAATACGCTGGCGTGGTTGCATAAAGTAGCACACGCGGTATTGATTATTGATGCTTACGTGAAGTCACCGATTTTATTCAATTATTGCTACGATAATTCTTTGCATAAGTATCTCACGTTATTTGATTCAATTATTATCGATATTTTATATATTATTAAATCAATAATTGAGACGACAAATTTATTAATATTATTATTTGCAATATTGACAATGTCTAGAAGTTTTGTCAAGGAGAGGTTTAGTCACCTAATTGCGCGCTAATAGGGAGAAATCCTTATTGGAAAGCCCCTTCTTTTCTGGGAACGACCTGGTTGTTAAATTTTGCGAATTATAATAGTGATGATAAATGTTGTTAAAAAATATTGAGGTAATTTTTATGAAGTATTTGTTGTAAATATTGACGTATTATTTGGACCCCTATTTACCCATTTTTCAAAACTATCAGTAGAAAGTTATCTCGGTTTGATTTTATATATATATAAGTATATATATATATATAAGGTACTGTGAAGGGGGAAACAAGTCACTCCCGTGACTTTGGTTAATGATTATATATATATATATATATATATATATATATATATATTATAATAAGTTTTGTTTTTTATGAAAAATAGAATATATTATATTTTATTTAAAGTTTTCGTTTTATTAGAATATTTTATTGCATAGTGTTGCATAGTAAATCAAAATTTTCAGAAAATTTGGCCGAATGAATTGTCCGTGAATGTTTACTGTACAGTCCGTGATTTCTAAATTCAAATAGTATCCTTTCCATTCTCCTATAAATATGATGCTTAGTTAGAATTGAAAATCACACCACAATCAGAGAATTCTTCTTCTATAATATTGAGTGTATTTCTTTCAAGTTTTAGAAAGCTTTGAGCGTAGAAAATAGTGAAAGTTTTCTTCAAGAATATCCCCGCTATACCAGTTGGAATACTCTTCTTTTCAAGGTAAGGGATGTTATTTTTGTTCAATATTCGCTTGAAATAATATTTTCTTCCATACTATGTAGTATGTAAGTAATATTATTTCGTTTCAGATTTCAAATTCTATACTCATTTGGTTAAAGTTTTGGCTTCTATACTCCATGAAATTAATAGAATATCTTTGATATTTGCGCTTCATCCAGTTTCTTTTCATGGAAATATTATTCTGAGCATTCTTGATAAGTTTTAACTTTTTCATGCCGGGGTACTATTCACGGGGTTACTATTCCGGTTCTTATTCACGGGTACTATTCACTCTTTGCCATTATTCACCCGAAAGTCTTATTCATAACAAAATTGATTTCTTTTACATTCAAATCATTTTTGATATAATATTATTCTTGAATTTTACTCCACAAAGCGATGATCATGTTGACAATTTGGACATTATTGAATTACGGATAAATTAAATTATAAATCTTTAAAATTTATCCTTTGCTTTCTTTTAATTGAATTCTTATATCATTGTCATCATCCTCATGCTTATATTATATTGAAAGTTATCTGTGGCCTGTAGTGCATAGATGGACTTGGTATGATTATGACCGAGGATTATTCGGTATAATCATTTAATAGTAATGTTATAAATGATGTGGTAAAAGTATTCATTGGCCAGTAGTGCATTGATAGAGCGATTGTTGGCATGATGTGACCATTGATGAATACACGAATATCCTTGGCCCGTAGTGCTTGGATAATTTGTGGTCGTGATACTAAAGAATATCCTTGGTCGTAGTGCAGGGGTGATTCGATGATGTGGATTATTTATTAAGCTGAGTCTCAGCGATAAAAGATGATAAAAAATCTTTTAAATCATAGAAAATAGTAGATTTTATGCTATACTTGACTCTTCTAATGGATTGCTTGTTCCGCTGCAGTTAAACTTGTTGTCTATTATATTCTATCAGTTTAACACTGTTGAAGGCTAACAATAATTTATTTTGCATTATCTTAGTTATAATATTTTTTACTGGGCTAGTTGAGCTCACCCTTTGCTTTCATTGTTCTCTTCAGAAAATGAGAATATTCTTTGGGACTAGTCGAGAAGCAGTGGCGGTCCGGATCTTTATCATTAGTAGTCCTCACTATTACATTAAATAAGTGTGATAATAAATGTAATGAGGACTCCATTGAGTGTGGATATTGTCTAGATGACAATATTCGTATTAAAACTTTCAGTTTATGTTTTGTCGTATTTTACACGACATTTATATTATTAAGTTGTATTTGAATTTTGTACCATGTATTTGGCGACTCAAGATGGGTGATGTATACCTATTTTGGGGGCTTCACAGAGGTCGTTACACCATATCGACAGCCACCGTCATGGGCAAGTGTCCACATCTCCGGTGGGATATTACGCAACCAATCATAAGCTTCACGCGATATTTTTTTAATATCTTTCATGTATGCAACAGGGTATTGTCGCATTCTCTCTCTCCTCACACAACTTTTCAAAGTTGCTTATTTAAAAAAAAAAAACTTACGCCAAACGCCACTTAAACTAGCGTTTACGCCTTTTAATTTTTTTTATTTTTTAAAAGGTCTATTTATTTATTTTTATATAAAAAAGTGTCTATTTAAAAAAATAATAATTATGTTAATATAATAATCTGCTTAAGGTGATTAATTAATTTTGGTCCAACGCCACTTAATTTGGAGTCTGAATGTTGATTTTCAAATCCAAACGCCAATTCAATTGGCGTCTGGCCCATTTTAAGAAAAGTTCAACTTTTTGACCATTATCTAAAAAATGAGTTTGCGATCAAGATCATTCTTGAAAAATACTCCATGTACTTGGTTTATGAATTTTTCGAGAGCTCCGTATAGTGGGAATCGAGGAGGGTGACAAGGACGAAGTTAGAATTAATCTGGGTGACAGAGGAGGTTGAGTTTGTGGTGGTAGCAGTAAGTCCAAGGAGATCGATGAAAAGTAGCGGGAGGAGCTTAGTGGTGCCATAGATCTGAGAAAGTCCATGTGTATGTTAGGGGGAAGGAGACAGCTAGACACACGAACATCCGTTTGTTTAGCTGTCACTTTTTTTAACAAGAAGGGTATAGTTGATCTGAAATTTGTAACGTCAAAAATGAAAAAAAAAATTAGGATGAAAGTGAAAATTCGGGGTAAACGTCAGGGCATTATTGGACATTTACCCTTCAATGACTTTTGTTTACTAATTTGGAGGCGTGGGTTGAACCGATAACCTATTGTAAGAGGTCTAAAGTACCAACTGAGCTAATATTATGATTTTCTTAATTCATGTGCATGAAACTAAAATTATTATTATGGAATAAATATAGTAATAAAGTGTAATATTTTTAAATCAATAAAAATTAAAATTATTTATCCCAATATTTAGTTTTTTTCCCTCATATATACATAACAAGGGAGTTATTGACGAGCATATAAGTCACAAAATAATAATATGGATGAATTGATGTAGCATAATATAACGGGACACACATGTATGACACCAATTTATTATAATGTCAAATAGTATGTACATCTCTTATAAATTACAGGATCTTATATTAGACTAATGATCAAATTTTATTATATTTTATAAATATATTAATGAATAGAGTAATTACTTTTTATATTTTTGGTTGATAATTAATTATATAATTTGGTCAATTTATTATACTATACTAATATTTTAACGATAACAATTTAATACAGACAAGATGATTCTTATAATAAAAAATATTGTTTTAAAATTATATTATCTACTCATGTCCTCGTATTTAATTTAATATAGGTAAGATGATCCTTATAATAAGAAAATAAGTTTTTCTAAAATTATATTACCTACTCATTTCATCTTATTTAATTGATATTATTTTTCAGTGAGACATATAATTCAATTTCTAAAGGACAATTCAAATATATAATTGGGATATTCTTAGTTCCCAAATTATAATTGTTTTATTAGATCTAATATTCTAATTATTTTTTACGTATTTTGTATTGAATGTATAATTGTTTTTTTCATGTTAGTTATTAAATTATTGTATTTTTAATGTTTACTACTCAAATTATAACTGTTTGTCACGTTCACTCTTCAAATTAGATTTTTTTTTTCAAAGTTAGTCAATTTTAATTACTCAATATTTGTGAAGTTGAACTGAAATCATATAAATTATAAAGTTTGAGTATGAAATACGTAAGAAAAAAATAGTTTGAGACTAGACTTGAAAAAAAGTCATAGTTGAAGGACTAATTAAGGATTATTCCTATTTAATTTACCAAAACATTGGGTAGAGAGAAAGAAATACAATGGAGGGGAGAGAAGAGGAAGGGAAAGGGGGCGAGAGATGGAACGCAGCAATCGCAAATCTATCGGGTATGGCGAATAATCTCCAGTCCCTCCAAAAGCTTATTATTCAAAAAGCTGTTTACGTCGATGACGACACTTTTGCCAAAGCATCTGTCAGCTCCGAACAAGCCAGAACAATCAAGGTAACCGAGTCTTTTCTCATTCAATCATGGAGTTCAATTTGAATATATGCTTGAGTTTTTACTGAATTGAGCTGTATTTTAAGATAAAAAAGGGTTGAATTATTGTGGGTAGTGCTTGGATTGAATTGATTTCGTTAGTTTGAGCTAACTATTAAGAAAAATGATTCAAAAGGTTTAAGTGTTGATTTATGTTGATAAGAGGAGTAAGGCTGATTTTTAGCTGATTTGTGACATAGGAGTGTAATTCAACTCAAATCAATAAAGCAATATCCCAACCATTAAGGTCAGCTTTAAGAACCCACTGAACTTATTTAGAGCAAGTTCATCCTAAGTCTTGGTGGAATGGTGGAATTCAATTTATCAAGAGATATGCTTATTGACCATAGGTTGTTCCAAATTGGTATTTGAAGCTGTTGGCAGTGACGACCAAAAAAATTTAAACCAAACGCAAGGAGAGAGATGAGGAATCTGGATATAAGATGGAGAGAGAGAGAGAGGGAAAGAAGAAAATGGTACATAGAGATTTTGGGAAAAGCAAACTCAGTTTTTGTCAGCCACATAAACAGCTGTTAACGGAGTCCGGTTTTGAGGTTTTCTTGGAAGCATTTGAGAAATGTAATTTTTGTTTGGGAAAATAAAACTTGGTTGTCTGCATTGAATTATTGGGAAAACTATATTGGAAAAAATAGTAGTTATCCCACCAATTAATGAATTCTAGTATCTTATTTACACCTTAGATATTTGGCCTTAAAAAGAAGATAGTGCTTTATAAAGAATATGCAATATTATACCCCTCTATTCTGGTAATGATTTATACATCTTAAAATCTTACTTGTAAAGAAAGTGCTGAATTAATGTACTTGATAATAAGGCTTCCTGTACTTATCCTGTATTAGAATATGACTAATTCAGTGGATTAATCTTTAAATGTGAAGCTACTATATATATTTCCAGAATAGGTAAGCTTGGCCCAATGTTTGGGGTTTGAAACAAGAGACCTTGAGCATTGAGGTTACTCCTCAAAACCTCTGTACTCTCCCATCCCTTGAGGTTAAGCTTGCTACTTGTTTAACAAAGTGAATAATTTCATAATGCACCTGCTATAAACCATATCTTGGATCTATGCTACTCTGAAGCAGTCCGTCTCTATTATTAATATTTCAAAGGACTATCAGGGTATTATCAAGAGGAGTATATTAGATCTATCTTTCTGGCTGCAGGTTCTTGAACAACGAGTTGAAAGTTTAGAACGAGAACTGGATGCTGCCATTTCAGCTTCAGCTCGTGCACGTACTGAAAAACGACATGCTGAGGCAGCTCAAAAGACTGCCGAATTACGTGCACAAGAGATTACAAAGGAGCTTGAGAACACCACAAGTATGCACACTTATCCGTTTTCCATGTTTGTAAAAAAAATATAAATTGGAGAACTGCTGGTATAATGAATTCTCCTGAACTCTATGCTTAATGCTTCTTAAGATTATCTTTTAGCAATCAATAAGGTCGGATGATCATCATTAGTATATAACAGTTCTTTGGTCATGATATTAGCAATAACACCACATCAAGCTAACACAATGCTTTTTCCAACCAAAATGAATAATTACAATTTTAAGAGCATTTACCTTGTGGATAAGAATTTCACAATAGATTTAGAGCTTCTTTGGTAATATACATGACTAATTATATGGAGTTACCTAACTTGTTTGACCATTTTTATAAAGTAACGTTACACAGATACATTCTTTTTATTAGACAGGAGAGAGATTACAATGCAATCGCAAGTAGTCCACCAGATGAAAATAAACAAAGCCAAAACAAGTGAAAAAAACCCACCCTCAGTAGATATTGACCACCCTCCAAACTCCATGTATGTCAGATAAAGACACCCATATCGGAGGTCCACAGAGAAGTGTAAAAGAAACTACATCCCAAAGCATGCGAACGGTCATAGACCAGTCATGTAATTCCTGGCAATCAAATTCCGTCCACTTGTATACATAAAAATGTACTATGTTAACAGTTAATCAAATAATTCAAATCATTACTGATAAGTGTACAGATGCTTTGACCTTTGCCATCATGTGGAATTTGTGTCCTAGATATATTTACTACATCATCTTTGAGAACAAACTTGTTGAAGTGTTTGCTTTGACTGCAATCCTGTATCACATTGAGCTTTCGAGACATTGAAATATTCGTACCAGGCACAACTTTATGTAACTACATAAGATCATTTATTCTTCTTGTAATTGTTAGACTTATCATGTTTCATAGCTTATAGAGGAAACAAATATACTGACAAAGTTTTATGCCTTCATGTCCTATAATTGATGTTAGACAAATCCCAACACATGTACATATATCTCACCTAAAACGTGTATCTGAGTCGTGTGATGTAGATTGCTTCACCTATGAAAACAAATGTAAAAGTTAAAAAATTCACCTTTTGGGGACATTGATAGTTTTAGGGTCGAAGGAAATCCTAGTTCATGTAATTCATTTATTAGAAATTTGGGTGAATTGGTTCTCAATCACATCTACCGGCAAGATCAGTAAAGCTATTAAGTTATTAGGTCATGCTCCCAACTATTAGGGATCAATTTTGCGTCTTTTTTTTTTGTCGCAACCATGTACTATCTTGTATGTGTGAAGAGCACTGGACCAGGGCCTATTCAGTACTGTCATATATGCTACTTTATTTATTATGTTGACATTTTATTCTGAAATGCAGAAGTATTTGAACTGCATATGGAAGAGTTGCGTTCGAAGCAAGAAGAGATTTCTAAACGATTAAATTGCTAGAAGCTATAATTCAGACACTTGGAGGTAAAGAGTCACGTTCTACAAGTGGATAAGAGCTATTTCTTAATTGTAATTCTTGCTACATTCTGTTAGTTCTTTGTAAAGTAGGGCTTTTGGAATTTCTGGATCTTTGCAACTTCTTACAGTGGTGTACTGAAGGTCAAAATGTTTCGAAGAAATGGATATTATTTACTTAGTAAATGCCTTGATTTTGTTTGGTGGATTCTTCTCTTACTGGATTTCTATGTTATTAGAACTATGCTCTCCAAAAATGCTTATGAAACAGTTATCCACGGCTTTGTAATTACATCCTCTTGAATTTTTGGGCAAGGAAGAACAACCTCTTTTTGTTAGTGGGTACTTCATGATAACTAATGCAATGGCCTGAGTTTTTGCCGCCAATTGTGTTTTCTGGGTAGATTAACTATTCTTCCCACAAGTATGGAAATGAGGAAACGAGCTCATATGATGAAGTTCAGGGAACTGAATAGTCCACATTATGCTGAACTTGGTGATTCCTAAAGGGGCTAAACTACTAATCTGGTCCATATAGTTTTTGTGATCATGCTTCCTCTCATTTTTGTGAAGGGTTTTTGGGATTTTATAGTTTTACCCTTTGCTGGATCTTTTGTTGGCTAGGTATATTTTTTAACATATTTCCTTGTGTCTTGCTTATACTCCTTGCAATGATAACATTGAAATTCAACTATTAATTTCAAATATGTGAAGCGTTGTGAAATTGTCAACTTTTACTTGTGAAAATATTAATATTCTTTCAAATTTCGTGTTTGGAAATAAAATAACTTAAAATAAATAAAAAATACTATATTCAACCAAATATTATAATCTTTAGATTAAAATTTTGTGGTGAAAATTAATTTTGACCTTTTTTTAAAATTACCATATTCTTAATGATAAAAAGTTTAATAGTCCAAACTTATAATCCTTTCAAACAAACATATCTAAAAGTCTAAAGTCTAAAATTACAACAAAATACCATAATGGGACAGGCGCATAAATAAAGCAAGTTTAATCAAGAATTTGAGAGGAGAGACGGAAGAAATGGCTTGGGAACTTGGCATACAAATTTAGTTTGGCTCTTTTTCCCTCTTTTCTAATTTATTTTTATTATTATTAAATCCTAAGTACTTTCCCATTTGACTATTACCGTTTGTACATTTTAAATTTAAACTTGGTTGAAAAGTCGTGATTTTTTCAGTGAATAAAATAACAGGATTGGTAACGTTTGGGTAGATCGGAGTAGAACTCATCTCATATCAGAATCCTATCAAAGCCTAGTATTACCACTTACCAGAGGTAAAATACTAAGGATAAAATTGCACCAAATTGGGAACCAGCAAACATTACAAAACCTTTGAAATACATGGGGCCAAAAACAAAAATACTGCTCCACTACTGTTCTCAGTAACCATTTCCATTGTTAGGTGTTTATACAGCAAAATCGTAGGCGTATCTTGCAAAACACCACAAAGTGTTCATCTTACAAATTGGCTCAAAGGGGATTCTACCTAAACTATTGGCCGTCTATGCATTTATAACAGAACCGATGGCAAATAGAATGTTTAAAACGTAGCTTTAAAATGCAACCAAACTTTTGCCATTTTTGAACTAGAATCCAATCTATAGTCAACACCAAATAGCTTGATTCAGTCTACACTATTCTAAGAAAATTCACACATCAGATACAACCATACGAACAAGCAAAATTAAGAAAACTGAACATATTAATAAATACCTTCATATATCGAACAAAAATCTATATGGACGAAGCATTAGCCAACCCACATAACAATCTTAAATCTGTTCTCATGAGACCACAACAAATGCAGGCTTCTGAGTAACCTAAATCCATTGCTACCCTATATTTGTTGACACTCAGATTACATAAGCTTGACGGTCTTCAATGCAACAGGTGCGTATATTTGGCAACAGAACAAAATTTCATTGTGTTGCTGGGGCCTCATCAAGGAAATTAAACAAAAACAAACAAGGGAAATTATATTTCCACATATAATTTTGATATTTCCACATGTACTCCTCTCACATAAAGGTGGGACCCACCCTACTCTCTTGTGAGAGAAGACCATGTAGAAATATCAAAATTACATGTGAAAATAATGCTCCCCAAACAAGTACTGTTTGCACAAACGGCAACTGACACATGGTCATGACATAAAAAAAACAAAACAAAACAAATATTGGACGATGTTTTGAAGGAACTTCATAACCACCTTTGAACATTCCAAGTCAACTAATCAACCATCTCGTAACAACACTGGCAGCACCACATTATCATGCACAACCCAACCAGGAAGAAACAGAAGCAACAGCGACCAAAAGGGGATTCTCTATCACATAAAATTTACATGCATTGCCCACATCACACAAACATAATAGACATCAGCTACAACTTCACAGCTACAGTCAACAAACATATGTACCACCTCATCTCAGAGCAATATGCAACATAAGTAAGAAACTAATAGGTTTATGTTAGATATTGTGAAGTTCATAAATATGCAAACAAAATAGCAAACCACTAACTTGTGAACCTGTCCTGTTCTCATAGTTGCAAGCATCAGATAAACATGTCATAGTTTATACTTAATATCAGCATTGGAATAACCCTATAAGATATCCACCACATAAGCAGCATCAGCTAATGGTGGAAACATGTTCCATCTGTCCACCTCAAAAGACCACAACAGCAAGTATTTCCCACTTCAAAGACAATAGATACTTAAGAACCAATGTCATGTAGGAAAACCAGGTCAACATCAGATATTGGAAGGAAAATAGGTCGTTCAGAAAAAAAATGCTAAACTATAAACCTTACCATTCACAACATCATTCAGAGAAAATTCATTTATTATTGTTCTGCAATCAGCATTCTGCTGCTCAAACCCAACGATCATTCATCTACGAATTACAAACAGCACAACATCCACAACATCATCATCACGGCCTGCGGCCTCATTCAATCTTTCCCCGAACAGAACTATAAAATCCAGCATGTATTTTATAGCAAGTTAGTAGAGCTAGACAGAAATCCAACCGCAAACTCCCCAAAATGGAAAAGTTAATAAAGTTTATTTTTTTTATTAAAAAAAAGAGAGGAAAAGTCAGAAAAATCGCACATGCATAAAAGAGTGCAAGGAGAATTTGGTGAGAAACCAAAAAGTGAACTAAAATAGACAAAAACAAAATCCTACCATACTAAAACCTACTCATGTCAGAGTAACGGAACAAAACATAAGTATCAACCTATAAGCTACAACGTCCAAAAGAAAACTAAATTTCCAAGGAAAACAGTTCATACAAGTTACCCAACTGCAACATCCAAATAGGTTATGCATCAATTTCAGTACTGAAATACTAAGTAGCAAGAAGTCCAATCCTACCAAACTAGCATTATGAACTTGAATAGAACAAGCATGACAAACAAGGGCCCCACAGATAAGTTGCCAAGAATATTCATGCTTCCTCCACATATTGAAGATTGTATCAGGTCACTCCTACAAAATCCAAATTGAGAAGCAGAAAGTCAGCAACAAAATTTCTACCAAAACAAAAAATAAAAACAAGTTAGCAAGCTCACATCATCTGAATTACGAGGAGAACGGCTCCGAGAATCAGAACGGCGATCTCGTGGTGAAAGGCTTTGGGGAGTTGGAGACCGTTTATTGGGGCTGCGCCCAATTGGACTTTTAGCACTAGGAGACGGTGTCCTACGAGGAGACAAACTCCTTCTAGGACTGATGCTGCTTTGAAAAGGGGAGGAAAAGTAACATCCTGGAATAGCATATAAAAAAAATGCATAGTAGAAAGTAATATATTGAAAGCATAAACTTGAAGCAAAAAAACCTTTCTATTGAATGACTCCTGCTCCTCTGTCGCTCATCATAGTCATAACGTCTACTGCCACGGCCTCTATCATAGTCTGGACTTAAGCTTCGGCTCCTGCTTCGATAGTTATAATATCGATCCCTTCCACGGTACCTGTCACGTTCATACCTATCCCGACTTCTACTTCGACTTCTCCTCCTGTAATCCCTATCTTTATTGTAATCGTCCCGGTACCTATTAAAAAGATCGATATCCATATAATATTGACATAAGTGCATACAAAATCAACTTATACTAAAGTAACATAAATATAATTTAAGTAGTTATACATCAATATATAAAGGGATAGGATAATCTTATACCTAATTTATGAAAACAAACTTGTACAAACATCTATAACTTCTAATCCCAAATTCATGGTTTGCAAATAAAGTCATCAGATTAGGCATGTGCACTAGGACTAATCTTACCTGATTTTAAGAAAACGGAGTTTTACAAACCTCAATTACTTTTAATCCCAATGTTATTTTTTATCAATATAATCATTAGGTTAACACACAAAATAATTGTTTTTATTTCTTATCATCTATGCTCCATGTCTATACATTACCAAATATAATGGTATCAGGAAATTGCTTGAATAACAAGTGTTACTGCTTCAAGTATTTTACAACTTTTGGACAACAAACATCTACTTCACTTCAAGGACAAGTTAAAGTCACTAGATATCCAACTGAATATTCAATAAAGGACAGGGTAAGATTGGATTTAGAACTTCAGATAAAAAAATTCCTATAATGCCCAATGTGAACAAATATAGCAAGCAACATAAATATTAATATTCAGAAATTGGTTTACCTTCGCCGAGGGCTACGGCTTCTTGACCTGCGTCCAGTACTTGGGGACTTCTCAATAATCCTTCCCTGTTGACTATTTTTTTATATAGAAAACAAGGGTAAGGGTGATTGGCTTTACAAATTAAAATAAAAGACTTCAATGTATACTAAGGAGGAAACACAATTGAAATTAAGATCAGACTTCTTTTAACATTCAGAAAGAGCTACACACATACATGAAAACATATTAACACACATATATTACATATGAAGCAAATAAAAAAATTATGTGTCTACAGCTTATCCAATTACCAATGTACTAATAACATTAGTGATGAGAACAATCAAACTGTAATTCAGACCCTCACAGGATTGGGAGTAAAAGCACCCTTCAAGTCAATTACATTAAACAATCGAGTTCGATATTACTACTTTTAAAATAACACAACCAAATATATTAATACAGTATCAACACATGCAGCAGGAAAAAGGAGTTGCCACCTGCCCACCAGTACTCATACGCGCGCGCGCATCTATTTTATAAGTTCATGTTTGTACAAATATGTTAAATAACTGGAGCACACTTACATCCGCTCAGCATTTGGCCCATACTTTGCGAACTGGACAGTGATTTCTCTACCATCAACAACTCTCCCTGAAATATAATATTATTAAAGAAATCTCAAAATAATATACTCTTAAGATTATACTTGACTCACTTATGTTCGCAATAACATTATCTTAAAACTAATATTCCTCGAAACATTCCGATTAAGTGCAAGTAAATATAATTACATATGGAAAACATACACCTATAACAGAATGAAATGCATACCATCCAGCCTATCCACAGCCTTCTGGGCTTCATCTGCATATTTATAACGAACAAACGCAAACCCACGCGAGTCACCAGTCCTAGGACATGGAAAATAATATTTAATAATAAATTGTGTATAATTTAGCAAAATAAATAAATTGTGTATAAGATCTTGACTAAGGTTCATTCTGAGGGAAAATAATATATCCTGGAAACAATATACACTAGTAAACAAGATATTGACATGTCCAAGTGTGTTTACAATCTTGACTAAGATTCTTTCTAAGGGCCTAAGTGGCAGATGGAGTAAAGTGTCCCAAAATCCCAAACTTCTTTTGTGGGAGGCAGGCATTGTTGGCAAATGCGGTTGTGGATATTGTAATTAAGGGGAGAGGAAGGACCAGGTGATAAAGGATGTTTTCTCTAAAGGTAAGATTACTTTGATTCCAGTTTGTCTGGCTTGTATTTTACCTATTACCTGCCTTTGATTAGAATCTAACAAGAGTTGGTGATTCATTAGAGAAGCTGATTGCTGGGTTGGAAGAAGGTGTGCAAGCCGAAACAAAATGGAGGCTTAAGTTGGATAATTTTGCCCTTAAGAATGTCACTTTAATAGGTAGTAGCTATGTATAGAGTCCCCTTTGAGCCTACTTCTATTCGGCATAGGGTCATTGGGGACAAGTTCATATGAATGTGTGGAATGATAATCCCGAAATATATGTTACTCATGCGAGTTCTTGGAATTTGATTTCACGAGGATTACCTCTATTGAGTCTCATTTTGAGACTAGACACCATATTTGTTTTAGAAAGACAATTAGATGCGTTGGGGTTCAGATTTCGAGAGTTTTTGCTATCTAGTTTGCATAATTCACTCATTTTTTATTTTACTATCCCCATTATTGATTCTATGTCTTGAAAGTTTATTTCTTTAAGAGTTTCACTGGTCAGGAAGACTATGAGTTGGTGGCAATAATTAATTTACTTAATTTGTTACAAATTTCCGCCTTCCATGATAAACAAGTTTAAACTCTTTACTCTTCAGACACATCTTACTTAAGAATTATTTTCTTTCTTCACTCGTCCTCATGATCTAATTCAGTTTGCTTCGACTTCTATCATTTGGCACGTAAAAGATCCATCCAAAGTCAAAGCATTGTAAAATGCGGTAATTTCTGATAGTATAATGATCCGGATAAATTTCAAAGTCTCAAAATAATTTTTATTTCCTTCCACCTATACAGATTAATGGTATATATTTAAAGAGAGAAATAAACCTTCGGTCTCTGGGGATGAATATATCAACGACTTTGCCATACTTGTCAAAAAGCGGGAATAGATCATCTGCTGATGTGCCTAAATTAACAGTAAAAAACGAGAAAATCAAATGAAAATTTTCAATTGATTGAGCTTGATAAAGTGGGAGCCTGGGAGGAAAAAATAATCAAACTTACGGAAAGTAATGTTGAGGATTAGGAGAGAATAGGTATCAGTGATATCTGGTGGTCCGGCTCTTCCGAAATGAGACATCTTTATCTCTCTCCTCTCTGCAAATCGATTAAATTTCTAGACAATTGCTAAGGTTAGGGTTTGAAATTTTGGAAGGGTGCTTGCTTATGAAGCTCTCTGTCATAAAGAACATTCTTGAATAACCTGGTCGAGCGTTTTATATGGTCCACAAATATATTTAATGACTCTTTTTTAATTATTTACTCTTTTGAAAAATATATTTTAAAATTTAATATATATTTTTATTTTTAAACTATAAAAGACACTGAATTTTAACAAATTATTACATATAGTATATATATAGGGCAAAGGTCCAAAAATGTTCTTGATATTTATACGGATGTCCCACTTATATTTTAAATTAATTTTTTTTCCAAAAATACCCTTAACGTTATAAAAATAAGTCACCCGTGCCTCTGTTGTCAACGGACTAGCCACCTAGACTAACTCTGTTTACACGTGAACAATTATTGTTGATTAGTGACTCAAGGCCTGCATTTACGAGTTTTAAAATGGATGAAAAAAAAAAAGAAATAAATGGAAAATTTAAGTTTTCTTTCCAATTTTTATGTTTTCAGTTTTTTAATAAGCGGAAAAAAAAAGAAATTGATAAAACTTGACCACTTTTTCTGTTAAAGTTTTCCGTCCAAAAATGGCGTGATTTGAATGAGAAAAAAATTAGAATAAGTAATATTTTTATAATTCTCATATTATCCTTAACTTTTTTAATATTATAAATTTTAAATTACAACTCATGTCCTCAATTTTAAATTTTTTATTATTTTTCATTAAAAACTCAGAAACAACACAATGGAAAACTTTAAATTTTATATTCTTTTCTTTTCTGTTCTAATTTAAGTTTTCTATTTTTTTTTTTCTGTTCAAAATTCAGAGACAGAGTGTATCAAAAGAGGCACGTATAAATTAGGGCTTAAATATAAACCTCCATAGGCTTTTAATGAGATTAGAATTGAAAATTGTTGTGGCAGACCACTGATGGGAGATCAGGATGGGTTTGTTAAGAATAAATTGAATAAGCCGAGAAGAAAGGAGAATATTATGCCGTGTTTGGCGACTGGGAATAAGTATCGCGACGTTAGACGGCGGCCTTGGGAAAAGTGGGCGGCGGAGATTCGAGATCCCTATGTATGGGAACTTACGATACGGCGGAGGATGCTGCGTACGACAAGGCTGCCATTCAAATACGTGGACCGGATGCTTTTAAAAACTTTTTAAAACCTCCGGCGAAGGAGACTACCCCAGTTTCCGGCTACGAGTTACAGAAGGAATATCCACACTTACAGTCTCCCACCTCTGTTTTTCGGTTCGGTTCTCAGCATGAAGTGACAGAGACAGAGTTCGAAAGGACTAATGACTGGAAACCGGTTGAACCGGTTAATGGGGTTGGTAACGTAGCAGATGAGTTTTTGCCACTGGATTCATGTTTTGTGAATGATTTTTTTGATTTTCAAAGTCCACCACCTATGATTTATGAAGAAATGAGTGTGCCAGACACTATTTTAGTAGGAGACTTGGATGATTTTTCATTTGAGGTGGACGATTTCTTTGTGATAGATCTAAAACCCTAGAGAGAGAAAGCAATTAGACAAAGAGTATGACTAGCAGAGGAAGCAACAATAACGGCGTTGGGGTACAATCAATCCCGCCGGCTTCCAGAAAGATGGTTCAGAGCTTAAAGGAGATTGATGATGAGTTTAAAGGAGATTGATGATGAGTTTAATTTTGGTTGAATTTGGGTTTTAGTAATATGTTTGGGTAATGTGATATATGAACGTTTTTGGTTTAAACTTTAAAGTATTAATTAATTTTTAATTAGTGTAATTATAATTTTTTTTATGTACAATTTGGTAAATTATAATTTTTATATTTTATTTTTTATATTAATTATTCTAAAATTAAATAATTAATTTATAGTAGTGTTAGTATAATTGTTTGTTTTGTTTTAATTAAGAGTTAAGTTTCTCTTTTCAGCCTAGTCAGCAAAATTAGATGAGCTGTCAGTTTCGTTTGTCAATGTGGCAGATTCGTTAACGGGAGGGGCATGGGTGACTTATTTTTGTAACGTTAAGGGTATTTTTGGGAAAAAAATTAGTTTAGAGTGTAAGTGGGACATCCGTGTAAATATCAGGGGTATTTTTGGACCTTTATCCTATATATATATGGTAATAGTATATAAAAGACATGAAATTTTTATTATGAAAACATCAGTATTATATTTTTAACAAAAACTCTATATAGACATAAAAATTGTATATAAAAATTGAATACAAATATATTTAAATTTTATTTATTTATATTTTGACCTTAATAATAAATAAATATATAAATAAGTGAAATTTAAATGTATTCATGTTTAGATGTATATTTGGAAAAGTAATTATTTATGTTTTTACGTTTTTACTATTCCCACCTAGAGGTTGCAGGAGTAAACCTGGTCTCGTCATTTATTTTAGGAAATGATACGTCTGTAGCTGTTAAATGTACGTTATATTGCGAAATACAAACCCCTTTATGCTGTGATCTCCAAACTCCGATAAAATCGACGATCCATATTTTGCGCACACACACACACATATATATATATATGTATAATTGTATACAGTGTAGTTAGAGAATAAGGAAGTATTTTTAGAAAATGGAGTACTAGAAGCGGCCAGACAGAAATTGAGGTGAGATATGGCGGAAGAAGGATTGGACAGAGATAGAGAAAACGGAAGGTTATCATCTATGGATTCAATTGAATCACGATGGGTGTTTCAAGATGATGATGGTGAGAACGATGATGATTCGGATAATTATAATGATGATTATGAGGACGATGAGGATTTGCCGCCACAAAATGGATTGGACTCATCGGATGATAATGCGGATATGAGACTGATTCGAACGGGGCCTCGAGCTGATTCATTCGATGTTGAAGCCCTAGAAGTAAACGGTGCTCAACGACATGATTATGAGGTGCATTTTTATTTCTGAAACTTAATTTTATTCATTTTAGCTTTGAACTTGCAATGGGTTAGTTTATTGGTTTTATTTTTGATTTTCTTTCTGTATTAATTTCATTAGTTTGGTAAGTAATTATAAGAAAACGAAATTGAAGAAAGTTGTATAATGCTTAGCACCTCAAAAATAATTGAAATAGGTAACTCAAGAAAGAGACCAGCTTCATATATTGTTTCTTCAGTTTTGGTTTGACTTGAGTGCTTTGTTATGAAAGAAAGGTGAACACTTATTTGCAAATATATAAGACTTTCTGCTGTTGCTTTATATTCCATTAGGATTGATTTGATTGAAACTTGGAAGTTGAAGATCTAGAAAAGCTCTGTGAGAGTAGCTACTGTGAGTGGAAGTTGATTTGTTTATGAAGTGACAAAGACAACGACATAGACGACAAAGAATGTATATATCTCTTATAGGTTTTTGATTTTACATACTTTGTTTTTTTGGCTAAATGTGTCATTTCCTATATGTGATTTCCTCTATTTCTTGAGATTGTCTATTCCGTGAAGAGGATTTACAAACAAATTAATGGAGTAGATGGAACCACCTAATTCCTAAAGGACTCCCCATCTCTAATCAACAATTATCTTCAAATGTTAATACAAATACCACTAATTTCCAGTTGATGCAATAGACAATAAACCCAAAAGGAGACAGAACTGTACTCTTTTTTGTTTGTTGATAAATAAGACAGTATTTTTTTCTTAATTATGGATCGAAGAAATTCCTTCCCTTCATAAACCCTTAATGCGTCACACAGGAAACAACTCCATAGTTTCAGTCTCTCCCCCCCTTTTTTTTCCAGGCAAAATTGGCTTTAGCATGCAATCTCAAGCAATGCAAGAATAAAGTACCAACATCTCCAGCAACCTCACAACTTAAAGAAGGTGCTCTTCGCTTTACAGATATTGCGTTAACTCGCACCGGTAATATATTAATCCCCTTCTCCTTAGAATATCATTTCTCAAGACAGTTCCCAAGGAGCGGTTACCTCCTTCTTATAGTCACTTCTCAAGATTTGAGTCCCAGGCAGCGTTCTATGCTAAATGGGTGTCTCTTTTCTTAGACTTACACATCTATGAAAAAGGAGTTTTCTTATTAACTGAAAATAGAGTGATTTAACTGAAGCTTCATGCTGCACGCTTCTAGAAAAGTCTATATTTTTTCTCCTCCAAAATCACATAAACATACCCTCAAGCTCTGTACTTAGTTAACCTCCCTATCTTGAATTATTTTAGATGCTAGACATCCAAGTAATTTTTTTTTGTTTTTTTTAATTTTCTGATCACAGTGCTAAGAAAATGTGACAAACTCATGCAAGTTTTTTTTGTACAAGGAATTAAGGAGGGAGGTAGTATCACTTGGTGTGTTCTTCATGGCATTAGCCACATTAGGTATCTTCTAGGCAAGTGGTTGTAGATTTTTTCTAAAGAAGGGCCGCTAGGTGACTTGTTAATGTTGAGCAAGTGTCACTTATATGTACTTGGATGGATCAATTTGGGGGGATGTTTACCTTCAGCGTCGACCTTTTGAAAGCTTTGGCAACGGATTGGGGGAGTTTTGCCAAATGTTTTTTTTGGGTTGATAGAGGAGCAAGGATTCGAACTTATTATGTAAAGGTATTGGAGATTTTTAGATATAACATACAACAAAAAAGGTTTTAGAACGATATGCATGTGTATGGGAGGCACTCTTGGGAGTTGGAACCCTTTATTTCTGAGGCATTTTCATTTTTTTTTGAGTTTTGACAATTTTGACGGTATAAACATTTGCTGTTGTTGCAGGGATTTGTTAAGATATGTGGGTCATATGAGTGGGCAGTTTACATCGAGTTATTTCTATTTTTATCTTTGGTAAAATGGATATGGACTTTTCCTCAAAAAAGTATATGTATTTTTATTTGTTGGCAACATCCTCTGGAAATTTTAGTAGCTTGCATGACTTTTGTTATTTTTATTTAGTTTACTACTATCTCAATCTTGACCTGCTATAGTTTGTTGAGGGGGAAAATCATTGTTAACTGGTTCTGCATGTGTAGAAAGCTCAAACAGTCCGTGGGTACACTGTTTTCGCCTCCTCTTGGCACTTTAATTGAATATTAAAGAAGAAAAATGAAGTCCTGAGATTAATGCCATCAATATTGTGATGAATTCAGAATGCCATTGCTGATTAATCTGATGCTGATATAACGAGGGTTTGGTGTTTAAATTGTAAAAATTATTGCAGGATGTCACCATGGGCAGAAGTATTCTACTGACTCTCCAAACTCTTGGGGTTGTCTTTGGTGATGTTGGAACAAGTCCATTGTATACCTTCAGTGTGATGTTCAGCAAGGCCCCAGTAAACGGTGATGAAGATGTTATTGGGGCGCTGTCGCTAGTTTTGTATACATTGATTTTGATCCCACTGATCAAATATGTTTTAATTGTTCTCTTGGCCAATGATGACGGTGAAGGTATGCAATAGTCAGTATTAATCTTTCCTTTTTTGTCTTATGCACTATATATGGCGCATATGAATGGCTGCCAATCTCTTGTTACGTTATTACTGCAGGGGGTACCTTTGCTTTATACTCATTGATTTGTAGGCATGCTAAGGTTAGTCTTCTTCCAAATCAACTCCCATCTGATGCACACATATCAAGCTTCAGATTAAAGGTGCCATCTCCAGAGCTTGAGAGGTCATTAAGGATTAAGGAACGACTTGAAGCTTCATTGACATTGAAAAAGCTTCTTCTGATGTTGGTGCTTGCTGGTACTTCCATGGTGATTGCTGATGGGGTTGTTACACCGGCAATGTCAGGTGTTTCTCTTTTCCGTTCATACACTGTTTTCCTTTATGCTCTTTGGTTTATCTTGTGGAATATTTTATAGCAGGCCTTTAAATAAAAGATTTTTTTTATTACATCTATACTAACTTAGAAATTGGGTAAACGGTGTTGCTTGAAGGACTAGGTATTTTCTTGAAACTTCACTCATTTCATTCTTCATAATGCAGTGATGTCTGCAGTTGGTGGTTTGGAAATTGGAGTGCCAGGGATCAAGCAAGGTGAGATGCTTTACTTAATGTATTAACCTATGTAATAGTATGTTTCCTAAAACTTGAAATCTTGAATTATTTAGATGTTTTGATAGCATGAAAATGAAGACTACTTTGTTCTACAAGGACATCTTGTAAAACTTTATTGCCTTCATGTTACTGCCTCATTCCTCGTTAAATGATTGTGAGAGTAACTTTTATTCGGTAGACAAGAAAAAGTAAACAAAACTTGATTAGTAGCATATAATAGCTTGAAATGATTTGAGTCAGCTAACAACTTTACTATGCAAAGTTCAACAGGGCTTGGTTCATCGCGCAAAATTAACTTAATCACTTGGATCTCAACCGTGTTACAAGTTATTACAACAATATTTTTTTAAGATGTCCAAATAACAGTTGTCCTCCCTTTTCAAGAGTTTGGTGGAACATTTAAGAGCTTTGCAAGCTGAATGATGGAAGAAAATTTTCAAGTGGCTAATGATAAATATACGTGAGAAAAATGTTACTTTTTCACTAGAATTTTGATAGAATTCCTCGACGTTATGCTTATTAGACATTTCACATTAGTGCAACATCGTTTTGGTTTTTGTTGATTACACCTTTCCATGTATGCCAAGCGCATAGATGTAAAAAATTATTCATTGAGAACTAATTATGATCTATGATACTATTCCAAAAAATACAAATTGATATCTGGTGGTACTAATAAAGAAAATACTTGTGTTTTTAAATTCTTGATTCGTGAGTTGCAATGTCAAATGTCTGGCCATGTCAGTTTCTAATACTGTCACCCTTTATCATTGACTAACTAATCGTGGGTTAATTCATTTTTCCCCTATTGAACTGAGGCACAATTTATATTTGGAATTTTTTTCCAGTCAACTCATTCATTGAACTGTAATTTTTTTACAAAAAATATAAAATCGTCAACTCTATTAAAATCTTAACAGAAAATTTATGTGGCACCTACATTTTATGTTGACGAGGAGAGAAATTGAGTTTGATATTAAATTATATTAAATCAAACCTTTTTCCACAACAAACAACTATATAAAAGATAAATTGAACTAATTAAACATAACAAACAATTTAAATTAATTAATTAAACAAATTAAATAAATAGTACAACAAACAAATAATAATTTAAACAAACCCACAATAAACAAATGAACATGTATCCTAATTAATTTATAAACAGAATTACAGAACTAAAGGAAAATCTAAAAGTCATGTACTGGAAATCATGTTCATCATAGATTCATATGAATCAAATCCCATCTTATCTTCTCTCTGAACCCATAGATAAATCGAATGCCCCATCTCACCACCACTCGTATCATTCCTTGAGCTAAAATACAAAGTAGAGAGATTAAAGTGATTGTTGCAATCTGTATCAAAATTACCATTACCATTGTTGCAATCTGGCACCTTGTTCCAAAGTAAGTGTCATTATTAATTTTGTTGACTTTCTCATTATCTCCTTCTCCAGTCAACCCAAAATATTCACCATGTTCCGCTGCTCTCCAATGACTGTGACTGGTCTCAAAATCAATTTTCAATTATGGTTTAGCTTGTTTGGATTTAGATTGTACGACCTTGAAAACCCAAAATCTCTAGATCTAATACTCATAGATCTAACCCGAAAAGTGTAATTTATGGGCCGCATGTATTTTAATTAGAGAGAACCAAATATGATCCATGTAATAGAATTAGAGAAAGAATGCATATTTGGTTGGTTTATGTTGCCATATTTTTGAATTTTCTATAACTCTGTATATGGAGAGTGGCGGTGATGGCAAAGCTATAGATCTAGATTTTATGAGTTTGATAATGGAGCTGATCAGTTTTGATTGAATCTGGGTTGTGGTGGAGTTGAACCTCTGTTTGAATGATGTGATGCAGCGAACCTGGTTTAAGATGGTTGATTAAATTTTAATTAGTTAGTATAATTTTCTTTGATACAATTTACTAATCCTAGTTTTTTATTAAGCAATTTATTTTTTATTGTCTTTTTCATCATGGTCTGCCACGTTGACATATATCAGTGTCCCTCTCACGTGCTGCTCATTCCGTTAAAAGTTAAACAATCTAACGAATTTTGTAACGATTTGTAAAAAAATATGCAGTTGAATGAGGTAAATGAAAAAAATAATTTAATTTAGTGATGCAAATGTAAATTGGGGTCCAGTTCATTAGGGAAAAAGTGATTTAATCCGACTAATCCTCTAATTCTTACCTAAGAGATTATTAATTGTGTTTTTGAAACTAAGAATTCTGATACTTTAGACCATTTGATTGTTATCTGTACCTAATACAGAAAAATTATTACCTACAGCATCTGATATATCTATTGTGAAGTAATTTGCTGTGCTACAAGATTAAAAGGCATGCTTAGTTTTATCAATTTTTTTATATCAATTTGAATTTACTGGTGGGAAAGAGATTTTTACTTTGTGGGTTTACAACATCGACATGCTAGTGTATTTCCCTGTTGAAACTTGTGTCAAAAATGCTTATGCACATATGATTTGCAGTTTTATATCACATCAATTCAGTCATATTAATCAGTTTGCTGTTTTTTTGCAGATCACGTGGTGATGATATCCGTTGCATTTCTTGTAGTTTTATTCAGTGTACAAAGATATGGGACTAGTAAAATGGGACTTATTATTGGACCTGCTTTATTCATATGGTTCTGTTTACTTGGGGGCATTGGAATCTACAACCTCATAATGTATGACACCAGTGTCTTGACGGCATTCAACCCTGTTCATATCTATTATTTTTTCAAGAGGAACTCGACTAAGGCTTGGTACTCTCTTGGAGGCTGTCTTCTTTGTGCAACTGGTAGCCACTGTCTTTGAGATTCTATTTACATTTTATCTTTATTGGTTAGATAAATAAACTGATTAAACTTTTCTTATTCGTAAAAGTAAATATACATGTTCTCGCTACCTTTTTCCTCCCTATTTTAGTTTTTCTTTTCGTTATTATTATGGTAACGGTATCAGTATGAAGCATGGGAGATTAACACAAACATGATGCGACATGTACATTCTGACATGATAAAACTTATAAAATGTAGGACAAGGACACATTGATGATGCGTAAGTGAAAAAAATATATATTTGTAATAATTGTCAAATTCCGTAGTCTACCATTTTACTTTTAACTAGTTTTCTATTTAACTTACTTCTGCTATGATAGTTATTTTATTCTTCTAACAATTTTACTTCCTTGGCATCAATGTTCTAAAAGGCGCTAGGCGGGGGGGGCCTAGGCGGAATTTTTTATTTTAAGACAATTTTAATATTTTATCTTACATTATTCTAACAAAACAATAATATAAAGCAAAATAATCTATAATATAATAATTAAATTATAGAATTAGTAGTAATTGCACTTAAGTATTAAGATATATATTCATTACTTGAAATAATTAAATTATAGAATTAGTGTTACTAGTAAGTAGTAACTAGTAAGAAGTATCTTGATATCTTCATATATATAATTATATACGTACTTCTTCTCTCTCAAAAATTTAAATTAATGTTATTTTTAAAAATTAGTATGAAGTTTATTGAATGAGACATTTGATATTATTAATTATGAAATTATTTTAATTTGTGTAATTTTCAAAATTGAGGACTTAAAGAAAATGACAAATACCATATACTAAGTATGACTAACATATCTTTGACGTATTTGTTTTATTCATAAACAAAATTGGTATTAAATAATAAAATTTAAAATTTTAAGAATTCAATTCAATATTAAAACTTAAGAAATTAAACATAAATTTAAGAATTATATTGAATTAAACTAAATATTACAAATGTATCGTCATTTATAGAATTTCAAGTTGGTACAAGTTCAAAAAATTACAACTATAATAAATTATCCATTTTGACTTGATCTTGTTCACTTCTTGTTGTGATTTGATATGCTATAACTTGCATTAAGAATATGGTAAATCATTAGAAAAATAAATATATCAAGATTTGATTTTGGTAGTAATTTAAAAAAAAAAACAACTCCGCCTAGGCCCTGCTTAGACCGTTTTTTTTACCGATTTGGCCTTAGGCGCAGCGCCAGGCCCCCGCCTAAGCGGCTGCCTAGGCCGATTTTTAGAACAGAGCTTGGCATAGTAATATAATACTCCCTCCGTCCCACGATAAAAGTTCTTATTACTATTTTGGGTAGTCCCATGTTAAATGTCCATTTTCCTTTAATAACCAAACTTTTACATATATTTTCCTATTATACTGTGACATTAAATATCTCATATTTTTCTTATTCTAATTCTCTCTCCATATTTAATGACATTATTATGGGAAATTTTGTCATTTCATTCATCTTCTTAATATGCGTGAAAAGTCCACCAGGACTTTTATCCTGGGACGGATGAAGTATTATATATTGGGTTTCTTGGAGAAGTTGACAGTTGACACATGTATCATACATGACTTGAAGAAATTGTTAGGGTCAGGAGGTACCCTACTGCTGACAATTCTTTTGTCATCGTGTAATGCACAAGGTACCATATTGCTGACCAAAAAAATATCAGCACGTCAGCAGTAGGGATACATCTTCAAAAATGTTTATATTTAAAATTTTGGCCACATGTCTAGAGTTTCTGACATGTGTCCTACATGGACACGTTGACCTCATGGCAGTGTCATAGCTTACAATGCCGTATGCTATTCAAGTTGAAGTTTTTGAAAGATTTATGTACTTCCGATTACATACATATTATAAGGCTTCTTCTTTGCGAAGTTTTGAATATGAATTTGGGACCTGATGTTAGTAGGGATATCCCTATTTCATTGACAGATAAGTATATGAAAACATTGCTACGGGGATATGATATGTCAGGCACATAGTTTGTAGGCATTTTAGTCTTTGGATGGAATTTTCTGGAATTGAACAATTATATAGAAATAACTTTGTTTATGGTAATCTAATTTAATCTCAATAGTTGAAGTAAAATATCCAACTTAAGAGATACTGTGCTGATGTTTAGACTTTTAGGTTTGACAAGTCAGCCTATAAGCTTCCCACTTATAGCACTTTGATTCTGTTGAGAACATAACACAGCTGGCAAGAACTCCCAACTGAGAGAGGAGCATGGATTATTTATATATACTTATTTATTTTTCTCAACCAGATTCTTATGCATATTATATCAGTTAAGGTTTGTCTAGGAGTAATCTACAAGCAAGCTCAGGTCAAAAAAGCTTCCTATTGTTTGGTTGGCTATAATCATGCATATATATAGGTGCTCTTCTGTTCAGAATCTTAGTCTATCTCTTGTCATTTTACGTCTTCATTTCTGCAGTCATTTAATATTTATATGTTCACATATGGAACTTGCTAATATCTGTTCTTGCTTTTGTTTTAAATTGTTCATCGATTTCCATATTAAGTCATCACCTTTGTCCCATCTTAGTTTTCTTCCCTCTACGTTTCCCTACCAGCCTTATACATACATATACAGACTCCTATTCTATTTTACTGGTATGCAATCAGTAGTTTACTCATTAATTTGATTGTCTGTACTCTGTAGCTTATAGAGCCTTTACTCAATATTATATAACTGTTTGTCTCTAAACTCATTTTTGATTCATGACTGTTCATGCTTAAAATTTTAATTGTTTTACTATTTTAATGGCTGGTCGTGTTTCAGGTTCTGAGGCTATGTTTGCTGATCTTTGCTATTTTTCTGTTAGATCTGTTCAGGTAAAGCAGCAGTATGCAGTTACTGCATCTGTTTGCAATATCCTTGTATTTTGATTAATAATCATTTTGAAACATGTTGCCTTTCTTTGTTCTTTCCATCCATCTGTTCAGGCGAAGCCATGTTTTTTATTCAGTGGGTCAAAATATTGTGATGGTATAAATAATTTGGTGGGGGTTCGGGGCCAATTTTTAGATAATTTTGTGTTTTTTGGCCGATTGCATATGTAAAACATGTATTTGGTTACAATATTGTTAATATAACAAGTAATAACATTATATATATATACACACACTCTTTATTGACCCCTAATACGCCTTTCTAATCACAAATTTGTTAATAAATTTTAAAAAATTTATGTTATAAAAATAATATAAATTAGATTATTATTTATTTTAAAAATATTAGAGGAAGATGCATGCATCAAGGAGTAGAAGTAATATGGAATTGAGAAATTTATAAAAAATTCAATTTGACCCCGTATATTAAAAAAATTATAAAGTTTCAGTGTGGTCAATTTATTCATTACACTTAAATTTCTTTTAAATTTATTATATATTATAAAATAATTTTTTTTCCAGAACGTGGCTTCCCTGGGTGCTGCAATTAGTTACAAGTTCTTAACCGCTTTGCTCTGTATGCAGCTTACTTTTGTGTTTCTTGTACTGCCTTGCCTTGTGTTGGGGTACCTGGGCCAAGCTGCATACCTCGTGAATAACCACGTTGATACTACTCATGCTTTCTTTGCTTCTACTCCAAGTAAGCTTTATTTAGCCATCTGTTAATATGAAAACTGCTTCTTTTCGGTGTCTTGTCCATTATTCATTCTCTGCATCTGCTTATGTCATTCTTAAATATGTTTTTTAATATTGTAATTTATATTATCAAGCATTTGGTTTATACATACCAAGAAGAAAAAAAAGAATTTGGTATATATGCAAGTAATTATTCCTTTGTCTACAGGTGGTGCTTTCTGGCCAGTCTTTCTCATTGCTAACATTGCGGCATTGATTGCCAGTCGGACAATGACAACTGCTACTTTCTCTTGTATTAAACAGTCAACAGCACTCGGTTGTTTCCCTCGCCTTAAAATCATTCATACTTCTCGGAAATTCATGGGTCAAATTTATATCCCTGTCCTAAATTGGTTTTTACTGGCATTTTCCCTGGTGTTGGTCTGCTCTATCTCAAGCATTTATGAGATTGGCAATGCTTATGGTAATTCTTGTTTCATTATTTCATCTATCTGATTAAAGACAAATCGTAAAACTAGCTACAAATAGAATGACATATAATTTGTTTGTGTTTTCAAAAATCTAAGTGGTTCTTCCATCTGACATTATAAGAGAGATCTAGTACGTGAGGATTTAAAACATCAACATTGAAGAGGGCTGGAAGGAGAGATTCTCTTATCTTGACCAGTTACTGCTATAATAAGATTATATCCTAGAAGAGCAACTTACTTCTACTTTCTCAAAATTCGATCCATGTCCAGTGGTCTGCTTCATCTCCAACATTGTGATGTGTGTGAAAGAATAATGGTCGTATTATGAGCAACATAAATTTTCTTTGGGTCGATAGGATTCTTTGAACAATATCAATTTCATACAAAGAAGTTTTAAATATTTGCACTAAATCAATTATATAAAGTATTTTGAGAATGTTTTATCTCCAAAAAAAATGTTAATTTTGACAGTGAAGAAAGAACTTTTTGACAGTTATTTATGGGCAAAACTAATGAATTAGCCACTGTAGTTGACACGTTTTTACTGATTATATCATTGAACTTTTGATTTTTCAAATTACCCCATTGAACTATAAAATATATAAATTAATCCATTTTGTCAAATTTATCTAACAGCTGTCTAAATTGGTCTTACATTTTCCTACGAAGAGAAAAAGAAAAAAAAACACGTAACTACTTCCTCTCTCTTCTCTATAGTCTTTCTTCTCGTTCTTCCTCTTCTCTCTCTATCTCTTCTTCCCCTTTTTTACCCTTTCTCCTTCTTCCGGACCTCTGCCTTCTTGTCGATGCCGCTCTTGTAACATAAACGGATACCACGAACCCAGATACCACGATGTCGTCTCCATATGACCAAAACAATTCTCTCTCCGGATCGGAGATTAGGAGGTTGAGATTTAGGGTTTTGAGGATAGGGTGAAGATGGGGTTTTCGATTGGGGTAGGGAATGGGTTTGGGGAGGTTTCAAGGAGGAAGACTGTGAAGGAGTGGAAGGGGGTCGGTGGTTTTGGCCATTTTTGCGGTACCTAGAGGTCAAATATATGACCCAATAACTGATAACTGGGAGAGTATGGCTGATGGGCTGCGGGGAGGCTGGAGCTGGACTGGTTCGAGTGTTGTGGTTTATGGGCACTTATTTGTTGTTTCAGAGCATGAAAGGACAAAATTTAAGGTCGCAACACTTTCTCTTACATTTTTTGAAACCAACTTGCTTTCAAATAAAATCACCTCCAATGTTTCGAATACTTTCAAGTTTTTTGTAGCTCCAGATTAAACCCTTGAGAAATTCTGTTTTTAAACTGATCGATTCTACGTATCAAAACAATTTGGGGCCTAGTTGACCATGGGAATTTTGAAAGGTTTGGAAGAGGGATTTGAGGTCGGTGAAATGGTGGGATAAGTTAGAGAGGAGTGGGTCATTAGATAGGATGGAGTTAGTTTCAGTTTCGAGCTCCAGCAGAGCTTTAATGGCGGAGGAGTTGGAATTGGCTGAGCTGATTTTTAAGTTGTGGGAAGCTTGTTTTAGAGTTTCTACGACTTTTAAAACTTGTTGATTATCTTCTTTAGCAAGTTCGGTTTCCATGGGAGTTGCTAGAGAGAAACAGAGGAGATAGAAATAGGGGAAAGAGAATTAGGTGTTTTCTTTCTGTTCAATGGCAAGTGGTGAATGCACCAGAGGCCTTATCTGGTTTGGTTCCATCAAGTGCACAAGTTCTCTTTGCTTTAAATCTTGGATTTATTTGATATGATGTTTGCTTGTTGCTGATTATGTAATTATATAGGACTGTTAAGGCAATGCTGCAGTAGAGGACGGCGGCGGCGGTGATGCGGCGACTATTTTCTCTTACAAGAGTGTTTACACTATTTTTTTTGCCACATAAGTAATATTTTTTATTTTTGTATTTATTTTCCAAAGCCACGTGGATAAAAAGGTAATGTATGTTTAATTTTTTTAACGGAGTGGTGCAATTATAAATTTTATTTAGTTTACTGGGGTAATTTGAAAAATTAAAAGTTCGATTGTGTAATTAGTAAAACGTGCCAACTACAATTGCTAATTCATTAGTTTTGCCGTTATTTATGCAAAGATAACATGATGATTAATTTGGATTGAAATAGCTGAGCACTGTTTAAACTTTAAATGCAAATAACGACTGAGAAGAAAAAACAAAAAAACAAATGAGGTACCACGTGTTTGTGGTACCTATGAGAGACTAAATGGAGAACAATTTGACGCATCTAATTTTTGCTTGTATGCTGCATCTTTTAGTGTGGATTTATTCAAAGCTGTTGGTTTGTGTGCTGTTGATCTGTTTACAGGCATTGCAGAGCTTGGAGTGATGACGATGACTACAATCTTAGTAACTCTTGTAATGCTCCTTATATGGCAGATAAGCATTACTATTGTGCTGAGCTTTGCTGTCATTTTCCTAGGGATGGAACTAATATTCTTTTCATCGGTTTTATGGAGTGTTGGAGATGGAAGTTGGATCATATTAGTGTTTGCCATTGTTTTGTTCTTGATAATGTATATCTGGAACTATGGGAGCAAGCTTAAGTATGAAACTGAAGTCAAGAAGAAAATGTCAATGGATTTAATGCGGCAGCTGGGTTGCAATCTTGGAACAGTTAGAGCTCCTGGCATTGGTTTGCTTTACAGTGAGCTGGTGAAGGGTGTACCAGCAATATTTGGACAATTCTTGACAACTCTTCCTGCTGTCCATTCTATGGTCATATTTGTGTGTATAAAGTATGTTCCTGTTCCTCTAGTGCCTCAGAGTGAAAGGTTCCTGTTCCGTCGAGTCTGCCCTAAAAGCTACCACATATTTCGTTGTATTGCCAGGTAATTTTTGTCCCATTCGATAGTATTGCATTACCACATCTCGTTGCATTGCCAGCTAAGCTACCATTAGATGATTGAAATATACAGTTATCTTTTAAAAGGGCTTAAAAGTTTGGAACCCTTGACTAATGAGATTCAAGGTGAACTAGCTACCATGAGGATGCTTTCCAAGTTCTGTCTGCTCTGTTGAGTATGTAATACTTACTAAATAAAGGTGTGTTAATTAAACTTGAGTTTAAGGCATAATTTATGGCCATGAGATAAAGATCAAGTCTATGTTACCTCTGAGATATGGTGTCTTATTTTCGCGATAGTATTCTCTCGTTTTGGCAGGAGGGGGCTGGATAATGAAAAGGACTGTTCCTTTAAGCCAACATCAACATTTTATTTTCTACCAAAAGTGGAAAGGGCGAAGGAAAGGGAATAAGTATATAAGGAGGGAACAAAGCTGTTCTCTCCCTGTGGTAAACTTTCCGAGCCTCCTTTCCTATGCTTTCAACTCTCCTACTAAACAAACCCTTAGGCTGTGAATGCACTTGCATTTTGATGTATTTTTCATATGTATCTTCCATTTACCATCTTTTATCGTACTGTTGTAAGACAAATCCTGGCACATTATTATTCAATTCAATGAACCCTACTAACAGGTACGGCTACAAAGACGTTCGAAAAGAGAATCATCAGACCTTTGAGCAGCTTTTGATCGAGAGCCTTGAGAAGTTCATTCGCAGAGAAGCCCAGGAATTGTCATTGGAAAGTGATGGAGAGGATGATTCAGATTCTGAAGATGAGTCTTCTTGTTCGCGAGTTCTCATTGCTCCCAATGGCAATGTCTACTCACTTGGCATCCCTCTCCTGGCTGACTACAAGGACACAATCCAGCCACTAGCAGAAGCAAGCACTTCTGAGGAGGTGAAGCCGGAAGACCCAGAGCAGAGTCTTGAGAAGGAGTTGTCTTTTATACGCAAGGCTAAAGAATCTGGGATGGTTTATCTTCTTGGTCATGGTGATATCAGGGCGAGGAAAGATTCCTGGTTCATCAAGAAGTTAGTCATAAATTACTTTTATGCTTTTCTGAGAAAGAACTGCAGGAGGGGGATTGCAAATTTGAGCGTGCCTCACCAACAGTTGATGCAGGTCAGCATGACTTACATGGTTTGAGTTTTTTGGTGTCATATCCAAACAAGGGAAAACCGACTAGCAATGCACTTTTGATTTCAAGTATTGGTTCCCAAAGCACCATGGATGACGGGCAATCCTTGAGGTAACTGACTACACACTCCTTGGACATAGACAGTGTCGCATTGTCCTGCCATACTTGTGCCTAGCTTTTGCTTGTGCTAATTTTGAAGCTCCCACTTATTATTGGAATTTTTTTATAGTTTTTCCTCTTTTGATTGGTTTTTTTTGCAACTTTTTTTAGTCTCGAGGGCTTATAGCTCACAGAAAGAAATATTGTAACTACCAGTCTACCATGTTGTAATTGTGTCAAGTCAATTGTTTATTTCTTTTTGTTACACAGGAAATGAAAGACACGTGATCGGTGGGTGAAACTAGGGTTCCATTATTGAAAGTTAACTCGGTGCAACATTTTGTGTTGTAATGGCCAGCCATGGTCTCAACACTTTAGGTCTATGAGCCAAGCAATTAGTACATATAACTGAGCCTTTTACTGAGTAGTTTGACGTATATTTTCTGGACCTTTTGTCATGGATTTACAAATAATAAACAGATAGGTTTCTAACATACAAAATGCAAGAACTATTGGACCATATAACAAAAATATCTCAATTCCAAAATTTGTATGCTTTACAGATTCAAAAGTGCTTATACATATATGCTTTCCAGACCATTAAATTAAATTAGTTCCATAGAAAATTTGGATATGAAAGGATGAACTTTCATTCCCCTTCCTACAAGTTAAGGGGGATGATGACAACTTTATCCAGCAGTGCGAGGATATCAGAGTGCAAGTCCCTGGTGAGAGTTGCTTTTCAGGAGATGCTACATCAAACCTCATTTCTCAATTCGTATATGGGTGTTTCAATTCGTCTTCTTGCTCTACCCCTATTTCTTAAGTTCTACCTTGTTGCGGTATATGGATGTTTCAATTTGTCTTCTTGCTCCAACACGTCAGAATCCAGGGGTGCTTTTATCTTTGATGATTCTCCACCAACTTTCTTGTGTTTTGACATAAATTTCAACCTCAGGAGCAATGAGTTTGTGGTCACTCCAATTGAGCTCAAACCCATAAGGGCTCCAGCAATTGATGGAGTGAGCATGGTCCCTGTGATTGGCAGCAACATTCCAGCTGCGATCGGAATTCCAACCTGAGGATGATCAAAATCAAGCATAAGATCAACCATGGCTGTGAGAGGGACTGAGGGACAGAGTAAAAATTTGGTATCTCGTAAAGATTGATGGACCAAAGATAATGAGATAACAAGAAACGCAAATATGAAATTCAGCATCCCAAGGTTTCCATGCAAGTGCAAGGTCCAATGAGGCAACACAAGGTTAGCCTACGTATGGGATTATTTTCAGCCTATTCCAATTAGTTTGGGATAAAAAGAATAGTTGAGTTGAGTTAAACAAAGATTAGTCTTAACAACTCATTAATGCCATTTTTCACAAATGAAGGCATGCTTATCTAATGAACCACTAGGGGCTGCAATGAGAGTATCATGTTTGTGCATCGATTTGAAGTTGCAAGGAATAGTAGAACAGAAAGATTATATACAACTTCCTGAAAACAAAAATAAATCCAAGTAATAAGGAATGCTAAAAACAAATAACAAGAAATGAGAAAGCCAAGGTTGTCTAGTTTGTAAATAAATCTCATAACCATGTGGATAATAATTTGCTTAACTGCAGCTTTAAAAGAATAGGTCAGAATATAAGGGAAACTAAGGGGGTGGCAGAGGTTTAGGGACAAGAAGAATAGTTCAACCAATCAGCTGAATATCCGAGAAGCACTTGATTAAGGATACTTTATGTGCCAGTGCCAGTGCCAGTGCCAGTGCCAGTTGACGGAAAAGAAATTGGATGACAGAATCAGAGTTTCAAATAATACTTTAAGTTACTGGATGACGGGATCACAGGTCAATCAACAAGTCACTTCAAAGATTGTCTTTCAAGAAAAATCCCAACAATCAATTGCTTGAATAATTAATTAGATTCAGTAAAAATTCCAGAACATCTATAAAAAAAAATCATCAATCAAAAAATTATAAGGTACTAGTGTCAAGGCATTGAACTATTTTGTGAATGCAAGTAGACCCAAGGACAGAATTTAGCAAGATGAACAAACACACGATCAGAATCCTCTTAGTATTTCTTTTCTTCTCGTCAAATATAAAAATGCCTACAGAATCAACTTCTCAATTCATTACATAATTTCTTGTAATCAGGTCTTATGCTAGAAGCAAAGACATCATATTGCACTGATTTAAAGTATCAAATTCAACATACCATTGAACCCTCAACCATGGCATAAATTCTACAATGTAAAGAAACTAGAAGAACTTACAATGTTGTATGCAAAAGCCCACCAAAGATTCTGCTTCACGGTCTTCATAGTTAGTCTGCTAAGCTCCAAAGCATCAAGCAACTGCATTGAGGTGGTCTGGCTTAATTTTCTATGGTACAATATACGGTCTTGGTTGAAGGACAAGCAATTGCATACATGAATATATGGTCACCCATGATAAACCTTATTGGACTATAATGATAAATTACTACTGAAAATATACTCCGTTTTGAGAGAACTTTAAACTTGCTATTACAAATGTTCAAGAATGGTCTTTACATAGGAGATTGTCCTTTTTTTAACCAAAACTTTTTCTAAGCATTTGAAATCAGCGCATGGGAGGATAACTGCATTTTGAACCTTACAGTCTATTTACTAGTTGAACAGTTGTTTAGGTCACTGACCCCATTCAACCATCTAGTTCATGTAAAATAAGATTGTTTTTGAAATTCCACATGTATCCAGCAATCAGGAGTCAGTTTCAGTAGAAGGCCTCTAATAATAGCTGTTTTGTAATTATTTACAATTTCGTAGTTGGACAGAACAGCAATATTAACATCGTGGAAAACCATGGATCCAGCTAGTAGGAGTCAGAAGATGGTTACCCCAAGGGTAGGAGAAATGGCAGAGGCTCTGATTATAGCCTCAAGGTCTCTGGTTCCAACCAATCTATACTTGGCCTAGATAGATGGTTCTTAGTAATAGCTGTTGTTGGTTAAATTTTACAAGCTCACTATTCACAGTTTAATTGGCCAGAACAAGATTATTAACATCAGTACTGTAACTACACATTTTAAAGTGAGGGCCTATTTCTACAGCCACTTATATGGTGCTTCCAAAGTCACTGCCCGAGGCAAAGTGGGTCTAGAATAGGAAGCCTGAAAAAGTAACATACAAACATGTTCAAGAAGGTATTAAACATTTTTTTGGTAATTATGGATCAAACATAATGTGCTGTACAATTGTCATTAAGCTACTTTTTTTTAACCAACATCAAATAGCAATGTGATGACAAATGCGAAGACCGTTATATTCCTTGCTGTCAGCAGTTTAATTTAGTGTGTTCCAGCTATAAAAGAAGTTCCAAAAAAGTTTTATCGAAAAATATGCACCAACTTTTGTATTTAAAAAAATGTCCTATTTGGTAAAATAATCTCACTAGCATTTGATAACATCCTCGTTCTCATGGTTTTGAGTTTCCTCACTCTAAAGGAAGTTTAAAAAGTACAATTAATAGCATATGCAAGATAATTTGTGTAAGCTATACAGAAAACAGATATTTCAAAAGGCTTAAATATCAGCTAAATTTTCTTGTGGTATGCTGTATTTTAAGATCATTCTAACCGAAAGCATGTAGAATTAAAATTTAAGAACCAGAAAAGATAGATTTGCATTACTTAACAAAGCAGATATGAACAAAAGAGTGATAGAAATGGAGAAACCTGGGACAATCTGTTACCCATCAGCACAATAGAAGAAACCTCGCTGGCAGCTCCAACCCCTCCACCCATAGCAACTCCTACATGCGATGAAGCCAGGGCAGCTGTATCATTGATTCCATCACCAACCATGGCTACAATGTTCTGATCCTTCTGAAGTCCACTTATAAATTTCTTCTTTTCATCTGGTTTGATGCCATAAAAGACCTGCCATCCATACCATCCTTTAGAGATCTAATATGTTGTTCATTCTAGCCCATCATGGTCAGGAACAGTCGTCAGTACCATAGAAGTAGTGAAATCCACTTTAACTGATCAAGTGCTGAATTACCTCAACTCTGGCATGTGAAGAGTGGAAAAGGAAACGACTACTGCCCACACAATTGACTATGATTGCAATTAATGATATCATGACTTGACTTTGAAATTTGAAATGATCCTTTTAATTCCCAGTTAATCTATGAACTTAACGTTAAGAAAGCTACAGGTAATCTAAATCTTTGCAAAGGAATGTTGTTGTAGGTCTCTCTTCACATCTACAGAATCATTCTGTATTCCTCATTGTTAGGGACGTCACATAGATGAGAAGATGCATGAGACCACTGTTAGACTATTACACAGGTTGTTAATCAGGCAGAAGAATATTTAGCTCATGATACAAGATGGTAATATTTCATTTTCCAGAATGGAGCTTGATGACTTTTTAGTTAAACACTTTTAGGTGAAAGAAGTGAAGCTTCTTTCTGTGAATTGCACGAAAAGAAGACGAATGTGTCAGTCATTCACTATCGAGGGCTAGGAAAGGTGGAAGCCCTAAAAAGAGATCCAGGTGTTAGTGATGAGATGTAGAAAATAAGTAGTAATAAGTTACCTTTTCATTTGGAATCCCAACAACAGATGCAACATACTCGGCAGAACTCTTTTTGTCCCCAGACAACAAGTATACTTTTATCCCTTGTCTAGACAAAGATTTAACAACTTGTGCAGCATCTTCTCTGATTTGATCCTCAACATAGATAAGACCCGCAAGAGCACCATTTACTCCTACATAAACAACTGATTGATTCTTAAACTCCTCTGTTTCTTCAAATGGATTTGTATCTACTCCATGCCTGTATTGGACAAAAATCAGTATATCAACAAAATATATTTTAATATATGGGTTCACAGGAGCTCAACAATCCTGAATCCTCAGGATCAAAACATGCCAATAGTCCTGCTTTTACACTGTACCTCGTGCATATAGAGTTGTTCTCTGTTACATTTGGTAAAATTCTTTCTGCATGCACGAGGTACAAGACTGCTGACATTTTAGGGACTACTGAGCTCCTGTTCTCTCACAATATAATGGCTCTTAATTATTGTTATGGCTTTAATGGCTCTTAATCTTTGTTTTGTCGTTCAAAACACATTTGATGTTGAAACTGACATGCGTTTTCAAGTAATCTGTGTAGATTAAATGTGTCAAGAGTGGATCTCATATTCTCATTCCTTGAAGAGCTTGTACACAAGACTATGTATCAAGCTTGTAGAGTTGAAGGTTATACACTTCTGAAAGATGCTCGAGATCAAACTTTGAAGAAAGAATCTAGTTTAGGAATTTTACTTGTACTTATCTCATGTTAATTAGTTAATTAGTCATTGATATAGTAAGAGCTAACACAAAGAGAAATATTCATTAGTAAAGATGTGATTAAGAACATAAAGATTGAGCATAGAACTCTGACTGGATTCGCATATTCAATCAAACTGCTGAGATGCTCATTTAACCATCATACTGAAACAAAAACTCATCACATTGAATACCGCAACCCAAGTTATTGGGGTTAGGGTAATGTTTGCATAAAAATGCCTAGACAAACAAGAAGAGGATTTCCAGATTGGAAGTAAGCAGCGAGGAAATAACAACTTATCAAATTAACTGTTAACACGCTACAAAACTAGAGTTAAACTGCTAAGGCACATAAATTCAGAGATCCAATGGTTATTACCTTTGGACCCAGTCTAGCGTACCAACAGATACGTTATTATTCTCAATAGTTGCTACAGCACCAGATCCAGGTTCTTCCATAAATGTGCCATCTGCAACCTGCATAAATATTTCTTACAAAAATGAGCAGAGTAAACACTTAAATATACTCAACAGCACAAAAAGCAATATTAGGAACTTTGAATGACATATATACATATTTGTATATATATATATATATATATATATAATGTATACATCATCAGGTCATAAGGAATGCTAAAAGCAATTACACTATCTATTGCATAGTTCAGAAACTTATCAAAGAAGAATGAAAAAGGACAGATGCACAAAAATGTAACCTGGTTAGCCATCAAAACTAGAAGGTGAACGTGGCATTTAAAGAAAAATATGCCAATCCAAAACCATGGAGAGACAAAGTATATCTAAGTGCACTTAACCATTTTTGTAATTCTATAATGGTTTAATCTAAGTCTCTGGCAAGCAGCCATTGCATAAAGTTCAATAGTTGCATGATACAAAACTACACCCCCTAAGGTCTACTGATCAGAAGATCAACTTTCTTTCACAATAGAACCTAGAATCCAAGTGAAAGACCACTCAACACTAATTTTAGCCGTATGACAAAAGAAAAGGTAAATAAAAAAAAAGAAGAGAATAGATACATCAAACTCCAAAACAACACTTCAGCAGGATTCTGAAACAACAGCAACCTTCACTGGCTTTAATAAACAAAAGGAAATGGTACACAAACCTTGTTTAAACAGCTGCTAAACCTTTTGACTCTGGTTGTTAACTAACTGAATAAGCTCGGCTTGTGTTCGGTTCATTTAAATCTTATTCAAGAGGTTAACGAGCCAAGCTTGATCATACTTTTTGAACTCAGTAACATAACAAGTTCAGTTTAAGCTCGGCTGGCTAATTAACTAAAACTTTTAACACCACAAAATATCAAACTATTCGAGATCAGCTTGTATAATAAACAAGTTAAGCTTGAACATTAATTCATACTTGTTTTTATACGAGCTGAGCTTGAGCATCGTAAAGCTCAGCTCGCCTCGGCTCATTTACACTCCTCTTTTAACAAGACTGAAGAACTATTAACATTAAAACATTTGCAAAATCGAAGCTATCACAATGTGGGTTTAACTAAATACACAAATCTTATAAAATAGTTCTTGACCTCTTGCCCTGGCCCATACATTAAATGAAGATGACATCTTTAATGACAACACAAGAATTATTAAAATCAATAGATGGAAAAGAAGGGATCCTAAAGGTAGTTGCAAGGTATGTCGCACATTAGGTCATGCAGCCTAATTTATAGAGCAAAGTTCAACAGATCTCCCAACAATATAATAAAATTAGCACCTGCCTACTGAGTTACTACTAACAGGTGGCTTGAGTAGTACCTCTTGCAACTCGGATAAAGGGATTCACAAGGGATAGAGTTCTGAGTTCTGACAGGGACATTGGTGTAACCATGTAATCATGTGTATGTGTGTTTGTTATTATGAAGGCAGCTTATATCTTGCTGCATCAGCAATGAAAGATTTTCAATGCAAACTGGTGTAGTTAAAGCATGCAGATTGAAAGAAGCCTGCTAAAATGAAAATTTTCTGTAATACTCACAAAAGCCACCGATTAACCAAAGCAAAATTTCTTATAGTCAGTGTTTCCACCATGGAAGCAATTCAAATAACCAAAAAAATTTACACAAAAGACGACAGAATTTAGCCACTAAAAATACCTTTACAGTGGGACAGTTCACAACCCGAGCAGCTTCTACAATTGCTTTCCCAATTGGATGTATCGTATTTGATTCAACTCCAGCAGCTAACTTCAGAACATCAACCTCAGACCATTCACAATTTGAAGTTAGCCTGCACCATAGTTCGTTCATAATCAATCTAAATGGCAGATTAATTGTAAGAACACACATTAAGAAAAATCCTAAGCGAGCCAACCTGTATGGCTCTACAGTGTGAAAGTCCAAGACTATTACATGTGTAACATTTCATAGTATATCAAATACAACTCAGACTGATCTGTTAATCTAAATAGCTTTCATAATCATTTAATTCCAGAAACAAGCAAATGTCATGTACTCCCAACTGTAACTTCCAATGAGTTGAGGATTAGTCTCATAGTAGCATTTGTATGTATAAGTGAACACTGAACTGAACTGCGATACTTCAAGAGCACACAAGGGCGGTTACAAGAATATCAATAATTATAACCCCAATATCAGTCTAAAATACTTTTGAAGATGAAAACGAGTTAGACAAAACATAACCCCCATCCCCCACCCGAACCTTATATTGATTGAAGAAAACACAATATCAACCTAGACCCGACAGAAAAATATTAGAAGCTGTTGGTGCAATACATAGGAACTTTTCTGTCTGCACTCAACTTTGAATCTATAATTTTCTCGTATGCTCGTGTCACGACCTTAGTCACCACAGGTCTGCCAATTGTCAATGTCCCGGTTTTGTCAAACACAATCGTGTCTACCATTGCAAACTTCTCTAAAACATTTCCACCCCGTAAAAGTAATCCTTTTGTAGCACCCAGTGAAGTTCCAACCTGGAAATTCCACAAAACCAACAATATAGGAATTTTTAGTATATGAATCACATCCACCAATTCGCAGGAATTTAGTTGTTAACCAATTTTACCAGCACAGCAGTAGGTGTTGCTAAACCAAGCGCACATGGACAGGCAACAACCTGCATCCATACAAAAATGATTAACAGTATATCAAAGACAAAAAGGTAGAGCGATTAACAAAACCCAGACAATGATAACCATGCAGACCATGAGTAATACTTCCTCTGGCCCAATTTTAATTGAGCTAGTTTGACTGCCACGTAATTTTAGGACGGGTGTAAACGAGTGCTTTATTTGTCTTACGACCATTGGATTGAGATATATAACCATTAAAAATGAGATTAATAACTAGGATCAAAAGAGCTAACCTATTCTAGGACATCCCATAATAGTAAGTAGCTCACTTGAATTAGGACGGAGGTAGCATAAAAATGCCATGGACTTCAATATAAGCCTTAGATACTGTATCAAAAATCAGGATAAGTCCTTGGTGAGATCATTGAATTTCATTTTCAACGGGGTTTTTCTTTTCTTCACTATATTGGAACTTTTCAAATCCAAAATCTCAATACAAAGTTACTAATGATCAAGGTTCTGTCCAAAATCAAGGCATTTATTCAGTCTTTGGTTTTACAACAGCTGAATACGATATTTATCAATCGCGTAGACTACACAAGACTCTATCTCCATAAGCATAAAAAGAATGATGTGACACTTATTTATTTATGCCTTGTCTTGTTTGTTGTTGCATTGTGGAACTCTATATTTGGTGTGTTGTGGGAGGGTAGGGCGTGTCCTGCTTTAGATGCTTTGGAAGTGTACAACCTGTTCTGTTATTTGGGGATTTGGAACAATCATAATGCTCGAGTTTCAGAGAAGGCTATTCATATTTTGCTTTGCTGCAAATAGGATCTCTCTTCTAGCTTATCCGTGGGTCTATTTCAGGGTGCTTTTAGGGACATTTTAGTGTATGATCTTTGTAAAGATTGAAAAGCCATTCAGCATTCAGTAGCATTGCAGATAAACAGCTTATGTCTTCAAGAGAGGTTGCACCAGTAACTTGTAAGAACAATGTTGATGGACGTGTCAAACTCTAAGATGTATATGCATAATTTAAGTTCCTAATATAATTTATCATCATAGTTGTCATGGCATCGTCTAGGCGACAAGGCGTCATGGCGTTGAAGAAGGGTAAGACAACGCCTTGGACGCTGAGCCGCCAAGGCTCACGCATTGGTAGCAGGCCCAAGTTAAGTGTTATTTTTTACCATTACTCATCATAACCCATTGATGTTTCTAATTAGCCAAGTGACTCAACCCATGACCTTAACGTAACCCATAACCCTACTCCTTTGAACCCATAACCCTACTCCTTTGAACGAGAGTAATGCTCGTGAGGGAGACGGAAATGACTTCATAGTTGATGACTTTGCTTGAGACATAACTAAAAACAGAGTAGCGACTGTGTTAGTTATTATGTTTTGGGTTTTAGTGTATATAAATTTTAGTGTAATATACTTTTGAAATAAAATAAATAATTTATAAATTGCACATTGTTAACGACTTGGAAGCCATGGCGGGCGCCTTATCGCCTAGGTGTCCTGGCAGTCAACTACCGACGATGCCTTGACACCGTGACAACTATGTTTATCATACCAGAACACTACAAGAGAGCTGCAATGCCAACGAAACTGGACTTCCTTGATTCAGAGTGGTCGGTAGAATTTGTGCACCAAACAGATTCCAGAACATAAATGTTGCAGCAGAAAGAGCCATCACTCCATAAGTGAAGTGCCCAGCAACCTATTGAGACAGAAGAACTATTACTTAAAAGAGAAATTCCATATACAGCAAATAATACACGAGAAAACAGCTAACTACAATGGAGGCTGGTGAAACTTAAAAATTGTTCCTTCACTAGAATATAATAGTCAGTTTACACAACCTCCTGGTAGTAAAATGAAAAGCATAATCTATTTGGAACTATTAGCCTATAACACTAGAGATTTCTGCCAAACCTTTGGGAATGAGGCAAAGGATATATAAGTCTTCTAACACAGTAACACAAAAGTTGATATGCTGCAGGTATCTCACCACCAGCTTCTTGAATGAGAATTGAAAGATAAACAATTATGTATTAAATCAAAAGTTAAACATACACGTATTCAGCTGAAAATGAATGAAACTGAACATACTTTAGAACCTTTAGCTGCTAGTTTGAGTTATTTATGAATATAAACGCTACTTAAAGTTACTAGCTAGCTTGAGGGGGAGTGACAAAGTTAAGTTACTAATACTTAGTAGGGACATGATTTCTCGTGCATTAGAATCAAAACAAGCAAACAAACCATATCTGTAATGCTAAAAACATTGAAGAGTAGTACATTCCCAAACATCTTGTTTCAGTATACAATCTCAAGTACTTCCCAAGATGGACACTTCTTGTTCTCTTATGAAAAGCATTGCGAATAATAAAATATCCTTTCCCACCCTCACTACTTGTTTGAGTTAGGAATGGCAACGTGGCGGGGTGAGGCGGGTTTACATATCCCCCCTATCCCGGTCTCATAAATATTCAGTGTACCCGCCCCATTCCCCCTTGGATTTACACTTAACCACCAACCCCAGGATTAACGGAAAAAATAACGATTTTATTATTACTATATATATATTAATTTAATATATAAAATTCATTAAAATATGTTCAGAATACCAAGTACTACAATGTTTATAAGTTTATAAATTTCTTGAAAAATCTATTAAGTGGAAATAATAAACTAGAATTTTCACCTGTTTATATATACATAAAGTTCACATAAGATTTGAGAGTGGTTGAATTCTGGTTACATTAGAGTTTGCAAAGTTCATATGAAGGAAAATGTTGCAAGCTTGCTTACTAAGTCATTTCCAAAAGATAAGTTCAAACAATGTTGGACTTAATACATTTCATCTCTTGTTGAGCTTATGGTGGAGTACCTACATGGCTACATGTGCAGTTAGGAACAAGTTTCCAGATTGCAAGTTTGGAGAATACAAGTTAAAATAAAAATTGTGGAGATATAAATTGTATTTGTGATCTGGAAAATTTTGTAAGTATAGCCCCAGCTATCGACAGTCTCGCAAGCTACAGGATGGTTGTATAACTGAGATATGGCAGTATATCCGAGGTACGACAGTATTTCTGAGATACCTAAAACATGGTAGTATATCTAACATATCACAATATGCTGAGATATGACAATATATTTCAGATATGGCAGTTTTGTATTTGTATATCTAGGGCTACGGTATAATATCTATCTTATTTAGCTTTAGAGCTAAGCAGTTGATCGTAAACACAGTAAGGTGGGTCTAGACAGTAAGGTGTATTTCGTATTTGTCTCATTTCTATATATAGTGAATTTCTGAAAGTTTTCCCTGTGGCTCTTTCCCAGTTGAATTTCCACGTAAAATCCTTGTGTCTATGCAAGTGTAATCAATAACATTGTGGTTTTTAAAATAATAACATGTCCTTTCATAGACAAAGTAAGAAAAGATATAGGACCTTGTCAGCCAATCGTTGTACTGGAGCTTCTCTACTTTGTGCTTCTTCTACCAAACGAACAATGTCTCCCATGGAGGTCTCCCCACCTGGTCTTTGCACTTCAACAGTAAGTGTTCCATTTAGGTTTATACTTCCTGCCGCAACTTCCGCCTAGTACCATGCAATTCTTTCTTGTGATAATTATGAAAGAAAACAGTTACCAAAGCAAAAGCGACACATGTACCCAAATTACCTAATTTCCAATATGAAAATTTTAGCATTTTGCACAAAAAATAAATGCCATCTAGGGTTCTACGTATCACTAATATGAGTTTTATATATCAAAACCTCACTCCTTTGTGCATTGACATTTTTGAAGTTTTCCAAATTTTCAATTCCACCCTTATTGTCGGTACGTATTAAGAAAGGGTTGTAATAAAAAAAGTAACACAAATAAAATGTTGAAATTGTCAAAATGAAAATATTATTTGGGGCATCCTAAAGGGAAGGAGGAACATTTTAGGGCCGGAGTAACACTATTATTACCCCAGGTAGCTTAGTGACAGGCAGAGGCTCCCCTGTAAAACTTGACTCATCGATTGTGCTTCTACCAGATCTGACAATCCCATCAGCTGGCACACGATCCTAAAAAAGAAAAGGAGCATGAGTCAAAGGATTCAGTACTTGGCACAAGAATATATAATTTTGATTTTGATTTTCAACTAAAAAAATATAATCATGACTAGTCTCATGTTCTAGTATTGTCAAAGTTGGCAACAACAAGAACCGTAAAATTGTACCCAAGATGATCCCAAGAGAATTAACATAGCAACTTCCAACACAGACCAGATCAACAAGAGTGTAAGAGGAATAGGAAAAGAAAGAACAAAAACAATTGCTGAAAAATAGAGTACATTTTGCTTACTCCAGGTAGTATAATAATCTGATCCCCGACAGAAAGACTGTTACAAGGAACTTCAACCGTTGAGCTTAGCTCTTCTGCATTACCATTAACTACAAGACGAGCTTTAGCTGGCAAAATACTTAGAAGGCCCGTCATGTCACTGGTAGCCTTGATTTTAGCTCTCTGTTCGAGATTCTTCCCTAATAAGACAAATGCTATTAACATAATTGGTTCCTCAAAGAATGTTTTCCAACCCTGCATTGAAACCAATATCAAAGATCAATAGTCGATATCATTGAGTCACTTATGTGCCTTGCCGTAATATAAGAAAATGTCCTTTAAGCTTATTGAGAAGAACACAAATATAGTCAACTGAGAATAAAGGATCATTTATCAATTATTATTGAAAGAGTAAGCCAATATAGAATTTTTAACATCATTACCTTTTACTTTGGTAGAAGGGTTAAGTGTGAGGGGGAGGGGGTCAAGTGATGAAAATAAGTTACAGGAGAAAGGTTTTTTCCCCTTATTTTGCAAAGAGGACAAAGATGGAAAGTAAAACTTAAGGGGCGCCTATCTCTACAAAGCTATGAAACTCTTGCTTCCAACAACGGCCAGCAAAAACTAAATGTTGAGGTCTTTGCTACTAGTTAAAAAAGAACCCTTTTATACTCCTTTTGGGGACACCTAAACATAGTTTACTATCAGCTTACATACATGGTTGATGGGTATTGCGTGCAACGGGTGGTTTACTTACAACTGAGGGGTTTGTGGCTGCATGTTCCTCTACTATATAATATATATATATATATATATATATATATATAAACACATTAAACACAGGATTGTTATGCATAAATCATTAAAGAATAATTTATTAGAAACAATACTGTCTACAGAATTGGACAAAAAGAATCCTCTGTGAAAACAAGAAAAGTATAAAGAAAATTATTTGAGTTACTAAGCAAATGGTCCACCGTCTCCCTCCATCCCAAAAATAAGACACTTGATTTGACCAGCACATAAGTTAAGGAAATGAATACTTGATCAAGACTAAAAGTTTGTTTCCCATATGCCTTTGAAAGGAAAACAATCTTTTTCAGGATAAATTATGGGGCCGACTTAAATTATTTTTTAACTCCAAATAAGGATGGATGTCATAGTCAATTAAATTCCTTGCACATGTATACCTAGAACCAAGTCACATATATTGGGAGATACCAAACAAAAGCCAAGTCACTTATTTTGGAGTTGAGAGAGTACATACTTCATATGTAGTCAAGGGTAAATGGGAGGATAATATGGAATATAATTACGGAAAACAGTTTCTAACTTTTTATATGAAGTCCAAGACTCCAAGTTGTAAATAGGATTCTTCAGCATACAAGCTCAAAGAAATTTTAAGGGATTATGAGCTTTGTCTGACACAACTACAATCGTAGATGTGATGCCTTAAGGATATGTGTAGTACCCAGATTCTACATCTAGTTTCCTACATGTTCAATTCCATTATTATTTTATCCATTTATTTTTGGAAGTTTCTTCTTCATCGCTTCAGTTCCCTTTTTCGAAACACTTCTATAAGCAACAGCAACTGCCATACCTTTAGCATTCAAAAAGTGGACTTTATAAAAAGGATAAAGACCGTGAAGAAAATCCAAAGGTAAGCATCAGGACATTAATCCAGGTAAAGAATGATACTGAAGTCCTAGGAAAGAGGAGCATAAGGAGTCAACAATTACACAATTCCTAAAATTTCCAACAATTTGGATAATATTTCAAGGAAATGATAAATTTTCACAGCAAAAGTATATGTTGAGGTCCCATGAAAGCTAGATATGCTAAATAGATGAGCGAGTTTTATAGAAGTGACCTCTCAAGAATATATGGTTCTCAGTCTCAGAGAAGTAAATTATAAATTTATTATGTAAATAATATTGTATAAAAAGATAAAAGCTAGAATTTCCAGATTTCTAAAGGCGCGTAGTGAAGCTATAAAGCACATCAGTATTTGGATTTGGACCACCTTCCGGTAGATCATACTAACTACTACCACAAACAGATAATAGATTTAGGAGCAATCAGCAACTTTTCCCAAGGAAGGGTTAGATTTGTCCAAACTAGATCAGCCTAGTCCTGGCCTACCTTCCTTCTTATGCCTCCACACTTCCCCAATTCTTTCTAAACTAAAAGTGCCAGGTTTGCTTAAATTATTATATGCAATTATCAATTGCTTTATAAGCTCAAAATCTTAAGAGAATGGACCAACCATGTATACCATATGTTAACACTTCCCCTCAAGGGTAAGCCCATTCCATTCGCACATGAATGTACAAAATAGGATGCATCATAATGTGCAAAGACGCAAACAGAGAGGAACTGTACTAACATAATGGGAAACTAATTGCAAAGGGGAACTAATTTAATCCAAGAGTTATGTAACCATAAATCTTAATGCCTTATTAAGTTACCGGTTTTCTAAAAGCTTAGGCTGATAGAGAATGGGCCATACATGTATGTCATGCTATAACAATAACCAAAAATTAAACTAATAGTAAGATATGGACGGATAGAAAAATCTGGAAATCAGCTACGAAACTTGAATTGCCAAAAAAAAACTACGAAATTTCCAATCATTAAATCTTCTAAATCACAAGCCCAAAGAGTTCGCATTGACGTAACTAAGACTACTACTAAGGGGGCATAGAAGTATTTAAGACATTATTCATCCATCCAAGTCATAACCAAATGAAAATATTACTTAAGAGGTCTTTTGGAACATTGATCATATATTGGAACTTCTAACCAAGTTAATCTTAAGAAAAGGGATACCTTTAAAGAGCATTAAAGACTGGGCTAAGAATAATAACATTAATTTAATCTTGTCTCGGTGGGAAGAGAACTGGAAACCTAGAACCTACAAGATCTTAAACAAAGACAGATTGAAAACAAACACTGCACTCCTAATTCTAAGTAGATCCAAAAAAATTCAAATCCAGCTTGTAAAATACTAAAATAAAACTACTCTCGAAAATATTATTTATTAATCTCATCCAGTCAGATTTCCTCTTAATGCTTAGGGGAAGAGGCATGAAAACAATGGCATTAAATTATGTAAAATCCATATATCAAAACAACTATTTTAGAAGAAGAAAGAAGTATCCTAAAAAAAACACATGAACTTAGATGAATTTATGTATTAAGTGATAAAAAACATATGTATTTTCAATATGAAATCAAGATTAAGAAATAGCATAATGGCTTACCAGTTTTGGTACTAAGGCAGCCAGTGAACTGACACCAAATGATGATAAAGCCCCAAGACCAACTAAGGTATTCATGTTGGGAGACCCTCTAATAAGGCTTTTCAGGCCATCAACTATAAGTTGGCGCCCAGGGCCAAGCAATGTAAATAAAGACAGAGACAAATGGAATCCTGTGGAATGAAGGGCATGTAGCCATGAAAACTTGGCTCCAAGGAAATGAGAAAGATGGCCAAATAGGCATACAGCACATAATGCCCAAGAAACAGCGAGCCCACGACCTGTTAAACAGTGAGTTGCTATTGTCATTGCTTGCTCTGAGGTCCATAGCACATTATTTTACACTGAACTACTTCAGAGATGCCTACAAATAACTAAATGGAAATTGCGAACAAACACAACCAATGAAGGAAAAAGAAGGCATTTACCACTCTCTTTTAGCTGATTACGTTTTTGATCCATCTTCCTTTCAAATGCTTCAAAGAAATTTTCTCCGCTCGAATCTACAAATAAGCAAGCACCCATGTCCCCCATTCAACAATGCGAACATTTGAGATACAGAGACTATAGTAAGATATTCACCGAGTACAGCTGAAAAGTAACTACGTACAATCGATACAGCAAAATGATGTTTACATCGCATTAAATGTGATAGCTTTGAATGTTGAGTTGATGAGTCATAAATTCATTCACGTTAATGATAGCTTGAGAAGTATAAGAATATCACTTCAATCCAACAAGCTAACTTCCAAGATGCTTCAAATATTTACAAACTTATTCCACAATCATAAGCTTCATGAATGTATGCTTATGTATAAGCAAGGCGAACAGCCTTGTTGTATAACAGAACAAATAAAATTCAAAACTTTCTTGCTAAAAGACGATCTCACTCTACACAGGATCAAAAATAAAAAAATAAAAAAATAAAAAAATCACTGATTATCTTGTATGCTTAGTGTTGTTGCAGAGTTAGCTATGTGCCTTTTTTTCTCCCTAGCATCTTAGTTTCAAGAGGAAAGATACAATATTCCTGGAATTGGATCCAATCACCTAAGTAAATACTTGCATGTCAATGTCTAAAATGCTAAAACCCAAAATGTATTAAAACATGGGCATGTCAAACATCAACAAGATACATTTTAGAAATTCATATAGTTCAGGATACAAACATTTCATACATTCTTCTAGCAATGGTAAGTTTCATACCTACAAACTAAAAACTAAAATATTTGATACTTTTATACTACATCTACGAATTTTGAAGGAACAAACTGCATATATCTATCACGTTTTGCATAGTATGACGTGCTTCTTTTCATCTTTTTCATGAGCTTAAAACCAAATGTAACCTTGTTGAAATTTATGACAAAGCTTCATCATGTGTAAGTCAATAACCATGTCCCCTATCTGAACTTAGTAAAGGATACTAAACTGTTGTTAAGAGACCACAGAGACATCTGATCTCAAGCAGTCAATACACAAGAGCTAGTTCTGGATCTTCTAATTGTCAATCATATTCAAGGATATTCATAATGTAAGGATAGAAGTCTAGATATTTAAACATCCCAAGGGATAGTTTAAGACATTAGTTGAAACTATATTCAAAGCCTTATATATTTAATATATAGATAAAATTTATGAGCGAGTTGCCCAGTTTATAAAACACTAGATTAAACTTCAACTGGTAGACAAAATATAGGAACCGTTCCGCTTGCTAGCAATTCAACATTGTATCCTAAAACCAAGGAAGCCCAATTTTATATACTATATCTTCTCGCATGACCCCCATATAGACTGTCTCTACTTAAAGAACCCCTAGAGAATTAAAATTGACAAAATAAAATTTAAAAAGAACTATCATAATCTACAACTTTCGAGCATAATATAGAACAGCACTTATGAAGAATCATGCAGGTGAATTTCTCCATTAACGAGGGATTCAAATATTGCCTGAATCACACAACCATAATGATGCATAAAAGCATTCTCAGTAGAATTTGTCCCCAAAACACGCAGCCATTAGATGAGCTACAAACAAATTCAATCGACATTTATGTAACAAACTTATAGAATTCAGGAGAAACTTATAGCTCATTTATGTAACAAACTTATAGACCAAATTCCAGAGAAACTTATAGCTTGTTTTTTATAACTTCTCAATGGCTACTTCTTTATATAACAAAATTTATGCCAGAAACACCCAAGAAAAACTGATAATGAATGAATGAATTGATCAACAATGAAATACTGGAGCAAATTTGAACGAGATCAGTAAATTTAAATCACGAAGAAACATATCCAAATAGCTAAGAAATAAATTTCATGTCCAAATTATCAAACGGAAAGCACTGAGTTTATCAGTAAGAAGTTAGAATTACAGGCTCCAATGAGTTGAAGATATTTATAAAAAATTAAAGGTAACATAGAATTTGCATAGCTCCTCAGCAAATAGAGTCATTCTTTTTTACGGAACAAAATCTTAGCATGAAATGCAATTGAATATAATCTCACAAAGTTGACAGAATACTCTATGTTTCTTCAAAACTGCTTATAGAAGGGGAAATAAATCAACTAGAGCAATTGTTAAACTGTAGCAGTAAATGTTGCTTTCAACAGTCGATACATATTACAACTGATACAGTAAGCTTTGTAAGCAACCTCATTTAACTGATGTTAGTAAACATTTTTCTTTGACAACATGAATTGTGCAGCAGTAAATTATTTTAAAAGCATGGGCTGCTTGGTGATAGAAATGCATCCTTCCAACAAATCCACCAACAGTAGCCGCTGATCTCACCTATTGATGGAGAAACTATTCATTAAACTTGACTCTCACACCTATGTTTTTGCATAAAAGCTTTTTGAGCCTGCTTACATGAAAATGTCCATAACTTTAAAAAATCAGGGTAACAAGGACATACCATGAAGGAATATGGTTGCTCCTTACAAGAAATCCTTTGCATTTTTACAATGGAATGTCTCTTGCAGTGGATCCCTCACCTGCCAATTACCCACCAAGCCTCGCATAAGTCATATAAGAGCCTAAATTCAGTCCAGTGCCTCCTCTCAATTACAACTCCAATAGGTTCTTAAGGGATATTAATAAGGGATAGATACATATATATTCTCTTTTTGACTTATTTATTTGCCTAAACAAATAAAGATAAGAAATACTTCAAAAACAAAAAGGAGTCTAGGTTGGAGTCTTTTTTAAAAATTTACTTCCATAGATACTAGTAAAATTACTTACGTCATAGAGTAATTGTCTAAAGGGACTCTTAAGAAACAACGTCATAGTGGCCTCTTTATCACATAAGTTCCTTCCATTTCGTTACCTATTAAAAACACACAAAAAATGTTCCTACTACTTGGCGATTAATGGTTTTGGGTAATCAGGTTCTTTCTGATTTCCCCATTATTCCTTTCTTCTCATCTGTATCTTTTTCTTCGATGTTCTATTTTTAGAGAATCTCTACCGATATTGAAAAAATTTCGACAAATTGGAGTTAATTGAAAAAGTAGATTTTCTAGCCCCACACAATCTCATAGAGAAACCTTCATGGAGCCAATATAGACAAAGTAAATGTGAAAGTCGGTATTCTAGAAGTCTGACAAGGCATAGGACTTGTATTGCGTCAAAGTACTTGGCATCATAGTGTATGTACAACACCAAGCACCAATCAGTTTCCACTTATGATATAGGGCTGCAATTATGTGACTCGATCATTCAACCGACTCACTATGTAATACAATGGTTCAATATTTATGAATGTTAAATACAGTGGGTCAATCATAGTTTGAAATATTTAGAGTTGAGGGCCATTACAATCTAATATTTCTTAAAATATTGTACATATATTTATACTACATCAATAACTTATTTCACATTTTTAATAAACACATTATCATTATATTATAGCTTACATTTTTACTATCGAAAATTTTATAAATTTAATGGTTCAGAAACTTTGAAATAATTCGTATGATTTAGGGTTATCTCTGTTCAGCTATAAATGATTCAAGTTGAGGGTCACGCACTCATCCTAACCCATTACACCCCTCGTCTCAAAAACTAACAATAATAGGGCATGGAGAGCATGCCATGCAAGGATTCTTGTAATGCAACCATATATGACATCATCCCAATATCATGGTACTCAGGAAAAAATAAAAAGGTTCTGTAATTGGGCTGCAGGGGTAGTACGGGTTTCCTACGACTGTATGCCATCAAATTCAACTTAGGTAGCAGTAGTAATGTACTTTATTCCCGATCTACAACTTTAAAAGATATGGCAGTTGCAGCTTGCGCATATGCTCGAGTCAAAATATCCAAGAACAACCAATATTACCAAACTCTAACCAGTTACATACAAAATAATTCTTTTTTTAAATAAGTTGCATCCACAAATTGTTTTTAGGGCCACCCAAGCATATTTTTGGCAAAATATGTGCATTCTAAGTTTTCACAGTGCATCATATTTTTGTCACTGGGTTTAACCATGGCCTCTTGAAAACAACTCTAATCAAGAACATCATTAAAAAATTGAATTGATAGATGTAATTATGGAAGTAATATCAAAATGATTGATAAATTCAAAGTAGTTGGGGAAGTTAAAACTACATACAGAAAAGAACTCACCTCGAAAATTAGATTTAAACCCACAACTAGTCAAATGATTCGCAAGTTCAACTCCTAAATTCTTTTGCCAGTTCGGTAAAACTTTGGCTTCAGATACAGGCCATACCACCGCTGTCTCAGTTGTAAGATTGACACTGGCAGAAGACACCTGTGGCTGTCCATACACATAATTCGGTGACTAGCATATTAATATATTATAAGAAAAAACTTCTAATGAAATAATAAAATATGGATAGTTGATAATAATAACAATATCAAAAAGATTAACTAACTAAATGCGTAATGTATATCATTAGCTTTCAAAACCTACTAGGTTTATTTCACAAAGTAAATTTAGGCAGTTAACATTATAGAGTAAATATAATCTGACTTTATACAAAAAAAAAATTTACCAATGATCACAATAAAGAGAATTAAACTGGGCCATCAAAATAGTTGAGCATCAAAACTGGGCCATCAAAATAATTACCTGGATTACATATTCATAACCTAAACAGAAATGCAATTTCAGGATGTCAATTTCGAAAGGGGGACTTGGGATTTCAAAAATCTAGACTTTTCCCACTTAAACTATTACAATTTTTTTTAATCAACAAACAAATTGAGAATCATAAACATACAATGATACATGTAAAACACTCACTTGACTTTCTAAAATTCTCTTCACACTAGCTGCACACCCCCCGCATGACATCCCCTGAGACGTAAACACCAGAAACTATTAGAGAAAGCTAAAAATAAACCAAAATAAACACAACACTTGATACATATACATATAGAAAGCGCTTACTCCAACATCCAGAATTATAACATCAGAGGATGACTCGAAACCATCAAGAACCGAGCTCGCCTTCTCCTCTAGGGCACCATCTCCGCCACCGCCGCCACTACCGCCGCCGCCAATTCCCCCAACACCGCCACCACCGGTGGCAAAGGAAGCAGCGGAGCTCGAAACACACTGCAACCTAGAGCGGACCGGATGTACCACCACGGCGGACAAACTCCTCAGCGAAGAAGGCGGAGATGAAGTGAATCCGCGGAGTGAATGGAGGTTCCTGTTGAAAATTCTTCGGCTGAGTTGACTCTGAATTGAGCGAGTGGCTGAGAAATGGCAGTGGAGGTATAGGGTTTTGGATATGGTTAGTAGAGTGGTGGTTGTGGTTGTAGATAATGCATACTCCATTGAAGATACAGAAATAAGCTTCGATTGTAGAGAGAGAACCAAAATCCAATTCCCACTTTCTCTCTCTATATTGCTAAACTATATATATATATATATATATATATATATATATATATATATATATAACTCCTCCTCTATCTTTCTCTCTCTGCGTTTTATGTGAACCTTCGGAATTTGACCAGCAAATCTGCAATGGATATATAGCCTGGAGTTTTGATTTTTGAGTTCTTATACTGACGCACGTTTTATATATTTCATAATTATTGATTTTTCGACTCTGCTAAATGCACGTGACTTGGCAGATCCACCTACTTGGGTTGGTGTGAGCTAATTTTAGTCATTTTTCACTTCTTATTTTTGGTGCAATTAGTTATTTTTCACATTAGGGACGGTTTGAAAATGACTTATTTTAAAATGACATATAAATTATTTTAAATTGTGATTTATAAATAAAAATATTTAATATTAATTTAATTTATAAGTTAGATATTAAATTAAAATAAGTTATAAAAGTGTTCAATTGATTTAAAAGTTAAAATCAAATAGAAGATTCTTAAAAAAATATTAATAAAAGAGAAACAAAATAATAAAATTAAATTTTAATTAAACTAATTTATTTTAATATAATTTATAAGTTATTTTAAAATATGTTATAAATATTTTTAAAATTTATCTTAAAACTCAACTTATAAATAAAAAATAAATCATTTCAAACATGTATCAAATGACTTATAAGTCATTCCGAACGACTTTAAATACGATCATTTGTCCCAAATACTAATATCTACACTTCTTCTTTATGAAAATTTATAATTATAATATTTTTTATATGCAATTTACATGAAGTGGTACAAAATTATTGGCCTTTTATTATCTTCATTCTTGTTTCTTTTAATAGGGTAAAATGTAATTTACTACCTATGGTTTAAACATTTTTGTATTTAGCTACCTGTGATAAAAAAAAGTCGTAAATTTACCACATGTGGTCTATGTTTTAATTTTTTAAATTACCTCATTTTACTAATTAAAAATTAAAAATTAGACCATTCTGTTAAATTAACTAAACTTCTGTCAAATTGTTTTGAACTTTTTCCTATGCGGCATGTAAAAAAACGAAAAGAAAATAACCTGGATGTTGATGCTTTAAAAGGTGTTCAACCGATTTTCTAGGATAGAAGCAGGATAGATCTTGAAACAAATCTTAGAAATAAAAATAAAACCGCCTAAATCTTATCTGAAATCGGTACCAGTTGGATCATTATCTCTAGAGCCGTGAGCGGTTGATCAATTTTCTAGAAAATTAATATAATTATTATTTTTATTATTATTTTATTATTTTTATTATTATAATCATTATTTTATTATTATTATTATTATAATCATTATTTTATTATTATTATTATTATTATTATTATAATCATTATTTATTTTTATTATTATTATTATTAATAAATTATTAATAATAAAAAAAATTAAAAAACCGATATAGCTTAGAATTAGGGTTCGGTTTTTTTAGAAAACCATAAAAAAGCAGAGGCAAAGCAGTATTGAAAAAGCCAGAGGTATATCTGGATTTTTTGTATCGAACCGGATCGAAAAAACCGAAAAAAATGAATACCCCTAATGCGCCTACTTGGTTGATTGATGATCTTCATTAATCACTGCCATCTTGATTTCCACCATCAATATCGACGTCCTCTCTAGACTTCGAACAGCTCTCCACTGTCGCCGCCCAATCCCTCTCCAACACCACCGCCCTGTTCACCATCTTTACCCCCATTGACAACTCCCTCCTCACATGCCCGTCTTGCTCCGTCTATTTCTTCCAAGAGCATTTCGACCCTGGGTTCTACCGCCTCCCATCTTCTTCTGTCCCTTACCTTCGACACCAAAATACAAACTCTCTCCTCAAATCTCCACTACCTTCTTCCCAAATATCAGTTGTCTAACCCTAACTTCCACCATATCATCTAACATCACCCTCTTTGTCAATGCGCCCAAATCACCCGCCCAAATCTCTTCCAAAGATTTAGAAAGAGAGTTTTCTGGTTAGAGAGAGAAACATGGAAGAATAATATGAAACTGAAAGGCCTCAATCTTGCCCAAGTATAAAGATTCAAGAATCTCAAAATTATTATTAAATGACAAAGTTTATATTCGGATTTGGTCGACGGAGGACAGTTGACGAAATGTTTAGAAATAGGAATAAGAAAATAGTGGCGTTGTTGTTGGAATGGTGGAGGACAGTAGGCGGTGGGCGGAGGAGAAGAAATCGGAAATACTTTCCCTGTAACAACATAAAGATCAGAAGGGAAAGGGCAAAAAGGGGAAAAAAAAAAAAAAAAAAAAAAAGGGTACAAAAAGAAAAAATAGAAAATAGAAAAATCTGTCACTCTTTTTTATTATTTTTTTGGCCACTTCATTATTTCCTCATTTTTATCTTATCTTTTATTTTATTTTTAATGCATCAAGTTAACGGCTGTTTGTTCTTTTAACAGAATGGTCCAATTTTAATTTTTTAATTTGTTTAATGAAATAATTTAAAAAATTAAAAATTTAGTGACTTAATAAGTAAAAATTGGCATCTATAGTGGACAAATCCTTAGTTTTGCCAAAAAAAAAATTTACACCTTAACTTAATTCTGTTCAACTTAAGAGAGAGAGGCAGAAGTATCCACTCGCCTAAAACTTAATAGTGAATGGTGTCTCTAGTTTTTATGCAATTAACCATAATGCCTTCTTATATTAATACATGAGCAATTTTTGGTATTTTGCTTTTATATACTCATTTTTAGCAACTTTCTAGCAAAATCAATTTATTTTTTTTATAAAATCCCTTGGACCAAAACATTTATGTTTAAATATGTCTTGTAAATTTCAATAGGCATAACAAAATCCAAAAACTAATACGAGTTTTAACAAGCCATATATATTCAACATTTCATTTCAGACCATAATAACATGCCCAATGTCAAATTAATATTTCTGGCTTCCATTTTGGTTCATATTATTTCTCTTGGCATCATAAGAAGAGTTGCTTCAAGAAATGGTAGGTAAGGGAATGATATATATATATATATATATATATATATATATATATATATATATATATATATACTGTGGGAAAACGAAGCGTAATCCTTAAATAAGCATAGCAAATAAGATAATTTTATCAAAACGGCGTAGTTTTGATAATGTCTGTGATGACATTTTTGTAAATACCATGCCATCGCGTCTTATCAAAACTACGTCGTTTTGATAAAATTACGCTATTTACATATTATTTAAGCGATTACGCTTCTAAGCTTTCCATATATATATATATATATAGAAAGGATCAAGTAGGATTCTTAAATAGCAGAACGCCTTAAATAATAGAATTTTATCAAAGCAGCGTAGTTTTGATAAGACGCGTAAGATTTTTGTAAATACGCGGTGGCGTGGTATTTACAAAACGTCATATGTCTTATCAAAACTACGCTGCGTTGATAAAATTCTATTATTTAAGATATTCTACTACTTAAATGCCTACTCTTGATATATATATATATATATATATATATATATATATATATATATATATATATATATATATATAATCAACTAACAAATGTACTCACCATAAATTTCAAATTTCTATTTCACAACATGGCAAAGTATGGATATTTTGGTAGGAGAATTAAATTCCAACATACAGAAATCCTGCCTGAAAAAAGGTGAGCAAATGCAGCACCATTTTGATATCAGCCTCTAACTGTCATATGGAAATACTTTCCCAGTTTATGGAACATCACATACCACCAGATTTTTATGCCAAAGAAGATTTATGTTGTAAACATATAAAAAGAATAAAGAACATATATGTCATAGAGAGCGAGAGAGTCATCACCATCGGATGCTAAATATCTCAAGTCCTCGTATCCTCCAAGGCAATTTTTCCCCAATGCTACTGGTAAAAAGATGCAGAGCATTACTTTATGGGGTTATATTGATCAGACACACGCCTTGGGGGTAGTTTCCGGAGAATGAAAAGGACCAGTGCAGATGGTAAAATCTCCACCATCTGGAAGAAAAAATAGGACACCAAAATAAAGAAATGAAGAACAAGTCCTAGCCTATTAAGCTTAATCCATTATATATTTACTATGACCGCAATCTATCATCACTCTACTTGGGTATGTTAAATATGCACCAGACTTTCACAGTACTTGATAGGAACTCAGGCCACCAAATAATACTTCATGTCAACTCTAAAACTTAGGATCAGTCCATTTATTTCAGAATGCCAAAGGTTCAAACACATGCTCAAGGATTGTTCAAGTTTAGGTAGGTAAGTCCTACTCTTATGAGTAAACCAAGAAAAAACCTTCTTACAATCTCACAAACCCTCTTCCTCCCAGAATTAAACCATCACATGTTCAATGCCTGTCATTTTTCTTTTGATAAAAAAGATACTTACCGTGTAATACATCAGATCTAAAACTGAATGGTCCAGGACATCAAAATCAACATCCTCATTGAATGCAGAGAGAGCGACCTAGGAAGAAAACATATTAATGTTTAACTGCACATGAGGGGTATAGATGACATTCATTTATGCAGAAAGATCAAAAGAAACTCACCACAAAGCATCTTATCAAGAAACAAATGCAACAAATTCCTGTCACAAAGCCAACCTGCCATTTATTAGACATGGAGATACATTTAGGCCGGCCACAAAAGATTACATGGTTCATATAGCACTAATGTTTTACTGAACGCATTGGTTGTTGCAATTTCTTTCTGGTAATTTATAGTGGTGATCTTTCCTCTGCCACAAGTTAACATTGTACATGTATGTACGGAAGGACAACAATAAGGAATTTTGAAATGAAAGGTCACAAATTCTATAAACATTAGCGACTTTATTTTTTAAGATAATGGAATAAGAATTTATTGATGAAGATAGAATACATTACAATTCATGTGGAGAACTTACAGAACTTTTTACAAACAGTAATCAGAAGCAGAAGTTGATGCTGTAAACTAAAGTTTTATTGTAGAAACTGTTGGTAAAAATCCAATCAGTAACCGTCTTTAAATGCTACACAACTGAGCTAAATGTAATAGCCTACATATAAAAACACCCAAGGAAAAAGATAATACAAACATTCTCAAGGCAGATACCTCATGCAGCTTCTTCTGGCGACCTCTCGATTCAATGGGAAACCTTCGCAGCATGACAAACAACCTATATGGAGATTAACAAGGTAAGATGCTGATCACATAAGAGCTTGTCGTCAAACTTAAAACAAGGACCAGAATTGTTACCTCCCACCATATACCATGAAACCTAAAGCAGCGCAGAATGATATAACTGCAGAAGAAGACTTTGAATTTTAAATGCCACAACAGCAACAGTTAAAACTTTCAAACTGATTTTCAACCTTTTTACATGTCCTCTTTTCCTTTTCGATAAGTCAAACACTATATAAGTTGAGAAAAGATTAATGAATCAGGACATATATTGAATAAAAATTGATCCAGTGCAACACCATAGATTCTAACAATTATGACCTGCAAAGAAGAGTCTAGCCACTTTGACTGCAGCAGAACTTCGACTGATTCGCATATAAGTCCAGATACACACCTAAAATCGTAGCAGAATTTTCAGGAAAAAAATGAAAACGGTTATAACATGGAACAGATATATCTAGGGATAATTTTTTCTAAAATCTGGTAAAACTGAAAGGACTTCAAGGTCTTGCCTGTGTAATGTATACAAGTCCAATGATGATAAAGTACGCAGGTCTGTGTTTGTCAATGGGAAGGCTTCTTGCCTGAGAGAATTATAAAATTAACTAATAAACATTAGCTTTAACATGTTAATTACTTGTTACGTAAGATATAAAACAATAAGAATCCTTGCAACACAATTACCTGATGATAAATCTCAGCCCAAAATAAAACAAATAATGAATATGTCGAGAAAAAGAGAAGACCGGGAAGATCCAGAATTATTATATCAAATGCCTGTATTCATAAACAGTGTTGCAGCTGACAAAAATTAACCGGTCAGGTCACAAAATTGAAACAGAATCATAGAATAGAAAAGGTGAACTAAAACTTGTCTCCAAAATGTAAGGAAATGAAGAAATATGTAACCTTTCCAGTTACATCCATTACAATCTGTTAACACCCATATAAATTTATTCAGCACCTAACTATGGATGGGTAGTTAACTTAATCTCATCTGTTGCTACTTGCTACAGTTAAACAAATCTGATATGTATTTTTTACATGACATGTTGTCTAATCCACAATGCAGTCTCACTGGAATTACAATTTTCCAAGCCAGATATTTGCGTAAATTGAGGTATGTGAATTGAATGATAAGTTTCACCCAAGCATGAATTAGAAAAAATTGCATGTTCAATATTAAATGAAGCTGAAGAAAACTAACGTTTGGTGTGATATGAAACACACTCCTGTAGAGTCCAAACTGGACAGCCCTTACTGTCAAAAAGAGAATTTTCAAGTGTCAGATTATTTCACAAAAAATATACATACTATCTTAACAAAGTAGATGCATCCTTACTTCCGTTAACGGCAAAATTCAGCAAGTGAAAAACTTTTTGAGTTGTCCAACCGTATTCCGGTACTCTCAATTGAATGCGAATTAATTGCACCTGGAGATCGAAAGAAATAGTCTGAAGCAAGTAGAGCAATAAAAAATGGTTGTATTTACAGTCCTTCATTTTGAATCATTCAATGTCATGCCTTTTAGAGTCAAGTCAAACCACTAATAATTATTCCCAAAAACTTAAAACAAACTTGTCCTACGATTCCTCTTGCATACCTAAAATATACTACAAATTAATGAAGAACCAAATACAACTGTGAAACTGTCTCAGCTCATTGGGTGGGTGACTTTAGCAAGCCGGATACAGTGATTTCCCTCTCAATATTTGACCCATCAGGTCGGTTACCATTAATTTAACTTCATGGTAGTAGGTTAATTGACCTAATTTCATGCTAATCATTTCTTATATAATTCAAATATACAAAGGAAAAAATTAAAAAAAGTCTCCTATTAATCGAATCAAATTTATGTCAATATTGTAATAAAATAAAATAAAAATCTACATATTATTAATTTATTTCCTGAATTTTTTTTGGGGGTGGAAAGAGGAAAAGAACATATCAATGCAACTAAAGAGACGAGTGCATAAGCTGCACAAAGAGCATAGAAAATGTCCTGTTGCCATTCTTTGGACTCTTCAATCTTCCACCATTTCAATAAGCTACTCCTCCCTCCTCCTCCTCCTCCTCCTCCTCCAATATAACTTTCTGTATCATTACTAAACACAAAACGCTGCGTTTTCATCATAAACGCCATTGATGAAAGCTACGAAAGAAACCCAATTATTAAAGCTCAAACTAACTGACTCTGATGTTCAGAGAGGGGGGAGGGAGGGAGGGACGGGACACGTGTAGGGAAGATGGGTTTTACACACACTGTCATGGGTATAACAGTTGAGTTGATTCGTTAATTTCGCAACAGAAATGCTGATTCCTCTGCCTCTGGTTTTGATTCACCAGAAAAATGATTATTATTCATAATTAATAATTAAACATTAAATAATTGATTTTATTGAAATAATTCCAACTTTAAAAAAAAACTTTTAGTTGTCACCCTATTTTAATACTCCCTCATTTTAAAATTGTGAAAAGTTTTAAAAAATGATTATATAATATTAGATATAATATCAATTATACATATTATTCTTTTATTAAAAAAAGGATTATTTATTAGGTAAAAAATAGTGATAAAATTAAAATTATATTTAATATTTGGGATAATATTAAGTAAGTAATTAATGATCATTTGAAATTGTCAAACGACTTAACTTATATTAAAGGGATGACAAAAATAATTTTTAAAACGATTTATATTAATGACACTAACGGATAAAGCTGTAAAATTTTGGGTTTATATCGATACTGAATTGTAATATAGATAATAATATTTTAAATTTTATTACCTCATATTTAATATTATAATTTTATAAAATTATCTCCTTTGATTAAATTTTGAATAGATAAATTAATTATGAAGCTTTTAACGTACAAAATAATCAGGAAAATATACATTAAAATATATTTCCTCTAATTAAGGGATACAATCATCGGTATAAATTAACTATTTTATCCCTTATACATGATTGACTTATTTTATTAAAATTAGTGAGAATGAATAGCTTCGCAAAATATTTATACATTGTTTATGAACTTATGATATTGTATAAATTAAAATATTTATATTTATATTGTGATGACTTTTGTAAACTTATTTTATATATATATTTTTTGTCAAAATATATGTGTAGAGATTATAGGTAAAAAAAAAATATGTATTTTTACAATTTACTAATTTCGGTTTTTATAATTTTAAAAATATAATTGTATATATTTAATTATTAATTTTAAAAATTAAAATAAATATTTAATTTGAGACGGATGAAATATAAGATTATAAATTATTGAAAATGAAATTTTAATTTGCGTAACGTAATTGCACAACTTAATTATTAATATAAATAAATGGATGGCTTTGACAGATGTAGATTAAATAAGATTTAAATAAAATAATTTAATATTTTGTTGAAGTAGTGAATGTTACACAACTCTTATTTATTTTTCTTAGGAGTGTCCCACATAAAATTGGATCCCATGGCCAGAAAGAATGTCGAAAAAGATAAATAAATAAAATAAAATAAAAAGTGACAAAAGTTGTTGAAGACGGTTATTCTTTCATTTGGATTACAACTTCATAATTTATGCTCTTAAGAGGGAAACAGATAAATAAATTAAAAAAAATGAAGAGGAGATATATTCGCATAAAACATTAATTTAATAATCTCTCCGTTTCCTTAAAAATTAGTTTAATTTTATAATTTTGGTCAATTTAATAAATTTTAAAATTAAAAATTAAGCATTTATTTATATTTTCAAATATATAAAATTAGATTTCATAGGTAATAATAATTTAGACATAAAATTTTTATTTTATTATTATTATTATAGTTTTTCCACTTATATTTGCAAGAAAAAGGTATAAAATTTATTTTAAAAATAGTCGATTTGATTGAAAAAGTCAAATTAAGATTCATATTAATATTTTAAAGTCAAATTCAAAATTAATATAAATTAATTAAATTTTAGACATTATAATTTTAATGTAGACTATTCAAAAGTTAAATTAATCGCATTAATTTCAAATTAAAAATATATAAAATTAACTTTAAAAAGTTACACTTGATCTTATATTTAGAACAAAAGAATTAACATGTATGACAACTCAAATATAAATTTTGAAAATAAAAATAAATTGATATCAGTTAAAATTTAATGATTATTGTGACGCTCCCAAAATAGGTCCATTCCATCCAACCCATTCACGAGTGCCAAATCGTAGATGCGAAATAACTATAACTTTATTAATACATTTGTGTCGCAAAATACGACAACATATATCTTATGAGTTTAAATACAATTATTGTCTTACAGATAATATTCACACGCAAATAAATCTCCATCACAATTATTGATACATTATTTTACAAAAATGGTGAGGACTACTAAACAACTCTCTAGAACCTTCATTCCATAATCCCATTGAAGACTTCGCATTACATTTCTCGCCTCCTAAGAAGAAAAATGGAACAAAAAGGAAAAGGGTGAGCTCATTAGCCAAAGTAAAGAATATTATGACTAAGATAATATACAACAAATTATCGTTAGTCTTCAACGGAGAAAAATCTAATAGAATCTGATAAACAACCGGTTTTAAATCAATCTTCGCAATGAAAATAATAATTGATAGAAGAGTTAAGTAAAGAATGCAAACTACTATCTTCTATATATGAATTTAAAAGTTCATCGTCGATATTTTATCCACGTAACATCAATCATATATATATCGGAATCAAATATTCATCTTTGCACTACGGGCCAAAGATATTCATCGATTAAGTCGTGTTCATCTAAACACTGTTCATCTTTTGCATTTCACGGCCAAAGATATTCATCAATCATCATTCATCTTTGCACTACTGAGCCAAAGATATTCAATAATATCATCATTTAGGGTGAGGATGATGAAAAATATTTCAAAGAAAACGAATCCAATTGAAACAAAAGAATAAATATTAAGGATTCAGTATTTTAAACAATCCAAGTTCAAAAATACTTCATAAGTAATCGAGTGGAGTAAAATTCAAGAATGATCAAAACATGGATACAATCAAAGCTAGTATCCATAGTAGATATTTTGGACAAAAAGAAGAAATTTTATTTTTAAATTGAATAATCTCAGTATTCGTGAATAATTAAATATATATCGTGAATAGTCTTAGTATCATGAATAAGTAACTTTCGACACCAAAAGATAAAAATTTCACAAAAAACATCATCATGCTTCATTAATAGTACTCGTGAATAGTAACTCGTGAATAAGTAACTTCATGAATAGTAACCCCATACATGAAAAAGTTCCAAATTTGATAAAAAGTTCCAACCGATATTTCAAAGATAATGATATTGAAGAAATAATATCATTTTTGAATAAAATAACATCCCCTACCTCGAAAAGCAGTGCTTTTAGTTAAAACAGGATATAGGCTATGACTTGAACTTGCAAGTATAGCAATACTCAAAGTATACTCAAAATACTCACAAGAATACCCTCAATAATATAGAGAGAAAAAACTTCAGTTTCTGGTGTGATTTTCAATTCTAACCTAAGCACCATATTTATAGAAAAATGCTTAGAACATCAAAGTAGAAAATTTAATAAATTAATATTATAATTTTTCCACAACTTCATACACGCACACCAACAATCGAATTGACCTCCTAATCACATGTTAAATGAGTTTCAAAATGAAAAAAAACGTTTTTTGTAATTAAAAATATTTTAAACTTCCAAAAATTAATTATTTTGAGACTTGAACTTGATAATTTATAATAAATAGCCATTTTATCAGAAAATTCGAATCTCACGAATTTTTATAGGAAATTCAATTCTCTACATGTGACGCCCCCAAAATTATGTATACGTCACCCATCTTGGGTCGCCACTTACATGGTACATAAATTCAAGTACAAACTTAATTATACATCTGTCGTGTAACATACGACAATACATAAACTGAGAGTTCTAATAGGAATATTGTCATTTAGACAATATCCATACTCAAGGAGTCTTCATTACATTTATTGTCACACTATTTAATGTAGAATAGTGAGGACTACTAATGCTATCTTGGGACCATCACTCTTTTTCCCGACTCGTCAAATTTATATTCTCATTTCAAGAAGAGGACGGTGAAAGAAAGGGTGAGCTCAACTAGCCCGAAGAAATATTATAACTAAGATAATGCGAATAAATTATCAATAGTCTTCAACAATGTTAAAGCGATAAAATACAATAGACAACCGGTTTAAGCTGCGGATGAATATCTGATCCATTAAAAGAGTCAAGTAGAAAATAAAATCTACTATCTTTTAGGTTTTAAAAGGTTTTCATCAATTTTTATCACTAAGACTCGGTTTAATGAATAAACCACAATATCTAATCATCCTCGCCGCGGTCGAGGATTTTCGACCAAATTATCAATGGTCATGACTATCCGAATCACCCTGGTCATAATCATACCAAAAACTATCCATCATTGCATTACAGCCATCGAGGACTTTTATCACATCATTTATATCAAGCCCGTGATTATCCGAATGAACCACTGGTCATAATCATATTAAGTTCATCTATGCACGTAAAGCGAAGATAACTTTCAACATAATATAAACATGAGGATGATGACAATGATATAAGAATTCAATAAAACAAGTTCAAGAATTAATTTATCTAGGAACCAATAACATCCAAATTGTCAACATGATCTTGCTTTGTAGAGTAAAATTCAAGAATATCGAGAAGAATATTTCCATGAAAGGATACTTGATGAAGCTTGAATATCAAGGATATTCCACTAATTTCATGGAGTATAGAAGTCAAAGTTTTAACCAAGTGTGTATAATAAAGAATGGAATAACAAAAGAAATCACCATGCATGCAGTACTTGGCATAGGCAGTTATTCCAATGAGAATAATAATAACGGAACCAAAGTCGGTGAAATTCACCGGCAAGCGGGATGTTCAAATGAGAATAATAAGTGCGGAATAATAAATAATGGAACCGGTCCGGTGTAAAACACACAGATGAGGATATTAAAGCAGAATAATAATAAAAAGGCGGAACCGGTCGGTGTAAAAACACATGACAGGATATTCCAGCGAGAATAATAAAGGCAGAATAATATAAGGAGTTCACCAAGTATAGGGGAGTCCGCATATCTGAGTTATTCCAATGAATAAATAAGAATGGAATAACATAAGGATTTCACCAAGTATAGGGTATCTGGCGATATCAAAGTTATTCCAATAGAATAATAAAAATGGAATAATGAAGTTCTCTTCGTGAATAAGAAAGAATAACACCCCTTACAGATACAACAAATAATATCCTTACCTTTGAAAGAAAGCTGGATATAGGAGTAGTAGGGAAGCGGACTTCTCTTCTTCTTTCTCTCTATAGATTTTTCTTTATAGCTCCTCTCTATAATTTCTCTCTATAATAATGGCTCTAAAGCTTTGGTGAATTGGTGAGAAATGAAGAAGAATGAGCTTCTATTTATAGAAAACTGAAAGTGGCTCTTGGTCTTAATGAAGGGTCAAAATGACTCTTGGTAATATCGAAGAGACAACTTACTATTAAAATCTTAAATCAACGATCCTTATTGATTTTACTATTATAATTTCATCCAACTGAATTTGAAAAATTAGCATACATGAATAGTAGCTCGTGAATAGTAACTCATGAATATAAGTAACTCGTGAATAGTAACTCAAACACAAAAAGTGTCCCAAATACTCGAAAGTGAACAATACTAGAGTGAATAGTAATTTGGTGAATAGTAACTCGTGAATAGTAACTCATGAATAGTAATTAAAAAAGCGCCCCGAATACCCGATTGAACAATATAACCTCCGGACATCAATTACCATCGAAATAAATGTTTAACACAAATAATTTCAAAGACAATGGAACTATCAAATTCATCTTTAATCAAAGACAAACTTATCCATCATTAATATCATAACTCACAATATTTATGACGGTCGTTCCCGAGAAGAGGGGCTTTTCAATAAGGATTTCTTCCTATGGCAAGGCAATTAGGTGACCAAACCTCTCCTCGATGTGAACTTCTAGACATTGTAAATATTGCAATTTAATAATGTGAATAACTTTGTCGTCTCAATTATTGATTTAATAAAATAACATATTATGCACGTAATCTTGTCGTGATAATTGAATCAATAATATGAGAGATATGATGTGGCGCCCCAAAATAGGTCCATTCCATCCAACCCATTCGAGTCGCCAAATACATGATACGTAAATAACTACAACTTTATTATTACAACATATAAAGCTGTGAGTTTAAATACGAGATATTGCCATCTAGACAATATCCACACGCAAATAAATCCCCATCATAATTATTGATACATTATTTTACAAAATGGTGAGGACTACTAAACGACTCTCTACAGAACCTTCATTCTATACCCAGACTAGTACTCGCTACATTACATTCTCGCCTCCCGAGAAGAAAAAAATGGAACAACAAGGAAAAGGGTGAGCTCAACTAGCCCAAGTAAAGAATATTATGACTAAGATAATATACAACAAATTATCGTTAGTCTTCAATGGGGGAAAAATCTAATAGAATACAATAGACAACAAATTTTAAATCAATATTCGCGATGAAATAATAATTCATTAGAAGAGTTAAGTAGAGAATGCAAACTACTATCTTCTATATATGAATTTAAAAGTTCATCGTCGATATTTTATCCTGTAACATCAATCAATATACATCCGGAATCAAATATTCATCTTTTTGCACTACGTGCCAAAGATATTCATCGATTAGTCATGTTCATCTAAACACACATTCATCTTTTGACTACGGGCAAAGATATTCTTCAGAAATCATTCATCTTTGCACTACGAGCCAAAGATATTCCATAATATCATCATTTAAACCCGAAGATGATGAAAAATATTTTTAAAGAAATGAATCCGGTGAAAGAAAATGACAAGGATTAAGGATTAAGGATTCGTACTTTGTTTTATCCACGTCAAAAATACCTTAAAAATAATCATAGGGGTGTAAAATTCAAGAATGATCAAAACATGGATCTGATCAAAGCTAGTATCCGAATAGATATTTTGGACAAAAAGAAGAAATTTTATTTTTGGTGAATAGTCACAGTATCGTGAATAGTCTTGAGTATCGTGAATAAGTAACTCAAACAATTTAAAAGATAAAATTTCCAAAAAACATCTTCACGACTTACGTGAATAGTACTTCGTGAATAGTAACTTCGTGAATAATAACTCATGAATAGTAACTCGTGAATAATAACTCATGAATAGTAACCCGACGTGGAAAAGTTCCAAATTTGATAAAAGTTCCAACCAATATTTCAAAGATAATGATATTGAAGAAATAATATCATCCGAGAAGAAAATAACATCCTTACCTCGAAAGACAAGACTTCTTAGTTGAACACAGGATATAGGCTATGACTTGAACTTTACACCGTATAGCAATACTCAAAGTATACTCAAAATACTCACAAGAATCGCTCGATAATATAGAGAGAAAACTTGATTTACGGTGTGATTTTCAATTTAACCTAAGACCCTATTTATAGGAAATTGCTTAGAACACAAAAGAAAATTTAATATAATATTAATATAATTATACAAATTTTCCTTAGCCCACCTTTTGGTCAAAACACCAGCCACACATGTTAATGATGTCAAAAAAAAAATACAAAAACGTTTTTCTTAACAAAAATAATTTAAACTCCAAAATCAATTCACTTTTTAGATATCAAAACTTCAATAATTCATAATAAATAGCCCTTTTATCGAGAAAATTTGAATCTCATGAGTTTTTATAGGAAATTCAATTATATACAACTTTGCGAAGAAAGTTTTTCCAAATTCCAAACGAAATTGACCGAAATCCACAAGCAGACGATTTTACAATTTATAATCAAATTTCATTCAATAAATGGGGTCCAATGAGCATGTTTAACATGTTTTAAACATTTATTGCAACAAAAATACTCTTCCTCCTCGTATACTCATATATCCCACATTCGTTGTAAAAATATCACCATTATTATATTATTAAAATATAATAATATATTTAAATGAATTATTTTATCGAGAAAAAGATAAAATTTTAATTTTCAACAATTGTCACATTAAAATTTTCTCCATCTATATCCACATAAAATTAATATATTACGAGAATCACAATATTGACAACTGCGCAGTTCGAGGAAAGGGCTTTCCGATAAAATTTCTCCTTCTTGGTGTATGATTAGGTGACCAAACCTCTCCTTGTACGTAACTTTCAGACATTGCCAATAATGTTATCTAATAATATTATTAGGATAATATGAATTATTGCTTCGATAATGAAAATATTGTGTAATGACAATTATTGAAACAACAACAATATAAAATATCAACGCAAATGAATTATTAAATCAATAAAATCTTTGAGCGAAGAATTATCGTAACAATTATTGAGTAAAGTGTCTTCTCACGTAAGAATCAATAATTGGTGCAATACTGGTGTCTTCCGATTCAACAACGGCGTATTAGTGTGTTTTTAACCACCGGGTATTCCAACAAGATAATTGGTAACAACTACGCCAGTTATTTATAAACAACTTATATTTGTCGTTTTCTTCATCCAATCGCTTTTCACATGGGCCCAAAAAGATCTTGGTAAATGCATTTAATATTCCCTGACAAGATTTGAATATTCCACGACCAAACGAATATTCCCAAACAATAATGAATATTTTATAACCACTTGTTTATTGAAATATTTGCGTATTTTACCCATAACTATCCACATTAATCAAATCGACCCTTACTATTTCAAAATAATAAATAGAGGAAAATAAATTTTATTTATTAATAATTTGGGGTCTTACATATGATGCAGCAATTACTGTAGCAATAATGCAGTATAATTGAGTGACTTCTTACGTAAGCATCAATAATCAATCTGGTGTGTTCTTATGCAACCACGCGTATTCATCGTACTTTTTTACTACCTAGGGTAGTTCAGCGAAGATCAACCAGTAAAACCTCGTAGTTATTTTCATAAAATATTTTTGTCATTTTCTAACTACGACAGGTTCTTACATTGTGGGTCCATCGATGATTATTGTGTCGTCGTACGAATATTCCCCGACAAAAAGAATATTCCCCGATCAATCGAATATTATATAACAACTTGCATACTTTGCAAAATTTTCAAATACTACCCCCAACTATAACATTATCTCAAATCCACACCTTAATATTCAAAAAAAATATTTCGAGAAATTTTAATCTTTATTTATAAAATCTGGGGTCTCACACTACAACTTTGCAGAAGAAAATTTTTCCAAATTCCAAATGAAATTGGCCAGAAATCCATAAAGCAGACGATTTTACGATCTATAATCAAATTTTGATCAATAATTGTGTCCACCAACACACAAAATATGTGTTAAACATTTAATGCCACAAAAATACTCTTCCTCCTCATATACTCATATATCCCACATTCATTATAAAAATATCATAATTAATATATTATTAAAATATAATAATATATTTAAATGAATTATTTTATCGAGAAAAAGATAAAATATTAATTTTCAACAATTGTCATTTTAAAAATTTGTCCATCTATATCCACATAAAATCAATATTTTCCTCATCATATAAATCAATAATTAATTATTCACAAATAATATTACTGAATCACGATCTTGACAACCGGTAGCTTCAGGAAAGAAGGGCTTTCAATAAGGATTTCTCTTACAAGCCTTGATTAGGTGACCATATCTCTCCGTGGAAAGCGTAACTTTCTAGACATTGCCAATAATGTTATCCAATAATATTATTAGGATAATATGAATTATTGCTCAGATAATAGAAAATCTTGTGTAATGACAATTTATTGAAACAACAATAATATAAAATATCGATGCAAAGATTATTGAATCAATAAAATAAAATCTTGAATAGTAATTATCGTAACAATTATTGAGTAAAGTGCCTTCTTACGTAAGAATCAATAATTGATGCAATATGGTGTCTTCTTCTTCAACAACGCGTATTAGTGTGTTTTAACCACCGTGTATTCCAACAAAGATAATACTTGGTAACAACTTCTGTACCGTTATTTATAAACAACTTATATTTGTCGTTTTCTTCATCCAATCGCTTTTCGTTATGGGCCCATAAAGAATGGTAGTTAATCATACGAATATTCCCCGACACGATCTGAATATTCCACGACCAAACGAATATTCCCGACAATAATGAATATTTTATAACCACTTGCTTATTGAAATATTTGCATATTTTACCCATAACTATCCACATTAATCAAATCAACCCTTACTATTTCAAAATAATAAATAGAGGAAAATAAATTTCATTTATTAATACCTGGTGTTTCGAAAAGATGAGAATACCTCGCTTTCATTTCCGTTTCCAACTCCCCGGTCATTTCCTCAATAGCATGGTTTCTCCACAAAACCTTAACTTGTGGTATAACCTCGGTACATAGGACATGTTCTGTGACGCCCCCAAAATTAGGTATACATCACCCATCTTGGGTCGCCAATTACATGGTACAGAATTTAAATACAACTTATTAACATAAGCTGTGGTGTCAATACGACATAAGCTGTGAGTTTAAATACAAATATAAATCTACTAGATATTATACAAACTCAAACAAAAAGTCCTCATTACAATTATTATCACACTATTTCATGCGAATAGTGAGGACTACTAAAGCTATCTTCAGGACCATCACTCGTTTCCCAGACTCGTCCATTTATATTCTCATTTCACGAAGAGAACGGTGAAAGAAAAAGGGTGAGCTCAACTAGCCCAAGAAGAAATATTATGACTAAGATAATGCAAAATAAATTATCAATAGTCTTCAACAATGTTAAACCGATAAAATACAATGATAAACAAACCGTTTAAGCTGCGGTGAATATCGCAATCCATTAAAAGAGTCAAGTAGAAAATAAAATCTACTATCTTTTATGATTTTAAAAGGTTTTCATCATCATTATAGCCGAGACTCGACTTTAATAAATAATCCACATCATCGAATCACCCCCACTTACTCTGCCGAGGATATTCTTTAGTATCACGATCACAATTATTCACGCACTACTACCGAGAATAGTTGTGTATTCATTAATGGTCATGATCATGCCAACAATCGTCCATCAATGCACTACTACTACCGAGGATTTTTTTTTTACCACATCATTTGTAACATTACTATTATGATTACAACCGAATAATCCCAGTCATAATCATACCAAGTCCATCCATGCTCTGAGCCACAGATGACTTTAAAAAAAATATAAAAATGAGGATGATGACAATGATATAAGAATTTAATAAAACAAGTTCAAGAATTATTTTATCCAGGAATTTTTAACGTCCAAACTGTCAACATGATACTTCTTTGTAGAGTAAAATTCAAGAATGATCAGAAGAATATTTCCATGAAAAGATACTGGATGAAACGCAAATATCGAGGATATTCTACTAATTTCATGGAGTATAGAATTCAAAGTTTTAACCATTTGGGTATAATAAAGAATGGAATAACAAAAAGAAATCACCGTGCGATGCGATACTTGGCATAGGCAAGTTATTCCAACAGAATAATAATAACGGAACGGTCGGTGAAATTCACGCAAGCGAGGATGTTCCAGCAGAATAATAAAGATGGAACTGGATCCAGTGTGTAAAACACATGATAGGATATTCAACGAGAATGATAAAGAGCGGAACCGGTGTGTAAAAAACACACATGCATGGATGTTCCAACAGAATAATAATAAAGAGCGGAACCGGTCCGGTGTAAAACACATGCGAGCAGGATGTTCCAATGAGAATAATAGAAGAATGTCACCAAGTATAGGGTGGCCATGCGTATCACAAGAGTTATTCCAGCAGAATAATAAGCAATGGAATAACATAAGGATTTCACCAAGTATAGGGTATCTGGCGTATCTGAGGTTATGTATAGGGTATGCCACTTTTACAAGGAGTTATTCAATGTAATAATAGTGAATGGAATAAATGAAGTTCTCTTGAAGAAAAGAATAACACCCCTTACCGTAAAAAGAAGGCTGAATATAGAAGTAGTGAAGTAGCGAGAATACTCTTATTCTTTCTATAACTTTCTCTCTATAGCTTCTCTCTATAATTTCTCTCAGAGTTTGATGAATTAAGTAAGAAAATAATGAAGGAATGAGCTTTATTTATAGGAAAATGGAATGCATAAGTAACTAATCCATGAAGCGGTCAGATTGATTTACTTTAATCGACGGTCCATATTTAAAAGCAAAATCTTTTAAATAAAATATAATATATTCTATTTATATAAAAAACATTTTACTATGCAAACACTATGCAAAAACTATTTAAAAAACTACTTATCATAATAAAATATAATATATTTTATTTATAAAATAACTTTAAATAAAGTATTACATTTTATATAAAAAGATGTTTCATTTTATTACGTTAATAATCTGAATAAAACAAAACGTCATTATCATTATAATAATTCATATTATTAATCGATAATGGGAATCAAACTAAGTGACTTCTCACATAAGCATCGATAATCAATACCAAGTGCTACTACGCAACCACACGTATTCATCGTACTTTTACTACTGAGTAGTTCAACAAGATCAACCAGTAAAACTTCCGCCGTTATTTCAATAAAATATTTTTTGTCTTTTCTCAATCCGACAATAATTACATTTGTAGGGTCCACCAATGATTGAGCCGTTGTCACGAATATTCCTCGCTAAACCGAATATTCCCAGACCAATCGAATATATATATAACCACTTGTATACTTTGCAAAACTTATAAATATTACCCACAACTATAACATTATATCAAATTATTCCATAATATTCAAAAATAATACTTATAGAAAATTCATCTTTATTTATAAAAGCGGGGTCTTACATGTTCTTTCTATCTAAGATCTTGTGGTGTACCTCTCGTCACGTTAAGTCTTGGCTATCTCGTCCGGTTCTAACTTCAATGAGCGTGGTTGATTCGTCACATATTTACGTAACATCGATCACGTGAAAACGCGTTATGAACATAGCGTCAAATACTTGGCGATAAAAAGCGAGTCTATATGCCACAGTTCCTATTCGATCGAGAATTTCAAATGGATTAATAAATCGAAAGTTTGAGCTTTCTCACCTCACCGATTCTCACTTTTGAAATAACAACTTCTTGCACCTCCTTCTTCAAATTCATCACTCCGGTGTGTGTGGCTTGAATAGCTTTAACTTTATCGATTAAAGTCGATTATACTCGTATATCATCACGTGGGGGTATTTAGAGTTTTCATCTCCATCTCTATTATTTGTAAATTATCTGAAATGAGTCTTTGACAATATCGTACTTCGTACTTGTATCACGATCTTCGACTCAAACACGTCACTACCACGTTCGCTTTTCGAGGATGGCATGGTCGAACATGTCTTTGAAATGAGTCTTCTCTTGAGTTCTTCAAGCTCTTCCCACATTCCTTGCTCTATTGAATTTTGTATCTCTACGAGTCATTTGCGTTAATGGAATAGCGATTCGAGAATATCCTTCAACGAATCTCGATAATAACCAACTAAGCCTGAAAGCTACGTGATTTCGATTCCGACTTAGGTTGTTCTCAATCGTGACTCATATCCCAACCTTGGATAGCGTTACAATGACACCTATCGGTTTACTATCACACGAATATGGTGTCCCCTACGGAGAGTCCGCTTTGGTGCATTCCACAAAGAAAGTCACCGAGATAAAGGCACGGTACCAAATTTATAGTTGAATTTTTAACTCTCGAAGTTCAATAGGAGCCATTCGATATGAGATTTTAGAAATGAGTTTTGTCACCGGGTTCAAAGTCGATACAAAATTTAATATCGAGCTTTGGGAGTAAACCAAGAAATTCTTCAGAAATCGTTAGGAAAAATCAATAACAACAGGAATATTATTCAAATCGGCGTGTCTTTATTCAAATCCATAACATGGACTAAGAAAACTTGACATCCGTAATAAACGAATGACTTCATGGCTTGATATGAAAATGTTTGACTACAATGGTTTGATTGCTTGAATTCGAATAACAAAGTTGCTTAGGAATATGAAAACTAACAACCTTACGAAAGTAATCAATTTCGGCGTGATGAGTAGTTAACCTTAAAATCACATCAAAAGCAAATATCTCAATAGAAATAAGGTTAATGGTAATGTGATAGTGCCAACTGAATCAAGCAAGATTTCTAAACAACGGATGTAATGAAAGTTTCTCTAGCTGAGTCTCCATAAATAAGGTCAAAGTCTAATTTCTCCGTAGTCGAGTTCAAGCGTTGAGCGCAAAGCAAAGAGATAAAAGAATGGGTAGAATCCTGGTATCTAGTAAGGTATAAACTTTGCAAGAATTTATAATTAACTAACCCGTGCTAACGTTCGGGTTCCTCGCATTTTACCGGTCACGATAAACGCTCTTCCGAGAATCGTTGACTTTGACTTTTAAGGACATCCTTTTGAGTCACCATTCCATTGGATCTGGGTTTCGATCTGCGTCTAATCTCGAAAGCGATATGTCCTTCTTTTCTACAATTATAGCATACCTTAAAGCTGTTGTGGACGGGCCAATGATATATCCCTCTTTCCCGCATTTATAACATATACTCGACCCGGTGGTCTTTCTCCTCCCTTGAAACTAGTTCTTTCTTTGGTCTTCGGCGTCTTCACATGGTCGTTGTTGAATCTCCCTCTTTTAAAATCTCCTCCCGACTCGCTTCTTCTATTTTCATGGCCACGATTACCACGGAGTGGTTACCGCCTTTGTCCGTATTCTTCTTTCTTCGTTGGTTATCGTTAATCGATGATCGCTTATCTTGGTATGATCCTCGGTTATGGTCCCTCGGTTGAACGTACTCGTTATCTCGCTCTAACAACCGAGCCCCATTGACAACATCCTGAATAGAGAAAATTTATGAGAAATGAGATATCTTCGACGTATGTCGGGTTTCAAACCTCTCGAAACATCCGCGTCATACGTTCCTCATTCTCCACCAAATGAGGTGCAAACTGGATAACTCATGAACTTCGCCTCGTCTTTGGGACACCATCATGTTATTACGCTCCGGTCTAATAAACTCCACTTTCCTTTCATACGACGAATACTTTCGGGAAGTACTTGTCATTGAACTATTTTCAAACGTCTCCGTGACATCGCCGAGTGCTGGAAATTTGGATGGGGTACGCTTCCATGATTCCCACGATGTCTGCCTCAAATTTGAACATAAAAGTAGTGAATGGAACTTTCATTTCTCCCGCATCCCAAGACATCGAATATCTTGGTAATTTATTTGACCCACGCTCTCGCTTTAATCGGATCCGACTTTCCCGTAACTCGGTGGTCCCAACTCTTTGAGCTGCGCCTGGCTGTGACCACCGGTGAATTGCTATCATTTCTCCTCGTATTTTGAACACGAGTCTCCTCGTCCGATTTTGCATGAAGCGCAAAAAGCTTCTAAACATCCCTCGTTCATCATCTCGCTCGGTGGTGTTGTTCACGGGAGGTACATTGCCAACTGTTGTCAGACGTTCTCCTCGTTGGTAAATCTGAGGCATCTCCACGGTCTCATTTACTCCATCATTAATATTCTCATTCGACATTCTCAAATCATCGTCATAAAACAAGGGTTAATTAAGGAAATCTATATATCACATAATATCGCTATATACTAACCAACTAACAAATAAGCTTAGGTAGGACACACCAGCGAAGGATTTACTCGCTCTCCCTCCTAGTTTCTATTCCTCGATCTCCGCCAGAGATCATATCCCTAAGCTCGATACCAACCGTGACGCCCCCAAAATAGATCCATTCCATCCAACCCATTCGAAGTGCCAAATACATAGTACGTAAATAACTTCTACAACTTTATTAATACATTTGTGTAAGTGCAAAATACGACAACATATATCTTGTGAGTTTAAATACAATTATTGTCTTACAGACAATATCCACACGCAAATAAATTCCCATCACAATTATTGATACATTATTTTACAAAAATGGTGAGGACTACTAAACAACTCTCTCTAGAACCTTCATTCCATACCCAGACTAGTACTGCATTACATTCTCGCCTCCTAAGAAGAAAAATGGAACAAAAGCGAAAAGGGTGATGTGGCGCCCCAAAATAGGTATACACAACACCCATTACGAGTCGCCAAATACATGGTACAAAAAGCAAACTACAACTTCAATAATACAAATGTCGTGTGAAATACGACAATATATCTTAATGAGTTTAAATATAATATTGTCTTCAGACAATATCCACATGCAAATAAATCCCCATCATAATTATTGATTCATTATTTTACAAAAATGGTGAGGACTACTAAACAACTCTCTCTAGAACCTTCATTCCATACCCCATTTAAGTACTCATTACATTCTCGCCTCTCCCGAGAAGAAAAATGGAACAACAAGGAAAAGGGTGAGCTCAACTAGCCCGATAAAAGAATATTATGACTAAGATAATATACAACAAATTATCGTTAGTCTTCAATGAGGAAAAATCGATAGAATACTGATAAACAACAAGTTTGAGATCAATATTCGCTTATTGAAATAATAATTCATAGAAGAGTTACGTAGAGAATGAAATCTACTATAATCTATGAATTTAACGGTCCATCATCAATATTTTATCCTGTAACATCAATCAATATACATACGGAATCAAATATTCATCTTTGCACTACTGGCCAAAGATATTCATCGATTGGTCAGTATTCATTTAAACACATTCATCTTTGCACTCTGCCAAAGATATTAATCAATCGATAAGTGTTCATCTCAACACTGTTCATCTTTGCACTCTGGGCCAAAGATATTCTTGAGAAATCATTCATCTTTTGCACTACTGGGCCAAAGATATTCAATAATATCATCATTTAAGATCGAGGATGATGAAAAATATTTTAAAAAAGCGAATCCGGTGAAACAAAATGACAAGGATTAAGGATTAAGGATTCGTACTTGGTTTTATCCACGCCCAAAAATACCTCAAAAATAATCATAGTGGTGTAAAATTCAAGAATGATCAAAACATGGATACAATCGAGTTAGTATCCGAATAGATATTTTAGACAAAAGAAGAAATTTTATTTTTTAAATTGAATAAGGTCAGTATACTTGAATAGTCTTGAGTACACGTGAATAGTAACTCAGACACCAAAAGATAGAAATTCCACAAAAACATCTTCACGCTTCATGAATAGTACTCGTGAATAAGAACTTCGTGAATAAGAACTCATGAATAAGAACTCGTGAATAGTAACTTCATGAATAGTAACCCATGAATAGTAACCCGACATGAAAAAGTTCCAAATTTGATAAAAACTTTAGATCAACATTTCAAACATAATGATATTGAAGAAATAATATCATTAAAAAAAAAAAAATATCCCTTACCTCGAAAAAGATCGATTTTAAATTTGAAACACCTGGATATAAAGGCTATGACTTGGACTTGCACCGTATAGCAATACTCAAAGTATACTCAAAATACTCACAAGAATACGCTCGATAATATAGAGAGAAAACTTGAGTTTACGGTGTGATTTTCAATTCTAACCCAAGACCTATTTATAGGAAATCGCTTAGAACACCAAAAGCGAAAATTTAATATAATATTAATATTTATTTTCCAAAACCTCATACTATTACTTGCCAACTGAATTAAGCTCCTACACATGTTAAATGAGGCCACCTAACATTCCAAAAACGTTTTTCCTATTTTAAATATTTTAAACTTCCAAAATTAATTATTTGAACTTGTAACTTCAATAATTCATAATAAATAGCTCTTTCATCAGAAAATTCGAATCTCATGAGTTTTATAGGAAATTCAATTCTCTACAACTTTACAGAAGAAAGTTTTTAAAATTCCAAATAGAAATTGACCGAAATCCCACAAGCAGGCGATTTACTGTGCTATAATCAAATTTCGATCGATAAATGGGGTCCCGCGAGCATGTTTAACATGTTTTAAACATTTATTGCAACAAAAAATCTCTTCTCCTCGTATACTCATATATCCCACATTCGTTGTAAAAATATCACCGTTAATATATTATTAAAATAATATATTTAAATGAATTATTTTATCGAAAAAGATAAAATATTAATTTTCAACAATTGTCATTTTAAAATTTTCTCCATCTATATCCACATAAAATCAATATTTTCCTCATCATATAAATCAATAATTAATTATTCACAAATAATATTACAGAATCACAATATTGACAACTGTGCAGCGGTTCAGGGAAGAGGGCTTTCCAATAAAATTTCTTCTTCTCCACAAGGCAATGATTAGGTGACCAAACCTCTCCTTAGACAGAACTTTCTAGACATTGCCAATAATGTTATCTAATAATATTATTCGGATAATATGAATTATTGCCGATAATGAAAGATACGTGTAATGACAATTATCAAACAACAAAGAATATAAAATATCAACGCAAACAATTATTAACTCAATAAAATCTTTGAGCGATTAATTATCGTAACCATTATTGAGTAGTGCCTTCTTACGTAAGAATCAATAATTGGTGCAATCTGGTGTGTCTTCTTGTTCAACAACGCGTATTAGTGTGTTTTAACCACGGGTATTTTAACAAGATTAATTCAGTAATAACTACTGTAGATTATTTAAAAATAACTTATATTTTCGTTTTCTTTTCATCCAATCACTTTCAGTTATGGGGCCCACACATGGTCGCTGCGCAGGTAAATGCGAATATTCCGACGATACGAATATTCCACGACCAAACGAATATTCCCCTACGATAATGAATATTTTATAACCACTTGCTTAATTTGAAATATTTGCATATTTAACCCTTAACTATCCACATTAATCAAATCAACCCTTACTATTTCAAAATAATAAATAAAGGAAATTCCTTTTTATTTAAAAATTTCGGGGTCTTACTGGTGAGCTCAACTAGCCCAAGTAAAGAATATTATGACTAAGATAATATACAACAAATTATCGTTAGTCTTCATGAGGGAAAAATCTAATAGAATCTGATAGAATAAACCGGTTTTAAATCAATCTTCGCAATGAAATAATAATTCAGTAGAAGAGTTAAGTAGAGAATGCAAATTACTATCTTCTATATATGAATTTAAAAGTTCATCGTCGATATTTTATCCCTGTAACATCAATCAATATATATCTGGAATCAAATATTCATCTTTGCACTACAGGCCAAAGATATTCATCAGTTAGTCATGTTCATCTAAACACCTGTTCATCTTTGCACTACAGGCCAAAGATATTCATCAAGAAATCATTCATCTTTGCACTACAGGCCAAAGATATTCAGTAATATCATCATTTAGGACTGAGGATGATGAAAAATATTTCAAAAAGAAAAGCGAATCCAATTGAAACAAAGAATAAATATTAAGGATTAAGTATTTTAAACAATCCAAGTTCAAAAATACTTCATAAGTAATCGAGAGTAGAGTAAAATTCAAGAATGATCAAAACATGGATACAATCAAAGCTAGTATCCATAGTAGATATTTTGACAAAAAGAAGAAATTTTATTTTTAAATTGAATAGTCTTAGTATTCATGAATAGTGCCAGTATAGGTGAATAGTCTTGATATCGTGAATAGTAATCTCGACACTAAAAGATAAAAATTTCACAAAAAACATCATCATGCTTCATGAATAGTACTAAGTGAATAGTAACTTCGTGAATAGTAACTCATGAATAGTAACTCGTGAATAGTAATCTCGAGCATGAAAAAGTTCCAAATTTGATAAAAGTTCCAACCAATATTTCAAAGATAATGATATTGAAGAAATAATATCATTTTCGAATAAAATAACATCCTTACCTCGAAAGATGATCTTTCAGTTAAAACAGGATATAGGCTATGACTTGAACTTGCTTTAGTATAGCAATACTCAAAGTATACTCAAAATACTCACAAGAATACGTTCAATAATGTAGAGAGAAAACTTGAGTTTCGATGTGATTTTCAATTCTAACCCAAGCACCATATTTATAGGAAAATCTTTAGAACATCAAAGTAGAAAATTTAATAAATTAATATTATAATTTTCCACAACTTCACACGCACACTAACAATCTGAATTCACCTCCTAATCACATGTTAAATGAGTTTCAAAATGAAAAAAACATTTTATAATTAAAATATTTTAAACTTCCAAAAATCAATTATTTGAACTTGATAATTCATAATAAATAGCCCTTTTATCGAGAAAAATTTGAATCTCATGAATTTTTATAGGAAATTCAATTCTCTACAACTTTGCAGAAGAAAGTTTTTCCAAATTCCAAACAAAAATTGGTGAAATCCATAAGCGGGCAATTTTACGGTTTATAATCAAATTTGATTCGATAATGTGTCACCAACACACAAAATATGTGTTAAACATTTAATGCCACAAAAATACTCTTCCTCCTCATATACTCATATATCCCACATTCATTATAAAAATATCATAGTTAATATATTATTAAAATATAATAATATATTTAAATGAATTATTTTATCGGAAAAGGTAAAATATTAATTTTCAACAATTGTCATTTTAAAAATTTTCTCCATCTATATCCACATAAAATCAATATTTTTCTCATCATATAAATCAATAATTAATTATTCACAAATAATATTCTGAGAATCACGAAGATCGACGGAAGCCGTTTCAGGAAAGAAGGGCTTTCCAATAAGGATTTCTCTCTTCTTGGTAGCCTTGATTAGGTGTGAACCAAACCGTTCATTGAGGAGTAACTTTCTAGACATTGCCAATAATGTTATCCAATAATATTATTAGGATAATATGAATTATTGCTCAGATAATAGAAAATCTTTGTGTAATGATAATTTATTGAAACAACGGTAATATAAAATATCAATGCAACAATTATTGAATCAATAAAATAAAATCTTGAATAGTAATTCTTGTAATAATTATTGAGTAGTGCCTTCTTTACGTAAGAATCGATAATTGGTGCAATACCGCAAAGTGTCTTCTTGTTCAACAACGCGTATTAGTGTGTTTTAACCACCGGGTATTCCAACAAAGATAATTGAATAATATATTCTGTAGTTATTTATAAACAACTTATATTTGTCGTTTTTTCATCCAATCGCTTTTCGTTATAGTACCATAAAAGATCAAGGCTGGCAGCAAATACGAATATTCCTCGACGATCTGAATATTCCACCACCAAACGAATATTAAACGATAATGAATATTTTATAACCACTGCTTATTCGAAATATTCGTATATTTTACCCATAACTATCGCATTAATCAAATCAACTCTTACTATTTCAAAATAATAAATAGAGGAAAATAAATTTTATTTATTAATAATTTGGGGTTTTACAATTATTTTTAAATTCTAAACTTGAAATCGACTTGTCAACCCTAAAATAAATTATAATTCTAAAATTATTAAACGTCTCATCCCTCAAATAAATTAATTATCATAATTGTATTAGGTGCCTCATAATAATGTATACTAGCATTATATTTGACACATTATACATAATTCTTTTTTAAAACATTAAAAGAATTCCTTAAATTTTAATATAGGATCAAAATCATTCAAAATAATTAGATCCAAGCGTTTAGCTTCAAATAATAATAATAATAATAATAAGAATAGGAGTCTCGGAATAATATTAATAAATTAATTTAAAATCTATCTATATTTCAATAAAAATAAAAAACTGTTGATAATGCCATAGCACCATTATTCGTCAGACAGACAGCAGCTGAAAAGGGAAGGGCTGACCAAAAATAGTAGTTTTACTTTTGTTAGACTTTGAAAATCTGAACAGCTGTAACAACTCAACTCTTGAATGGGTGTAAACAAATAGAAGAACAAGCAATAAAAAGACAATAAAGTCAATAAGGGAAGGCCTAGGCCAAAGCCAAACCCTTTTGGCAGCCATTCTTCCCCCTTGCTAGCAAGCAAATCCAAGAACCTAAAAAACCCCAAACCCTTCAGACCATAGATTCCTTTGTCTGTAAATTTCTGTAATCTTAATTTATACTCTATTCATGTGTGTATGTATATATATATTTTTATTATTACAGTGGATACAACCTGCTGCTTGCCAATTTAGTTCACTGTACATCTTATTTTCCTGAATTTTCTTGGAGGATTAGGGAGGTGGTGGATCGGTAAAGTAAAAATTTTGGATACCCATCTACCGATTTGCTTTATTTGTTTTCTTGGATCAAAATGGATTTTTGGGTGATGGGTCTGTTTTATGTTGATTAATTGGTCATGATCAAAATTTGACTGTTGCTAAACAGGTTGTAAAAATTTCAAGATTTTGGTAAAAATAGTAGATGTTGGGTTATAGAGTAATAAGCTGGTGAGGTGCAGCTGAAATTTATGGATAATTTATGCTGCTTCAGTTCTCAGGTGAGGATATTGGTATTCTTGTTGATTATCTGTTTTTCATCACTTTTTCTATTTGTTTAGCACCTGTTTTACATGTATTTTGTGGTATGGTTGTTTAACCAGTTTCTCAAAAAGGCTGATAATTTAATAAAGTTGTTTGCTCTTATGCTGCTTTAATTGATACAGTTAATTTTTTTGGTAAAAGATATGTTATTGTAAACTTAAATGGAGTTTATGCCTAGGTGGATAGTTAAAAGTATGATTCTTTTGGTGTCTCTGAATTAAGTGTCTTCTTATTCTGACAGAAGAAATATGTTTTTCTTAATCTAGATTAGACTTAATGATTTTGTGGCTGGTTTTAAGGATTGCGTAGTCAAGATATAAAATGTTCTGAGAGAGGTTTATGAACTTTGTTTAAATAGACAATTGCTATTCCTGAGACAAACTCATTTTCATTTTAGATGGCCTTTTACGAGGTTTGGACTTTTAATTTGATGTAAATGTGTATCTTTATATTCGCTTGATAAGTTTAGAAAATTTTCAGATTAATTTAAATGTAAAGGTCTTCTTTCATTTTAGGCTGCAGGAGGCCGTTCCACAAGTGGAGCTGGCAAGGGAAGAGGCCATCATGGGCCTGTCAAATTTGGGTACAACCTAGTAAAGGGGAAAGCAAGTCATCCCATGGAAGATTACCATGTTGCTAAATTTGTTCCACACCAGGGACGCAAGCTTGGACTTTTTGCTATTTATGATGGGCATCTTGGAGATAGTGTGCCTGCCTATCTGCAAAAGCATTTGTTTCATAATATTCTAAAGGAGGTGAGTTGTTGGTTCTGAAATAAATACGCACGGTCTGTGCTACCTTTTTTCTTGGAAGTCTATCTGTGCTAATTTCTTGTGGCAATTGAGCTCACTATGCCCTCTTTTTGGTGTTTAACACTCTATCTGAATAAGCATATTTTGTTCATGTATAACTTGTTGTTTCAGTGGTATCTATAATGATGTTTGCAAAACATGGTTGATATTTTTATTTTTTTTTCTCAAATAGCTTATAGTGCGTTGCCTTAACAAAAGAAATTAAGAATCTCTAGAATCTTATTTTATTAACTTTAATTGGATGGAATTTTCTAAACATGGATATTTTGAGAATTCCTTTTAATATAATTTTTAAAGAAAGACAATTGTTCTCAGATACTACGGGGAAATAGGGGATTTCTATTATTTGTTAAGTTTCATGATAAAAAAAGCTAATCACGAGAGTAGATATACCCTCGTCATATTCTGCCAAAAAAAGAGTATCTTCCGAACATATGTTGTTGAATAATTGCAGGAAGATTTTTGGACTGATCCGAGAAGGTCGATTTCTAAAGCCTATGAAAGAACAGATCAGGCAATTCTTACCCACAATCCTGAGTTAGGAAGAGGTGGGTCAACGGCTGTCACTGCAATTCTTATAAATGGTCGAAATCTCTGGGTAGCCAATGTTGGAGATTCACGAGCAGTTCTTTCAAGGAGAGGCCAAGCAATACAAATGAGTATTGATCACGAGCCTAACACTGAGCGAGAAAGCATTGAAAATAGAGGTGGCTTTGTCTCAAACATGCCAGGTGCTATGACAATCCGTCTGACCTTCTTTTGTCATTGTTTGGAAAGTAATTCTAAATATTATCATTATACAACTACAGCTGTTATACTGTTTTCCCCTGTTTATTTCTTATAGTTAATCTTTATTATAGTTAATCTTTATCCTGATAATTTCAGTGGCGTATTTAGGATTTTAATATTTTATCAAGAGTGGTCGCTCTTATAACTAAAGATAATTATAAAAAATTGACTGGTAAAAATAATATTTAATATAATTTACCAAATATAGAGTTCATTAAAAATTTATTAAAATCATTACAAAATTATTTTTCGAGGTCCTATTTCTTGATTTTATTTTTTTTACAATTGCCTCATTTTCAATGGTATCAAATACCTCTTTTCCGGTGTAAGTCGTCATTTACCGACTCTTGAGTAGAATCGGATTGAGGACGTTTGTTAAGCTCTTCTTCCCACTTGTTATTTTATTTCTATTTTTTTAAGAGTGGTCACACTTTTCCCGAGTACCCTTACTAATTGAAGTTGTTACAAATTTAAGGGTGGTCAAGTGACCACCCTTGCACTTCTCTAGATTTGCCCATGCTGATAATTCTATATACATTCAAATCTCGGGAATTGGGATTCTGCTATTAATTTGGGCAATTTTTTAGCAACAAATGTATAGAGTATTTGCCTTGAAAGTTAGTCCAGTTAATATCTACTCACCATCCATTAAGTATAGTTATAGCTTTTCATACTTCGCGTAGACTTGAAAGCTCAATTAAAAAGCAAAAAATAAAAGTATGATTTGGGTAATGAGGTTATAAATCCTTCTCTGAATAGATTTCTTTGGATAGTTACTTGGATTAGAGTCCTTTCCTCTTTTTAAGTCACTAAATAAGTTTTATAGATTTTTGGTCTCAACTTCGATTGTCACTAGTAATATGGGATAAATGGCAGAGGCCTTAAGAAATAATCTGAAGGTTATTGGTTCTGATCCCTGTACATGGGACCAAAATTTTCCTATAAAAAAAATTGTCATAACATCAGTAATCTCAACAACACTTCTTGTATATGTGTAAAAACTCCCAATTCACAACTAAATTACTAGGACATGTCAAGCTGTGGTGTGCCGCTTGTGTAATTTACTAATTTTGCTTGGCACTGATGGCATTGTTATTAGTTTGCATATAAATTACTATTGTCTTTTTATGGATGCAAAATTGACAGCTTCTAGTTTTAGTACTTTGATTCACCATTGGATGTTCTTTAAATAATAAATTAATTTCAGATGTTGTATGTGATTAATTCTACTATTGGAGATAAGTTAAGCTGGTTGTGATAGTGCCTTTTTAAAGAGTGGCTGTATGGCATTTGGTTAAGTAACAAGAAGTTTCAACGAAAGGGCCAAAATACTCATTTCAATGATCTGTTTATTTATTTATTTCACTTGTATTCATTCTGTACTCATATTCTTTACCATTGGTTATTCTCCACTTCCAAAGAGGAAAAGTTTAAAACATAGGCGTAAGCAATCTAACCTCGCCGGAGCCTTCGGCTACTTAGTTTTACTTATCTGAACTTTGACAAAATCCTTGTTGGCCTTCTTCGTTGCCTCAGTTTGATAGATGACTCTAAATAAGCTTTGGCGTTGTCCACTCATTAATGATCTTGTGTATCATATAATTCTCTCTATGTCTGTCTCTCTCAGTCTTCATTCATCTTATATTTTGTACATGTTTAGTTTTGTACTTGGATTGTTCTCAGATACATTCTGTTTGATCTAAAGCTCCAGTCAAACCCTCATTGTGATAGTTTCTAGCAATACAAATCATTGCATTAGGATGACTCGATCTAAATGATTTTTGCACTTGCATTCTAGCATCTCAACTTAGGACTTTGTTTTGAAGTTGGGAACTCGGTGTCAGAATCTTAGAGAGCCAACTGGAGTTTCTATTATAGACGTGTAAATAAAGTTGACCACAATAATTATTTGGGCATTCTGAATTTGATAAAGGGTTATGGTCTCGCTATATTCAGTATGATGTTGTAGTTAAATTATAGTCGAATGTGTTGAACACAAGCAGTGTTGATCTGATTACTATTTTTTACTTGGGATGCTCTAGATGATATAATCTAGAATCTTATGTTTCTCTAAAAGACAGTATGCTTTTATTTTAGATTACACTGAACAAATTTTGTGAGCTCCTGGATTATGTCCCTGTTGGCGTGCTTTACAAATTTTTTTTATTTCATTTCTAAGGTTGGCACAAAGATGAGAGCTCCTAATTTTTACTCGGTGCTTTCCATTTAATGTTCAAGTTATCTTCATAGGGGTAGCCGGCATGTATCTGTACAATGCATGGTGTTGTTAATATTGGGATCTTTTCTTTATTTATCATGACACAAGTTTCTATGGCACCTTATATCAGGGGATGTTGCAAGAGTGAATGGCCAGTTGGCTGTTTCTCGTGCTTTCGGAGACAAGAACCTGAAATCACACCTGCGCTCTGATCCTGATGTGACAAATGAAGATATTGATGCAAATACAGATCTTCTCATCCTTGCGAGCGACGGTATATGGAAGGTAACCCTCACAGCCCCTCTCCCAAAAAAGTTGAGATGAAACAAAAAATAAAAATAAAAGAACTTCCCTTTCTATCCATGTACAACCATTTATCTGATGCTACTCAGACTAAGTTTTGTACGTGTGATTATTCCAGGTCATGTCTAATCAAGAGGCAGTTGACATTGCGCTAAAGATCAAAAATCCACAGAAGGCAGCCAAACAAATAGTAGTCGAAGCATTGTATAGAGAAAGTAAAGACGATATCTCCTGCATCGTTGTTCGGTTCAAGGGGTGAAACAAGAGAATATTTTTTTTCCCTGTTTCCAGTATATGCATTACATGTACATTAGAGGGGGTTTCTTTTGCATGGGATGCAGTTCATTGGACAATACAAAGTTACAAAATCACAGAAGATCCGGCGTTACGCTGAAATGGGTTACTATGATGGCTTCTTTCTGTTTGTAATATGTAATTTCTTTCTTCTACTAGGGGGTTGTGCTGTTTGCAATTGTTTGATTTATTTGATGTGTAGAATCATAGTTCCATTTCTTGTAATTTGGATGAAAAAATTGAAGATGGATGGTTGTCCAAAATGTTTGTGTAATAACCAAATGGGTAGTATCTAGTAAGTATCTATATGTTGTGAATAGACAAGCATTTGGTAATAAATAATGTTACTATCACATAAAAAAGCTTATAATGTTTGTATACACATGCATATTTGTGGGTTCTACATGTCAGGCGGGGGGCTTACATGTGTGTATGTGAGCATTCCATTCTGCTCTTTCAATCTTTGTAAGCTGGGCTGTTGAATGTCATGAACCCCCTTTCTTTCTCTCTTTTTTTCATTCTTTTTTTGTGTGTCAACTGTCAAGTAAATCATGAAATCTAAAATAAATTTGGTGAAGTGACGAATTTAACCCGGAGATTTGGCTTTTGTGAGCAAGTTAGGGAGCATAAAAAATGTCAAATTTGATGAGGTTTGTAGTAAGTTGTGATTATTAAAAATTTAAATGTTTGGGAGATTATGGGAATGTACAGTTTTGAGAAGAAAAAAAAAACTTAAAAATGTAACAAGTCAATTGAATTCAAATATGTTATTATTTATTTTTGGAAAATGATTATTTGACTTAAATAAAATTGGGTGTTGCAAAAAATAATTTGCTAAAAGTCTCGTTTGTCGTGTCCAAAGAAAAGAAAATGATTGTTAAATGTTTTTCTTCAAAACATAGTCATATTTTTATTTATTGATATAATAATATAATATTTTCAAATATATGTTACTAATATTAAATCAAATAATTACTATTTGAAAAAATATTTAAAAATAAATAATGAACATTTTTTTTACAAATGAGAAGCTTATTGGCTATTGCCTTACATTTAGGAGAAGCGCACGTTAGCGCGATTCTCTCTCCTCTAAATTCCTTACATTTCCATAAACAAGCTGAAAAAGATTCTCTCTCCTCTAAAACCCCTTCCAAATCTCTCTTTCCCTTTCTTTAAAACCCTACCAAAACCCCAATTTGCCGATATTTCCCTCGAAACTAAACCTTGATCAATAATCGTCCTTACCGATTAACCGATCATATGTCGAAGCTAAGTGGGAAATTATTGAATGTTTCAAACCCAAAAGTATGGGTAGTGATCGGAATCGGCGTCGCCGGTATTGTGATTCTGGCCGAAACTCAACGGCGTAAGCTTAAAGCCAAAAAATTAATAATTAAGGAAGATTTTGGTGCTTTCATTGAACGCTTCGAGTTGCTTCCATTTCCTCAGCCCCCTCCTCCGGTAGCTCGATTATCTCTCTCTGGCTTAGCTTTTGCCATCAAAGACGTGTTAGTATCTTTTTCATATGTATATATACCGTGTGCATGTATATGTATGTATAAAATAGTTGTGGATTTTTGTTTGCAGTTTTGATGTGAAGGATTATGTGACTGGGTTTGGGAATCCGGACTGGAAGAGGACTCATGAGGCTTCTGGGAAAACTGCAGTGGTGGTCACGGTGTTGTTGAAAAATGGGGCTTCATGTGTTGGCAAGACTGTCATGGATGAATTGGCTTTTGGGTATATTGTTTCCGCTTTCCACTTAACACAGAGAAATGAAGTTTCAAGCCACAAAAGTTTCACTAATGAAATTATTTGAAACTAGCTTATAACTGGCTTTTGGGGTTATCTACAGAAAAAGATTGTAGATTTTTTATTATTAATTTTAACACAGGGAAATGTAGCTTCACTGATGAAATTATGAACTACTACTAGCTTAGAATTATAGAAACCTGGTCTTTGTTGATCATGATGCATTGTTTACATTGTCAAAGACCCATTGCCTCTTTCTCTTTCTTCCCTTATCTAACTCTTAGTCCTAACCTAGAAACTTAGGCTCATTATATGAAGTTATGGCTTTTAGATTAGAATTATTGAAACATGGCCTTTAGATCCAATGAATTTTCTTTGGATATCTCTCTCTCTCTCTCTCTCTCTCTCTCTACACACACAGTCACACATATATGGGATAGCTGAAAGAATGTTCATTTTTTTACGCATAACCAAAGAAATGAAGTTATTAGCTATTAGCTTAGAATTATAGAAATTTGGTCTAGTTGTCATTGTTTAAAGATTCAGTCCCTTTTTCCCTCCCTTCCATTTTTTTATTCTTGCTCCTAATTAAGAAACAAGTTTCGGTATATGAACTGTTAGCTTAGAATGAATATTATGACCTTCAAATCTCATGCATTATTCACAATCTTTGCAGATTCATTGGCTCTTCCCCCCCACCCCCCCGCCCCCGCCACCGCCAATTTCCTCTGTCTATTTCTTGCTCCGTATCAATAAAGTTTGAATATCTGATTGTTTTTGTTGGACTATGATTTTTTAGGATTACCGGAGAGAATGTGCATTATGGAACCCCAACGAACCCACAAATGCCATCTCATATTCCTGGCGGTTCGTCTAGTGGTTCTGCTGTTGCTGTTGCATCTGAGCTTGTCGACTTTGCTATTGGTACGGGTTTCCAACTTTAATAATTTTTTGAATTCAAATTAACATCTACATTTCTAATAGTAACTTGAAGCTAAGTATACTGATGATCAAATTGAGATGTTATTCACATAATTATTTCTTCCCTTGGTGCTTGGATTTTTTAATTGATTCCTTGCTTGGTTCAGTTTCTTTGTTCTATTTTTTTTCCTGGGGGCTAGAGCTATATTATTTATGTAACTTTGTTCTATCTTTTATTTCCTTGCTTTTGGAATGAGTTTTAGCTGATTACAACATTTGTTCAAACTCCCGGTTTGTATGTGAAGATCTGGGACAAAGATTTCAGATCTGCTTGTTTGGACATAAACACACATTATTCTCTCTTTACATCTTTTAGTAAAACTGGATATGGTTTTTGAGGGAAATACTATTATGTATCCACATCCTATCTTCAACAGCTTCGTTACTTATCCATTTAAACTTGTCAAACAGATAGAAAATAGAAATAATCTGTATAGAACCATATAATTTGCGTTCGTTCATTGTAGCAAGGTAATGTTTCAGTGAAGTTTCCTTATTAGTTTGTAAATGCTAATGTTTCATTGGTGGTTTTGGACTATAGTTTGCATTTTGATAAACTTTGACCCATGATTTTGTAGGTACGGATACGATTGGGTGTGTTAGAATCCCGGCATCATTTTGTGGTGTCCTTGGATTTCGTCCATCTCATGGCGTTGTATCTACTATTGGAGTTCTTCCAAATTCACAAAGTTTAGACACTGTTGGTAGGTAATGATGGTATTATACTAGTTTTCTACAAAATGACCTTGAGACTCGCATGTTTGCCATATCGTATTGCTTTGTTTTAAGCACTGAGGTTTCTTTGGATACACAAGTTCAGAATCTTCTAAATGATCCCTTCTTATTAATTTCCTCTTTTTTTTTGGCTTAAAGAAAATATTAATTGTTTGCTAGAATTTTAAAAATTATGAAAGAAGATAATTTGAATAAGGATCGAGTGTTAACTTCAAATTACTTTGAAAAAGATTATAAATGTTATAGTATTGATCTAGTTAGTTTATTTGCGAGACCGATTCACTTAACTGAACTAACTGATATCAAACCAATTCTTAGAATGTTGTTAACTATTTACTTTGGTGTCTTAAAGGGTTTGGATCATAGGAAGTTCTTTTTCCGAATTTTTGCTTTTTTGAGGTTTCTTTGCTGCATCTTCTGATTGTTTGTGCACAACAAAACAATCATTCAGGATGCTTTGCACGCGACCCTGCTGTTTTGCATCGTGTTGGACATGTTCTACTTCAGTTAAACCAGGTGGAACCTAGAAGGACAAGACGCCTCATTGTAGCTGACGATTTGTTTCAACTTTCTAAAGTTCCCCTGCAAAAGACTGTATCTGTTGTAACCAGAGTAACTGAAAATTTGAAAGGCTGTAAGTTGCAGCTTAAACTATTTTATCTGCAGTAATTTCATTTTGTGTTCTTTTGATTTACTGATCTTCATGGTTGAAGATACTACTAGATGTCATCAATGTTCTAAATCCTAATGTAATGATACTGTACTGGCCAAAAAAAGAAAATTAACAATCAGTGTTGATATTTTTTGTTCATTCACTTTGCAGATCAGCTTCCAAAAAACATAAATTTTTCTCAATATATTTCTTCGAATGTGCCCAGCCTAAAAGGTTTTCGTGAACAATCAACTAATCTGCAAAATGGGATATCTACTTTGAAAGCTCTCTACTCTGTGATGTTTTCACTACTGAGGTATTACGGGTTTTTTGTGTGTTAGTTTTAATCTTTTACTGTTATTATGCGGCTTGAAAGAAGTAAGACATTAGTGCTGATTCGAGGATTTGATCCTAGAGGTGAGCATATCATCTTAAGTCAGGTATCTATGTCAAGTAAGCTTTTGACCTCATCTGTCCATTATGGTAATTTAACTTTCATTCTACTGCACATGAGATTAGGTCTTTCTCTCCCTTTTCCTTGTCGTGGCATTTGGAAGTATAATGATGACATTGCTTCTTAATATAGACCTCAGTTACATTCTGACCTGCATAAATTCTTGTTGTATTTCAGGCATGAATTCAAAACAAATCACGAAGAATGGGTTAAGTCAGTTAGACCCAAGTTAGGACTTGATATATCTGATCGTGTTCTTGAAGCAGTTAACTCTACAAATGAGAATATCAAAATTCTATATAAAGTCAGAACTGAAATGCGAGCTGCTCTTCAAAGCCTTTTAAAGGTATGACTACCTGTGAAGAATTCATACATATTCTTTTTCAAATGTTCTCAAGCATTCTTCATACTGTGATAAAAATTGTTGTATATTATAGTCTTGATACTAGTTATGCTAAAATGTTGTCATAAAAATCATATATCTTGAAGATTAAGGACATTGTTGTTCATATTCTTTGTCCCAGGGTTTATCTTCACCTGTAGGCCTCATTAAAATAAAATCCATATCCTTCACGCAGTTATATAATGTATATTTCAGCACAAAAAATTCTTAAACTACAGTTAATGGATGCATATTAATGTGATACAAACAGTTGAACTATATAAGAGGCTCAAAAAAGGGATAAAATTTGGATAGTTTCAGAGCTGTTTGTACTATTAGGCTGAAATAATTATAAGTAACGTACCTAAGATAGGTAAATGATGACTGATGAGAACAATGCAGAAACCACAAATGTTGTGGACTGTGCGGAGAGGTAATGGAAATCATGAAGTTGGATCAGTTAAAAGGTGCATTCGATGTGGGTATGGGAGATGTTTATCATTAAAATGTTAAAATATTTGTAGCATTGGGGAGGTGTCCAAACATATTTGTACCTTGCATTGTATAACCCATTGCACAAAAGGGCATAATACTCTTTGATATTTGGAATAAATGTGATGGGAACTTCAGTTTTATTTATTATTTATTCTTTAAAGATAAATGAATAATATTTTATTAGAGAACGAAGTGGATACAATGCAAAGGCAGACAGGTAGTCCACCATATGAAAATAATACTGTCAAAACAAGTTTAAAACACCCCAATATCGTCAATGGAGAACAGCCCCTTCCAGTCTCTTATGTATATCAGGCGAAGACACCCAATAGAAAGCACCTGCACCCCATGGGAACTTCAAACTTGTGATAGTTCAAAATCCTTGAAGACTGAGAGTTGGATTTACAGTCCAGAACTGTTTTTAATCCAAGTTGCTCTTTGTCGGGGTCATTTTAGCCTCTAGTGGAAAAGATTTTAGCTTTATCTCCTAATATTTTGGGGATATTCTTATTACGAGATGAGATAACATTCAGATATTAGTAAAAGTCTACTTCAAGTTGTGCAGTTGCGGCACCTGGCAAATGATTTGTCAAATTGAAGAGTCGGATATCTTAAGTGACGTGATGGTGGCTTGTTATAAACCTAAAAATGACAATATTTTGATGGAATTCCCAAAAGCATCACTTTGCTATTTCATTGGAATCATGAAGTTTCATGGAGATAAAGTTCTTAATGAAATAACTGAAGCAATTGAACTTGTAGTTGTGGCACCTGGCAAATGGTTTGTCAAATTGAAGAGCCAGATATCTTAAGTGACATGATGGTGGCTTGTTATAAACCTAAAAATGACAATATTTTGATGGAATTCCCAAAAGCATCACTTTGCTATTTCATTGGAATCATGAAGTTTCATGGAGATGACGTTCTTAATGAAATGATATTCCCAAAATTATCACTTAATAAAAAAAATGATATTCGTACAATTTTCTTTACTTCCTCGATCCTTTGTCATGTGTTTTACTGTATTATATAATCAGTCATTCAGTCTCACTTTTTCGTATATCCATCTTCATTCCCTAAATTTCTCCTAGGATGATGGAATCTTAATAACTCCCACGGTTGCTGATCCTCCACTAAGAGTGAAGTCAAAGAAAGGTCTGTCTTCTGAGTTCCATGATAGAGCATTTGCTCTATTGAGCATCGCGAGTATGTCTGGCGTCTGTCAGGTAATTGCAGTTCTAGTTTTTTAGCTTCATACTTTCTTTTGCTTGTCATGAACTTCACCGTTTTTATGGGCATTTTACTCTTTTAACTAATATTTCAGGTTACTGTTCCAGTAGGAAAGCATAATGATTTTCCAATCTCAGTTTCATTTATTGCAAGCCACGGAGCTGATAAATTTCTTCTTGATACTGTGTTGGACATGTATTCATCTCTTCAAGAACAAGTTAGCATTGTTTCCAACACATCAAAATTACCAGATATGAATGGGAACATGGATGCTTGTGACTTGTTGAAAGAAAAGGTTAAAGCCTTCATTGTGATTCTCTAGTGTGAACATATTGGCCTTATTTCCTTAAAAGCTTATTGCATATTGTACATAGTTGTCAAGGTGTCGCCATGGCGACGACTAGGTGTCTTTTGGCGTTGGAGAAGGGCAAGGCAACGCCTTGGACTCCTAGCCGCCAAGGCTCACACGTTGGTAACGGACCCAAGTTAAGTGAATAAGTCATTTTTTACCATAATTCATCATAACCCATGTTTTTTTCCAATTACCTAAGTAACTCAACTCATGACCTTAACCTAACCCATCATACTCCTTTGAATGAGAGTAATGCCCGTTAGGGAGACGAAAATGACTTCATAGTTGATGACTTTGTTTGAGCTATGACTATAAACAGAGTAGAGATTGGAGAGTGATACTTTTTCATAGTGTTAATTATTATGTTTTGGGTTTTAGTGTATATAAAATTTTATTGTGCAATATACTTTTGAAATAAAATAAATAATGTATAAATTGCACATTGTTAACCACTTATTGCCATACGAACGCCATGGCGGGCGCCTTATTGCCTAGGCGTTCTGGCGACCAACTACCGTCGCGTCCCGCCTTGGTGTCGTGACACCTATGATATTGTATCAATTTCTGTGTTACACATTACTATAAGGTCCATAACCTTTTTGCTTGGGTGTGGTCTTGTTCAATGCTTCATGGGTAGGGTGGTGAGTCTGAAAGTTTAGAATACTTATTGCCCCCACATGTACACAGATTTGTCACCTTTCTGGTACATTTTAATAGAAGTTGATTAACTTACTAATTAAATATAATTTTTTTCTCTCTCTTGTTGATGTGGCTTTTCTTCACATGCTTGTGAACCTTATAAACCTTAAACTGTAATACTCCATCCGTTCCAAAATTAGAGATACAATTTGACTTTTGAGGTTAAACGATGACATATTAAAGTTCAAAATTGGTATGACTCATAAAAGTTTATAATGAAATAAATTTTGTTATTAATAGTTTTTGTTATGTACTATAAAATTTTAATAATTGTATCAATTAAAATTAAATAAATACACATCAATTTGAAGTTTAGTATGCCGTCGTTTGATCTCAAAAGTCAAGTTGTATCTCTAGTATTTGCTAATCGTGTTCCATGCCAAGCACATTGCTTCCTGGTAATTTAATTTATCTTATCACTCTCCTCCCAACCGACCCTAGAGTATTTGCAATTTTGCATAAAAAAAACCATTTGTGTGATATTATGTGAACACGTCTAATCTAGTATTATCAACAGGTCTTGATGATCTCTAGTTATACTCGATGCTTTATTTCTAGTTTTTTTGGACCATTTGACTGAATTAATTTTGGCTTTACTTTATTTTCCATCCTAGTAATGCATTTGTTAGCACTTACCATGCACCCATAAATTATTATTACTATTTTCCTTTTCATATACATTCCAATCTTACCCGGATAGGAAGCATGTCTCCAGATGGATGTTTATAGTTGATTCTTTTACATTATTTGTTCAAATGCTAATTTTGAGTTGTGAACTTGTGATCACCAACCTGTTGACTGTATTATTTTGTATAATGTTGTACTGGAACTTTGTAGACCACTTAAAAGCTACATATTATGTCAGCACAAGATATTTACCAGGACAAATATCTTTGCAGGGGAATGCTGCATATAAGGGAAAACAGTATAATAAAGCTGTAAGTTACTATACTGAAGCTATAAAGTTAAATGAGTCGAATGCAACTTTCTACAGCAATCGTGCAGCTGCTTACCTAGAATTAGGATGGTATACTTTCGCTTCTTGTTCCCAGAGAATTTCTTGGTATGCCTCTTCACATTATATCCAAAGGTTGCTCTTACTGACTGATAATATATTTTTTTCCAGCTTTCAGCAAGCTGAGGATGACTGCAGCAAAGCTATATCACTTGATACGAAGGTTAGTCAACAAGCTTATGAATGTTTTATTGTGTTAAAAGGCATAGTTATACTCATATGTGCATTATTCTCATTACCTAGTTCACATCAAAATGTAGACACATGCAATTATATCAAGAAAATGTGTCATATATCAGTTTTCCTCGCAACTCGCAGTGAAATTGTTAGTTAACACTTGCAGAAAAGAAAAAGGCAAAAGCTTCAAAATATCGAATTGATTGCAAACTAATCAAATGTAAAAAAAAAAAAAAAAAAAAAAAGAAGATAAAAGTGAGAAAAAACCATGTATTTACTTACAAACTTCGGCTCATATAACGCAAAAATAATTTTCTCTTGCATCAAATTATCCCACTGCCGCATCACATCATCATGTTGATGTTATGTAGCGCCACAATCACATCAAGCCATTTGTAAGGTATAGTCTTTTAGCGTTGCTTTGATTAGAATATTTGGGAATAGATAGGTTAAATATCATAGCTACATTCTACACATGTATGCAGATGGTTGGGGCGTCACACTACATCAACACGGCAATGAGACGTGATGCTTATAATAGATAATTTTCTCCCATCTTACTTAAATATTGGAAGACATTATGTTAATTACTATATGTAATCAAAACTTAGATTGGAGCAAGCGATCTCAAACATATTGGAATCTAAGACTGGTATGTGGTTGGTGCAACTTTTACACCAGAAAAAGCAGATTATCACCACTCAGTTACTGTTGATGCTGAAAATCTTTTTCTCCTAGAATTATGTAATAAATGATTGGAGCAAACTTTTTTATGTCTTATGCAAATCTAGGACTGGTATATTGGTGTTGTTGATGCAAGTTTTGCACCAGAAAAAGAACAACTAATCAAGGTACTGATAAAATGTTGAATATCATTCATATCCCTGATCTTCCAATGGCAAAACATATGAATCCTGAAAGCTATATATAATACTCATGATCCTTGATTGTGCTGGCCTATTATGCTGATTTAATGTGGCTTTTATGCACATATTTTTCTATAAATTCTTTACTCGCAGCCAAGAAAAAAAGGTTCCTCGGCTTTGACCTATTAATGTCATCATATACTATGTCCAAAAAAGAGTTGTCTAAAATGCGTGCATGCCCGTAGCCGTAGAGAAATATTATTATAGTTGATTTCTTTATGCAGAATGTGAAGGCATATCTAAGGCGAGGAACAGCTAGAGAATCACTTCTCTTCAATAAGGAGGCTCTTCAAGGTGAGACCCCCTTTTCCACATCGCTTCCGTGTCTTATTATGAGCTATATCTTCGTTTAGAAGCCGTATTCTATCATTTGCAAATATTCCCTTTCAGCATCTTAATTCTAAAAATACTCTTAATTTAGTGGCTTATATGTTTATGTTTTTCCTTTTGCTAATGTATTTTGTGTATGGTGTAATATTACATGGATTATTAATATTCTTTGTAAAATCAAGAAAAAACCTAGAATTCGTCCGTTTGCAAGCTGCTGTCTACTTATTACTCCATCCGTCCAACTTTACTTGTCCTAGTTTGAAAATACACGCCTATTAAGAAAAAAAAATCATCTCTAAATTACCCATCTTAATTACTCTATTATCATTTTTTTTTTATTTAATCTCCCAACTCTTTCTTGGAAAAATAAAATAGAGGAGAGGGGAAAAGAAGAGTGTGGTTGTGCTTCCAATGTTAAAGTTAATATTGCAACTTGTTCCAATGTAGGTCATGTTGTTTTCAATGATTTTTTTAAAAAAGTTAAATGAAGGTATTATTGGAAAAATAAGGTCAAAAATAGTATTAAAAAGGAAAGAGGACAAATAGATTTGGACAAACCAAAAAAAAAATTAGGACAAGTAAATTTGGACGGAGGGAGAAATATTTTTGAAGTTTCTTATGGTGAACCCAATAAAGCCCAACTTTTCCTCTCAAAATATAGTTTGGTGAACTTCATTAAATACAATTCTTGTTAGCTATATACTCTGAAACAAACTAACAAAGTGATACTTATTATTGCATATTTAGCGGAATTTGATATCCCTGAGGAAATTGTTACTGTAGTCCTGCAAGACTAGGGAAATGAAGAGAAGCTAAAAATAGAAAACAATTAATGATTGGTTCTGCTAGTTATGCTGCATGGTTTGAACTACAATATTGGTAGATATAGATTCATGCATACATGGCGACACCTGCACATATGCTTATCGCATGCACTTGACCCTGACACGTGACATGTATGTGGTGGGGGTCACATTGAAACTCCAAAGTGTTTAACACTGTTAGGGTGACTCTTGCATCATCTTATTAGGTAGTCAACATACCACATTCGTGTATTTACTTGTCATGAAAGCATTGCTTCCCTTGGTATTTGCAGACTTCAAGCATGCACTTGTCCTAGAACCACAAAATAAGGCTGCCAATCTTGCCGAGAAGAGACTAAGGAAACTGAGAAGTTGATGCTCTGCTCTTTCCTTTTTATTCAAGCACATCTCATGCCTCCCCCAGAAAAAACAAAATAGAAGGAAATATTTCTGTTCTCTTTTGGTACACTGAAATGTAAAAGATGAGTTACCCTCCTATGTCTGATTCTGAGGAGGAACAGAAAGGATAAGAGGGGAACATTTGGGCGAATAATGCCGCTTTTTTATATTCTTCCTTTTTACAAGAGTTTTTATTTACTAGTTTTGTGCATACCATTGATCTGTAACAGACCTATTGTATAACCTTTGTGAAGTTATAGCGGCGGGCATATATAAAATTTCTGTTGTAGCTTTTTGCACTGCAGGAGGATCTTAATCTGGTTTTTAAACTCCGTTGTTGCATGAAATTGACTAAATTCTTTAGCTTTAATTTACAGTTTCAAGGGCTTGATGATTATATAAATAGTTTTGGCTGCCGGAAGTTTCGGAGATGGCACCAGTGTGTATTGTAGAATGAAAAGTTTGATCAAAGAAAGATCGACTCAACTCTTGTGCTTAAATTCAAAACGACTGCATTTAATCTTTTTCTGAATTGACGAGTAGACATTTTTAGAAATATGGCCACTTGACTTGTTTGGTAGATGAATATTTAAAATTAAAATTAAAAATAAAAATTGGACAGTAGTTGAAATCTAATAACATTTGATCAAGGCATTCGTTTCCTTAATAAATCAAAGTATTTCATGAAATTTATATATTGAAAATGAGAGGTCAAGGAGTAAAAAGTTGGTCCAGCATAGACCTGACAATATAGTTGATTAACTGCCAGGTCAACCCATATTAATTGGAACTAAATAAGTTGGTTAACTATATTTATTTATTTGGGTTGGTTAAAGTTTGGAACCATATTTATTTGGGTTGATTATAGTTCCAACCCGGTTAATCATTTTTCAACCCATATTTTATTCCAAATCATTTTGGTTATATATGTGAATTTGGTTATATATGTGAATATAGGCTGGGTCGATGTTATATTCACTTAATACATCAGCCTTTTAGAATGGTGTGTGTACGTGTGTGTGTATATATATATATATATATATATATATATATATATATTAAATGAAACAAGAGCAGTTAAGATATGAAAAATGAATATATTTTGAATATTGTAATTTTTTTCATGGATAGATTTATCAATTGATAATCTATATATGTATCCGTTTTTTTATTATTTTTATTTTTACAGTTATGTTGCTTGTTCAGAATAATAAAAACTCTAGCGGGAGTGCGTATGTCATATATGCGTAGCGTTAAGTACTAAGCTCAGCAGCATCTTGTGACGATCCCACCCCCACCCCCACCCCCACCCCCACCCCCACCCCTACCTCCACCAAAAAAAAAATATATTATGTGATTATGTATACACCCCCTACCCCCACCCCTACTCCACCCACCCCCACCCCTCACCCCACTCAAAAAAAAAAATTTAATGTGATTATGTATACCCCCTTACCCCACCCCCACCCCACCCCCACCAAAAAATAATATTGTGTGATTATGTATACACCTCACCTCCCACCTCACCCACCCTACCCCTACCCCCTACCCCCACGCCCCTACCCACCACACCCCCACCACACCCCCACCAAAAAAATATTATGTGATTATTTATACACCCCTTACCCCCACCCCACCCCCTCCCTCCCTCTCACCTTCACCCAAAAAAGATAATATTACGTGATTATGTATATCTCATATCATTCTTTAGGAGCTTAAATTCCAACCCTTATATTCGTCTCTCTATCTATAGTATATATTAATTTCATTTTTTAAAAATTTTGTTTAAAAGTCAAAACATCTTAAAATGGTTAATATGGTTTTTAACCATAACCATATGATTTCAACCCACATTATCCATATTAAAAATGATTAATATGATTTTAGTTCTTAAATGGTTGGTTAACCATATTTTAAAAATCAAAACCAATCTATAACAATATTTTGCCAGGTCTAGTCCAGCCCTTTGGGCATGGGTCAAATCCTATTCCCTCTTCCCCCTTAATAATAAGGATAATAATATATTGTAATGTTGTAATTCAATGGAATACAATATCGGTATTAATTTACCATGAAGTTAACTTCATTGTAATCGAACCCAAAAATATATTTATATTTTTATAATTTTCAGGAGTGAATTACAATCTCATGGAAATTGTATTTTGGGAATTTTGGAATAAATAAATTTCATAAATTAAAACAAAAAAAACATGATCTGTCAATGAGAGAAATTTTATGTCACGCACAATCCATGAAACAACTGTCTGGGTCTAGCAGCTCAACACCCATTGTATACGGAAAATATTACTATCTCCGTTCTTAAAAGATTGTCGTTTAAAGATTTTGCATATAGATTAAAAAAATACCATTTACCAAGTAAAATTTGTTTAAAATTCCATCACTACCCCTTTATGGGAAGTTGAAAACTATTAATATAATAAGGGAGAGAATTTTTTTAGGACAATGAGAGAAGGTAAGGATAATATAGGAAAATAAATAATTTATTCTCCTCAAAAGTTATAAACGACAAACTTTTTAAAATAAATTTTATCTTCTAAAACGACAAACTTTTAAGAACGGACGGAGTACATGTGAGGGAGCGGTCCAAATTCCACCTCTTCACTAAACCACATTTCTTATCCACTTGTCCTATCATTCATGATTCATCCCAACCCACCCTGTATATAATTTGCAAACCCTAATTCTAATTTCTATAACTACCCGATCGATCGATCGATCGATCGAGATGGAAGCAGGTTCACCTCCAACCATTTCTCCATTGCTCCTTAGGAATCTCTTAACCTCCATATTCATCTATGCTGATAAATCTCTTCTAAACCTTGGAGAAAAATACAAACTCCTCCAATTCATTCGTTATCTTCTCGTATCCTTCTTCATTTTCTTCTTTCGACTTTTACCCCCTCTTTTCTTGAACCCTAATTCCCATGAAAAAAATTACAACTACAATTATTCCTTTAAATTTGATCCCAAGGCCGATGAAAAACTTAATTCGGCCGACTCCAGCATTGCTCGAGCACTCTCCCAATTATTGTCAATTATGAATGGTATTCCTGTTAGCTCACGAAAGTACGAGACTGTACGTTCGTTAGCTGAAAAGCTTATTGATGATAACATCAAGGAGGGCTATCCAATCCTCCAAGAGGTTAACTGTATCGCCCTCTCCGCGGCTTTTTCAAGGACACTTAGTCAGCTTGAAGCTAGAGCCGCCGTTATGGATGAAGATGTTGACCGTAGCGGTGGCGTACATATTGGTGATACTAATGATGGGACAAAACGTGATTATAATTATAAACTGAGCCGGGTTTTACGAGCCGTTTGGTATTATGGGGAGGCTGCATGGAGCCGGTTGGGGAAGTCAGAGCTGAATAAAAGTGGGAAGTCGGCTGAGAAGCTTTCGGCTGAGCTGCTTTGGCTTGCTCAGAAGCTGGCCAAGAATGGGAGTGTTGAGGAGGCTGTACACAAATGGGCTTCAGCTTCTAAACTGGCTTGGCTGGCTCTTTCGGCTGAGCCGCGGCTGCAAGTTTCTCTAGTTAAGGTCTCAGGTATGTATCATGTACGTAAACAATACTACTATTACATTAAAAAAGAGTTATAATACTTATATACACTGTGTGTCCCCGCCTGACATGTGAGGTTCACAGTATACATGTGTATATGTGAATATTATTTTATTTTTTTTATGTGATAATAACATTATTTTATGTATGTATATGTAATTTCACACTTGCATTACATTAATTATTGACTCCTAGCTAGAATTGTAGAATATACCTTTGTGATTGGTATGTATGTATTCCTTTCTAGCATTATTGTTGACTAGAAGATGAGGTTAATATTTGATGGGTAGTGGTTATAATAATTTCTGTGAATAATCTTGTAGTTTAGATACATACCCTAAATGTCTTTTTTGTCCTTTATGGTTATCATCTACAGGGTAATGGAGAAGAAAGAAAGTGAAAGTACTTGAAAAAAAGATAACTTGCCTTCATTTTACACCTAACAAACAGAAATGAAATAATTGAGAAAGTAGACAATTAAATAAAGAGAAGGATTTTAGGATATGAATTCTTTTTATCGTCTCCAAGATTTGATGTCAAAAACTCCCTAAAAGAGGAATATTAAGATTTGTTTCACGTTTCATCTCCTGCCCATTCCATTTATTAATTACTGCATGCCAAGTAATCCATTAACTGTAAATAAGTAAATAATTCGTGTCATTAATATAATATATAACATGATATAAAAGATGAGACAGAAATGTCACAACAGATTTGGAGTACTCCTATAAGAGTACATTGGATTTTCCAAGATAATTTTATAAGGTTTTTCTTGAGAAAAAGATGAACTTCTAAATTGACTGTTACATGCATGTAATTGTTTTAGTGTTTTTGGTCAAACAAGCCAAAGAAATCGGAGGCAATAAAGAAGATGAGGATGAGAAAGAGCAAAAAAGGCAGACACAACTAAAGTTATTAATATCATGGCTACCATTGCTATGTCGGGCTAGCAATGGTACAGATACACCGGTGTTGAGCATCAACGAAAAAGCCGAGCTAGAGAAAATCTTGGAGGACTTGATAGAAGGCTTAAAAGAAGAAGAAGAACAAGAGAAGGTATTGTCTTTATGGCTACACCACTTCACTCACTGTCCCTCTTCCGACTGGCCGAACCTCCACGGTTTCTACGCACGGTGGTGCATCGCCTCCCGGAGACTCTTGCTCCTCCAGCGATGAATGAAAATACATAGAGATTAATTATTAGCTAGCTAGATGATCTCAATGTGCCAGTTTAATTTTTTGACATTGTCTTGAATTATGGGGCATAAAAATATTCCTTTGGAAGAGTAGGGAACAATATATATATATATGGACCACATAAAGTAAGATGCATGGCATTTGAAGTGAGCTTCTTGTATTTTAGCAGCCTTAATTAAGAACTAGATAGAGTATATATGTAAGCTTTTTCTTGAGTGTGTAGGTTATAATGATTATATATACTGAACTTGGTAAACTTCTAAGTTTTTATGCAGATAACATGTGCTTATTTTCATTACATAAAGTGGTGCATGTATTCTTCTGTCCCACAATGAAAGTCATAGTTAATTAAGCTTTTTAATTTTATTTATTTATTATTATTTCTTTAAATGAATATTAAGGTTTTCCAAATTAATACACAAATGCATGCACACAATTAAACTTTGAGATTGCCCTTTTCTTCTTATTAGTGATCAGGTAACAGTACTTGCAATTTGATTTTTATAGAAAGGGAATGAGAATTTTCTTGTCCATAGGGAGAATCAAGAATCAATACTATTCATTTTCCATGAAAAGTGAAAGGTCTTATTCTTTAAGCTTAATAGCTAGGAATTACAATCTATATTTATATACTTCTCATCTTTATCCAGACTCAGAAGTTTTCATGATCACAAAAGTCATTATTTATTACTACAATATTACAAGCCAAAACAAGATACCAATACCATCAAGCAGTAACCAAAATAGCCAACACTATATATATATATATATACACACAGGATCCTGTCCGGACTCTCGGACAGGTCCTAAAATACGGACTATTTTTTTTTTTAGTTGTTTTAAAAAAAAAAAGCAAAAAAAAAAAAAAAATGATCCGTATTTTATAGAGTCCGGGATCCCGGACTAGATCCGGTATATATATATATATATATATATATATATATATATATAGAAAGGAAGAGTGTAAATCACTACAAGATATATTAATAAAGGCTTTGAGCGAATCAAATTTCTCTGACGCCGAGAGTTGAGGCTCCTACAAAAGATGAAGTATAGCCTAATATTAGCATTAAGTTAAAAGAAATATTAATTTGGCATCATTAACATAAATCAGTACACATGCATATAATGATAAACTAATCATGTCAATCTCTCTCTTGTATAACATAGGATTAATATCATTTAATAGAATCATGCAGGGTTATATAGAAACGAATGATAAGTTCTTGATGATATATCTTGGGAAAATATATAATTTCGGAGCACTAATTATATGTCAGCATGTTTAAATATTTCAGTTGCTCCCTATATATGTCAATGTTCTCGTATAGTATATATTGCATTACAATAGAGAAATAAATCAATCTTCTAAGGAAAATTATTCCGGTGGTAGCGAGCCTAATGATAAGTGTCTGAAAAGACGGTGTCATAAATTCAATATTTGATATGGGGGCAATGATATGTCTTCTTTAGAACCGCTAACATAATTTATTATGAATTTATTTGTAAGATATTAATTACTTGCGTTACATTTGAGAAATAAAGTAAAACCTTAAAAGAGGTATATATATATACCTGATTCACACATTTTGTTGCGAATGGAATTCAGTATATGTTCGTATGTTGAGGTAGGTTCTTTTGTCGCTGTTTGGATGAAACGGAAAGGTAGTGCACCGTTAGAATGGCCTGTACTGAAAGCCTGCACAAGTAATGTAGTAGATATATTCTCAACTATCACCACATAATATACAGCTGATCATAAATACTATATTTAATTTCCCATATTTATCAACCAAAAAAGAAAGAGGGGTTTCATTAGTGATGAATTATAAGTCACCTGAGCGTATGATTTCTGATGATATTCATACTGATGAATGCGATGATCTTCCCATGTACTGTGCATCAGAAATGGTGACACATTTGGCAAAGTTTGTTGGTCATAACAACTTGTATTCATTTGGGGCCGTGATATTTGGGGAAAAGGTTGTAACGGGTTCTGGTAGTAACCATTACTATGCACCCGAGCTGGTGACACATGTGGTGATGTCTGTGTCTGCTGTTGGTAGTAATCGTCACTATCTGTCGGAGTAAGTGATGAGTGTGGTGATGATGCTTTTGGTGGTTGTCGGTGATAACCGTTACTATGAGCTGGACGAAGTGAGCCAAGTGGCGGTGATGTTTGTAATGGTGGTGGTGGTGGTCGAAAAAAGCTAATAGGACGAGTTGATGCTCGTGGTTGTGATGTTTGAACTGGTGGTGATATATGCGTTTGTGGTGGTGTTTGTGCTGCAGGTGGTGGATATAGGTTGTTAATTCCTAATGGACGAGATGATCCTTGTGGTGGTGATGTTGGTAGTGATGGTTGTGTTTGTGCTGGTGTTGTGGTGTGTGTTGGTATTGGTTTTTCTACTGGGGGTCGATAAAAGTTGTTATTAGAATGAGGTGGTCCTTGTGGTGGTGATGTTTGTACTGATGGTGATATTTGTGTTGATGGTGGTGGTGGACGAGGTGAGTTAGGTGGTGATGGTTGTAGTTGTTGGAAAAAAGTTCTGTTGTAATCTGGATGAGGTGAGCCCTGTGGTGATGGTTGTATTTGTTGCTGGAAATAAGTGTTACCATCCGCTGGATGGGGTGATTCTTGTGGCGATGATGTCTCTGGATAAGAACGCTTGGTTCTCAACGGAGGAAGTGATCCTGGTAGTGGAAATGATAACGGCTCTGTCCCACCAGGTGACCACAGTGGTGGATCTCGTACTGAAGTTTGTCTTTGAGGCGGTGTTTGAAATGATTGTTCTTGCTGATACCTGTTATTTGGTATGCCTGTATAATTCATCTTGCTCGGCGGGGCACTGACATAATTATCATACTGGCTAGTGAGTGGAGCACCATAGCCGGTATTCATCTTGCTAGGTGGAGACTTAGGATAATTATCATACTGGCTAGTCTGTGGAACACCGTAGCCGGTATTCATCTTGTTAGGCGGAGCTTTGGTAGAATTATCAGACTGGCTAGTCAGTAGAGCACCGTAGCGACTATTCATCTCGCTAGGCGGAACTTTGACAGAATTATCATATTGGCTAGTCAGTGGAGCACCGTAGCCGGTATTCATCATATTGCTAGGCGGAGCTTTGGCAAAATTAGGAGCACCGTAGCTGTTGATGCTCCCGCATACCCGACACTCAACGATTTGTTCATCAAGGGGCACCTTCACTTCTGCTCTGCACAAATTGCATAATTTTATCCTAGTTGACATCTCTCTAAAGGTCAAGCTAATTAAAGAAAAGTGGAGTACAAGAGTTAGTTGAATGTTTTTGTGAGGCTTATGTTTGTTCTTTGATCTCTCTCTCTCTCTCTCTATATATATATATATATATAGAGAGAGAGAGAGAGAGAGAGAGAGAGAGAGAAATTATTACTAGTGTACCATACAACACTACTTTATTTAAGAGAATTTTCCTTTTTGATATATCTCACGTACAATATATTTCTTTATTCCATAAGCAGATAAGCTAAGATTGATTAGGAAGAACCAGATTCAGTCTCTGAAAACTCCTTTCGGTTGAGAGAGAAAGGTTAAATTCTTTTCTATCGATCGAGTGGGAAGAACTTTTTGACTCATAATTGAGCTCAGCCTCTAACCCAGATTCATGAATGTTTATCGAGATATTTGTTCTTTAGACGAGGCATTTATTTCTGTATATTCCACTCAAGTTTTTGGGTTACACATGAAACAATTTACCATATAGAAACTAATACAGGTAAAACTAGTATTTTGAGGTAAATAAGAGTTGAAATAAAACTAGTCTTGAAATATGAAACAATTATCAATGTACCATTTTCCATTTATTTATCATATTGTTGAATATGAAACAATTTACCATATATAAAACGAGTCTTATTCCTCAAATTTACCATTAATTAAATACGAAGAATTATCAACTAATAATAATTTGAAACATCATTTTATATATTAGCTATTTTTATAATAACTATATTTCAGAATCAAACGTTACACTTAAATAAAATACTCGTGAAAGTTTGTAGAACTCAACTTAATATGAGAGAAATTTTATGAAAATATCAATTTAACTTTTAATAATTTGTACTTATATGTTGCACAATAGAGATTTTGGTTAAATTGTTGACCATATCATATTTGGTCCAATAAATTCATGTTATCTAATTAAATTAATTGCTAGATACATTTTTAATGCCAAAAATGATATTTCCAGTCGTAAAAGTTACTTTTCAGCACATCTTGGCTGCTTCGCCTATCTATTCTATTATGGCCGGCTTGGAGACATCAGAGGAAGACCATCATCTCTATCCGGGTACGATCATATGCATACATTGTAAATTTGTGTATCAAAAAGAAAACTGATGATATTTTCATATGTAAAAATATATTCTTGTATGAACTGATTGTGGGATTCACTTATTACTATATAAAAAGAAAATCATGTAAAAATATCAAAATTTATATATTAAAATCACTTTTTGCGAAATATCAGTGCCCAAGATTATGCACGTACATTAAATGCCAGATTACTAGAGTACTTTTATTCATGGACAAGAACCCAAGATTACTAAAGAATATTGGGATACAATCCATTGACTAAAATAGAAGATTATTAATTACTAAAATATTACACCGTTGACAACATCTTCTTTCAGGCAGATATATATATATATATATATATATATATATATATATATATATATATATATATATATATAAAGTGGGTTGGAATATTAAGCAAATTAAGAAGAGGAGATGGGTGTCAACAAAATTATCATTGTGTTCTTCATCATATTTGCATCAGCAACACTCATTGCAACCACAACCAGTGCTGGTAAATTTTTTGTTACCTCCCTCTTATCTTTTTTTGTCAATTTTTTCCACAAATATATATTATTTTTTTATAGTTAAATTTTTTATCTACAATTAGCTAGATATGTGCACATTATGGTAATTAATGTCACATCTACCAAAATTATTTTGACATATACATTATTATTATATATATATTTCATTTTACTAATTCAATTTTTTTGTATATTATGGCAGCAGATACAAGTGGAAAACCTACGGAGCTTTGCCTTAATCGACAATGTACGGTGAAATTTCTTCCGGATGATTGTAAAAAAGCGTGTGTTGCCAAGGGATACAAGGGGTGTGTGAGTTTGTAGGGAGAGGATGTTGTTGTAACAATTAGACATGAGAAATATTGTAATAAGCATCTACTCATTCTATAAATAAATTGTTACATATATTTAAAAATATATGTAGTCTTTGGAACAAATAAAGAATAACTAGTACTTAATTTTTTATTTTTTATTTTTGGAATAGTCCAAAAACGACATATATATATATATATATATATATATATATATATATATATATATAATTTTGTTTTTATTTTGAACATCTCCATCAAACAAAGACGCATTATATCTTTAGATTTTGTTTTCAATATATTTTATGTGAACAAAGTATGTCTTTCCTAAGTTCAAAAATAAATGTCTTAATAAGTTTTGGCATACTTGATTAATAAAATTTTCTTTTATCTAAATTATCCTTTTGATTACTTATAAATTGAAGTATTTTTTTACTTTTATATGACTCAATAATTATTTTTTTACTTTTCTATGACTCAATAATTATTATTTTTACTTTTATTAATTACTCTTTCCTATGTCATTTAATTCTCTAGATACATTTTTTGTAACTCTCATATTCCCAATAAGTATATTAAATAGATTATAAGGGTATAAGAGTAAGAATACGATAAATATAATTACTAATATAGAAATAGATATTTATTTTGAAACATCCAAAAAAGAAATTAAGACATTTAATATAGAACGGAGTATTATTTTATGCAATTAATGATATTATTATGGTTTAATTAATAACTCATTTATAAAATTATGTGGTAGTATGAATTTAAATTGAATTACATGTATGAGATCTATAAGTAGTGTAAGACACCAATTTTCATAAATAAATATTAATTTTTTTTGAAATATATTTTTGAATATTATTGTGTGGTTTTGATATAATGTTATAGTTGTGGGTAATATTTATAAATTTTGCAAAGTATGCAAGTTGTTATAAAATATTCGATTGGTCGGGGAATATTCTTTTTAACAGAAAATATTCGTACGACGGCACAATCATTGATGGACCCCACAACGAAATTATTGTCGGAGTTAGAAAACGACAGAAATATTTTTTTATAAAAATAACGGCGAAAGTTTTACCGTTAACTGTTGAACTAACCGGCGGTAAAAGTATTATAATACGCGTGGTTGCATAGTAGCACACGATAATGATTATTGATATTTACGTGAGAAGTCACTCAGTTATACTCAATTATTGCTATAGTAATTGTTGCATAATATCTCTCATATTATTGATTCAATTATTGTCACATTATCATTTACATAATATTTATTATTAGTAAATCAATAATTGAGACGACAAAGTTATTCATATTATTATTTGCAATATTGACGATGTCTAGAAAGTTCTGTCGAGGAGAAGTTTGGTCACCTAATTGCGCGCCAATAGGGAGAAATCCTTATCGGAAAGCCCCCTTTTTCCTGAGAATGATCTGGTTGTTAAATATTGTGAGTTATAATATTAATGATGAATAATTGTTAATAGATTAAAAATATATGACGCCCCCAAAATTAGGTATACATCACCCATCTTGAGTCGCCAAATACATGGTACATAAATCAAATACAACTTAATTATACAACAGTCGTGTAAAATACGACAAAACATAAACTGAGAGTTTAAACAAGAATATTGCCTTCTAGACAATATCCACACTCAATGGAGTCCTCATTACATTTATTGTCACACTATTTAACAGAATAGTGAGGACTAATAATGCTATTATCTGGACCGTCACTCCGTTCCCTGACTAGTCCCAGCTACGTTTTCATTTCCTGAAGAGAACAGTGAAAGAAAGGGTGAGCTCAACTAGCCCGGTAAGAAATATTATGACTAAGTTAATGCAGAATAAATTATCCTTAGCCTTCAACAGTATAACAACTGATAGAATATAATAGACAACAAGTTTTAGATCAACAACTGCAGCGGAATAAACAATCCATTAGAAGAGTCAAGTAGAGAATAAAATCTATTATCTTCTATGATTTAAAAGGTTTTTCATCACTTTTATCGCTGAGACTCAGCTTAATAAATAATCCACATCATTAAATCATCCCTGCACTACAAGCCAAGGATATTCTTTAAGTATTACGACCACGAATTATCCCCACTCTACGCCAAAGATAATCGTGTTTTCATCAACAGTCCGATCATGCCATAAAACAATTCATCTTTGCACCCTTGGTCAAGAGAATCCATAGCCACAATCATACCAAAAGCGTCCATCAATGCACTACACAGCCAATGAAGACTTTTTCCACATCATTTTTGTAACATTACTACCATGATTATACCGAATAATCCTCGGTCATAATCATACCAAGTCCATCTATGCACTAAGAGCCATGATGACTTTCAACAAAATATAAACATGAGGATGATGACAATGATATAAGAATTCAATAAAACAAGTTCAAGAATTAATTTATTTAGGAACTAATAATGTCCAAATTGTCAACATGATCTTTTGCTTTGTAGAGTAAAATTCAAGAATGCTTAGAAGAATATTTCCATGAAAGAGATCTTTGGATGAAACGCAAATATCAAGGATATTCCACTAATTTCATGGAGTATAGAAGTCAAAACTTTAACCAACTCGAGTATAATAAAGAATGAAATAACAAAAGAAATCACCGTGTATGCGTACTTTGCATGTATATGGAGTTATTCCAATGAATACTAAATAACGGAACTCGGTCAGGCGAAATTGCACCGCATGACGGGATGTTCCAATGAGAATAATAATAAAGACGGAACTGTGTTGGCGTAAAACGCATGCATGTGATATTTCAATGTAATAATAAATACGGAATCGGTCCGGCAGTAAAATGCATGCAGACAGGATATTCCAATGTAATAATAAAGACGGAACCGGGACCGGTAGAACGATCAATGGATGTTCCAACAGAATGATAAATAATGGAACCAGGTCCGGCGTAAACGCACAGACAAGATGTTCCAACAGAATGATAAAGAATGGAATAACAGAAGAATTTCACCAAGTATAGGGTAGCCCACGTATACAGGTTATTCCAATAGAATAATAAAGAATGAAATAACAGAAGTTCTATTCATGGATAAGAAAGAAATAATACTCCCTACGAGTACAACAAATAATATCCCCTACTGTGACGCCCCCAAAATTAGGTATACATCACCCATCTTGGGTCGCCAGGATCACGGTACGTAATTCAAATACAACTTACTAATCAAACCGTCGTGTACAATACGACAAAACATAAACTGTGAGTTTGAATACAAATATTGTCTACTAGAGAGTATACAAACTCAAAAGGAGTCCTCATTATAATTATTATCACACTATTTCACAGAATAGTGAGGACTACTAATGCTATCCTCCGGACCATCACTCCGCTTCTCCGACTTTCGTCCCACTATATTCTCATTTCAAGAGAGAACAGTGAAAGAAAGGGTGAGCTCAACTAGCCCAGTAAGAAATATTATGACTAAGATAATACAGAATAAATTATCATTAGTCTCCAATAATATTAAACTGATAAAATATAATAGATATCAAGTTTAACTGCAGTGGAACAAGTAATCCATTAAAAGAGTTAAGTAGAAAATAAAATCTACTATCTTTTATGATTTAAAAGGTTTTTCATCACTGTTATCGCTGAGACTCAGCTTAATAAATATTCCACATCATCGAATCACCTACGCACTACTGACCAAGGATATTCTTTAGTATCACGATCACAATTATCCACATTACTCACGGGCCAAGAATATTTGTGTATTCATTAATAGTCATGATCATGCCAACAACTATCCATCAATGCACTACGGGCCAATGAGGACTTTTACCACATCATTTATAACATTACTGGCCATGATTACACCGAATAATCCCGGTCATAATCATATCAAGTCCATCTACGCACCATCAAAAGCCATGGATGACTTTCAAAATATAAATATGAGGATGATGACAATGATATAAGAATTCAATAAAACAAGTTCAAGAATTAATTTATTCAGAACTAATAACGCCCAAATTGTCAACATGATCCGCTTTGTAGAGTAAAATTGAAGAATGCTCGGAAGAATATTTCCATGAAAAGATCTTTGGATGAAGCCATAATTATCAAAGATATTCCACTAATTTCATAGAGTATATAAGTCAAAACTTTAACCAACCGAGTATAATAAAGAATGGAATAACAAAAGAAATTATCATGCATGCGGTACTTAGCATAGACATATTATTCCAACATAATACTAAATAACGGAACTGTGTCAAAGTAAATTTGCGACAAGCTGGGATGTTCCAACAGAATAATAAAGAATGGAATAACAACAAAAATCACCATGCATGCAGATTCAGTATGACAAAGTTATTCCAACAGAATACTAATAAGGACGGATCAGTCCCGCCAGAAAACGCATGCATGTGATATTCCAATGTAATAATAATAAAGACGAAACCAGTCCAACAGAAACGCGACAAACAAGATATTCCAATGTAATAGTAAAGACGGAATAATAGAAGAATGTCACCAAGTATAGGGTAGCCCACGATGATACAAAAGTTATTCCAATGTAATAATAAAGAATGGAATAACAGAAGTTCTCTTCATGAATACAAAAGAAATGATACTCCTTACGAGTACAATAAATAATATTCTCTACCTTAAGAAGAAGAGTACTGGATATAAGTAGTGAAGTAGCAGAATACTTTATTCTTTCTCTCTATAGTTTATCTCTCTAGAGTTCAGTGAATTCGTAAGAAAAAATGAAGGAATGAGCTTTATTTATAGAAAAATGGATCAGATAAGAACTAACTCATGAACGATCCAGATTGATTTACTTTAATCTGACAGTCCATATTTAAAGCAAAATCTTTTAAATAAAATATAATATATATAATAATAATAAAAGTCACAGTACTCCCACGTGAAACCAATAATTCACTCTTTTGACAATTTTTTTTCTTTCATTCTCACGGATGCAACTTTTGCATGTCTGGCCATGAAATTCAAAGTAGCATCAATAAAAACAAAACAAGGTATATAACATATGTTGTCCACATTCACGGTTTACACTCCATGACTCCATTATTTCCCTTAATCATGCATTATATATATATATATATATATATATATATATATATATATATATTATAATAATATATAGTAATCTGTTCCCCCACCCCCTATTCCCTGACAATCCCACTAAAATCTTTATTTAATAAGTGTATATATATAATACTTATATATATATATATATAACACAAAACTGAGATAACTTCTTCCGACTATTTTAAAAAAAATGGGTAAATGGGGGGTCCATATAATAGCAAAATTAAGTTACTTCTCACGTAAGCATCAATAATTAATAAAGTGTCTTTCTTATGCAACGACGCCAGACATCGTATTTTTTCTAACACCGGGTGTTCAACAGATTAATGATAAAACTTGGTAGTTATTTTCATAAAAAGTATTTTTGTCGCTTTCTCAATCCGATAATAATTCCATTGTGGGGTCCACCAATGATTGTCTTGGTTATGCGAATATTCCCCGTTAAAACGAATATTCCCCACCAATCGAATATTATATAACAACTTGCGTGATTTTGCAAAATTTATAAATATTACCCACAACTATAACATTATATCAATTTTACTCCATAATATTCAAAAATAATATTTATAGAAAATTCATCTTTATTCAAAAGTTGGGGTTTTACAATCTCCCTTCTTATGAAATTTCACCCTCGAAATTAGGTGCGTACGACGGTATGTTGAAGAGGTAAGGATACCTTGATTTCATTTGATTCTAACTCCCAAGTCATTTCCTCAACATCGTGGTTTCTCCACAAAACTTTGACTTGAGGTATAACCAAAGTGCGTAGAATATGTTCCTTCTTATCCAAGATTTGAACATGAACCTTTTCATACATCAAATCTTCCGCTATTTCGTCCGGTTCTAACTCAATAATGTGGTTCGGGTCTTCCACATATTTACATAACATGGATATGTGAAAAACGTTATGGACACGAGACATACTTGGCGGTAAAGCGAGTCTATAGCCACAGCCCTACTCGATCAAGGATTAAAATGGGTAGATGAATCGATGATTGAGCTTTCCTCTCTTTCCAAATCTCGTAACTCCTTTCTATGGGGCAACACGTAACAACACATGATCTCCTATATCGAATTCCACGTCCTTTCGATGAAGATCAACATAACTCTTTTGTCGATCTTGTGAGGTTTTTATACGTTGTCGGATCATTTGAATCTTTTTCGTAGTCATACACGTACCAACTCCGGTCCCAACAACGTTGCTTCACCCACCTCATCCCAACATATGGGAACGAAATTTTCTTCCATACAACCCTTCGAATGGAGCCATGCCAATACTTGCTTGATAATCGTTGTTGTAGGAAAACTCCACCAATGGTAAGAACTTGTCCCAACTTCCTTGAAATCAAGGACACGAGTCTTAATAGATCTTCAAGAGTTTTAATAGTCCTCTCCGATGTCCGTCCGTCTCGAGGATGATATGCCGAAGCTAAATCATAACTGCGCCCATAGCTTTTCGCAAACTAGCCCAAAATCGTGAAGTGAATCTTGGGTCTCGATCGAAACTATGGATACCGGCATACCATGCGATCTTACAATCTCGTTTATATGTACATACTGAGCAAGACGTTCAAGTGTATAAGTTTCTCGTGTCGGTAAGAAATGAGCGGACTTGGTCAATCTATCAACAATGACCCAAATCGCATCTATACCTTGAGAAACCTTAGGAAGACCGTTAGTAACAAAATCCATGGTAATGTGCTCCCACTTCCATTACGGAATTTCAAGTGGTTGCAATGGACCTTTTGGTACTTTATGCTCACTTGACTCGTTGACACGTTAGACACCTTGAGATAAATAATATTTATCTCTCTTCTTATTGCTTCCACCAAAATGTATGGACGAAGATCACGATACATTTTGGTACTCCCGAGATGGATTGCAAAACGGTGTGTCATGCGCCTCCATCATGATTTTATACTTTAAACCAGGTTGTTAGGAACACAAAGTCTAGAGTTGACTCAAGTATTCCTTCTTCATCGATTCTTGCTTCCAGATAGCACCTTCTTGCACTTTCTTTCTCATACGCATCATTTCCGGATCAGAATTTCGAGCGACTTTAATTTTATCAATTAAAGTCGGTTCTACTCAGTATATTCGCCATCATCACATGGGTCCCTGAGTCTTTATCTCTATCTCCATCCTTTGCAAGTCACACAAAATGGGCCTTTGCGTTGACAATATCGCTTTTCGTGCCAAGATATGATCTTCTACTCAACGCGCCGCCTACCACGTTCGCTTTTCCAGGATGGTATTGGATGGTATGATCATAATCTTTCAACAGTTCAAGCCAACGTCGTTGTCGCATGTTGAGTTCATTTTGAGTGAAGAAATATTTGAGGCTTTTATGATCCGTAAAGATCTCCACCTTCTCTCAATACAAGTAATGCCTCCAAATTTTAAGTGCGAAGACAACAGCTACTAACTCTAGGTCATGAGTAGGATAATTCCTCTCATATTCTTTGAGTTGTCGTGAGACATAGGCTATGACTTTCCCATATTGCATGAGAATACATCCTAACCCTTTGCTCAAGAAGCATCATTTGTAGATGACAAATCCTCCGAACCGGATGGTATTGTCGTAGCAGTCTTTGAAATGAGTCTCTCTTGAGTTCTTGAAAACTCTTTTCACATTCCTCGCCCCAATAGAACTTTGTATCTTTCGAGTCATTTGAGTTAGTGGAGTAGCGATTCGAGAAAACCTTCTACGAATCTCCGATAATAACCAACTAAGCCGAGAAAGCTACGACTTGATCATCGATTTAGGTTGTTCCCAGCTTTGAATAGCTTTAATCTTTGCTGGGTCAACAGATATTCCATGACTTGATACCACGTGCCCAAGGAATGCTACTTCCTCAAGCCAGAACTCGCATTTCTTCAACTTGGCATAAAGCTTGTATTCACGAAGCTTTTAGAGTATCAGCCTCAAGTGTTCCTCATGATCTTCATGGCTTTTGGAATAAATAAGGATGTCATCAATAAAAACGACCACAAAGTGATCCAAATATTCCTTGAATACTCGATTCATCATATCCATGAAGGAAGTAGGAGCATTAATCAATCCAAAGGACATGACTAGGAATTCATAACGCCCGTACCGAGTTCTGAAAGCCGTCTTTGGAATGTCATCGGTTCTAATCTTCAATTGGTGATATCCGAAATGAAGATCAATCTTTGAAAAGAATTTGGCACCTTGCAACTGGTCAAACAGGTCATCAATACGTGGCAATGGGTACCTATTTTTGATGGTGACATGATTCAACTCCCGATAATCAATACAAAGTCGCATACTTCCATCTTTCTTCTTCACGAATAGAACATGAGCACCCCAAGGAGAAGTACTATGACGAATAAAGCCAATGTCTAACAATTCCTGCTGTTGAGTCTTTAACTCCTGAAGTTCAATAGGAGCCATTCGATATGAGGCTTTGGAAATGGGTTTTGTACTGGGTTCAAGGTCGATACAAAATTCAATTTCACGCCGGGGTAAAAGAAAGTTCTTCGGGAATACGTCAGAAATTCATTAACAATAGAAATATTATTCAAAATCGACGTATTTTTGTTTAGATCCGTGGCGACGGGATAAGAAAGCTTGACATCCGCTTTTCAATAAACGAATAGCTTTATGGCTTGAGATGACAGTGATTGATTTTAATGGTTTGGTTGGTTGAATTCGCATAATAGGTTGATTAGGAATATGAAAGCTAACAACCTTACGAAAATAATCAATTTTTGCATGATGAGTAGTTAACTAATCAATCCCTAGAATTACATCAAATGCAAGTATTTTCAATGAAATAAGATCGACAGGTAATGTGTGGGTACCAACTTGAACCAAACAAGACTTATAAACAGTGGATGTAATGAAGGTTTCTCCCAACGGAGTTTCCACAGATAAGTCAAAGTCTAATTTCTCCGGATTCAAATTTAATCGTTGAGCGCAAGTAGGAGAAATAAAAGAATGGGTAGAACCGGTATCAAATAAGGTATAGACTTCGCTAGAGTTTATGATAAGCTTACCCGTGATGACCTCGTTCGGGTTCCTTGCTTTCGGGAGGTCACGACAATTGCTCTCCCTTGCACCACCGGCTGACTTTTTCGGGACTGACTTTGGTGCCTCCATCCTAGCTGAACTTGTCTTCGGTGAACGACAAAATTGGGCTAGGTGACCTTCTCTTCCACAATTATAACACGCTTTGGATGGCATCGCGCAGTTTGGACTGATATGTCCCTCCCCTCCGCATTTGAAGCATATGATAGGTGGTCGTTCTCCTTCCTTAACCACGGTTGCTGGTGCTGACGTCTTTTCATCATTGTTGAATCTTCTTTTCTTGAAATGTCCATTTTTACTGTCTTGGCCATGATTACCACCGAAGTGGTTACCATTTCTGGCATGTTGATTCCCTCCACGTTTGTTGTCACCGCTCGATGGTGATACCTTTGGTATTTTCATGTTGCCGGCTACTTTCTCTTGGTTGCGTTGACTCGTTACCGCGCTCCAATAACTGAGCCCTATTTACAACATCTGAGTACAAACACAGTTTATGAGAAATAAGATATTAACGTATCTCCGATTTTAAAATCTTAAAAACATTCGCGTCATTCGCTCCTCATTATCGACCAAATGGGATGCAAACCGGGATAAATCTGTAAATTTAGCCTCGTATTACGACACGGTCATATTGTTTTGTTCCAACTTGATAAACTCCACCTCTTTCATGTGACGAATACTCTCGGGAAAGTATTTGTCATTGAATAGCTCTTGGAACTTTTCCCAAGACATCTTGAGTGCGTCAGGCTGGGTACGTTTTACAGATTCCCACTAGTAGTCTGCCTCTTCACCCAACATGAAGGTGGCAAAGGGGACCTTTTGCTCCTTGGAGCATCCCAAGACATTAAATATCTTGGTGATCCGCTTTATCCATGCTTCCGCCTTAAGTGGTTTTGGCTCTCCAATAAACTCCGGTGGTCCCAGCTCCTTGAACTGTTTAGTAGTGACCGTCCGAGAGTTTCCAGTGTGTTAGTTCCTAGTAGGCACAAGTTATCTAGAAGGGGGGGGGGTTGAATAGATATTTGTAAATCTTTTCATTTTAACTAGTTCTTAGATAATGATTAAAACTTTGCGGAATTAGTATTTGTTTTAATCTTCTTTACCAAGTAATGGAGTTATGAGCGAGTAAAGCAGTTATAACAGATATAGCAGTTATAACAGTTATAGCATGAATGTAAACGACATAGTTGTTTTTAAGTGGTTCAGAGCACTTAAAGCTCCTAGTCCACTCTTCTACTCAACGAGTAGGATATCCACTAAGGATGTCTTTTACAATCTTCCGAATCACATGATTCCTTCTAGACCAAATATCTTGGACTTCTAGTTCACTCTTGAACTCTTCAAGTCCAAAGAGACTTGGCTTTTCTTACGATTCACTTCTGAACTCTTCAAGTCCAAAGCAGACTTGGTATACTTCTTCGATTGATTGATAGTTGTTGAGTTATTGATGGTTGCTACTCGATTCTTTGTGTAAGCACCGGTTCATTAAGAACTGAGTAGCTGAGCAAGCTTTGCAATATCTCAGATCGTAGAGTTGAGCTTGAGAGAGATGTTCACATTGTTTGGTTAATGCTTGCTTATTATCTCTCTCATCTGTCTGATCTGTATATATGTGATGTTGAAAACTATCCGTTGGATCCATCCGTTGTGGCATTAAATGCATTTGGACTTTCTGTACTGTGATGGAGACATTTCTGCACATCTTCTGAATTTCGCGATTCGCCTCACCGACACCTGCAGTCGCTTTCTCACCTACCACCTGAAAAGGTGTTTTGTCCCTCTTACCCATAGTACTATCTTTAGCTTCTTTAATACGCTTCTTTGTTGCATACTAAGGATATTTCATACAATTTGGGACTGATGAGCACCGCAAAGCATCTGGGATCCATTCCTCACTTGTTGAAAACACAGATCACGAGGCTCGACGTTTTTCGATATATGAGATGATGATGCTCTATGATTTGGATCGTGGTTTTTCACGATTTAGATCGTAGTGTCTTTTACATCTTTGCACACTACGATCTTTATTAGTTGAGAGCACTACGATTTCCCTTTAAAACCTTCAGACATCGCGATCTTCTTCGCTCGTGTTGTTGACTTCTACGTTCGAGAGCACACTACGATCGTTGACTTGTAAACTTCATGTTTTCCTTCAAAGACATTACGATCGTGGAGTTAGCTCGGCAATCGTTGGGACCACTCTACGAAATCCAAATAGTCTCCTTTAAGGCAGGCACACTACGATCTTCAGGGTCTACATTTTTTGCCTTGTCTTCTGCAATGTTGATCAAATTGATGCACTATGATTTCTTCAAGACTAATCTATTACATCTTAAGATCAATCTAATAGTTTTGATCTTTCTATCTATACATTCTTTAACAGAATGATACACGTTGAAAGCTTAGATCAACCTAACAATTTTGATCTATCACTAAGTCCTTGTACATATATTCATTTAAGGACCTTACAAACAATCATGAACATATTCATTAAAACATCAAATCATAAAATGCATTCTCCCAACAATCTCCCCCTATTTGATGTTGACATAACCATGGAGATTTGTTGTCATGATTATTAGTGACTAGATGCATTTGCAGGAAATTTAAACATAACTTAGTATTTCAGTGAGCAACTGAAATGTCTAGAGAATAAGTATGAATTTATTGATGATCAGAAGATATTACAATTCAGCATTACATCAATAGGAAATTTAAGTTTTAACTTATCTCTGTTTCCTTGGCCTTTTATGTGGAGGTGGGTTGGCATACTCCTCAGCCCTTCTTTTCCTTTGAGCTTCCTCATTTCTTGCTAGCTCTTCCAGCTCGCTTAGACTTAGAACTAGATTCTCTTCATGTCTGCGCATGAATGCAGGATCTCCAATTGGCATTCATATGCGTACCGTAGACACGTCTTGTGAGCTAGGAGTTGGCTCCTTATGACTCAGAGGAATAGCTGTAGGAATAGCTGTTACAATTTCCTGCTTACCAAATCGTTGAGTCTGAGCATGAAATTGACTTCTCCCCCTTTCTTGAGTTTTATGACCTCTTCCTCTGCCTTGACCTCCTTGATCTCCTTTCCTTTTATTATTCTCCCTCTTTATGTCAGCATCAAGGGTTCGAATATTGGCAGACAGCCGATTAACTCCTTGAACAAGCTCATTTAATTGGCTTTGGGTTTGAGCAATGTCCTCTCTATTCTCCTTGATCTGTTTTTCAGCTCTAGCTTCTTTATTTTGGAGGATATGCGAGAATCATATCATTATCTTTGCTCTGATTGGCATAAGATTTTTGGAAGTCATAGACAGAAGCTTTCAAGTTGAGAATATTGTCCAGTATAATTTGATGTTGACGATCTTGGTTTTTCTGCATTTCAAGCACAACCTCTCTTTGCTTGGCAGCAACCTGGAAATGGATCTCATCTCTGTCTGATATACTCTTTAGAATCTCTTTGATAATTTCCCTTAGCCTCGTAGTGAGTTCAGTATTCATAGTACTAGGGAATTTGTTTGCAGCTTTTATCATTTGGTTCAGTCGGATGTTAAGGAGATCAGAGTGGGATTCCAGACTTGCTTCGATAGACTTGATCATCCGCTTTCGAAGGTTTCTTTCAAGTCATGCTTGGTAAGGCGGTGCTTGGGAGAGTATCATTTGATTGGGGATTGTCCATTGGAGGGTTCTTGGTTGAGATTGATCTTGCAAATTGTATAAAGCAAGATCAAGACTGAAATAGTCATGTGATGAGGAGGATGGTATATTAGCTAGAGGGGCTTGGTTTGGATGTCTGGGATAGAGTTGGTGATTTGAAGGAGTAGGGTAAGGTTGACTTCTTTCGGTTCTCCGATTCTGTAATTTTGGGATTTCTCGCAATCGAACCGATTACTAGATTGAGAGTTACTTCCAGCCATTTAGGAAATTCATAGAAATAGCTAAATAAAGATGATGGCAGGTGATTAACTCTAAAATTGGTAGGGATAGACAATACCTCAGGTTTATCTTTTGATGAGGAATGGTTGGTAAGCAGCTTTTTGGCAAAGATGACTTTCCCTGGAAATCCATTAGCCAGAACTGAGATTGCTGGATATTTCTTGAAGCTTCAGAACATGTGATCCCATGAGTTTAGAATTTGAGCTTGATGGTATGCCATCATGGGTAGGTAGGAGAACAGTTGAGTGTACATATAGCTCTTAAATCTATCTTTCCCTACACCAGTGATTTCAAGCTCATCATCATCATCGTCATCTTTTTCTTCTTCGTGTTCTTCTGAAGATTCCATTATCTCAATGGTCTCTGGAGGGTTTGGTATTGGCTCAATTTCATCTTGAGCAAGGACCTCTTCTTCAGCCATTGGGATATCATGAGGTTCCCCCTCAGCATGAACATCTTCTTGGAGGTTTAGAAACTCCCCCTCAGCTGGTATATCTTCTTGAGCTATGGACTTCTCCCCCTCAGCTGGTGTATACTCAATCATGAGAGTTTCAGGGATCTCCCCCTCAGCTAGAGCATTTTCGTCTTCGTTTGCTTGGGGCATTTCTACCTTTGCTGTAAGACCCCAACTTATTATTAATGAAATTTAATTTTATCTATTTATTATTTTGAAATAGTAAGGGTTGATTTGATTAATGTGGATAGTTATGGGTAAAATACGCAAATATTTCAAAATAAGCAAGTGGTTATAAAATATTCATTGTTGTCGGAGAATATTCGTTTGGTCGTGGAAATATTCTTTGTTTGCTTGGGAATATTAAATACGACGATAGCAGCTTTTTGTGGGCCCCATAACCGGAAAGCGATTGGATGAAGAAAACGAAAAATATAAGTTATTTAAAAATAATCGGCGTAGTTATTCTTCAGATTAATCTTGTTAAAATACTTGGTGGTTAAAACACAAGAAGTAGCTCAGATATTGCACCAATTATTGATTCTTACGTAAGAAGGCACTACTCAATAATGGTTATAGTAATTATTATTCAAAGATTTTATTGATTTAATAATTGCTGCGTTGATATTTTATATTGCTGTTGTTTCAATAATTGTCATTACACAGTATTTTTCATTATCGAAGCAATAATTCATATTATCTAAATAATATTATTAGATAACATTATTGGCAATGTCTAGAAAGTTCTGTCTAAGGAGAGGTTTGGTCACCTAATTGCGCGCCAGTAAGGAGAAATTCTTATTGGAAAGCCCCTTCCGGAACCCGCCTAGTTACAATATTGTGATTTCGTAATATTATTTGTGAATAATTAATTATTGATTCATATGATGAGGAAAATATTGATTTTGTGGATATAGATGGAGAAAATTTTAATGTGACAATTGTTGAAAATTGAAATTTTATCTTTTCGATAAAATAATTCATTTAAATATATTATTATATTTTAATAATATAATAATGGTGATATTTTACAACGAATGTGGGATATATGAGTATACGAGGAGGAAGAGTATTTTTGTTGCAATAAATGTTTAAAACATGTTAAACATGTTGGTGGACCCCATTTATCGATCGAAATTTGATTATATCGTAAAATATCCCGTTTGTAAATTTCGGTTAATTTACATTTGGAATTGGAAAAACTTTCTTCGCAAAGTTGTAGAGAATTGAATTTCCTATAAAAACTCGCGAGATTCGAATTTTTTGATAAAAGGGCTATTTATTATGAATTATTGAAGTTTCGAAGCTTGAAATAATTGATTTTTGGAAGTTTAAAATATTTAAAATAGGAAAAACGTTTTTTTTACACTTGTGGGCCTCATGAAACATGTGCAAAGTGCTGAAGCTAGAGGATTCAAAGTGGGCGTAAGAAAATTTATTTATATATTAATATTATATTAAATTTTACTCGCTTGGGTGTTCTAAACAATTTCTTATAAATAGGGTGCTTGGGTTAGAATTGAAAATCACACCGTAAATCGAAGTTTTCTCTCTATATTATCGAGCGTATTCTTGTGAGTATTTTGAGTATACTTTGAGTATTGCTATACTCGGTGCAAAGTCCAAGTCATAGCCTTTATATCCGGTGTTTCAATTTAAATCCGATCTTTCGAGGTAAAGGATATTATTATTTTTCAGTAATGATATTATTTCTTCAATATCATTATTCGAAATATTGATCTGAAGTTTTTATCAAATTTGGAACTTTTGGTGTCTGAGTTACTTATTCACGATATCGATACTTTATTCACGATATCTGATCTTATTCACTTAATACTCAAGACTATTCATCGAAAAATGAAAATTTTCCTTTTCGTTTAAAATATCTATTGTGGATACTAGCTTTGATTGTATCCATGTTTTGATCATTCTTGAATTTTACACCACTATGATTATTTTTGAGGTATTTTTTGGACATGGATAAAACAAAGTACTTAATCCTTAATCCTTAATCCTTGTCATTTTGTTTCATCGGATTCGTTTCTTTAAAAATATTTTTCATCATTCTCGGTCTTAAATGATGATATTATTGAATATCTTTGGCCTGTAGTGCAAAGATGAATGATTTCTGATGAATATCTTTGGCCCGTAGTGCAAAGATGAACAGGTGTTTAGATGAACATGACCCAACTGATGAATATCTTTGGCCTGTAGTGCAAAGATGAATATTTGATTCCGGATGTATATTGATTGATGTTCTGAGGGATAAAAGATGAGCGATGAACTTTTAAATTCATACATAAGAGATAGTAGTTTGCATTCTCTACTTAACTCTTCTAATGAATTATTATTTTCATTGCGAATATTGATTTAAAAACTTGTTGTCTATTGTATTCTATTAGATTTTTCCTGTTGAAGACTAATGATAATTTGTTGTATATTATCTTAGTCATAATATTCTTTCTTGGGCTAGTTGAGCTCACCCTTTCCTTTTTGTTCCATTTTTCTTCTCAAGAGGCGAGAATATAGCGAGTATTTAGCCTGGGTATGGAATGAAGGTTCTAGAGAGAGTTGTTTAGTAGTCCTCACCATTTTGTAAAATAATGTATCAATAAATGTGATGAGGATTTATTTGAGTATAGATATTGTCAGAAGATAATATTTGTATTCAAACTCATGCTTTTCTTGTTGTAATAATAAAGTTGTAGTTATTTCGTACCATGTATTGACAACTCGAATGGGTGATGTATACCTATTTTGGGGGCGTCACGGCTTGGTATCGAGCTTAGGGATATGATCTCTGGCGGAGATCGGGGAATAGAACTAGAGGGAGAGACGAGTAAATCCTTCGCTAGTGTGTCCTACCTAAGCTTATTTGTTAGTTAGTGTCAAGATATAGGGATATTATGTGATATATTAATTTCCTTAATTAACCCTTATTTTATGACAAAGATTTGAGAATGTCGATCGAGAATATTAACAATAGAAATGAGACCGTAGAGACGCCTGTACTCACCAACGAGGAGAACGCAACAGTCGACAATGTTCTTCTTTGTGAACAACACCAATCGAAAGAGATGATGAACGAGGGGATGTTTAGAAGCTTTTTGCAGTTCATACAAAACCGACGAGGGAGACTCGTGTTCAAAATGAGGAGGAAATGATAGCAATTCACGGGTTGTCACAAACCAAGCGATTCAAAGAGTTGGGACCACGAATTTAAGGGAAAGCCGATCCGATCATGGCGAAAACATGGGTCAAGCAAATTACCAAGATATTCGATGTCTTGGGATGCACGGAGGAATGAAGGTTCCATTCGCCACCTTTATGTTCCATGGCGCAGCAGATCATCGGTGGGAGTCTCGTGAAGCGCACTCCATCCACCAAGACTCAAAGTATGTCTTGGGAGACGTTTCAAAACTATTTAATGACAAAAACTTTCCGAAAGTGTTCGTCTATATGAAGGAAGTGGAGTTTATTAGATCGAGAGCAGAACAACACGACGGTGTCTCAAAGACGAGGCAAAGTTTGCAGAGTTATCCAGTTTGCACCTCATTTGGTGGAGAATGAGGAACGTATGACGCGGATGTTTCTTAGAGGTTTGAAACCCGACATACGCCAAGATCTCATTTCTCATAAATTTTCTCTCTATTCAGATGTTGTAAACATGGCTCAATTATTAGAGCGAGATAACGAGTACGGTCAACTGAGGGACCACAACCAGGATCATACAGGAGATGGTAGTCAACAAAACAACGATAACCAAGAGAGAAAGAAAAGACGGACAAAAATGGTAACCACTACGGTGGTAATCATGGCCATGAAAATAGAAGAAGCGAGTCGGGAGGAGATTTTAAAAGAGGAGATTTAACAACCACTATGTGAAGACGATCGTGTCTTAAGCAAATAACCGGTTCTAGGGAGGAGAACGACCACCCATCATATGCTATAAATGCGTGAAAGAGGGACATATCACCAAACCGCCCACAACAGTTCAAGGTATGCTATAATTGTGGAAAGGAAGGACATATCGCCGAGATCAGACGGTAGAGCGAAACCTAGTTCAATGGGGGACGGTGACTCAAAAGATCATCCCGTAAAAGTCAAAGTCAACGGCCTCTGGAAGAGCGTTTGTTGTGATCGGTCAAAATGCGAGAACCCAAACGAGGTGATCACGGGTAAGCTATTTATAAATTCTTGCGAAGTTTATACGTTACTTGATCCGGGGTGTGTACTTCATTCATTTATCTCTCCCGCTTTGTGCTCGACGCTTAAACTCGACCGGAGAAATTAGACTTTGACCTATCTGTGGAAACTCCGTTAGGAGAAACTTTCATCACATCCACTGTTTATAAATCTTGTTTGATTCAAGTTGGCACCATCACCTTACCTGTTGACCTTATCTCTTTAAAGATACTTGCTTTTGATGTGATTTTAGGGATTGATTGGTTAACTACACATCATGCCAAAATTGATTATTTTCGTAAGGTTGTTAGCTTTCATATTCCTAAACAACCTGTTGTACGAATTCAAGCAACTAAACCATTAAAATCAATCACTGTCATATCTAATCATAAAGCTATTCGTTTATTGAAAAACGGATGTCAAGCTTTCTTAGCCCATGTTATGGATTTGAATAAAGACACGTCAAATTTGAATAATATTCCTGTTGTTATTGACTTTTCCGACGATTTCAAGAACTTCCCTGCCTACCCCGTAACGTGAAGTTGAATTCTTTATTGATCTTGAACCCGCACAAAGCCCATTTCTAAAACCCCATATCGAATAGCTCCTATTGAACTTCAGGAGTTAAAGGTCCAACTACAGGAATTATTGGACATCGGTTTCATTCGCCCTAAGTACATCTCCTGGGGTGCTCCTCTGTTTTATTCGTAAAGAAGAAAAGACGGAGTATGCGATTTTGTATTGACTATCTGGAATTGAACCATGTCACCATCAAGAATAGGTATCCTCTACCTCGTATTGATGACTTGTTTGACCAAACACAAGTGGCACAATTTTTAAAAATCGATCTTCGCTCGGATATCATCACCAAGATTAGAATCGAGGATATTCCAAAGACCGCTTTTAGAAACTCCAGACGGGCATTATGAATTCTTAGTCATGTCTTTCGGATCGACTAATGCTCTCCGCGCTTTCATGGATATGATGAACCGAGTATTCAAGGAATATTTGGACTGGATTCGTTGTTGTTTTTATTGATGACATCCTCATATATTCCAAAAGTCGTGAAGATCATGAGCACCATTTGAAAGTCGGTACTCCAAAGGCTTCGTGAAAACAAACTATATGCCAAATTAAAGAAATGCGAGTTCGCTTCGAGGAAATAGCATTCCTTGGGCACGCGGTGTCGAAACATGGAGTATCCGTTGATCCCGGCCAAGATTGAAGCAATACAAAGTTTAGAGAGCAACCGGAAGTTGGTGATCTGAAGCACGTAGCTTTTTGGGCTTAGCAAGTTATTATCGGAGATTCGTGGAAGGGTTTTTCAATCGCTACTCCATTAACTCAAATTTAACTCGAAGGATACAAAATTCGTTTGGAGCGAAGAATGCGAGAAGAGTTTCCAAGAGCTTAAAAGGAGACTTATTTCAAGACTGTTTCTAACAATACCATCCGGTTTGGATGGATTTGTTATCTACAATGATGCTTCTTGCAAAGGGTTAGGATGTGTTCTTATGCAACGTGGGAAAGTCATAGCCTATGCCTCGGATGACAACTTAATGAGTATGAGAGGAATTATCCTACGCATGATCTAGAGTTGGCAACAATCGTTTTGCGCTTAAAGATATGGAGGCACTATCTATATGGGGAGAAAGTGGAGATATATTCGCACCATAAAAGCCTTAAATATTTCTTCACTCAAAAAGAACTCAACACGCGGCAATGACGTTGGCTCGAGCTATTGAAAGACTACGACCACACTATTCAATACCATCCCGAAAAGCGAACGTGGTAGCCGACGCGTTGAGTAGAAGATCATATCGCGGAATGAGTGCGATGATGTCAAGTATATGCATAGAGCCAACTTTAATAGAAAAGTTAAGGGCTTGCTCAAGCCCAATCTTGAGTCGATGCGTATGAAGAAGAAAGTACAAGAAGGAGCTATTCCTAAGCGAGAATTGATGAAGAAGGAATACTTGAGTCCACTCTAGACTTTGTGTTCCTAACGACTACGATTTGAAGTACAAGATTATGATGGAGGCACACAATACACCATTTGCAATCCATCCGGAAGTACTAAAATGTATCGTGATCTTGATATATATTTTGGTGGAACAATATGAAGAGAGATTGTAAAGTTTATCTCGATGTGTTTAACTTGCCAATGTAAAGGCGAACATCTAGTACCTAAGGGTCCGATTTTAACTACTTGAGATTCGAAATGGAAGTGGGAACACATTACCATGGATTTCGTTACGGGTCTTCCTACGGTTTCTCAAGGCATCAATCTTTATTTGGGTTATTGTTGATAGATTAACCAAGTCCGCTTTCATTTTTGCCGACACGGAGACTTATTCCTTGAACGTCTTGCTAGTATGTGAAAGTAGTATGCATACAAGACAATCATGTTTGATGATAAAACATATACTTTGTAATAATCTTATTCATTTTTAATAAAAAGTATTAATTTATTAAAGACTTTTAATTATCTACATGATCTTTGTTTTATAATATGTGATAAACCCATAGTTTTAAGCAATGCTTTTAGAATAATGATGATGATCATTCTAATGAGATCTAAATTCTTAGAAAGCTTAAAACTAAAATAGTTCCCAATCATTGGATTACTAAATTGGGGATTAGTGAATCCAGGATAGATCGGGTACATATTGTCTTGCTTTCATTGGATGAGGATGATTGATCTCATGATCATTTGTGTGGAGACACTAAAGCAAGTATGTAGGTGCTTATTAGAGAATAAGTTCATCGAACGTGGCTCGCTAAGGAATACCTAATGGAGTTTTACTTGCCTCGTCAATAGGAATTCTCAGTAGTGATAGTAAGACAAGTGATCCTTGGACTTGAGATCATCATAGTATCTTGTGTATGAAGAGTTATACTTTGACTTATTCCATAAGACCCTTAGGGTATATCAAAGGGTATGCTTGGGTATAATAAGTTGTATATGGAGATAATGTATGATCAATAAAGAATCTACCACTTACTTCTATTAAAAGAAGAGAAATATCCTACGTGATTCGATAAATGACAACCCAAAGAGTCCTTGGCTAAGGCGTAATGAAATTAGAAAGGAGTTTCTAATTTGCATTATTTGGAGTTATGCATTTAAGGATCGAAATACATATAATTAAATAAAATAAGACTTGATTGTAATTCCATGTCTTATATTTAATTGGGACATTGTATGGTGGAAGGATTGAATTGTGCAGAACTATTTACTCAAAGATTCTTTAATGATTAATGTTGAAATCTATATTATCTGGAAAGTCGTTGATCGCTAGGGAGGCTTATCCCTATTGTAGAATAAATATTATTTATTTAAACAAATTAATTGTTTAATTTATTTATTTAAATAAGATTAGAATTGTTCTAATTGATTTATTCACAACCGGTTTAATATGGAGAACCTAAAGGGTCACACCATAAAAGGAAGAATAATTATTTAAGAAGTTAATGGCATAATCGTAATAATATTTTATGTATATTTAATTTAGTCTATGGTGATAGAATAAATTAAATAGCTTAATATTTATTATTTAATATTTTAGAAATATTAAATATAAATTAATAAGAGGAGTCTTATTAATATTATTACAATTATTATTATTTTAATTTCTAAAAGAGTTTAGGAATTAATTTAATATAAGTACTCTCATTTATTCCTAATTGGATTAGGAAGGAAAATTAGTTAAAGGAGTTTAATTAATTATCCCTAATAAGATTAGGGAGCTTAATTAATTAAAAATATTTAATTAATTAAATAAATTCCAATTCCTTAATTGTTAAGGTGGGTTGCCCACATCTATAAATATGAGGAGTCTTATTATGGGTGAGGTGGTTGTTGACTTTTACAACATACGTAATAATTCCAATAGTTGGGAGAGTACGCTTTTTCTATACAGATAGAAAAACTAGGGTTTGAGCCAATACCCCTTCTTCTTGAATCTTTATTATTCCTTGGTGGATCACCTCTAGAGGCCAAACATTTGGGTGGCTAACGTTGATCAAAGGAAGGAACCAAACCCGGTGGATTCAAGTTAAACGCGAAAAGGATTGGAGGTGAACTTGTACCTGAGGAAGCTCAAATCTTCAAGGGTATGATTCTTGTTCTTCATATCTTTTCGTTTAATTAATAATTGTGCATAAAGGGTGATCCGGGTATATGGTTTGTAAAATTTTAAACTCTGATTTTTACACGTTTCCGCTTTAATTTTGTAATTTGATTGCGTTCTTGAATATTACAAACCGAACAGTGGCATCAGAGCCAAACCTTTATGCAAATTATTAATTATTTTAATTTAATATGTATATTGATATGTGTTTAGAATAATTTAATTGGGCATAATTTTATTGTATAAAATTTATTAAAAAAAAAAAAGGGAGCTTCGCGAATCGTGAACAACCAACTGATGACTAATCATTTTGTAAAAGTTACAAGTGATTTCCTTTTAAAAAGGTACAAGAGTTATTTTTTTTTTTGAAACGTCAATCATGTAAAACCAAAATCACGTGGGCCCAAAAAAATAAAATAAAATAAAAATTAACATGGATTCAAGTGATATTTTAGTTATAATATATATATATATATAATTAATTGTTATTATATATTATATATATATACTAATATTATTATATATATATATATAATATTCTTAATTATTTTATAATTAAAAGAAAATGTTTATTTTAATTTTAAAATATAAAGTTTATTTTAATTTTAAAATTAGATTTCATGCTAACTAATTAGAGTTGGAATTTGAATCCATGATAACTAATTAGAGTTAAAATTGGATTCTATGTTTCCTTAAATAAAGGAGTTTATTTAGATATGAAATAAGATTTCATATTATTAAAAATAAAGGAGTTTATTTGTGAATAGAAAAAGAATCCTAATTTCCTTAAATAAAGGAGTTTATTTAGATATGAAATAAGATTTCATATTATTCAAAATAAAGGAGTTTATTTGTGAATAGAAAGAGAATCCGTGTTTCCTTTAATAAAGGAGTTATTATTTTTACATGGAATTGGATTCCATAATTAATTTAAAATAAAGGAGTTTATTTTGATTAAAATAAAATAGTTTATTTTATTCAAAATTGGATAAATTAAAATAAAATAGTTTATTTTGATTTAAATTTGGATTAAAATAAAGGAGTTTATTTTGATTCAAAATTAGATTTTATACTAACTAAATTTGCCCATTAAATGATATCAATATATATATTGAATGTTTATTATTCATGATATGAATGTTATTTATTGATGCATATGGTGATGTGTATGATAATAAATGGGATTGATTATGGACTATTGACCAATGTGATTGGATTTTATTTTAGTTGGATGCATGAATGTATGAGTTTTATTAAATGGGGTTCACAGTATTCGCCTTCTCTAATTTTTACAGAATGTAAATTCTATCTCCTCCTATGTACTTCCCTCGATCACGATCAAGGTTTCTATTTATTTTAAATAGTTTTGTAATAGGAATAGTTAGAATTAATTTTGAAAAATTGGAGATTAAAATGCAAGGAGCGCTTGAAGATTCCCGCTTTGTAATGGAGCCCAGAGTTTAAATGTAATAGTTATATTTAAATATTATTTCTTGCACCCCAGAGGTTTGACCTTTAGGTTCACTTGGTGGCTCTAAGTGAACCAAACTAGAATAAAAGTCCATAATCAATTCAAGTAGAATATAGTATTCTATAAGTGCATGCTTATACTATATATATATATATATTATGTATTATGCAAACATGTTTCGCATGTTAATTAATATGACGCGTATTTTATATATATATGTAAATGCCGCTTAAACAAGATGAGATAAATTAATAACAAACCCCTCAATTTTTATATTAAGTCCTAAGCGTTCAAAGATATTTGGAAAATCGAACGTCGCCTTCTAGCATGATAAAATTAATAGAGTATTAAATATTTAATATGAGTTTGTTGTGTCACCACAAGGCAAGTATTAAGTATTTAAGATGTTAATTTATCACATTTGATGCTTATAAAGAAAATTGAACAATATTGTTTTGTTGTGTCACCACAAGGATGATATTTTTCTTTTTTGAATATATGGAGTGCTAGGTCGGGCTTAACTTGGATAATTTTGATTCGGATGTGCCACCACTTGATCAAAATAATCTAAGAGGCAAAAGAAAAGGAGTTGCATAGTTGATGTAATTGACAAAAGTTGTCTACCTATTTGATTATATATAGTTTGTTGTGTCACCACAAGGCTATATACATTTGAAATGGGATCCTTATTCTCACTAGCAAATCTTTAATTAGATTTTGCCGAACTATATAAGTGAGGGTAATATAGTTTGAAGAAAATAGTGGGAGATACCAATTTAAAACAAGACCTAAATTATTTTGGTAATTAATAAAAGAATGTATGCTAAAATGTTGTTAATTACAAATTCATTTACGTAATTTTACAATGTCTAAAATTACTATCATGCGAAGCATATTAGATGCTAAATTAACGTAATCAATTAAACGGATTGGTTAAGGAATTTGAGAATAGTTCTCATAGTCGAAAAGCTATCTTATGTCCTTAATACGCCTATCCTCGCAATGGTTGCGCATAATGCCTCCGAGGAAGAGATTGCTACTTTTAGAAAGTGCAAGATGATGCATATTGGCTCAACGCATCATGCTCGCATCCACGAGTAACGAGCTTCAAAGATCAAGATGAAACTATGGATGCTCCTACTATATTCCCGCACATCAAGTAGTTGATGGTGAGGAAAGTAGGACCGATAGATATCGATATTCAAGGAGCTCTTCCGATCTAGAATGGCCAATGGCACTATAGTATGAATAAAAAGTTCTTAACATAATCAATTTGATTGATCAATTAGACAACTGGTTTTGTCATGGATGGAGAGTTGAGCCAAGATTTGATCTTGCACTCACTCCAGGACTCTTTTTCAATTGTTGTGAATTTTTCATATGAACAAGCTAGATACCAGCCTCGCTGATTTGCTTATCATGTTGAAAAATGTTGAGAGTCACTTTCCAACCAAGAAAGACCATGTCTTACTGGTAGGGGCCAAAGGATCTTCTGAAAAGAAGAACGATTCAAAGAAGGTAAATAGAAAGGCATAAACAAAGGATAATAAGAACAAAATCGATACACGGATAAAGCAAAGGAGTTTGCTTCCACCGCAATAAGTCCGACACTTTGGAAAGAAAATCATGAGAAGCATCTTTGCAGAGGTGACCAAAGAAACTTAGTGAAGTTTCTACATAATACGCTTTTGTTCATGATTGAAATAAATTTTTTTTTAAGTCAAGGTTCTACTTGGGTATTGGATACCGACTTTGGTTATCATAAATATAGATTTATGAAGGACCAAGGTAGTAGAAAGCTAAACAAATATAAGTAATCCTATGTATGGGAAATGTAGCAAAGGTTGCCATATTAGCCATAGAAACTTATAGTTTAGCAATGCCTATGGGCAAATCTATTAAGTCAATAAGTTGTTATTGTATTCCAGCTTCTTGTTAAAAATATTATTTCCATTTTATTGTTGGACAATGAAATCTTTGGTATTATAATTAAGAACAATTGTTGTTCTATTTATAATAATAATGTTTTGTATAGAACTTGAATATTACTTAATAAATTTTGTATACTTGACTTACATAAAAATAATTTTGCATATTGAACAAATTAGTATAAGAAAAGGAGATAATCATTCAAAGAGTTGAATGTGTGTATTTGCTGAAATACAAGTATGAATTATTTGAAAGGTTCAAAGAATTCAGAAGTGAAACAAATTGGCAAAGTATTAAGATTCTTTGATTAGATCAAGGAATAAATACTTGTGCAATAAGTTTCTAGATCATCTCAAATGGTTTTCTCATAATGGACGCCTCCTGATACGCAATAAATAATTGATGTATCTGAAAGGAATAATAATACCTTGTTGGACATGGTACGGTCCATAATGATTTTACCGACATTCCAGTATCCTTCTAGGATCATGTCCTAGAAATGGCTGCATATCTACGAAAAGGTAACCTCAAAATCAGGCCCCAAGACTCCATAAAAGTTATGGACAGAGAGGATTCCTAATCTTAAGTATGTTAAGATAAAGGGTTGTCCAACTTATGTGAAAAGGTTTCGAAGGATAAGCTTGGGACAAGATTTGACATGTACAGATTTGTGGGACATCCTAAAGTAAGTTTAGGATTCCTAATCTTAAGTATGTTAAGATAAAGGGTTGTTCAACTTATGTGAAAAGGTTTCGAAGGATAAGCTTGGGACAAGATTTGACATATACAGATTTGTGGGACATCCTAAAGTAAGTTTAGGGTATATGTTCTATAATTCTACTTAGCAAAAGGTGTTTGTTACGAAACACGCTGCCTTCTAAGATAAATGTGTTTATCATTAAAAGGGGCTAGTGGGAGGATAATAGATCTTGAAGAGTTCAAGAACCACAAAACACTATACGTCAAATAAGAGGAACCTGTAGATAGACCTATTGTACCACAAATCAATCAGAATCGGAATAGTACCAAAGATACCTAGGAGGTATGGATTCATCATGGATGATGATGATGAGGTACACATCATAGAGATGATGATCCAGAGTTACATTCGATGAGGTAAGACTTCTAGTGTGTACAAAAGGGTCAGTGGGAGCGTCGTGAAATTTCTAGTATTATATGTTGATATACTACGGATGAGGAATAACATACCAATGCTACAATCAGTAATGATAAAGTTGTCTAAACATTCCTCCACGAATGATTTGGGAAGAGTATCTTAATTGGGGATAAAATCTATATAGATAGATTCAAGAGGATGCTCGACTTAACCCAAGGAATGTATATTCATTTTATGCTAAAGTCGTTTAGCATGGCAAACTCCAAGAGATGTCTCATGTTGATGATCTATGGAGTGTATCTCTCTTAATAGTCCCCACAGACTCCTGAAAAGAGAGGTCGCATGAGTGACTATCATGTATGCAATGAAATATACGAGACTTGATGTTGATCACCATATTCGAGAAGTTCACTATGAGTCGTTGAAAAACATCTTAAAGTGCTTAACTGGCACTAAGGATGTGATCATATTCATGGTGGGTCTATATTAAAACTAGAGGGCTTAACAGACTCAAGTTTTTCGAGATGCACTCAAGATGATTGAAAATCCACTTTAAAGGTAAAAAGCGTTACCTCGAAGCGGTGGTGCAAGTTGAATCGAAAGGTTCCAAACAAAAAAAGTTCTTTGGTTTAGTGATAAAGACAAAGTATATAGCTATAAATGAAGTTGCAAGTTGATTGTTTGATTTAAAGTTCATTACGTAACTAGGAATAGTTCCTAAGTCTCATCTTGGATCTAAACATGTGTTGTGGCACTTTCATTTGATTATTAGAATCATTGAAAGATGGGAAATCACTATAGAGATAGTGGACTCTCATGAACAACATTACATATCCATTAACTAAAGGTTATCCAACAGCAGGATAATCTTCACTTAGAGAAGAAGAGTATGAGATACCATGACGATTGGCTTTAGTACAAGTGGGAGATTGAAAGTAGTATGCACACAAGACAATCATGTTTGATGATAAAGCATATACTTTATAACAATCTTATTCATTTTTTAATAAAAAGTTTTAATTTATTAAAGGCTTTTAATTATCTACATGATGCTGTTTTATAATATGTGATAAACCCATAGTTTTAAGCAATGCTTTTAGAATAATGATGATGATCATTCTAATGAGATCTAAATTCTTAGAAAGCTTAAAACTAAAATAGTTCCCAATCATTGGATTACTAAATTGGGGATTAGTGAATCGGATAGATTGGTACATACGTTGTTTGCTCATTGGATGAGGATGATTGATCTCATGATCATTTGTGTGGAGACACTAAAGCAAGTATGTAGGTGCTTATTAGAGAATAAGTTCATCGAACGTGGCTCGCTAAGGAATACCTAATGGAGTTTTACTTCACTGTCAATAGAATTTCAGTAGTGATAGTAGTACAAGTGATCCTGGACTTGAGATCATCATAAGTATCTTGTGTATGAAGAGTTATACTTTGACTTATTCCATAAGACCCTTAGGGTATATCAAAGGGTATGCTTGGGTATAATAAGTTGTATATGGAGATAATGTATGATCAATAAAGAATCTACCACTTCTATTAAAAAGAAGAGAAATATCCTACGTGATTCGATAAATGACAACCCAAAGAGTCCTTGGTTGGCAGGCGTAATGAAATTAGAAAGGAGTTTCTAATTTGCATTATTTGGAGTTATGCATTTAAGGATCGAAATACATATAATTAAATAAAATAAGACTTGATTGTAATTCCACGTCTTATATTTAATTGGGACATCAGATGGTGGAAGGATTGAATCAGATTATAAGAACTATTTACTCAAAGATTCTTTAATGATTAATGTTGAAATCTATATTATCCGGAAAGTCGTTGATCGCTAGGGAGGCTTATCCCTATTGTAGAATAAATATTATTTATTTAAACAAATTAATTGTTTAATTTATTTATTTAAATAAGATTAGAATTGTTCTAATTGATTTATTCACAACCAGGTTTAATATGGAGAACCTAAAGGGTCACACACCATAAAAGGAAGAATAATTATTTAAGAAGTTAATGGCATAATCGTAATAATATGTTATATATATTTAATTTAATCTATGGTGATAGAATAAATTAAATAGCTTAATATTTATTATTTAATATTTTAGAAATATTAAATATAAATTAATAAGAGGAGTCTTATTAATATTATTACAATTATTATTATTTTAATTTCTAAAAGAGTTTAGGAATTAATTTAATATAAGTATTCTCATTTATTCCTAATTGGATTAGGAAGAAAAATTAGTTAAAGGAGTTTAATTAATTATCCCTAATAAGATTAGGAGCTTAATTAATTAAAAGAATTTAATTAATTAAATAAATCCCAATTCCTTAATTGTTAAGGTGGGTTGCCCACATCTATAAATAAGAGGAGTCTTATTATGGGTGAGGTGGTTGTTGACTTTTACAACATACGTAATAATTCCAATAGTTGGAGAGTACGCTTTTTCTATATGAGATAGAAAAACTAGGGTTTGAGCCAATACACCCTTCTTCTTGAATCTTTATTATTCCTGGTGGATCACCTCAGAGGCCAAACATTTGGGTGGCTAACGTTGATCAAAGGAAGGAACCAAACCCGGTGGATTCAAGTTGAACGCGAAAAGGATTCGAGGTGAACTTGCACCGAGGAAGCTCGAATCTTCAAGGGTATGATTTTGTTCTTCATATCTTTTCGCTTAATTAATAATTGTGCATAAAGGGTTATCCGTATATGGTTTGTAAAATTTTAAACTCGATTTTTACACGCTTCCGCTTTAATTTTGCAATTTGATTGCGTTCTTTAATATTACAAACCGAACAGTGGCATCAGAGCCAAACCTTTATGCAAATTATTAATTATTTTAATTTAATATGTATATTGATATGTGTTTAGAACAATTTAATTGAGCATAATTTTATTGTATAAAATTTATTAAAAAAAAAAAAAAGGGAGCTTCGCGAATCGTGAACAACCAACTGATGACTAATCATTTTGTAAAAGTTACAAGTGATTTCCTTTTAAAAAGGTACAAGAGTTATTTTTTTTTTTTGAAACGTCAATCATGAAACCAAAATCACGTGGCCCAGTAAAAAAATAAAATAAAATAAAAAATTAACATGGATTCAAGTGATATTTTAGTTATAATATATATATATATATATATATATATATATATATATATAATTAACGGTTATTATATATTTATATATATTAACTTTATTATATATATATAATATTCTTAATTATTTTATAATTAAAATAAAATGTTTATTTTAATTTTAAAATATAAAGTTTATTTTAATTTTAAAATTAGATTTCATGCTATCTAATTAGAGTTGAAATTGGATTCTATGTTTCCTTAAATAAAGGAGTTTATTTAGATATGAAATAAGATTTTATATTATTCAAAATAAAGGAGTTTATTTGTGAATAGGAAAAAGAATCCTAATTTCCTTAAATAAATGAGTTTATTTAGATATGAAATAAGATTTCATATTATTCAAAATAAAGGAGTTTATTTGTGAATAGGAAAGAGAATCCGTGTTTCCCTTAAGAAAAGGAGTTATTTTTTTTACATGGAATTGGATTCCATAATTAATTAAAATAAAGGAGTTTATTTTGATTAAAGATTTTGATTAAAATAAAATAGTTTATTTTATTCAAAATTGGATAAATTAAAATAAAATAGTTTATTTTGATTTAAATTTGGATTAAAATAAAGGAGTTTATTTTGATTCAAAATTAGATTTTATACTAACTAAATTTGCCCATTAAATGATATCAATATATATATTGAATGTTTATTATTCATGATATGAATGTTATTTATTGATACATATGGTGATGTGTATGATAATAAATGGGATTGATTATGGACTATTGACCAATGTGATTGGATTTTATTTTAGTTGGATGCATGAATGTATGAGTTTTATTAAATGGGGTTTTGCAGTATTCGCCTTCTCTAATTTTTTCGAATGTAAATTCTATCTCCTCCTATGTACTTTCCCTCGATCACGATCAAGGTTTTTATTTATTTTAAATAGTTTTGTAATAGGAATAGTTAGAATTAATTTTGAAAAATTGGAGATTAAGGTGCAAGGAGCTTGAAGACCAGATTTGTAATGGAGCCCGAGTTTAAATGTAATAGTTATATTTAAATATTATTTCTTGCACCCCTAGGGTTTGACCTTTTGGTTCACTTGGTGGCTCTAGTGAACCAAACTAGAATAAAAGTCCATAATCAATTCGGGTAGAATATAGTATTCTATAAGTGCATCTTTATATATATATATATATATATATATATATATATATATATATATTATGTATTATGCAAACATGTTTCAGCATGTTCATTAATACGACGCGTATTTTATATATATATGTGCATATGCGCTAAACAAGATGAGATAAATTAATAACAAACCCCTCAATTTTTATATTAAGTCCTAAGCGCTCAAAGATATTTGGAAAATCGAACGTCAGCTTTCAGCATGATAAAATTAATAGAGTATTAAATATTTAATATGAGTTTGTTGTGTCACCACAAGGCAAGTATTAAGTATTTAAGATGTTAATTTATCACATTTGATGCTTATAAAAAAAATTGAACATTATTGTTTTGTTGTGTCACCACAAGGATGATATTTTTCTTTTTTGAATATATGGAGTGCTAGGTTGGACTTAACTTGGATAATTTTGATTCGGATGTGCCATCACTGATCAAAATAATCTAAGAGGCAAAAGAAAAGGAGTCAGATAGTTGATGTAATTGACAAAAGTTGTCTACCTATTTATTTATATATAGTTTGTTGTGTCACCACAAGGCTATATACATTTGAAATGGGATCCTTATTCTCACTAGCAAATCTTTAATTAGATTTTGCCGAACTATATAAGTGAGGGTAATGTTGTAAGACCCCGAAATTATTTTAAATAAAAAGGAATTTCCTTTATTTATTATTTTGAAATAGTAAGGGTTGATTTGATTAATATTGTGGATAGTTAAGGGTTAAATACGCAAATATTTCAAAATAAGCAAGTGGTTATAAAATATTCATTTTTGTCGGGGAATATTCGTTTGGTCGTGGAATATTCGCATCGCTTCGTCGGGAATATTCGTGCACGGAATATTTACACGCCATGTGTGGGCCCCATAACGGAAAGCGATTGGATGAGGAAAACGACAAAAAGTTTGGGTGGTTATAAATAACTAGGCAGTTATTACAAGTTAAGATCATTGGAATATTTGGTTAAAATAAAGAATACGCGTGGTCGCACAAGAATACACCAGACAGACAAGATTGTTGAATTATTGATTCGCACGTAAGATGGCACTACTCAATAATTTTCACAAGTGAGTTATCGCTCAATATTTTATTTTATTGATTCAATAATTTGTTGCGTTGATATTTTATATTATTGTTGTTCAATAATTGTCACCGCACAAGATTTCCATTATCGATCAATAATTCATATTATTTGAATAATATTATTAGATAACATTATTGGCAATGTCTAGAAAGTTCATTTAAGGAGAGGTTTGGTCACCTAATTGCGCCGCCAAGAAGGAGAGATCCTTATTGGAAAGCCCTCTTCCGGGAACTACCGTCATTATAAATGTGATTCTCGTAATATTATTTGTGAATAATTAATTATTGATTCATATGATAAGGAAATATTTATTTTATATGAATATAAATGATGGATTTATTTATGTGGTTATAAATGAAGAAATTATTGTTGAGGTGTTTTATCAAGATTTTATCTGGATTGGAGGTATTAAAAATTAAATCGGGGTTTTGAGATATATTATGGGGTTATAATTTTTAATCCTACCGTTGGATTATGGTAATTTTTGGGTATGTTATACATACATAAGTTGAGTATATGTCCACAAATTTTGAACCGTTAAAATGCACTAATGATTTGTTATGAATTTTAAGAGGTGTCTCGATTCTGAAATTAGGGTTATAATTGATTTTGGTGGAAAATTCTAGAATTGAGTGGGCCCCACTTGTGGTTGGTGAAGAAATGTGCTGAATTTTATTTCAAATGTGGTGGGTGGCAATAGTAGCGGTAAAGCCATCAGTAGCAGAGTGTCAAGTCCGCTTTGCGGCTAACATTTTCCTATAAATAGAGGGGGGAAGTTAGAATTGAAAATCACACCGTAAACAAAGTTTTCTCTTTCTCTCTATATTATTGAGCGTATTTTGTGAGTATTTAGATACTTTGAGAGTCTTTGTTCAAGATAAGTTTCATTCAAAGATCACTTCCGAACCTTTCCTTCCAAGTAATCGATTCTTCGAGGTGTGGATGTTATTTTCTTCTCAAATGATATTATTTCTTCAATATCATTACGTCAAATATTGGTTGGAACTTTTTATCAAATTTGGAACTTTTTCATGCTCGGGGTTACTATTCATGAGTTACTATTATTCACGAAGTTACTATTCATGAGTTATTATTCACGAGTTACTATTCACGCAGTACTATTCATGAAGCGTGAAAATGTTTTTTTTGTGGAATTTCTATCTTTTGGTGTCTGAGTTCTTTATTCACGATACTCAAGACTATTCACGATACTGAAGACTATTCACTTAATACTAAGACTATTCAACCGAAAAATGAAAATTTTTCTTTTCGTCTAAAATATCTATTTCGGATACTAGCTTTGATCAGTATCCATGTTTTGATCATTCTTGAATTTTACTTCACTATGATTATTTATGAAGTATTTTTGAACGGATTGTTTAAAGTACTTAATCCATAATATTTGTCATTTTGTTTCACCGGATTCGCTTCTTTAAAAAGTATTTTCATCATCCTCGCCTTAAATGATGATAGTATTGAATATCTTTGGCCCAGTAGTGCAAAGATGAATGATTTTCAAGAATATCTTTGGCCCCGTAGCAAAAGATGAATGATTTTGAAGAATATCTTGGCCCTGTAGCAAAGATGAAGCAGGTGTTTAAATGAATACGACCGATCGATGAATATCTTTGGCCTTTAGTGCAAAGATGAACAGTGTTGAGATGAACATGACCGATTGATGAATATCTTTCGCTCAGAGTGCAAAAGATGAATATTTGATTTTGAGATGAATATTGATTGATGTTACAGGATAAAATATTGATGATGGACCGTTAAATTCATAGATTATAGTAGATTTCATTCTTTACGTAACTCTTCTATGAATTATTATTTTCACGCGAATATTGATCCAAACTTGTTGCCTATTGTATTCTATCGATTTTTCCTCGTTGGAGACTAACGATAATTTGTTGTATATTATCTTAGTCATAACATTCTTTATCGGGCTAGTTGAGCTCACCCTTTTCCTTGTTGTTCCATTTTTTCTTCTCGTGAGGCGAGAATGTAATAAAGTACTAGCCTGTGGGTATGGAATGAAGGTTCTAGAAAGAGTGGTTTAGTAGTCCTCACCATTATTGTAAAATAATGTATCAATAAATGTGATGAGGATTTATTTGAGTATAAATATTGTCTAGAAGATAATATTTGTATTTAAACTCATGCTTTTATTGTTGTGATAATAAAGTTGTAGTTATTTCTCGTATCATGTATTTGGCGCACTCGTAATGGGTTGGATGGAATGGACCTATTTTGGGGTCGTCACACGCTTGGTATCGTAGCTTAGGATATGATCTCTCCATGAGATCGGGAATAGAACTAGGAGGGAGAGATGAGTAAATCCTTCGCTAAAGGTGTCCTACCTAAGCTTATTTGTTAGTTGGTCAAGATATAGGGATATTATGTGATTGATTTCCTTAATTAACCCTTGTTTTATTACGACAAGAATTGAGAATGTCGATCGAGAATATTAATAGTGGTGTAAATGAGACCGTGGAGATGCATGTACTTAACAACGAGGAGAACGTGCAACAGTCGGGCAATGTACCTCCGTGAATAACACCAATCGAAAGCGAGATGATGAACGAGGGATGTTTAGAAGCTTTTTGCATAGCTCATGCAAAAATCGCACGAGGAGACTCGTGTTCAAAATACAGGAGGAGATGATAGTAATTCACGGGTGGTCACAAGCCCAAGCAGCTTCAAAGAGTTGGGACCACGAGTGCACTCTGGGAAAGCCCGATCCGATCATAAGCGGAAACATGGGTCAAACAAATTACCAAGATATTCGATGTCTGGGATGCACGGAGAATGAAGGTTCCATTCGCTACCTTTATGTTCGTGGTAAAGGCAGACATCGGTGGGAATCAGGAAGCGCACTCCATCCACCGCACTCAAAGATGTCATGGAGACGTTTCAGAAAAAGTTCAATGACAAGTACTTCTCGAAAGTATTCGGCTATATGAAGGAAGTGGAGTTTATTAGATTGGAGCAGTAATAACATGACGGTGTGTCCCAAAGACGAGGCGAAGTTCATGAGTTATCCGTGTTCAGCACCTCATTTGGTGGAGAATGAGGAACGATGACGCGGATGTTTCGAGAGGTTTGAACCCCAAGATACGCCAAGATCTCATTTCTCATAAATTTTCTCTATTCGGATGTTGTCAATGTGGCTCATTGTTAGAAGCGAGATAACGAGTACGCTCAACCGAGGGACCATAACCGTGGATCATACCAAGATAGATAGCCATCGTAATAACGATAACCAAATGGAGAAAGAAGAATACGGACAAAGGCGGAACCACTCCGGTGGTAATCGTGGGCCATGAAAATAAGAAGCGAGTGGGAGGAGATTTTAAAAAGAGGAGATTCAACAACCACCATGTGAAGACGCTGGCCGCCAAGTAAGGCAATCGGGTTCCAAGGAGGAGAAAGACCATCGGTCGATGTTACAAAATGCGGAAAGAGGGACATATCACTCAAACCGCCCACAACAGCTTTAAGGTATGCTATAATTGTGGAAAAGAAGGACATATCGCCGAGATCAGACGATATCGAAACCCCACCCAATGGAATGGTGACTCAAAAGGATGTCCCAAAAAGTCAAAGTCAACGATTCTCGGAAGAGCGTTTGTCGTGACCCCATTAAAATACGAGGAACCCGAACGGTTAGCACTCAGGTTAGTTAATTATAAATTTCGCGATGTTTATACCTTACTAGATACCTGCTTCTACCCATTCTTTTTATCTCTTTGCTTAGCGCCAACGCTTGAACTTGACTACGGAGAAATTAGACTTTGACCTATTTATGGAGACTCATTTAGAGAAACTTTCATTACATCCGTTGTTTAAAAATCTTGTTTGATTCAAGTTGGCACCATTATCACATTACCCGTTAACCTTATCTCTTTAAAGATATTTGCTTTTTGGGGATTGATTGGTTAACTACTCATCACGCCAAAATTGATTGCTTTTTGTAAGGTTGTTAGTTTTCATATTCCTAAGCAACCCGTTATTCAATTCAAGCAATCAAACCATTGTAATCAAACATTTTCATATCAAGCCATGAAGTCATTCGCTTATTACGGATGTCAAGTTTTCTTAGTCCATGTTATGGATTTGAATAAAGACACGCCGATTTGAATAATATTCTTGTTGTTATTGATTTTTTCCCGACGTATTTCAAGAAGAATTTCTTCGCTTACTTCCAAAGTTCGATATTAAATTTTGTATCGACTTTGAACCCCAGACAAAACTCATTTCTAAAATCGAATGGCTCCTATTGAACTTGTGAGTTAAAAATTCAACTATAGAATTTGGTACATGAGCCTTTATCTTGTGACTTCCTTTGTGGAATTCACCTAAGCCGCACTCTCTGTAAGGGACGCCATATTCGTATGCGATAGTAAATCGATAGGTGTCATTGTGACGTGCTATCCAAGATTGGGATATGAGTCACGCTTGAGAGCAACCTAAGTCAAGAATCTAAATACGTAGCTTTCTAGGCTTAGTTGGTTATTATCGGAGATTCGTCAAGGATATTCTCGAATCGCTATTCCATTAACGTAGTTGACTCATGGAGATACAAAATTCAAATGGAGCAAGGAATGTGGGAAGAGCTTCAAGAACTCAAGAGAGACTCATTTCAAAGATATGTTCACCATGCCATCCTCGAAAAGTTAACGTGGTAGCCGACGTGTTGAGTAGAAGATCGATACAAGCACGAGTACGATATTGTCAAAGACTCATTTCAGATAATATACAAATAATAGAGATAGAGATGAAAACTCTAGGTACCCACGTGATGATATACGAAGACGTGATGATATATGAGTACGTGATGATATACGAGTATAATCGATTTTAATCGATAAAGTTAAAGTCGCTCAAGCCACACACCGAGTCGATGAATTTGAAGAAGGAGGTGCAAGAAGTTGTTATTTTAAAAGCGAGAATCGGAGAGGTGAGGAAAGCTCAAACCTTCGATTTATTAATCCATTTGAAATTCTCGATCGAATAGGAACTCGTGGCCTATAGACTCGCTTTTACCACCAAGTACGACGCGTGTTCATAACGCTTTTCACGATCGATGTTACGTAAATATGTGGATGACCAAACACGCCATCGAAGTTAGAACCGACGAGATAGCCAAGACTTAACGACGAGGAGGTACCGCCAAGATTTTGTAGAGGAAAGAACATGACCTATGTATCGAGGTTATACCATAAGTTAAAGTTTTGTGGAGAAACCATGTTATTGAGGAAATGACGGGAGTTGGAAACGAAAATGAAAGCGTAGGTATCTTTACCTTTTCAAACACTGTATACGCACGCCAATTTCGAGGACTAAATTTCATAAGGAGGGAGGTCAGTAAGACCTCTAAATTATTTTAAATAAAAGGAATTTCCTTTATTTATTATTTTGAAATAGTAAGGGTTGATTTGATTAATATTGTGGATAGTTAAGGGTTAAATACGCAAATATTTCAAAATAAGCAAGTGGTTATAAAATATTCATTTTGTTTTGGGAATATTCATTTGGTCGTGGAATATTCGCATCGCTTTGGGAATATTCGCATCGACGCAGCGCAGCCCATGTGTGGGCCCCATAACGGAAAGCGATTGGATGAGGAAAACGAAAAAGTTTGGGTGGTTATAAATAACTACGTAGTTGTTACCAAGTTAAGATCGTTGAATACCCTTGGTTAAAATACAAGAATACGCTGTGGTCGCATAAAGAAGCATACCAGACATTGCACAAGATTGTTGAATTATTGATTCGCACGTAAGATGGCACTACTCAATAATTTTCACAAGAGTTATCGCTCAATATTTTATTTTATTGATTCAATAATTGTCGCGTTGATATTTTATATTATTGTTGTTCATATAATCACACCGCACAAAGATTTCCCATTATCGATCAATAATTCATATTATTTGAATAATATTATTAGATAACATTATTGGCAATGTCTAGAAAGTTCGCTCAAGGAGAGGTTTGGTCACCTAATCAATTGCGCGCCAAGAAGAGAGAGATCCTTATCGAAAGCCCCTCTTCCTGGGAACTATTTGGTCATCATAAATGTGATTCGTAATATTATTTGTGAATAATTAATTATTGATTCATATGATAAGGAAATATTTATTTTATATGAATATAAATGATGGATTTATTTATGTGGTTATAAATGAAGAAATTATTGTTGAGGTGTTTTATCAAGATTTTATCTGATTGGAGGTATTAAAAATTAAATCGTGGGGTTTTGAGATATATCATGGGGTTATAATTTTTAATCCTACCGTTGGATTATGGTAATTTTTGGGTATGTTATACATACATAAGTTGAGTATATGTCCACAAATTTTGAACCGTTAAAATGCACCTAATGATTTGTTATGAATTTTAAGAGGTGTCTCGATTCTAAATTAGGGTTATAATTGATTTTGGTGGAAAATTCTAGAATTGAGTGGGCCCCACTTGTGGTTGGTGAAGAAATGTGCTGAATTTTATTTCAAATGTGGTGGGTGGCAATAGTAGAGTGTAAAGCCATCGTGTAGCAAGAAAGTCAAGTCGCCTTGGCTGGCTAACATTTTCCTATAAATGAGGGCTAAGTTAGAATTGAAAATCACACCGTAAACAAAGTTTTTCTTTCTCTCTATATTATCGAGAAAGTATTTTGTGAGTATTTAGATACTTTGAGAGTCATTGCTCAAGACAAGTTTCATTCAAAGATCACTTCCGACCTTTCCTTCCGGAAATCGATTCTTCGAGGTAAGGGATGTTATTTTCTTCTCAAATGATATTATTTCTTCAATATCATTACCAAATATCGGTTGGAACTTTTTATCAAATTTGGAACTTTTTCATGCTTCGGGTTACTATTCATGAGTTACTATTCACGAAGTTACTATTCATGAGTTACTATTCACGAAGTTACTATTCACGAGTACTATTCATGAAGCGTGAAAATGTTTTTTTGTGGAATTTCTATCTTTTGGTGTTTGAGTTACTATTCACGATACTCAAGACTATTCACGATACTAAGACTATTCACTTAATCATTTCAAGACTATTCAATTCAAAAATGAAAATTTTTCTTTTCGCTCTAAAATATCTATTCGGATACTAGCTTTGATTGTATCCATGTTTTGATCATTCTGAATTTTACTTCACTATGATTATTTATGAAGTATTTTTGAATCGGATTGTTTAAAGTACTTAATCCATAATATTTGTCATTTTGTTTCAATCGGATTCGTTCTTTAAAAGTATTTTCATCATCCTCGCCTTAAATGATGATATTATTGAATATCTTTCGCTGTAGTAAAGATGAATGATTTTCAAGAATATCTTTGGCCCGTAGTGCAAAGATGAATGATTTTCGAAGAATATCTTTGGCCTGTAAGTGCAAAGATGAGCAGTGTTTAAATGAATACGACCGATCGATGAATATCTTTGGCCTTTAGTGCAAAGATGAACAGTGTTGAGATGAAACATGACCGATTGATGAATATCTTTCGGCCAGTAGTGCAAAAAAGATGAATATTTGATTTGAGATGAATATTGATTGATGTTACAGGATAAAATATTGATGATGGATCGTTAAATTCATAGATTATAGTAGATTTCATTCTCTACGTAACTCTTCTATGAATTATTATTTCACTGCGTAATATTGATCCGAAACTTGTTGTCTATTGTATTCTATCGATTTTTCCTCGTTGGAGACTAACGATAATTTGTTGTATATTATCTTAGTCATAACATTCTTTATCGGGCTAGTTGAGCTCACCCTTTTCCTTGTTGTTCCATTTTTCTTCTCGTGGAGGCGAGAATGTAATGAAAGTACTAGCTTAAATGGGGTATGGAAATGAAGGTTCTAGAGAGAGTGGTTTAGTAGTCCTCACCATTATTGTAAAATAATGTATCAATAAATGTGATGAGGATTTATTTGAGTATAAATATTGTCTAGAAGATAATATTTGTATTTAAACTCACAGTTTTATTGTTGTGATAATAAAGTTGTAGTTATTTCTGTACCATGTATTTGGCGACTCAGAATGGGTTGGATGGAATGGACCTATTTTGGGGTCGTCACAAATATAGTTTGAAGAAAATAGTGGGAGATACCAATTTAAAATAAGACCTAAATTATTTTGGTAATTAATAAAAGAATGTATGTTAAAATGTTGTTAATTACAAATTCATTTACTGTAATTTTACAATGTCTAAAATTACTATCATCTGCGAAGCATATTAGATGCTAAATTAACCGTAATCAATTAAACGGATTGGTTAAGGAATTTGAGAATAGTTCTCATAGTGAAAAGCTATCTTATGTCCTTAATACGCCTATCCCCGCAATGGTTGCGCATAATGCCTCGAGGAAGAGATTGCTACTTTTAGAAAGTGCCAAGATGATGCACAATTGGCTCAACGCATCATGCTCGCATCCACGAAAGTAACGAGCTTCAAAGATCAAGATGAAACTATGGATGCTCCTACTATATTCCCGCACATCAAGTAGTTGATGGTGAGGAAAGTAGGACCGATAGATATCGATATCTAAGGAGCTCTTCCGATCTAGAATGGCCAATGGCACTATAAGATGCATAAAAAGTTCTTAACATAATCAATTTGATTGATCAATTAGACAACTGGTTTTGTCATGGATGGAGAGTTGAGCCAAGATTTGATCTTGCACTCACTCCCGGACTCCTTTCACAATTGTTGTGAATTTTCATATGAACAAGCTAGATACCAACCTCACCGATTTGCTTATCATGTTGAAAAATGTCGAGAGTCACTTTCAACCAAGAAAGACCATGTCTTATTGGTAGGGGCCAAAGGATCTTCTCAAAAGAAGAACGATTCAAAGAAGGTAAATAAAGGCATAAACAAAGGATAATAAGAACAAAATCGACACGGATAAGAAAGGAGTTTGCTTCCACCGCAATAAGTCCGGACATCGGAAAGAAACTGCGAGAGAAGCATCTTGGCAGAGAGGGTAACCCAAAGAAACTTAGTGAAGTTTCTACATACAATACGCTTTTTGTTCATGATTGAAATAAATTTTTTCTTTAAGTCAAGGTTCTACTTGGGTATTGGATACCGACTTTGGTTATCATAAATATAGATTTATGAAGGGACCAAGCAGAAGTAGAAAGCTAAACAAATATAAGTAATCCTGTATGGAAATGTAGCAAAGGTTGCCATATTAGCCATAGAAACTTATAGTTTAGAATGCTCTACGGCAAATCTATTAAGTCAATAAGTTGTTATTGTATTCCAGTTCTTGTTAAAAATATTATTTCCATTTTATTGTTGGACAATGAAATCTTTGGTATTATAATTAAGAACAATTGTTGTTCTATTTATAATAATAATGTTTTGTATAGAACTGGAATATTACTTAATAAATTTTGTATACTGACTTACATGAAAATAATTTTGCATATTGAACAAATTAGTATAAGAAAAGGAGATGATCATTCAAAGAGTTGAATGTGTGTATTTGTCGAATACAAGTATGAATTATTTGAAAGGTTCAAAGAATTTGAAGTGAAACAAATTGGCAAAGTATTAAGATTCTTTGATTAGATCAAGGAATAAATACTTGTGCAATAAGTTTCTAGATCATCTCAAATGGTTTTCTCATAATGGGACGCCTCCGACACGTAATAATTAATTGATGTATCCGAAAGGAATAATAATACCTTGTTGGACATGGTATACGGTCCATAATGATTTTACCGACATTCCAAAGATCCTTCAGGATCATGTCCTAGAAATGGTCAGATATCTACGAAAAAGGTAACCTCAAAATCAGGCCCCAAGACTCCATAAAAGTTATGGACAGAGAGGATTCCTAATCTTAAGTATGTTAAGATAAAGGGTTGTCCAACTTATGTGAAAAGGTTTCGAAGGATAAGCTTGGGACAAGATTTGACATGTACAGATTTGTGGGACATCCTAAAGTAAGTTTAGGATTCCTAATCTTAAGTATGTTAAGATAAAGGGTTGTTCAACTTATGTGAAAAGGTTTCGAAGGATAAGCTTGGGACAAGATTTGACATATACAGATTTGTGGGACATCCTAAAGTAAGTTTAGGGTATATGTTCTATAATTCTACTTAGCAAAAGGTGTTTGTTACGAAACACGCCTTTTCTAAGATAAATGTGTTTATCATTAAAAGGGGCTAGTGTGAGGATAATAGATCTTGAAGAGTTCAAGAACCACAAAACACTATACGTCAAATAAGAGGAACCTCGTAGATAGACTATATTACTCACAAACCGAATCAGAATCGAATAGTACCAAAGATACCTAGGAGGTATGGATTCATCATGGATGATGATGATGAGGTACACATCATAGAGATGATGATCCGAGTTACATTCGATGAGGTAAGACTTCTAGTGTGTACAAAAAGGGTCGATTGGAGCGTCGTGAAATTTCTAGTATTATATGTTGATATACTACGGATGAGGAATAACATACCAATGCTACAATCAGTAATGATAAAGTTGTCTAAACATTCCTCCACGAATGATTTGGGAAGAGTATCTTAATTGGGGATAAAATCTATATAGATAGATTCAAGAGGATGCTCGACTTAACCCAAGGAATGTATATTCATTTTATGCTAAAGTCGTTTAGCATGGCAAACTCCAAGAGATGTCTCATGTTGATGATCTATGGAGTGTATCTCTCTTAATAGTCCCCACGAGACTCAAAAAAAGAGGTCGCATGAGTGACTATCATGTGTATGCAATGAAATATACGAGACCCGATGTTGATCGGTCATATTTCGGAGAAGTTCACTATGAGTCGCTGAAAAACATATTAAAGTGCTTAACTTAAGCACTAAGGATGTGATCATATTCATGGTGGGTCTAAATTAAAACTAGAGGGCTTAATGCACTCAAGTTTTTCGCATGCACTCAAGATGACGTAGAAAATCCACTTTAAAGGTAAAGCGTTACCTTGAACGGTGCAAAGTTGAATTGGAAAGGTTCCAAACAAAGAAAGAGTTCTTTGGTTTAGTGATAAAGACAAAGTATATAGCTATAAATGAAGTTGCAAGTTGATTGTTTGGATTAAAAGTTCATTACGTAACTAGGAATAGTTCCTAAGTCTCATCTTGGATCTAAACATGTGTTGTGGCACTTTCATTTGATTATTAGAATCATTGAAAGATGGGAAATCACTATATAGATAGTGGACTCTCATGAACAACATTACATATCCATTAACTAAAGCTTATCCAATGCCAGGATAATCGTCACTTTAGAAGAAGAGTATGAGATACTATGACGATTGGCTTTAGTGCAAGTGGGAGATTGAAAAAGTAGTATGCACACAAGACAATCATGTTTGATGATAAAGCATATACTTTGTAACAATCTTATTCATTTTTTAATAAAAAGTATTAATTTATTAAAGGCTTTTAATTATCTACATGATGTCGCTTTTATAATATGTGATAAACCCATAGTTTTAAGCAATGCTTTTAGAATAATGATGATGATCATTCTAATGAGATCTAAATTCTTAGAAAGCTTAAAACTAAAATAGTTCCCAATCATTGGATTACTAAATTGGGGATTAGTGAATCCGGATAGATTGGGTACATACGTTCTTCTTTTCATTGGATGAGGATGATTGATCTCACGATCATTTGTGTGGAGACACTAAAGCAAGTATGTAGGTGCTTATTAGAGAATAAGTTCATTTGAGCGTGGCTCGCTAAGGAATACCTAATGGAGTTTTACTTTTTCGTCAATAGGAATTCTCAGTAGTGATAGTAAAGACAAGTGATCCTTGGACTTGAGATCATCATAAGTATCTTGTGTATGAAGAGTTATACTTTACCTTATTCCTTAAGACCCTTAGGGTATATCAAAGGGTATGCTTGGGTATAATAAGTTGTACATGGAGATAATGTATGATCAATAAAGAATCTACCACTTATTAAAAGAAGAGAAATGTCCCATGTGATTCGATAAATGACAAACCAAAGAGTCCTTCGGGTTAGTGCGTAATGAAATTAGAAAGGAGTTTCTAATTTGCATTATTTGGAGTCATGCATTTAAGGATCGAAATACATATAATTAAATAAAATAAGACTTGTGACAAGAATTCCATGTCTTATATTTAATTGGGACATGTATGGTGGAAGGATTGAATTGTACGGTAACTATTTACTCAAAGGTTCTTTAATGATTAATGTTGAAATCTATATTATCCGGAAAGTCGTTGATCGCTAGGAGGCTTATCCTATTGTAGAATAGATATTATTTATTTAAATAAATTAATTGTTTAATTTATTTATTTAAATAAGATTAGAATTGTTCTAATTGATTTATTCACAATAAGGCTTAATATGGAGAACCTAAAGGGTCACACCATAAAAGGAAGAATAATTATTTAAGAAGTTAATGGCATAATCGTAATAATATGTTATGTATATTTAATTTAGTCTATGGTGATAGAATAAATTAAATAGCTTAATATTTATTATTTAATATTTTAGAAATATTAAATATAAATTAATAAGAGGAGTCTTATTAATATTATTACAATTATTATTATTTTAATTTCTAAAAGAGTTTAGAAATTAATTTAATATAAGTACTCTCATTTATTTCTAATTGGATTAAGAAGGAAAATTAGTTAAAGGAGTTTAATTAATTATCCCTAATAAGATTAGGGAGCTTAATTAATTAAAAGAATTTAATTAATTAAATAAATCCCAATTCCTTAATTGTTAAGGTGGGTTGCCCACATTTATAAATAAGAGGAGTCTTATTATGGGTGAGGTGGTTGTTGACTTTTACAACATACGTAATAATTCCAATAGTCGGGAGAGTACGCTTTTTTATACATATAGAAAAACTAGGGTTTGAGCCAATACCCCTTCTTCTTGAATCTTAATTATTCCTTGGTGGATCACCTCTAGAGGCCAAACATTTGGGTGGCTAACGTTGATCAAAGGAAGGAACCAAACCCGGTGGATTCAAGTTGAGCGCGTTAAAAGGATTGGAGGTGAACTTGTACGAGGAAGCTCGAATCTTCAGGGGTATGATTCTTGTTCTTCATATCTTTTCGTTTAATTAATAATTGTGCATAAAGGGTGATCCGGGTATATGGTTTGTAAAATTTTAAACTCTGATTTTTACACGTTTCCGCTTTAATTTTGCAATTTGATTGCGTTCTTGAATATTACAAACCTAACAGTATATACGTGAATGAGATTGTGAGGTTGCATGGCATGCCAGTATCCATAGTTTCGGATCGTGACCCAAGATTCACTTCAAGATTTTGGGTTAGCTTGCAAAAAGCTATGGGCACGGATTTGCGATTTAGTTTGGCATACCATCCCCAAACGGATGGACAATCAGAGAGGACTATTCAAACTCTTGAAGATCTATTAAGACTCTGTGTCCTAGACTTCAAAGGCAGTTGTGATAAGTATTTACCATTGGTGGAATTCTCCTACAACAACAGTTATCAGGCAAGTATAGGTGTGGCTCCATTCGAAGCATTATATGGACGAAAATGTCATTCTCCAATATGTTGGGATGAGGTGGGTGAAGCAACATTGTTGGGACCCGAGTTAGTACGTATGACTACGGAAAAGATCCAAATGATTCGACAACGTATACAAACGGCACAAGATCGACAAAAGAGTTATGCGGATCTTCATCGAAAGGACGTGGAATTTAGTATAGGGGATCATGTATTGTTGCGAGTTGCTCCATGGAAGGAAGTTACAAGATTTGGGAAGAGAGGAAAGCTCAATCCACGATTTATTGGTCCATTTCAAATTCTTGACCGAGTAGGAAATGTAGCCTATAGACTCGCATTACCTCCGAGTATGTCTCGTGTTCATAATGTGTTTCACATATCTGTACTTCGTAAATATGTGAAAGACCCAAACCACGTTATAGAGTTAAACCGGACGAGATAGTCAAGACTTAACGTATGAGGAAGTACTGTCAAGATCTTGGATAGGAAGGAGCATGTCCTACGCAAGAAAGGTCATACCACAAGTTAAAGTTTTGTGGGATGAATCATGCTTATAGAGGATATGACACGGGAATTGGAAATGAAATGAAAGCGAGGTATCCTCACCTTTTGAAACACACGCACGTACGTCAATTTCGAGGACGAAATTTCATAAGGAGGGAGGTTGTAAGACCCCAACTTATTATTAATGAAATTTAATTTTCTATTTATTATTTTGAAATAGTAAGGGTTGATTTGATTAATGTGGATAGTTATGGGTAAAATACTTAAATACTTCCAAATAAGCAAGTGGTTATAAAATATTCATTGTTGTTCGGAGAATATTCGTTTGGTCGTGGAATATTCTTCTTCATTGGGAATATTAAATGCAATGTATGCAATCTTTTGTGGGCCCCATAACGGAAAGCGATTGGATGAAGAAAATGACAAATATAAGTTGTTTAAAAATAACGGCGTAGTTTTTACCGTTAATACTGTTAAAATACTAAATTGGTTAAAAACACAAGATTAGACTTTGTATTGCACCAATTATTGATTCTTACGTAAGAAAGCACTACTCAATAATGGTTATAGTAATTACTGTTCAGTATTTTATTGATTTAATAATTGTTGCGTTGATATTTTATATTGTTGTTGTTTCAATAATTGTCATTACACAGTATTTTTCATTATCGAAGCAATAATTCATATTATCTGAATAATATTATTAGATAACATTATTGGCAATGTCTAGAAAGTTACATCTAAGGAGAGGTTTGGTCACCTAATTCATGCGCCAATAAGGAGAAATTCTTATTGGAAAGTTCTTCTTTCCTGAACCACTGGTTGTCAATATTGTGATTCGTAATATTATTTGTGAATAATTAATTATTGATTCCTATGATGAGGAAAATATTGATTTTATGTGGATATAGATGGAGAAAATTTTAATGTGACAATTGTTGAAAATTGAAATTTTATCTTTTTACGATAAAATAATTTATTTAAATATATTATTATATTTTAATAATATAATAATGGTGATATTTTTACAACGAATGTGGGATATATGAGTATACGAGGAGGAAGAGTATTTTTGTTGCAATAAATGTTCAAAACATGTTAAACATGTCGGTGGACCCCATTTATCGATCGAAATTTGATTATACTGTAAAATCTGCGTTTGTAGATTTTGGTCAATTTTCATTTGGAATTCGGAAAAACTTTCTTTTCGCAAAGTTGTAGAGAATTGAATTTCCTATAAAAACTAGCGAGATTTGAATTTTCTGATAAAAGGGCTATTTATTATGAATTATTGAAGTTTCGAAGCTCCGAAATAATTGATTTTTGGAAGTTTAAAATATTTAAAATAGGAAAAACATTTTTTTACACTTGTGGGCCTCATGAAACATGTTCAAAGTGCTGAAGCTATAGGATTCAAAGTGGGCGTAAGAAAATTTATTTATATAATAATATTATATTAAATTTTCTGCTTTGGTGTTCTAAGCAATTTCCTATAAATAGGGTGCTTAGGTTAGAATTGAAAATCACACTTAAATGAAGTTTTCTCTCTATATTATCGAGCATATTCTTGTGAGTATTTTGAGTATACTTTGAGTATTGCTGCTATCTGATACTGCAAGTCCAAGTCATAGCCTTTATATCCTGTTTCAAATTTAGAAATACCGATCTTTCGAGGTAAAGATATTATTATTTTTTTCGTAATGATATTATTTCTTCAATATCATTATCTTTGAAATATTGATCTGAAGTTTTTATCAAATTTGGAACTTTTGGTGTCTGAGTTACTTATTCACGATATCTGACCTATATTCACGATATCTGATCTTATTCACTTAATACTAAAGACTATTCATCGAAAAATGAAAATTTTCCTTTTAGTCTAAAATATCTATTGTGGATACTAGCTTTGATTGTATCCATGTTTTGATCATTCTTGAATTTTACACCACTATGATTATTTTTGAGGTATTTTTGGACATGGATAAAACAAAGTACGTAATCCTTAATCCTTAATCCTTGTCATTTTGTTTCTTTGGATTCGTTTCTTTAAAATATTTTTCATCATCCTCGGTCTTAAATGATGATATTATTGAATATCTTTGGCTGTAGTGCAAAGATGAATGATTTCGATGAATATCTTTGGCCCAGTAGTGCAAAGATGAGCAGTGTTTAGATGAACATGACTAATCGATGAATATCTTTGGCCCTGTAGTGCAAAAGATGAATATTTGATTCGAGATGTTTATTGATTGATGTTCTGAGGATAAAAGATAGACAATGAACTTTTAAATTCATACATAGAAGATAGTAGTTTGCATTCTCTACTTAACTCTTCTAATGAATTATTATTTTTCAGCTGCGAATATTGATTTAAAAACTTGTTGTCTATTGTATTCTATTAGATTTTCCCTGTTGAAGACTAATGATAATTTGTTGTATATTATCTTAGTCATAATATTCTTTACTGGGCTAGTTGAGCTCACCCTTTTCCTTTTTGTTCCATTTTTCTTCTCAGGAGGCGAGAATATAGCGAGTACGAGTCGGGGGTATGGAATGAAGGTTCTAGAGAGAGTTGTTTAGTAGTCCTCACCATTTTTGTAAAATAATGTATCAATAAATGTGATGAGGATTTATTTGAGTATAGATATTGTCTAGAAGATAATATTTGTATTCAAACTCACAGCTTTTTCTTTGTTGTAATAATAAAGTTGTAGTTATTTCGTACCATGTATTGACAACTCGTAATGGGTGATGTATACCTATTTTGGGGCGCCACACCTTACATAAAGGTATAGTCAAAAAACCTGTTTTAGAAATTAGAATCTTTGGGAAGTGCTCAAGGAAACCTTCGTATATGGGAGGCCATGCTTTTAGGTTATGGTAGATATCATATGGCCACTGTAATTATCCTTAGTTGACCCAATAGACCCAAAAGAAAAACGAGAAGATTACTATCATATTCTTCCCAATAGTGAGTCTTCTCTTGACATATCATTATCTCCACTTGTCTCTAATTGGGTATTATACTCCAAACAAACACCAAGATTATATAGGTAATGCTTGTAAATATACTCAAAGAAGTGGATGAGCACAACCATGTCTTATGATGACACGAGGTTGTATGTCATTAGACATCTTGTATGATAGTGGCAAAACACCCTTCCAAGTTAAATTCACCTCACCCTCAACATCTATAGACCACCATTCTATTCCTCGCTATCCCCGCTAGACCCAACTACACTTTTATTACGAAAGGAATTGAGAAACAAAGGGTGAGAACAACTAGCTCAAGAAAGAATATTATGACTAAAGATAAATAAATTATCAATAGTCTTCATCAGTAATAAATCAGAGATTTGGAACATATGGTAGATGATAAAACTTTTCAACCATAGTTGCAAATGAATGATCAATCCATTAGAAGAGTCAAATAGACCATAAAATCTATTATCTTCTCCATGTTAAAAGTCCACCAACAATGTTTTATCCACTCGTAACATCAATCAACAATTTCGCCCACAATCACATGTATAACTCATAATCATAATTGTAGTTCTAAATTCCTCTTCTTATCCGGACGAAGATAATTTCATCAATTGTCTTTACCGAAACATCAAAGATCATGGTTATACCAAATCACGAGTTCTGCTCATAATCAGATTAATAAATTCATCTTTGCACCACGGCCAAAGATATTCATCAACAGATTCATCTTTGCATTACATGCCAAAGATATTCAACAACAAGCCATCTTTGCACTACGAGCCAAAGATATTTAACAACAGTCATCTTTGCACTACGGCCAAAGAGATATGAAAACAAAAAGTCATCTTTGCACTCACAGGCCAAAGATATTCATCAATAATTCATCTTTGCACTACAGGCTAAAGATATTCATATATCAAAGAAATACATAATCATTTCAGAAGTTTTATAACAATAATTATAACCATGTTGATCAATTCACCTTTGCACTTAAGCTAAAAATATTCAATTGTAAATTCAATGGTCATGATCATACCAGTTAATGATTCAACTTTGCACTACTGGCCAAAGAGAACTCATAGTCACAATCATACCAATAATCTACCTATTTTTACACTCAAATCAAAGAGAAATATCATCATTAGGGTTATAAGAATGTTATATAAAAACAATATAATCAAAACATGGTTTTAATTTCAAGAGTAAGATTTATAAATCAACGATAATTTGGTCAGAGAAGAAACCAATTTGTCGTGAATAGTACCCCGTGATTCGTATACATAGTACCGTATATCGCGTATAGTAACCTCGATACCTAAAAGATAAAGTTTCATAATAAAATCCATATCAATATTTATAACACCTTAATCCAAATGTTATAAAATCACTTAATAATATCAAAATCTTAATATTCTTAATATTACAACAATATTTAATAATTTCTAAAACTTATAAATAATTTAATTAAATTGTTTACACTTTACTAATTAATGCATTTAATCATCATAAAATGCCAAACTCATAAAATTTCATCACCAATAACCAAAACCCTCATCAAAAATATGCATATACCTCATATATGATTCTCAAGTCATAAAATCATATTTTCTAATTTTCTTACTTCACATAACATATCTAATTCATTTACTCATAACTAGAATATTTTCATGACAAATACCAAATCAGTTCCAAAAATATTTATTTTCTGGGATTTAGAAGAATATAGTCCCATATTGAATATATATTTTTCTCAGAATTTTTAAAATTCATTTACTATTTTTCACATGGCCAAAACCACCGAATATTTAAATATTTATCATAAATTATACTTTTATCCAAAAATTCTGAAATTTACACGGTATACTGATATTATATAGATGTACTCCCAATAAAAATTTCATCAATTTTGGAGTTAATCACAATGAGTTATAAGCGGTTACTTTTAAAATAGTCTTTTCTCATAAAATCCATAACTCCTAATCTATACATCTAAAAATCGCCATTTTTGGACACAATCTACAAAACTCATCAAAATATCATTTCAAAATTTTCCAGAATTTTTGAAGGTCTGAAAAAATACAAAACTGAAAAACATAATCACCCTTAAAAATCCCTTACTATCCCTTACCTCGAAAAGACAAAGACTTCTAGTTGAAACAGGATATAGGCTATGACTTGAACTTGCACGTATATAGCAATACTCAAAGTATACTCAAAATACTCACAAGAATACGCCGATAATATACAGAGAGAAAACTTTCAGTTTACGGTGTAATTTTCAATTTAACCTAAGCACCCTATTTATAGGAAAATGCTTAGAACACCAAAGTAGAAAATTTATTAAAATGTTAATATATATATATATATATATATAATCTTCACGCAGACCTTGGACAATCTGATCTCAGCTCTTTTTCCATGCTAGTGGGCACACCTACCTTGTTAAAAACGTTTTTCTTTTAAAACAAATTTAAAACTTTTGAAAAATAATTATTTCGGAGCTTCGGAACTTTAATAATTCATAATAAATAGCCCTTTTATCAGAAAATTCGAATCTCTCGACTTAATATAGGAAATTCAATTCTCTACAACTTTGCAGAAGAAAGTTTTTCCAAATTTCAAACAAAAATTGATCGAAATCCACAAACAGGCGATTTTACACGCTATAATCAAATTTCAGTCAATAAATGGGGTCCACCGACATGTTTAACATGTTTTAAACATTTATTGCAACAAAAATACTCTTCCTCCTCGTATACTCATATATCCCACATTCGTTGTAAAATATCACCGTTAATATATTATTAAAATAATATATTTAAATGAATTATTTTATCGTAAAAGATAAAATATTAATTTTCAACAATTGTCATTTTAAAATTTTCTCCATCTATATCCACATAAAATCAATATTTTCCTCATCATATAAATTAATAATTAATTATTCACAAATAATATTACGAGAATCACAATATCGACAACCAAAAGGTTCTAGGAAGAGGGGCTTTCCAATAAGAATTTCTCCTCATGGCGCACAATTAGGTGACCAAACCTCTCCTTAGATGTAATTTTCTAGACATTGCAATAATGTTATCTAATAATATTATTCAGATAATATGAATTATTGCTTCGATAATGGAAAATACTGTAGTAGTGACAATTATTAAAAACAACAATAATATAAAATATCAACGCAACAATTATTGAATCAATAAAATAAAATATTGAGCAAGTAATTATCGTAACAATTATTGAGTAGTGCCTTCTTACGTAAGAGTCAATAATTCAAAAAAATATTGTGCAATACCGTGTACATCTTTATGCAACAATGCGTATTACTTTACTTTACCCACCGGGTATTCCAATGATGTTAATCTGTGAACAATTACGTACATTATTTATATAAACTCCCTTTGTCATTTTTTCATCCGACAGTTATTATTATTATATGGGGCCCATAAATGGTCGCTGGCCAAGTCGCATTTAATATTCCCTGACGGAAAGAATATTCCACGACCAAACGAATATTCCCCGACAATAATGAATATTTTATAACCACTTGCTTATTTCGAAAAAATTATATATATCACCCTTAACTTTAACTTTTATCAATTTAACCATTTACTGAATAGTAATTATTTGAAAAATTGAATACTTTTATTTCATAAAATTCGGGGCCTTACAGTTGTAACATGTAGTCTATATACCAGGGTACATATATATAACATTAACATGAACAAATCGTAATTCTAAGATCTCTATTTATGCTGGTCAAAGTACAGCTAACAACTGTTCTTCGTGTTCTTCAGTTTTCTGGAAAACCCAAAAAACTCGGTCATGCTCGATCAACTAGTTTTGACCAATAATTCCGATAATCATATGCGTTGTTTGTTCGATTAAAGATCATAGATATGTAGTATGTATACCAGAGTACCAATTTTTAACAAAAAACATAAACAATTAACAATCAGAAGATGATTAAACAGGTCGATCAAAGTAGCTTGTTCAATCTTCTTTTTTGAAGCTTTGGGCAACCCGTAAAAACCGATTTCGTGAACTATCAACCCATTTTGACTACTTATATCTTGGAATCTATGGTTCATCTGAACCTGTTTTCTTTTCTAGATTAAAGACCTACTTACAGGCTACGAATATCAATCGATTAACAGACCAAAACATAAACACACATGAATCAAAAAGCCCTGACATTCGGCTGTCAGACCATTTTTTCAAAATTCCCAGATTTTATAAAACGCTTAATTAAGACATCTAGATGTTATGAAAACGTGTTCTACCACTCTAGCATACTTTCTAACATCCTAATACAATATTCTAAACATCTAAACAACAAATCTAACATAAGATTAAAGAGAAATTTATGAACTAGGGTTTGCACCTTTTCTTGAGAAATTTATGATTTTAGCTTCTGATCTTGTTGTTGATAACACCTAGGCTTGATATGGTAGGTTTATAAGTGTATCTAGGCTTTGAGAATTTATGGGTTTGCTCAGCCCTAAGGTTTCTATTTATAGAATTTTCTAACTTGGCTTTTTGGTCATTTTTTCACCTACTTGCCTCCATCAAGATCTGATCTGTGACTCTTCTGATGCTTGGGAGTTTGGAAGCATGTCATGTGATGTTTTGAAACTTGTAATGGTGACTCCCAACCTACTTGTGAGCTAGTTGATTAAGTTAGTAGCTTAATTAGGCTTAAATCTTCACTAATCTTGATTAGGATTTTGTTTCTAATGATTAGGAATGTTAAGTAATGTTAATTAGTACCTAATAGAAGTTTACTAACCATGATTAGGTGTTAACATAAGCTAATTAGAGTTAGATTAGCTAAATAGGGTTTAATGTGACGCCCCCAAAATTAGGTATATGTCACCCATCTTGGGTCTCCACTTATATGGTACATAAATTCAAATACAACTTAATAATACAACTGTCGTGTACAATACGACAAAATATAAACTATGAGTTTGAATACAAATATTGTCTACAAGAGATTATAAAAACTCAAAAGGAGTCCTTATTACAATTATTATTACACTATTTCACATAATAGTGAGGACTACTAATGCTATCATCTGGTCCGTCACTCCGTTCCCCGACTAGTCCCTACTACGTTCTCATTTCCTGTAGAGAACAATAAAAGTAAAAGGGTGAGCTTGACTAGCCCAGTAGGAAATATTATGACTAAGATAATGCAGAATATATTATCGTTAGCCTTCAACAGTGTTAAACTGATACAATATAACAACCATCAAGTTTAACTACAGCGGAACAAGCAATCCATTAAAAGAGTAAAGTAGAGAATAAAATCTATTATCTTTTATGATTTAGAAGGTTTTTCATCACTTTTATATTTGGGACTCGACTTAATAAATAATCCACATCATCGAATCACCCCGCACTACGGCCAAGGATATTCTATAGTATCACGACCACAATTATCCACCTTTACGGGCCAAGAATATTTGTGTATTCATTAATGGTCATGATCATACCAACAATCATCCATCAATGCACTACGGGCCAATGAGGACTTTTATCACATCATTTGTAACATTATACCATGATTACACCGAATAATCCACAGTCATAATCATACCAAGTCCATCTATGCATTATAGGCCATGGATGACTTTCAACAAAAATATAAACATGAGGATGATGACAATGATATAAGAATTCAATACAATAAGTTCAAGAATTATTTTATCCAGAACTAATAACATCCAAATTGTCAACATGATCTTTGCTTTGTAGAGAGTAAAATTTAAGAATGCTCGTAAGAATATTTCCATTTAAAAGATCTTTGGATGAAAGGCAAATATCAAGGATATTCCACTAATTTTATGGAGTATGAAGTCAAAACTTTAACCAACCGAGTATAATAAGGAATGGAATAACAAAAGAAATCACCGTATATGCGATAGACATAAAAGGCAAAAGTTATTCCAACGTAATAATAAATAACAAAATCGGATCCCGGTGTAAAAACGCATGCATGAGGATATTCAAGCGAGAATAATAAAAGCGGAACCAAGTCCGGCAGAGAACATATGATGAGGATGTTCCAATAGAATAATAAATACGGAATCGGTCCGGCGTGAGAACGCATGCAGACAAGATATTCCAATGTAATAATAAAGAGGCGGAACCGTGTCCCACAGTAGAACGCATGCATGGATGTTCCAACAGAATGATAAAGAATGGAACAATGTAAGAATTTCACCAAGTATAGGGTAGCCTGTATACAAAAGTTATTCCAATGAATAATAAGAATGCAATAATGTAAGTTCTCTTCATAGATAAGAAATAAATAATACTCCCTACTAGTACAACAAATAATATTCACTACCTTGGAAAAAAAACTGGATATTGGAATAAGTGAGGTAATGATTTCTCTTCTTCTTTCTCTATAATTTCTCTCTATAATAATCGCCTAAAGCTTTTGTGAATTGGTGAGAAATAAAGGAAGAATGAGCTTCATTTATAGAAAAATATAGTTTCGATAATTGCACGTTTTGGGGCTCGAAAATTACAAAGTACAATACCTCCGACTTTTCTTTCATTTTTAATTTAGTCCTGCAAGTATTATCAATCTTGCACCAACTCCTCTAATAGTAAATAATGTGAATCAATAGTTCAATTATGTGAATCAATAGTATAATCATGTGAAAAATACGAATTACAGTATAGTACCTCCATCTATACCTCCATTTTTAACTTTGTCATGCAAGTATTATCAATCTTGCACCAACTCTCCTAATAGTAAATAATGTGATTCAATAGTACACATATGTGAATAAATAGTTATATAAGCATGTGAATTAGTAGCAATTAATTTCTCATTTACCCGATAAATTACCCGATTTATCAATATAACCCCTACACATCAATTATCATCGGAATAAATGTTGATTTTCACTAACACAAACAATTCCAACATAATAAAACTATTTTTATCAAAAATATAAATTTTAAAATTTTGAAGTTTGACTTTTCCAAAAAAGTCAATTGATTTTTTTTGACTAAATAGTGAATCTCGGAAAATTTTGTGTTTATAAACTATTTTACTAATTTCACGTTAGGACTCAAATATCACGTCCAGATCTCCAAATTCAACTCGAACAACATTCATCATTAATATTATAACTCACAATATTTATCAACCGTGTCGTTCCCAAGAAAGAGGGCTTTCCAATAAGGATTTCTCCCTATTGGTAGCGCAATTAGGTGACCAAACCTCTCCTCGATGTAACTTCTAGACATTGTAAATATTATAATTTATAATATGAATAACTTTGTCGTCTCAAGTATTGATTTAATAAAAACATTTTACGCAGATGATCTTCGTGACAATAATTGAATCAATAATATGATAGATATGACGCAAAGAATTATTTGTAGCAATAAATTAGTATAATCTGAGTGACTTCTCACGTAAGCATCAATAATCAATCATCAGGTGCTACTACGCAACCATGACCGACATCGCATTTCTTTTAACACCGGTGTTTCAACAGATTAACGGTAAAACTTCCGCCGTTATTTTCATAAAGTATTTTTGTCGCTTTTTTCAATCAAACAATAATTCCGATTAATGGGGTCCACCAATGATTGTCTTTGTTGTTAATATTCCCTCGTTAAAACGAATATTCCCCGACCAATCGAATATTATATAACAACTTGCTTACTTTGCAAAATTTGTAAATATTACCCACGACTATAACATTATATCAAATCCACACCATAATATTCAAAAATATATTTCGAGAAAATTTAATCTTTATTCAAAGAAAAATCTGGGGTCTCACATTTAATTAATAAATTAGGGTTAGGGTTTTGCTAATTAGAGTTTACTCACTAATCCTAACAAGCACGACAAAGCGTTTTGTCAGTGTAAGCACGACAAAGCAACTTATCAAAATAATTTTACCGAAAAGTCTGATTATGGAAAAAAAAATTAAGCACGATGTGTCAAGCACGACGTTTTTCGGATAAAAATTCATTTGGTCAATTTTGTCAAACCAAGTATATAATAACACGTAACACATTCAGAACAGAGAAATTTTATTTATATAACGGGATTTACACATACGAGTCTTATTAGGGTTTTGGGTTTTTACAATATCTCAGATCGTAGAGTTGAGCTTGAGAGAGATGTTCACGTTGTTTGGTTAATGCTTGCTTATTATCTCTCTCATCCCCTCGATCTCAGATATATGTGATGTTGAAAACTATCCGTTGGATCCATCCGTTGTGGCATTAAATGCATCGAGAACTTTCAGTCATCGTGATGGAGACATTTCGCACATCTTTCAATTCGCATTCGCCTATCGACACCGCAGTCGCTTTCACCTACCACCACGAAAAGGTGTTTTGTTCCTCTTACCCATAGTACTATCCTTAGCTTCTTCAATACGCTTCTTTTTGCATGATACTAAGGATATTTCATACAATCTGGGATCGATGAGCACAAAGAACATCCTGGGATCCATTCCTCACTTGTTGAAAACACAGATCATGAGGCTCGACGTTTTCTGACATGAGACAGATGATGCTCTACGATTTGGATCGTGGTGTTCTATGATTTAGATCGTAATGTCTTTTACATCTTTGCACACTACGATGCTATTAGTTGAGAGTACGATTTCCCTTTAAAACCTTCGTACACTACGATCTTCTCTTGCTCGTGTTGTTGACTCTACGTTCCCGAGAGCACACTACGATCGTTGACTTGTAAACTTCATGCTTTCCTTCAACACACTAAGATCGTGGAGTTAGCTCGACAATCGTTGGGACCACTCTATGAAATCCAAAGAGTCTCCTTTAAGGCAGACACACTACGATCTTCAGGGTCTACATTTTCTGCCTTGTCTTCTGCATTGTTGATCAAATTGATGCACTATGATTTCTTCAAGACTAATCTATTACATCTTAAGATCAACCTAACAGTTTTGATATTTCTATCTATACATTCTTTAACAGAATGATACACGTTGAAAGCTTAGATCAACCTAACAATTTTGATCTATCACTAAGTCCTTGTACATATATTCATTTAAGGACCATACAAATAATCATGAACATATTCATTAAAACATCAAATCATAAAATGCATTCTCCCAACACAGTGTTTCCACCTACATTTTGAACAGGAGCCGCTCTCACCTGATGTTGCATGAATTGCATAAAGCCTTTGAATAATCCATCATTCATCATTTGGTCAGTGTTGTTGTTTGCATGAGGATTGTCGCCTTCCTGATGCACATTCTCCTGATTATTGATATGTGGAGACTCAACGGTCTCTTGTGCTCCATTGCTATTTTCAACATTCTCGGATGTCATTTTCAGATACTGCCACAAAACAAAGGTTAATTAACATATAACATATTATCCCTATACTTTGACTGACCAATTAAATAACAAAATAAACTTAGGTAGGTCATACTAACGAAGGAATTCCCCTTCTCTCCCTCCTAGTTCTAGTCTCACATCTTAGCCAGGATCATATCCCTAAGTTAATCGTGGACGCCCCAAAATTAGGTATACATCACCCATCTTGGGTCGCCGATACATGGTACATGTAATTCAAATACAACTTACTAATACAACTGCATCGTGTACAATACTTAATAAAACATAAAATCGTGAGTTTGAATACAAATATTGTCTACTAGAAAATATACAAACTCAAAAGGAGTCCTCATTACAATTATTATCACACTATTTCACGTAATAGTGAGGACTACTAATGCTATCCTCTGGACCATCACTCCGTTCCCCGACTCTCCCCAGCTATATTCTCATTTCCTGAAGAGAACAGTGAAAGAAAGGGCGAGCTCAACTAGCCCAGTAAGAAATATTATGACTAAGATAATGCAGAATAAATTATCATTAGTCTCCAACAATGTTAAACTGATAAAATATAATAAACATCAAGTTTAACTGTAGCGGAACAAACAATCCATTAAAAGAGTCAAGTAGAAAATAAAATCTACTATTTTTTATGATTTAAAAGGTTTTTCATCACTGTTATCGCTGAGACTCAGCTTAATAAATATTCCACATCATCGAATCACCCCTGCACTACTCTGACAATGATATTCTTTAGTACCACGACCACAATTATCCATGCACTACGGCCAAGAATATTTGTGTATTCATTAATAGTCATGATCATGCCAACAACTCGTCCATCAATGCTCTACGGGCCAATGAGGACTTTTACCACATCATTTGTAACATTACTACCACATGATTACATCGAATAATCCTCGGTCATAATCATACCAAGTCCATCTATGCACTACTGTGCCACGAGATGACTTTCAAAAATATAAATATGAGGATGATGACAATGATATAAGAATTCAATAAAACAAGTTCAAGAATTAATTTATTCAGAACTAATAACGTCCAAATTGTCAACATGACATCGCTTTGTAGAGTAAAATTCAAGAATGCTCGTAAGAATATTTCCATGAAAAGATAATTGGATGACGCAATTATCAAGGATATTCCACTAATTTCATGGAGTATAGAAGTCAAAACTTTAACCAACCTGAGTATAATAAAGAATGGAATAACAAAAGAAATCACCATGCATACGGTGATTTGACAGACATGTTATTCCAATGTAATACTAAATAATCGGAACTGTGTCAAAGTAAATTCGCACCGACAAGGTGATGTTCTAATGTAATAATAAAGAATGGAATTGAAAGTAGTATGCACACAAGCCAATCATGTTTGATGATAAAACATATACTTTATAACAATCTTATTCATTTATTAATATAAAGTATTAATTTATTAAAGGCTTTTAATTATCTACATAATGCTTTTTTATAATATGTGATAAACCCATAATTTTAAGCAATGCTTTTAGAATAATGATGATGATCATTCTAATGAGATCTAAATTCTTAGAAAGCTTAAAACTAAAATAGTTCCCAATCGTTGGATTACTAAATTGGGGATTAGTGAATCAAGAATAGATCGGGTACATACGTTGTTGCTTCATTGGATGAGGATGATTGATCTCATGATCATTTGTGTGGAGACACTAAAACAAGTATGTAGGTGCTTATTAGAGAATAAGTTCACTGAATGTGGCTCGCTAAGGAATACCTAATGGAGTTTTACTTGCCTGTCAATAAAAATTCCTGTAGTGATAGCAGTACAAGTGATCCTTGGACTTGAGATCATCATAGTATCTTGTGTATGATGAGTTATACTTTGAGTTATTCCTTAAGACCCTTAGGGTATATCAAAGGGTATGCTTGGGTATAATAAGTTATACATGGAGATAATGTGACGCCCCCAAAATAGGTATACATCACCCATTCTGAGTTGTCAATACATGGTACAGAAATAACTACAACTTTATTATTACAACAAGAAATCGTGAGTTTGAATACAAATATTATCTTCTAGACAATATCTATACTCAAATAAATCCTCATCACATTTATTGATACATTATTTTACAAAATTGTGAGGACTACTAAACAACTCTCTCTAGAACCTTTATTCCATACCCCGACTGCGTCGCATTATATTCTCGCCTCCTGAGAAGAAAAATGGAACAAAAAGGAAAAGGGTGAGCTCAACTAGTCTAGTAAAGAATATTATGACTAAGATAATATACAATAAATTATCATTAGTCTTCAACAGGGAAAAATCTAATAGAATACAATAGATAACAAGTTTTTAAATCAATATTCGCAATGAAATAATAATTCATTAGAAGAGTTAAGTAGAGAATGCAAACTACTATCTTCTATGTATGAATTTAAAAGTTCATCGCTCATCTTTTATCCCTCGTAACATCAATCAATATACATCCGAATCAAATATTCATCTGCACACTACAGCCAAAGATATTCATCAGTTGGTCATGTTCATCTAAACACCTGTTCATCTTTGCACTACGGGCCAAAGATATTCATCAGAAATCATTCATCTTTGCACTACAGGCCAAAGATATTCAATAATATCATCATTTAAGACTGAGGATGATGAAAAATATTTTTAAAGAAACGAATCCAATGAAACAAAATGACAAGGATTAAGGATTAAGGATTCGTACTTTGTTTTATCCATGTCCAAAAATACCTCAAAAATAATCATAGTGGTGTAAAATTCAAGAATGATCAAAACATGGATACAATAAAAGTTAGTATCCACAATAGATATTTTAGACAAAAAGGAAAATTTTCATTTTTCGATGAATAAAGGTCAGATTCGTGAATAAGACAGAGATACGTGAATAAATAGTCAGATACGTGAATAAGAACCGACACCAAAAGTTCCAAATTTGATAAAACTTCAGATCAATATTTCAAAGATAATGATATTAAAGAAATAATATCATTACGAAAAATAATAATATCCTTACCTCGAAAGATCAAGATTTCTAAGCGAAAACACAGGATATAGGCTATGACTTGACTTGCACCGTGATAGCAATACTCAAAGTATACTCAAAATACTCACAAGAATACGCCGATAATATATAGAGAGAAAACTTCAGTTCGGTGTGATTTTCAATTCTAACCCAAGACCCTATTTATAGGAAATCGCTAGAACACCAAAAGTAAAATTTAATATAATATTAATATATAAATAAATTTTCTTACGCCCACTTTGAATCCTCTAGCTTCAGCACTTTGCACATGTTTCATGAGGCCCACAAGTGTAAAAAATGTTTTTCCTATTTTAAATATTTTAAACTTCCAAAAATCAATTATTTCTGAGCTTCGAAACTTCAATAATTCATAATAAATAGCCCTTTTATCAGAAAATTCAAATCTCGCTAGGTTTTATAGAAAATTCAATTCTCTACAACTTTGCGTAAGAAAGTTTTTCCAATTCCAAATGTAAATTGACCAAATCTACAAACCAAGCGATTTTATTGTGTTATAATCAAATTTCACCAATAAATGGGGTCCACCGACATGTTTAACATGTTTTGAACATTTATTGCAACAAAAATACTCTTCCTCCTCGTATACTCATATATCCCACATTCGTTGTAAAAATATCACCATTATTATATTATTAAAATATAATAATATATTTAAATGAATTATTTTATCGTAAAAGATAAAATTTCAATTTTCAACAATTGTCACATTAAAAATTTTCTCCATCTATATCCACATAAAATCAATATTTTCTCATCATAGGAATCAATAATTAATTATTCACAAATAATATTACGTAATCACAATATCGATAACCAGCGGTTCCTGAGAGTTAAGGGGCTTTCCAATAAGAATTTCTCCTTATCATGCCAAGCAATTAGGTGACCAAACCTCTCCTTAGATGTAACTTTCTAGACATTGCCAATAATGTTATCTAATAATATTATTCAGATAATATGAATTATTGCTTCGATAATGAAAAAATATTGTGTAATGATAATTATCAAACAACAAAGAATATAAAATATCAACGCAAACAATTATTAAATCAATAAAATAATTGAACAAGAATTACTATAACCATTATTGAGTAATGCCTTTACGTACGTAAGAATCAATAATTGGTGCAATACCGTGCTGCCATCGTGTTTTAACCACCGAGTATTTTAACAAAGATAATCTGTAATAACTACGCCCTTATATTTTTAAACAACTTATATTTGTCATTTTCTTCATCCAATCGCTCAAGTTATGGGCCCATAAAAGATCGCATACCGTCAATGCATTTAATATTCCCCGACAAAGAAGAATATTCCACGACCAAACTAATATTCTCCGACAACAATGAATATTTTATAACCACTGCTTATTTGGAAATATTTGCGTATTTTACCCATAACTATCCACATTAATCAAATCAACCCTTACTATTTCAAAATAATAAACAGAGAAAATTAAATTTCATTAATAATAAGTTGGGGTCTTACAACCTCCCCTCCTTATGAAATTTCTTCCTCGAAATCGACGTGACGTGCACTGTGTGTTTCAAAAGATGAGGATACCTCGCTTTCATTTCCGCTTCCAATTCCTGTGTCATTTCCTCTATAAAGCATGATTCATCCACAAAACTTTAACTTGTGGTATGACCTTTGGCAGCGTGGGACATGCTCCTTCCTATCCAAGATCTTGACAGTACTTCCTCATACGTTAAGTCTTGGCTATCTCGTCCGGTTCTAACTCTATAACGTGGTTTGGGTCTTTCACATATTTACTTAAGCATGTATATGTGAAACACATTATGAACACACGAGACATACTTTGAGGTAACGCGAGTCTATAGGCTACATTTCCTACTTCGGTCAAGAATTTGAAATGGACCAATAAATCGTGGATTGAGCTTTTCTCTCTTCCCAAATCTTGTAACTCCCTTCCATGGAGCAACTCGCAACAATACATGATCCCCTATACTAAATTCCACGCCCTTTCGATGAAGATCCGCATAACTCTTTTTGTCGATCTTGTGCCGCTTTGTATACGTTGTCGAATCATTTGGATCTTTTTAAGTAGTCATACGCATTTTAACTCGGGTCCCAACAATGTTGCTTCACCCACCTCATCCCAACATATTGGAGAACGACATTTTCGTCCATATAATGCTTCGAATGGAGCCATACCTATATTTTGCTCGATAAGCTGTCGTTGTAGGAGAATTCCACCAATGGTAAATGCTTATCCCAACCGCCTTGAAGTCTCAGGGACACGTAGTCTTAATAGATCTTCAAGAGTTTGAATAGTCCTCTCGATTGTCCGTCTGCTTTTGGGGATGGTATGCGAACTAAATCGCAAACCGTGCCCATAGCTTTTTGCAAGCTAACCCAAAATCTTGAAGTGAATCTTGGGTCACGATCCAAACTATGGATACTTGGCATGCCATGCAACCTCACAATCTCATTCACGTATATACTAAAGAAGACGCTCAAGGAATAAGTCTCTTGTATTGGCAAGAAATGAGCAGACTTGGTTAATCTATCAACAATAACCCAAATAGCATTGATGCCTTGAGAAACCATAGGAAGAATTCGTAACGAAATCCATGGTAATGTGTTCCCACTTCCATTTCGGAATCTCAAGTGGTCATGAATCGGACCCTTAGGTACTAGATGCTCCGCCTTTACACGTTGGCAAGTTAAACACATCGAGATAAACTTTGCAAATCTCTCTTCATATTGTTCCACCAAAATGTATGTCAAGATCACGATACATTTTAGTACTTCCGTGATGGATTGCAAATGGTGTATTGTGCGCTCCATCATAATCTTGTACTTCAAATCGAGTCGTTAGAACACAAAGTCTAGAGTGGACTCAAGTATTCCTTCTTCATCAATTCTCACTTCCTAATAGCTCCTTCTTGTATTTTCTTCTTCATACGCATCGCCTCGGCCGGTGGCTTGAGCAACCTTAACTTTTTCTATTAAAGTTGGCTCTATGCGTATACTTGACATCATCGCACTCATTCCCTGCATATGATCTTCTACTCAACGCATCACCTACCACGCTCGCTTTTTCAGGATGGTATCAATAAGGTGGTCGTAGTCTTCAATAGCTCGAGCCAACGTCCGCCGCCGCATGTTGAGTTCTTTTTGAGTGAAGAAATATTTAAGGCTTTTATGGTCCGAATATATCTCCACTTTCTCCCCATATAGATAAGGCCTCCATATCTTTAAGCATGAAACGATCACGCCAACTCTAGATCACGCGTAGGATAATTCCTCTCATACTCTTTAAGTTGTCGCGAGGCATAGTGTAAGACCCCAAATTATTAATAAATGAAATTTATTTTCCTCTATTTATTATTTTGAAATAGTAAGGGTTGATTTGATTAATGTGGATAGTTATGGGTAAAATACGCAAATATTTGAATAAGCAAGTGGTTATAAAATATTCATTATTGTTAGGGAATATTCATTGGTCGTGGAATATTCGATCGTTTCAGAATATTCGCATAACCATGCAGATTTTTTGGGCCCCATAACGAAAAAGCGATTGGATGAAGAAAACGACAAATATAAGTTGTTTATAAATAACTAGCGTAGTTGTTACCATTATCACCGTTGGAATACCGGTGGTTAAAACCCTAATACGCCGTTGTTGAACAAGAAGACACCTCAGACACCATGCACCAATTATTGATTCTTACGTAAGAAGGCACTACTCAATAATTGTTACAGTAATTATCGCTCGAAGATTTTATTTTATTGATTCAATAATTGTTGCGTTGATATTTTATATATTTGTTGTTTCAATAAATTGTCATTACACAATATTTTCCATTATCTGAGCAATAATTCATATTATCTGAATAATATTATTAGAAAACATTATTGGCAATGTCTAGAAAGTTCGCATCTCAAGGAGAGGTTTGGTCACCTAATCAGGCGCCAAGAAGAGAGATCCTTATCGAAAGCCCCTCTTTTCCTGGAACTACCTGGTCACAAGATCGTGATTCTGTAATATTATTTGTGAATAATTAATTATTGATTAATATGATGAGGAAAATATTGATTTTATGTGGATATAGATGGAGAAAATTTTAAAATGACAATTGTTGAAAATTAATATTTTATCATTTTCTCGATAAAATAATTCATTTAAATATATTATTTTAATAATATATTAACGAGGATATTTTTATAATGAATGTGGGATATATGAGTATATGAGGAGGAAGAGTATTTTTGTGGCATTAAATGTTTAACACATATTTTGTGTGTTGGTGGACACAATTATTGACCGAAATTTGATTATAAATCGTAAAATCGCCTTCGCTTGTGGATTTCGATCAATTTTTGTTTGGAATTTGGAAAACTTTCTTCTCAAATTTGTAGAGAATTGAATTTCCTATAAAACCCGCGAGATTCAATTTTTCTGATAAAAGAGCTATTTATTATGAATTATTGAAGTTCAAGTTCAAATAATTGATTTTGGAAGTTTTAATTATTTATATCAACAAAACGTTTTAATTGTTTTGGTTGGCCCCATGTGTTGTAAACATGCTGATTTCAGAGTCTGAGGTTGGCATGAGGAATATATATAATATATTATTATTATATTAAATTTTTCGCTTTGGTGTTCTAAGCAATTTCCTATAAATAGGTGCTTAGGTTAGAATTGAAAATCACAATTTAAATCAAGTTTTCTCTCTATATTATCGAAGCGTATTCTTGTGAGTATTTTGAGTATACTTTGAGTATTGCTATAATTGCAAGTTCAAGTCATAGCTTATATCCTGTTTCAACTAAGTATCTTGTCTTTTCGAGGGTGGATGTTATTTTCTTCTCAAATGATATTATTTCTTCAACATCATTATCGCCGAAATATTGGTTGGAACTTTTTATCAAATTTAGAACTTTTTCATGTCGGGGTTACTATTCATGAGTTACTATTCATGAGTTACTATTCACGAGTTACTATTCATTCAAAGTACTATTCATTCAAGCGTGAAGATGTTTTTTTGTGGAATTTTTACTTTTGGTGTCTGAGTTACTATTCACGATACTAAGACTATTCACGTGATATCAAGACTATCCATTAATACAAGACTATTCAATAGAAAAATAAAAATTTTTCTTTTCGCCTAAAATATCTATTCGGATACTAGCTTTGATTGTATCCATGTTTTGATCATTCTTTAATTTTACACCCCTATGATTATTTTTGAGGTATTTTGGACGTGGATAAAACAAAGTACTAATCCTTAATCCTTAATCCTTGTCATTTTGTTTCATTTGGATTCGCTTTCTTTAAAATATTTTTCATCATCTTCACCTTAAATGATGATATTATGGAATATCTTTGGCCCAGTAGTGCAAAGATGAATGATTTTTTGATGAATATCTTTGGCCAGTAGTGAAAAGATGAGAACAGTGTTGAGATGAACACGACCGATCGATTAATATCTTTGGCCCAGAGTGCAAAGATGAACAGTGTTTAGATGAACATGATTAATCGATGAATATCTTTGCCAGAAAGTAAAAGATGAATATTTGATTCCGATATATATTGATTGATGTTACAGGATAAAATATCGACGATGAACTTTTAAATTCATATATGTAAGATAGTAGTTTGCATTCTCTACTTAACTCTTCAAATGAATTATTATTTCATCACATGAATATTGATTTAAAATTTGTTGTCTATCAGATTCTATTAGATTTTTCCTGTTGAAGACTAACGATAATTTATTGTATATTATCTTAGTCATAATATTCTTTATCGGGCTAGTTGAGCTCACCCTTTTTTCCTTGTTGTTCCATTTTTCTTCTCGTGAGGCGAGAATGTAGCTTAGTACTAGCTCTGGGTATGGAATGAAGGTTCTAGAGAGAGTCATTTAGTAGTCCTCACCATTTTGTAAAATAATGTATCAATAATTATGATGGGGATTTATTCATGTGTGGATATTGTCTAGATGGCAATATCGTATTTAAACTCACGATTTATATGTTATAATAATAAAGTTGTAGTTATATCTCGTACCATGTATTTGGCGACTCAGAATGGGTTGGATGGAATGGACCTATTTTGGGGCGCCACACATAAAGGCTATGACTTTCCCACGCTGCATGAGAACACATCCTAACCCTTTGCTCAAGCATCACAGAGATAACAAATCCATCCGAACCGGATGGTATTGTTAGAACAAAAGCCAAATAAGTCTCCTCTTAAGCTCTTGGAAACTCTTCTCGCATTCTTCGCTCCAAATGAATTTTGTATCCTTCCCGAGTTAGTTTGAGTTAATGGAGTAGCGATTCAAGAAAACCCTTCCACTAATCTCCGATAATAACCAATTTAAGCCCAAAAGCTACGACTTCACCACCGACTTCGGTTGTTCTAACTTTGATTGCTTCAATCTTCACGATCAATGAGATACTCCATGTTTCGACACCACGTGCCCAAGGAATGCTACTTCCTCAAGCTAGAACTCGCATTTCTTCAATTTGGCATATAGTTTGTTTTCACGAAGCCTTTCGAGTACCACTTCAAATGGTGCTCATGATCTTCACGACTTTTTGGAATATATGAGGATGTCATCAATAAAACAACAACAAAACCCGATCCAAATATTCCTTGAATACTTTGGCTCATCATATCCATGAAAGTCGTTAGAGCATTAGTCATCCAAAGACATGACTAAGAATTCATAATGCCCGCATCGAAGTTCTAAAGGCGTCTTTGAATATCCTCGATTCTAATCTTCAAATTGATGATATCCGTAATCTAAGATCGATTTTTGAAAAGAATTTTGCCCCTCAGAATCGGGTCAAACAAGTCATCAATACGAGGTAGAGGATACCTATTCTTGATGGTGACATGGTTCAATTCCCCGATAGTCAATACAAAGTCGCATACTCCGCCTTTCTTCTTTACTTAATAAAACAGAGCACCCCAAGGAGATGTACTAAGATTTAATCGAAACCGATGTCCAACAATTCCTCGTAGTTGGACCTTTAACTCTGAAGTTCAATAGAAGCCATTCGATATGGGGTTTTAGAAATGGGCTTTGTCAGTTCAAGATCAATAAAGAATTCAACTTCACGCGTTCGGGGTAGACCGGAAGTTCTTCAGAAATACGCCAGAAAGTCAATAACAACAGAATATTATTCAAATTTGACGTGTCTTTATTCAAATCCATAACATGGGCTAAGAAAGCTTCGACATCCGCTTTTTCAATAAATGAATAGCTTTATGATTAGATATGATGTTGATTGATTTTAATGGTTTAGTTGCTTGAATTGCATAACAACAGATGGTTAGGAATATGAAAACTAACAACCTTACGAAAACAATCAATTTTGGCATGATGAGTAGTTAACCAATCAATCCCTAAAATCACATCAAAAGCAAGTATCTTTAAAGAGATAAGGTCAATGTGTAAGGTGATGGTGCCAACTTGAATCAAACAAGATTTATAAACAAGTGGATGTGATGAAAGTTTCTCCCAACTGAGTTTCCACAGATAGGTCAAAGTCTAATTTTTCAGAGTCAAATTTAAACGTTGAGCACAAGTAGAGAGATAAATGAATGGGTGGCACCCAGATCAAGTAAGGTATAAACTTCGCAAGAATTTATAAATAGCTTACCCGTGATCACCTCGTTTGGGTTCCTCGATTTTGACCGACCACAACAAACGCTTCTTCCCAAATCGTTGACTTTGACTTTTCTCGACGATCTTTTGAGTCACCGTCCCTCATTGAACTAGGTTTCGCCATCGCATAATCTCGAGCGATATGTCCTTCCTTTCCACAATTATAGCATACCTTGAACTGTCAGGGCGCTTTGACCGATATGTCCTCTTTCCCGTGATTTATAAGATATGACCGGTGGTCGTTTCTCCTCCCTTAGAACCCGGTTATTGCCAAGACACGATGCGTCTTCACATGGTCGTTGTTAAATCTCCTCTTTTAAAATCTCCTCCCGACTCGCTTTTCTATTTTCATGGCTATGATTACCACCGTAGTGGTTGCCATTTTTGTCCATCTTTTTCTTTCTCCGCTGGTTATCGTTGTTTTTGTTGACTACCATCTCCTAGATGATCCTCGGTTGTGGTCCCTCGGTTGACCGTACTCGTTATCTCACTCTAATAATTGAGCCCTCATTTACAACATCCGAATAGAGAGAAAATTTATGAGAAATGAGATACTAACGTATGCCGGGTTTCAAACCTCTAAGAAACATCCCGCCATAATGCTCCTCATTCTCCACCAAATGAGGTGCAAAACTCGATAACTCGCAAACTTTGCCTCGCATCGAGACACCGCCATGTTGTCTCGCTTCCAGCCTAATAAACTCCACTTTCTTCATACGATTTAACACTTTCGTGAAAGTATTTGTCATTAAATAGTTTCAAACGTCTCCCAAGACACGCCGAGTGCGGGCCGGATGGGTACGCTTCACGCACTCCCACCAAGAGTCGCGCCGCCATTTTAACATAAAGGTGGCGAATGGAACCTTCGTTCTCCGCATCCCAAGACATCGAATATCTTGGTAATTTGCTTGACCCATGTTTCCGCCATGATCGGATCCGCTTTCCTTAAATTCGTGGTCCCAACTCTTTGAATCGGCATTTGTGACAACCCGTGAATTGCTATTATTTCCTCCTCAGATTTTGAACACGAAGTCTCCTCGTCGATTTTTCATGAATCGCAAAAAGCTTCTAAACATCCCTCATTCATCATCTCGCTTCAGTGGTGTTGTTCACAGAGGAACATTGCCACCACTGTACGCGTTCTCCTCGTTGGTGAGTACAAAGGCCTCCACTGGCCTCATTTCCATTGTTAATATTCTCAAACGACATTCTCAACATCGCTATAAAACAAGGGTTAATTAAGGAAATCAATATATCACATAATATCCCTATATAACTCGACCAACTAACAAATAAGCTTAGGTAGGACACACTAGCTAAGGATTTACTCGCCTCTTCCCTCCTAGTTCTATTCCCCGATCTCCGCCGGAGATCATATCCCTAAGCTCGATACCAACCGTGGACGCCCCCAAAATAGGTATACATCACCCATTCTCGAAGTTGTCAATACATGGTATGTAAATAACTACAACTTTATTATTACAACAAGAAACTGTGAGTTTGAATACAAATATTATCTTCTCAGACAAAATCTATACTCAAATAAATCCTCATCACATTTATTGATACATTATTTTACAAAAATGGTGAGGACTACTAAACAACTCTCTCTAGAACCTTCATTCCATACCCCGACTCGCATCGCATTTATATTCTCGCCTCCCGAGAAGAAAAATGGAACAAAAAGGAAAAGGGTGAGCTCAACTAGCCCAAGAAAGAAGAATATTATGACTAAGATAATATACAACAAATTATCATTAGTCTTCAACAGGAAAAATCTAATAGAATACAATAGACAACAAGTTTTTAAATCAATATTCACAATGAAATAATAATTCATTAGAAGAGTTAAGTAGAGAATGCAAACTACTATCTTCTATGTATGAATTTAAAAGTTCATCGCTCTATCTTTTATCCCCTCAGAACATCAATTAATATACATTTGGAATCAAATATTCATCTTTGCACTACAGCCAAAGATATTCATCACCGGGTCATGTTCATCTAAACACTGCTCATCTTTGCACCACGGCCAAAGATATTCATCGAAATCATTCATCTTTGCACTACAGCCAAAGATATTCAATAATATCATCATTTAAGACCGAGGATGATGAAAATATTTTAAAGAAACGAATCCAATGAAACAAAATGACAAGGATTAAGGATTAAGGATTCGTACTTTGTTTTATCCATGTCCAAAAATACCTCAAAAATAATCATAGTGTTATAAAATTCAAGAATGATCAAAACATGGATACAATCAAAGCTAGTATCCACAATAGATATTTTTGATTTAAAAAGAAAAATTTTCATTTTTCGATGAATAAAGATTCGTGATTCTGTGAATAAGATCAGATAATGAATCAGAACTCTCGACACCAAAAGTTCCAAATTTGATAAAAACTTCAGATCAATATTTCAAAGATAATGATATTGAAGAAATAATATCATTACTAAAAAATAATAATATCCCTTACCTCGAAAAGATCAAGATTTCTAATTTAAACACCTGAGGATAAAGGCTATGACTTGGACTTCAGACCGATATAGCAATACTCAAAGTATACTCAAAATACTCACAAGAATATGCTCGATAATATAGAGAGAAAACTTCGTTTCGTGTGATTTTCAATTCTAACCCAAGACCCTATTTATAGAAATTGCTAGAACACCAAAGCAGTAAAATTTAATATAATATTAATATATAAATAAATTTTCTTACGCCCACTTTGAATCCTCTAGCTTCAGCACTTTTGCACATGTTTCATGAGGCCCACAAGTGTAAAAAAATGTTTTTCCTATTTTAAATATTTTAAACTTCCAAAAATCAATTATTTCGGAGCTTCGAAACTTCAATAATTCATAATAAATAGTCCTTTTATCAGAAAATTCAAATCTCGCTAGTTTTTATAAGAAATTCAATTCTCTACAACTTTGCAGAAGAAAGTTTTTCCAAATCCAAAATGTAAATTGACCAAATCTACAAACCAAGCGATTTTACAAAGTTATAATCAAATTTCAAATAATAAATGGGGTCCACCGACATGTTTAACATGTTTTGAACATTTATTGCAACAAAAATACTCTTCCTCCTCGTATACTCATATATCCCACATTCGTTGTAAAATATCACCATTATTATATTATAAAATATAATAATATATTTAAATGAATTATTTTATCGTAAAAAGATAAAATTTCAATTTTCAACAATTGTCACATTAAAATTTTCTCCATCTATATCCACATAAAATCAATATTTTCCTCATCATATGAATCAATAATTAATTATTCATAAATAATATTACGTAATCACAATATCGACAACTGTGCGCCTGTGAAAGAGGGGCTTTCCAATAAGAATTTCTCTCATCTTGGCGCCGCAATTAGGTGACCAAACCTCTACTTAGATAGAACTTTCTAGACATTGCCAATAATGTTATCTAATAATATTATTCAGATAATATGAATTATTGCTTCGATAATGAAAATACCGTAATGACAATTATCAAACAACAAAGAATATAAAATATCAACGCAAAGAATTATTAAATCAATAAAATATCGAATAAAGAATTACTATAACCATTATCGAGTAAAGGCTTCTTACGTAAGAATCAATAATTGGTGCAATACCGTGTGCTACTGTGTTTTAACCACCGAGTATTTTTAACAGTATTAACGGTAACAACTACGCCGTTATTTTTAAACAACTTATATTTATCGTTTTCTTCATCCAATCACTTTCCGTTATGGGGCCCACAAAAGATCTACTGGTCATTGCATTTAATATTCCCGAATGTTAAGAAGAATATTCCACGACCAAACTAATATTCTCCGACAACAATGAATATTTTATAACCACTGCTTATTTTGAAATATTTGCGTATTTTACCCATAACTATCCACATTAATCAAATCAACCCTTACTATTTCAAAATAATAAATAGAAAATTAAATTTCATTAATAATAAGTTGGGGTCTTATGTGATAATGTATGATCAATAAAGAATCTACCACTTCTAGTAAAAGAAGAGAAATGTCATATGTGATTCGATAAATGACAACCCAAAGTAGTCCTTGGCCATAAGCGAATAAAATTAGAAAGGAGTTTCTAATTTGCATTATTTTGGGGTTGTGCATTTAAGAGTCGAAATACATATAATTAAATAAAATAAGACTTGACAAAGAATTCCATGTCTTATATTTAATTGGGACATTGTATGGTGGAAGGATTGAATTGTACGGTAACTATTTACTCAAAGGTTCTTTTATGATTAATGTTAAAATTTATATTATCTGGAAAGTCGATGATCGCTAGGGAGGCTTATCCCTATTGTAGAATAAATATTATTTATTTAAATAAATTAATAGTTTAATTTATTTATTTAAATAAGATTAGAATTGTTCTAATTGATTTATTCACAATCCGGTTTAATATGGAGAACCTAAAGGGTTACACCATAAAAGGAAGAATGATTATTTAAGAAGTTAATGGCATAATCGTAATAATATGTTAAGTATATTTAATTTAATCTATGGTGATAGAATAAATTAAATAGCTTAATATTTATTATTTAATATTTTAGAAATATTAAATATAAATTAATAAGAGGAGTCTTATTAATATTATTACAATTATTATTATTTTAATTTCTAAAAGAGTTTAGGAATTAATTAATAAAAGTACTCTCAAATATCCTAATAGGATTAGGAGCCATATTAATTAAAAGAGTTTAATTAATTATCCCTAATAAGATTATGGAGCTTAATTAATTAAAAGAATTTAATTAATTAAATAAAACTCAATTCCTTAATTGTTAAGGAGGGTTACCTACATCTATAAATAAGAGGAGTCTTATTATGGGTGAGAAGGTTAATACTTTCACAACACGTGAATATGTAATTCCAATTGTTGGGAGAGTATAAGATAGAAAAACTAGGGTTTTGTTAAATACCCATCTTCTTGAATTCTTCTTCTTCTGGATCACCTCTAGAGGCCAAACACTTGGGTGGCTAACGTTGATCAAAGGAATGAACCAAACCCGGTGGATTCAAGTTGAACGCGAAAGGATTTGGAGATGAACTTGTACCTGAGGAAGCTCGAATCTTCAAGGGTATGATTCTTGTTCTTTCTTTTTTGTTTAATTAATAATTGTGCATAAAGGGTGATCCGGGTATATGGTTTGTAAAATTTTAAACTCTAATTTTTACACGTTTCCGCTTACTTTGAGCAATTTGATTGCGTTCATGAATATTACAAACCTAACAGTGGTATCAGAGCCAAACCTTTATGCGAATTATTAATTATTTTAATTTGATATGTATATTGATATGTGTTTAGAATAATGTAATTGGGCATAATTTTATTGTATAAGATTAAAAAAAATTGCGAAATACGTGATTTTATCCCTTACGCGAATCTGCTTTTTTTTTATTTTAAAAGAGGCGTGATCATGATTTCTTCATTGGTGGCATCTTGGCGTGATTCGTATCATATATATATATATTATTGTCTCACGTGGCCCAAAGATGTACGTTTTAATTACATTCCAAAGTTAGAGGTTTTACTTATTAAAAGTTCAGGTGAGATTTTTTTTTTTTAATAAATTACATGTTTACTTTTCAAAGGTTGCAGGATAACCTTTGGGATCAAAAAACGTGGACCCATTTTTTTAAGTTGCAGAATAACTTTTGTTTCAAAAAACTTTGCCAGCATGTTTTCGGTTTATATATATATATATAATAGTTATATATATATATGTATATATTAATTTTAATTATTTTATTATTAAAATAAAAGATTTTTTTTAATTTTAAAATAAAGGTTTATTTTAATTTTAAAATAAAAATATTTATTTTAATTTTAAAATTAAATTTCATGTTAACTAATTAGAGTTGGAATTAGATTCCATGATAACTAATTGGAGTTGAAATTAGATTCTATATTTCCTTAAATAAATAAGTTTATTTAGATATGAAATAAGATTTCATATTATTCAAAATAAAAGAGTTTATTTTGAATAGGAAAAAGAATCATCTTTCCTTAAATAAAGGAGTTTATTTAGATATGAAATAAGATTTCATATTATTCAAAATAAAGGAGTTTATTTGTGAATAGGAAAAGAGAATCCGTGTTTCCTTTAATCAAAGTTTTTTTTATATGGGAATTGGATTCCATAATTAATTAAAATAAAGGAGTTTATTTTGATTAAAAGTTTTGATTAAAATAAAATAGTTTATTTTATTCAAAATTGGATAAATTAAAATAAAATTGTTTTATTTTAATTTAAATTTGGATTAAAATAAAGGAGTTTATTTTGATTCAAAATTAGATTTTATACTTAACTAAATTTGCCCATTAAATGATATCAATATATATTATATGTTTATTATTCATGAGATGGATATTATTTATTGATACATATGGTGTTGTGTATGATAATAAATGAGATTGATTATGGACTATTGACCAATGTGATTGGATTTTATTTTAGTTGGATGCATGAATGTATGAATTTTATTAAATGGGGTCTGCGTACCTCGTCTTCTCTAATTTTTTCTTAATGTAAATTTTATCTCTCTCCTATGTACTTCCCTCGATCACGATCAAGGTTTCTATTTATTTTAAATAGTTTTATGTCTGAATAGTTAGAATTAATTTTGAAGAATTGGAGATCAAGGAGCAAGAGAACGCTTGAAGACCCGTTTATAATGGAGTTCGGGTTTAAATGTAATAATTATATTTAAATATTAATTTACACCCTTAGGGTTTGACCTTTTGGTTCACTTGGTGGCTCTAGTGAACCAAACTAGAATAAAAGTCCATAATCAATTCGTGTAGAATATAGTATTCTATATGTGCATGCTTATACTATATATATGTGGCGACGCCCCAAAATAGGTCCATTCCATCCAACCCATTCGAAGTCGCCAAATACATGGTACGTAAATAACTACAACTTTATTATTACAACATATAAATCATGAAGTTTAAATACGAGATATTGTCATCTAGACAATATCCACACGCAAATAAATCCCCATCATAATTATTGATACATTATTTTACAAAATGGTGAGGACTACTAAACAACTCTCTCTAGAACCTTCATTCCATACCCAGACTAGTACTTCGCTACATTCTCGCCTCCCGAGAAGAAAAATGGAACAACAAGGAAAAGGGTGAGCTCAACTAGCCCAAGAAAGAATATTATGACTAAGATAATATACAACAAATTATCGTTAGTCTTCAACAGGAAAAATCTAATAGAATACAATAGACAACAAATTTTAAATCAATATTCGCAATGAAATAATAATTCATTAGAAGAGTTAAGTATATAATGCAAACTACTATCTTCTATATATGAATTTAAAAGTTCATCGTCGATATTTTATCCTTGTAACATCAATCAATATATATCGGAATCAAATATTCATCTTTGCACTACAAGCCAAAGATATTCATCATCGGTCGTATGTTCATCTCAACACCTGCTCATCTTTCAGACTACGGGCCAAAGATATTCATCATCGATCGGTCGTGTTCATCTTTGCACCACGGCCAAAGATATTCATCGATCGGTCGTGTTCATCTCAACACTGTTCATCTTTGCCACTATGGGCCAAAGATATTCTTCTTCAAATCATTCATCTTTGACCTACAGCCAAAGATATTCCATAATATCATCATTTAAGATCGAAGATGATGAAAAATATTTTTAAAGAAAGCGAATCCGGTGAAACAAAATGACAAGGATTAAGGATTAAGGATTCGTACTTTGTTTTATCCACGCCCAAAAATACCTCAAAAATAATCATAGGGTGTAAAATTCAAGAATGATCAAAACATGGATACAATCAAAGATAGTATCCGAATAGATATTTTAGGCGACAAGAAAAATTTTCATTTTTCTATGAATAGTGTCGATTCGTGAATAGTCAGATATCGTGAATGAATTAAGGTCGTATCACGTGAATAGTAACTACGACACAAAAAGATAGAAATTCCACAAAAAACATCTTCACGCTTCTTAATAGTACTTCGTGAATAAGAACTTCGTGAATAAGAACTCATGAATAGTAACTTCGTGAATAGTAACTCATGAATAGTAACCCATGAATAGTAACCCTGACATGAAAAAGTTCCAAATTTGATAAAAAGTTCCAACCAATATTTCAGCATAATGATATTGAAGAAATAATATCATTTGAGAAGGAAATAACATCCCTTACCTCGAAAAAGACAAGACTTCTAGTTGAAACAGGATATAGGCTATGACTTGAACTTGCACCAGTATAGCAATACTCAAAGTATACTCAAAATACTCACAAGAATACGCTCGATAATATAGAGAGAAAACTTGATTTACGGTGTGATTTTCAATTCTAACCTAAGCACTTATTTATAGAAATTGCTTTAGAACACAAAGCGAGAAAATTTAATATAATAATAATATATTATATATATATATATTCTCACGCCAACCAAGACTCCTGAAATCAGCATGTTTACAACACATGGGGGCCAACCAAAACAATAAAAACGTTTTTGTTGATATAAATAATTAAAACTTCCAAAAATTAATTATTTCGGAGCTTCGGAACTTCAATAATTCATAATAAATAGCTCTTTTATCAGAAAATTCGAATCTTGCGATTTTTTATAGGAAATCCAATTCTCTACAACTTTGCGAGAAGAAAGTTTTCCAAATTCCAAGCGAGAATCGACCGAAATCCACAACCAAGCGATTTTACAAAGCTATAATCAAATTTCGGTCAATAATTGTGTCCACCAACACACAAAATATGTGTTAAACATTTAATGCCACAAAAATACTCTTCCTCCTCATATACTCATATATCCCACATTTATTGTAAAAATATCACCGTTAATATATTATTAAAATAATATATTTAAATGAATTATTTTATCAGAAAAAGATAAAATATTAATTTTCAACAATTGTCATTTTAAAATTTTTCTCCATCTATATCCACATAAAATCAATATTTTCTCATCATATGAATCAATAATTAATTATTCACAAATAATATTACTGAGAATCACAATATTGACAACTAGGCGGTTCAGGAAGCAGGGGCTTTCCAATAAGAATTTCTTCTTCTTGGTAGCGAATAGGTGACCAAACCTCTCCTTAGACGTAACTTTCTAGACATTGCCAATAATGTTATCTAATAATATTATTCGAGATAATATGAATTATTGCTTCGATAATAAAAAAATACTGTGTAATGACAATTATTGAAACAACAGCAATATAAAATATCAACGCAACAATTATTGAATCAATAAAATAAAATACTGAACAGTAATTACTGTAACAATTATTGAGTAGTGCCTTTTTACGTAAGAATCAATAATTGGTGCAATACCGTGTGCTACTGTTCAACAACGCGTATTAGTGTGTTTTAACCACCGGGTATTCCAAACAAGATAATCAGTAATAACTACGTAGTTATTTATAAACAACTTATATTTGTCGTTTTCTTCATCCAATCGCTTTCCGTTATGGGGCCCAAAAAGATCATAGGCCGTCAATGCGAATATTCCCGACAATCACGAATATTCCACGACCAAACGAATATTCCCTAACAATAATGAATATTTTATAACCACTTGCTTATCGAAATATTTGCGTATTTTACCCATAACTATCCACATTAATCAAATCAACCCTTACTATTTCAAAATAATAAATAGAGAAAATTAAATTTCATTAATAATAAGTTGGGGTCTTACAACCTCCCCTCTTTATGAAATTTCGTCCTCGAAATTGACGTACGTACCTGGTGTTTCGAAAAGATGAGAATACCTCGCTTTCATTTCCGTTTCCAACTCCCAGTTCATTTCCTCAATAGCATGGTTTCTCCACAAAACTTTAACTTGTGGTATGACCTTCGTACGTAGGACATGTTCTTTCCTATCCAAGATCTTGACAGATACCTCCTCGTATGTTAAGTCTTCGGCTATCTCGTTCAGTTCTAACTCAATGACGTAGTTTGGGTCGTCCATATATTTACGTAACATCGATACGTGAAAAACGTTATGAACACGCGTCATACTTGGCGGTAAAACGAGTCTATAGGCCACAGTTCCTATTCGATCGAGAATTTTAAATGGATTAATAAATTGAAGGTTTGAGCTTTCCTCACCTCACCGATTCTCGCTTTTAAAATAACAACTTCTTGCACCTCCTTCTTCAAATTCATCACTCCTCAGTGTGTATATCTTGAAGCGACTTTAACTTTATCGATTAAAGTCGATTATACTCAGTATATCATCACGTGGGTAACTAGAGTTTTCATCTCCATCTCTATTATTTGTAAATTATACGAAATGAGCCTTTGACAATATCGCATTTCGACTTGTATACGATCTTCTACTCAACACGTCAGCTACCACATTCGCTTTTCCAGGATGGCATGGTCAGAACATGTGCTGAAATGAGTCTCCTCTTGAGTTCTTCGAAGCTCTTCCCACATTCCTTGCTCCATTCGAATTTTGTATCTCTACGAGTCACCGTTAATGGAATAGCGATTCGAGAATATCCTTCAACGAATCTCCGATAATAACCAACTAAGCCTGAAAGCTACGTATTTTCGATTCACCGAGCTTTGGTTGTTCTCAACTGTGACTCATATCCCAACCTGGATAAGACGTTACAATGACACCTATCGGTTTTACTATCGCGACTAATATGGTGTCCCCACGGAGAAGTCGCCGGTGCATTCCACAAAGGAAGTCACCAGATAAAGGCTCAGGTACCAAATTCTATAGTTGAATTTTTAACTCCTAAAGTTCAATAGGAGCCATTCGATATGAGATTTTAGAAATGAGTTTTGTACCGGGTTCAAAGTCGATACAAAATTTAATATCAGTCTTTGGGAGTAAGCCAAGAAATTCTTCAGGAAATACGTCAGGAAAAATCAATAACAACAGGAATATTATTCAAATCTGACGTGTCTTTATTCAAATCCATAACATGGACTAAGAAAACTTGACATCCGTAATAAACGAATGACTTCATGGTTTGATATGAAAATGTTTGACTACAATAGTTTGATTGCTTGAATTCGAATAACAGGTTGCTTAGGAATATGAAAACTAACAACCTTACGAAAGTAATCAATTTCGGCATGATGAGTAGTTAACCTTAAAATCACATCAAAAGCAAATATCTCTATAGAAATAAGGTTAACAGGTAATGTGATAGTGCCAACCTGAATCAAGCAAGATTTCTAAACAACGGATGTAATGAAAGTTTCTCCTAACGGAGTCTCCATAAATAGGTCAAAGTCTAATTTCTCCGTAGTCAAGTTCAAACGTTGAGCGCAAGCAAAAGAGAGATAAAAGAATGGGTAGAACCGGTATCTAGTAAGGTATAAACTTCGCAAGAATTTATAATTAACTAACCCGTGCTAACGTTCGGGTTCCTCGCATTTTTGAGGTCACGACAAACGCTTCTTCCGTGAATCGTTGACTTTGACTTTTACAGGACATCCTTTTGAGTCACCATTTCATTGGATCGGGTTTCGATATCGTCATAATCTCGGCGATATGTCCTTCTTTTCCACAATTATAGCATACCTTAAACTGTTGTGGGCGCCAATGATATGTCCCTCTTTCAAAGATATGTAACATACGATCGATGGTCTTTCTCCTCCCTCGAACCCGATTTATCTTTGCCGACGCGTCTTCACATGGTCGTTGTTGAATCTCCTCTTTTAAAATCTCCTCCCTACTCGCTTCTTATATTTTCATGGCCATGATTACCACCGAGTGGTTACCGCTTTGTCAAGTATTCTTCTTTCTTTCTTGGTTATCGTTCTTTTGATGACTACTATCTTCAGTATGATCCTGGTTATGGTCCCTCGGTTGAACGTACTCGTTATCTCGCTTCTAACAACCGAGCCTCGCCTGACAACATCCGAATAGAGAGAAAATTTATGAGAAATGAGATCTTCGACGTATCTTAGGGTTTCAAACCTCTCGAAACATCCGTCATACGTTCCTCATTCTCCACCAAATGAGGTGCAAACTCGATAACTCCGCGAACTTTCGCTCGTCTTTGGGACACCGCCATGTTATTACGCTCCGTCTAATAAACTCCACTTCCTTCATATATGAATACTTTCGGGGAAGTACTTGTCATTGAATTGTTTCAAACGTCTCCCATGACATGTTGAGTGAAAATTTGGATGGGGCACGCTTCACGATTCCCACCAAGAATGTCGCTTCGCCACGGAACATAAAGGTGGCGAATGGAACTTTCGTTCCTCCGCACATCCCAAGACATCGAATATCTTGGTAATTTGTTTGACCCACGCCTCGCCTTTAATCGGATCCGGCTTTCCTGCACTCGGTGGTCCCAACTCTTTGAAGCGCTTGGGTTGTGACCACCCGTGAATTGCTATCATTTCCTCCTCAGTATTTTGAGCACGAGTCTCCTCGTCGATTTTTCATGAAGCGCAAAAACTTCTAAACATCCCTCGTTCATCATCTCCGCTTTCGGTGGTGTTGTTCACGGGAGGAACATTTCCACTGTTGCACGTTCTCCTCGTTGGTGAGTACACAGCGTCTCCACGATCTCATTTCCATTGTTAATATTCTCATCGACATTCTCAAATCGCCATAAAACAAGGGTTAATTAAGGAAATCAATATATCACATAATATCCCTATATCTCGACAACTAACAAATAAGCTTAGGTAGGACACACTAGCGAAGGATTTACTCGTCTCTCCCTCCTAGTTCTATTCCCCGATCTCATGGGAGATCATATCCCTAAGCTCGATACCAACCGTGACGCCCCAAAATAGGTCCATTCCATCCAACCCATTCTCGAGTCGCCAAATACATGGTATGCGAAATAACTACAACTTTATTATTACAACATATAAAGCTGCGAAGTTTAAATACGAGATATTGTCATCTAGACAATATCCACACGCAAATAAATCCCCATCATAATTATTGATACATTATTTTACAAAATAGTGAGGACTACTAAACAACTCTCTAGAACCTTCATTCCATACCCCGACTAAGTACTCGCTACATTCTCGCCTCCCGAGAAGAAAAATGGAACAACAAGGAAAAGGGTGAGCTCAACTAGCCCGAGAAGAAGAATATTATGACTAAGATAATATACAACAAATTATCGTTAGTCTTCAACAGGGAAAAATCTAATAGAATACAATAGACAACAAATTTTAAATCAATATTCGCAGCGGAAATAATAATTCATTAGAAGAGTTAAGTATATAATGCAAACTACTATCTTCTATATATGAATTTAAAAGTTCATCGTCGATATTTTATCCTTGTAACATCAATCAATATATATCTGGAATCAAATATTCATCTTTGCACTACAAGCCAAAGATATTCATCAGTCGGTCATGTTCATCTCAACACCTGTTCATCTTTGTACTACGGGCCAAAGATATTCATCAGTCGGTCATGTTCATCTCAACACCTGTTCATCTTTGCACTATGGGCCAAAGATATTCTTCAGAAATCATTCATCTTTGCACTACAGGCCAAAGATATTCCATAATATCATCATTTAAGGTGAAGATGATGAAAATATTTTTAAAGAAACGAATCCGGTGAAACAAAATGACAAGGATTAAGGATTAAGGATTCAGTATTTTGTTTTATCCACGTCCAAAAATACCTCAAAAATAATCATAGGGTGTAAAATTCAAGAATGATCAAAACATGGATACAATCAAAGCTAGTATCCGAATAGAAATTTTAGGCGAAAAGAAAAATTTTCATTTTTAATTGAATAGTGTCATATTCGTGAATAAGGTCAGATATCGTGAATAGTCTCAGTATCGTGAATAAGTAACTCAAACACCAAAAGATAGAAATTCTACAAAAAACATCTTCACGCTTCATGAATAGTACTCGTGAATAGTAACTCATGAATAAGAATCCTCATGAATAGTAACTCGTGAATAAGTAACTCATGAATAGTAACCCATGAATAGTAACCCCGAGCATGAAAAAGTTCCAAATTTGATAAAAAGTTCCAACCAATATTTCAAAGATAATGATATTGAAGAAATAATATCATTTGAGAAGGAAATAACATCCCTTACCTCGAAAGACAAAGATTTTAGTTGAAACAGGATATAGGCTATGACTTGAACTTGCACCGTATAGCAATACTCAAAGTATACTCAAAATACTCACAAGAATACGCCGATAATATAGAGAGAAAACTTGATTTCGGTGTGATTTTCAATTCTAACCTAAGCACCCTATTTATAGGAAATTGCTTAGAACACCAAAGCGAAAATTTAATATAATAATAATATATTATATATATATATATATATATTCCTACCAACCAAGACTCTGAAATCAGCATGTTTACAACACATGGGGGCCAACCAAAACAATAAAAAACGTTTTTGTTGATATAAATAATTAAAACTTCCAAAAATCAATTATTTTGAACTTGAACTTCAATAATTCATAATAAATAGCTCTTTTATCAGAAAATTGAATCTCACGATTTTTATAGGAAATCCAATTCTCTACAACTTTACGTAAGAAAGTTTTCCAAATTCCAAGCAGAAATTGGCCCAAATCCACAAACCAAGCGATTTTACTGTGCTATAATCAAATTTGATTAATAATTGTGTCCACCAACACACAAAATATGTGTTAAACATTTAATGCCACAAAAATACTCTTCCTCCTCATATACTCATATATCCCACATTTATTGTAAAATACTGAAGCTTATCCAACAGCAGGATAATCGTCACTTAGAGAAGAAGAGTATGAGATACCATGACGATTGGCTTTAGTGCAAGTGGGAGATTGAAAGTAGTATGCACACAAGCCAATCATGTTTGATGATAAAACATATACTTTATAAAAATCTTATTCATTTATTAATATAAAGTATTAATTTATTAAAGGCTTTTAATTATCTACATGATGCTTTTTTATAATATGTGATAAACCCATAATTTTAAGCAATGCTTTTAGAATAATGATGATGATCATTCTAATGAGATCTAAATTCTTAGAAAGCTTAAAACTAAAATAGTTCCCAATCGTTGGATTACTAAATTGGGGATTAGTGAATCCGAATAGATTGGTACATACGTTGCTTTGCTTCGTTGGATGAGGATGATTGATCTCACGATCATTTGTGTGGAGACACTAAAAGCAAGTACGTAGGTGCTTATTAGAGAATAAGTTCATCGAACGTGGCTCGCTAAGGAATACCTAATGGAGTTTTACTTGCTTGTCAATAGGAATTCTGTAGTGATAGTAAGACAAGTGATCCTTGGACTTGAGATCATCATAGTATCTTGTGTATGATGAGTTATACTTTGACTTATTCCTTAAGACCCTTAGGGTATATCAAAGGGTATGCTTGGGTATAATAAGTTATACATGGAGATAATGTATGATCAATAAAGAATCTACCACTTCTAGTAAAAGTAGAGAAATGTCCTATGTGATTTGATAAATGACAACCCAAAGAGTCTCTTGGTTAAGTAGAATGAAATTAGAAAGGAGTTTCTAATTTGCATTATTTGGGGTTGTGCATTTAAGAGTCGAAATACATATAATTAAATAAAATAAGACTTGTGACAAAGAATTCCATGTCTTATATTTAATTGGGACATCAGTATGGTGGAAGGATTGAATCAGTGCAGAACTATTTACTCAAAGGTTCTTTTATGATTAATGTTGAAATTTATATTATCCGAAAAGTCGATGATCGCATTTAGAGGCTTATCCCTATCAGAGAATAAATATTATTTATTTAAATAAATTAATAGTTTAATTTATTTATTTAAATAAGATTAGAATTATTCTAATTGATTTATTCACAAGGTTTAATATGGAGAACCTAAAGGGTTACACCATAAAAGGAAGAATAATTATTTAAGAAGTTAATGGCATAATCGTAATAATATGTTAAGTATATTTAATTTAATCTATGGTGATAGAATAAATTAAATAGCTTAATATTTATTATTTAATATTTTAGAAATATTAAATATAAATTAATAAGAGGAGTCTTATTAATATTATTACAATTATTATTATTTTAATTTCTAAAAGAGTTTAGGAATTAATTAATAAAAGTACTCTCAAATATCCTAATAGGATTAGGAGCCATATTAATTAAAAGAGTTTAATTAATTATCCCTAATAAGATTATGGAGCTTAATTAATTAAAAGAATTTAATTAATTAAATAAAACCCAATTCCTTAATTGTTAAGGAGGGTTACCTACATCTATAAATAAGAGGAGTCTTATTATGGGTGAGAAGGTTAATACTTTCACAACACGTTAATATGTAATTCCAATTGTTGGGAGAGTATGAGATAGAAAAACTAGGGTTTTGTCAAATACCCATCTTCTTGAATTCTTCTTCTTCTAAATCACCTCTAGAGGCCAAACACTTGGGTGGCTAACGTTGATCAAAGGAAGGAACCAAACCCGGTGGATTCAAGTTGAACGCGAAAGGATTTGGAGATGAACTTGTACCTGAGGAAGCTCGAATCTTCAAGGGTATGATTCTTGTTCTTTCTTTTTTGTTTAATTAATAATTGTGCATAAAGGGTGATCCGGGTATATGGTTTGTAAAATTTGAAACTCTAATTTTTACACGTTTCCGCTTACTTTGAGCAATTTGATTGCGTTCATGAATATTTCAAACCTAACAGGAATAACAACAGAAATCACCATGCATGCGGTACTTCAAGATGTAGGCAGTTATTCCAATGTAATACTAATAAGGACGGAATCAAAGTACAGCGTAAAATGCGCGCATGAGGATATTCCAACGTAATAATAATAAAAAGACGGAACCAGTCCCACAGTAAACGCGTCTAAATAAGATATTCCAAATGAATAGTAAAAACGGAATAATAGAATAATGTCACCAAGTATAGGGTGGCAGCGTATCTGAGTTATTCCAACAGAATAATAAAGAATGGAATAACAGAAGTTCTCTTCATGAATACAAAAGAAATAATACTCCCTACGAGTACAATAAATAATATTCCCTACCTTAAGAAGAAGAGTACTGGATATAAGTAGTGAAGTAGCAGAATACTTTCTTCTTTCTCTCTATAGTTTATCTCTCTAGAGTTCAGTGAATTCGTAAGAAAATAATGAAGGAATGAGCTTCTATTTGTAGAAAAATGGACTGCATAGTAACTAACTCATAAACGGTCCAGATTGATTTATTTTAATCTTACGGTCCATATTTAAAGCAAAATCTTTTAAATAAAATATAATATATATAATAATAATAATAACAATCACAGTACTCCCACGTGAAACCAATAATTCACTCTTCTGACAATTTTTTTTCTTTCCTTCTCACGGATGCAACTTTTGCATTACTGGCCATGAAATTCAAAGTAGCATCAATAAAAACAAAACAAGGTATATAACATATGTTGTCCACATTCACGGTTTACACTCCATGACTCCATTATTTCCCTTAATCATGCATTATATATATATATATATTATAATAATATATAGTAATCCCGTTCCCCCACCCCCCTATTCCCTGACAATCCCACTAAAATCTTTATTTAATAAGTGTTTATATATAATACTTATATATATATAACACAAAACTGAGATAACTTCTCCCGACTATTTTAAAAAAAATGGGTAAATGGGGGGTCCATATAATAGCAAAATTAAGTGACTTCTCACTAAGCATCAATAATCAATACCGTGTGCTACTATGCAACCACGCGTATTACTGTACTTTTAACACCGGGTGTTTCAACAGTTAACGGTAAAACTTCCGTCATTATTTTCATAAAGTATTTTTGTTGTTTTCTCAATCCAAATAATAATTCCATTGTGGGGTCCACCAATGATTGTCTGTAGTTGTATTTAATATTCCCTGTTAAAACGAATATTCCCCCACCAATCGAATATTATATAACAACTTGCGTACTTTGCAAAATTTATAAATATTACCCACAACTATAACATTATATCAATTTTACTCCATAATATTCAAAAATAATATTTATAGAAAATTCATCTTTATTCAAAAAATTGGGGTTTTACACCTACCTTAAAAAAACACTAGATACTGGAATAGTGAGGTAGCAGACTTCTCTTCTTCCTTCTCTCTATAATTTCTCTCTATAATAATTGCTATAAAGTTTTTGTGAATTGGTGAGAAATGAAGGAAGAATGAGCTTCTATTTATAGGAAAATATAGTTTCGATAATTGCACGTTTTGGGGCTCGAAATATTACAGTATAATACCTTCCTCTTTTTCTTCATTTTTAATTTAGTCCTGCAAGTATTATCAAACTTGCACCAACTCCCCTAATAGTAAATAATGTGAATCAATAGTAAATCATGTGACTCAATAGTTCTAATCATGTGATAAAAATAATTACAAGATAGTACTCTCCATCTATACCTCCATTTTTAACTTAGTCATGCAAGTATTATCAATTTTGCACCAACTCCCCTAATAGTACAAGAATGTGATTCAATAGTACACACATGTGAACAAATAGTTATATAAGCATGTGAATTAGTAGCAATTAATTGCTCATTTATCCGATAAATTACCCGATTTATCAATATAACCCCCAGACATCAATTATCATCGAAATAAATGTCAATTTTCACTAACACAAACAATTCCAACATAATGAAACTATTTTTATCAACAATAAAAATTTTGAAATTTCGAAGTTTGACTTTTCCCGAAAAAGTCAACTATTGACTTTTTGACCAAATAGTGAATCCCGAAAAATTTTGTGTTTATAGACTATTTTTACTAATTTCATCGTTCTGGACTCAAATATCACGTCCGCGTCTCCAAATTCAACTCCGAACACAACTTTAATTTTAATAACATTCATCATTAATATTATAACTCACAATATTTATCAACCAGGTCGTTCTCAGGAAAGAGGGGCTTTCAATAAGGATTTCTCTCTATTAGCGCAATTAGGTGATCAAACTCTCCTCGACATAACTTCTAGACATTGTAAATATTGTAATTTAATAATATGAATAACCTTGTCATCTCAATTATTGATTTAATAAAATAAATATATTATGAGATGATTGTGACAATAATCGAATCAATAATATGAGAGATATGATGCAACAATTCATCGTAGCAATAATTGAGTATAACTAAGTGACTTTCACGTAAGCATTAATAATCAATACCGTGCTACTTACGCAACCACCACAGACATATTTCTTTTACTTTACTCTAGGATAGTTCAACAAGATTAACGGTAAAACTCGTAGTTATTTTCATAAAATATTTTTGTCATTTTCTAACTACGATAGCACTTCCGTTGTGGGGTCCACCAATGATTATGTCATCGTATAATATTCCCCCAAACAAAAGAATATTATATAACAACTTGCAGACTGCAAAAATTTATAAATACTACCCACAACTATAATATTATATCAAATCCACACCATAATATTCAAAAATTATTTCGAGAAAATTAAATATTTATTCATAAAACTGGGGTTTCACAATCTCCCTCCTTATGGAATTTCGCCTCAAAATTTACGACGTACTTGGTATATCAAGCGGTGAGGATACCTCGACTTCATTTCAAATTCTAACTCTTGAGGTATAACCTTTGAGTGTTGAATACGATTCTTCTTATCCAAGATTTTAGCACGATCTCCTCAAACGTTAAATCGGTAGTTATCTCGTCCTAGGTTCTAAATTAATAATGTGGTTCGGTCGTCCACATATTTATGTAACATCGATACGTAAAAAAAACGTTATGAACACGCGACATACTTGGCAGTAAAACGAGTCTATAAGCCTGAGTTCCTACTCGATCGAGGATTTCAAATGGGTCAATTAAATCGAGGGTTGAGATTTTCTCTTCATCTATTCTTCGCTTCTAGAATAACGCCTCTTGAACCTTCTTCATTCATCACCGAGTATGTAGCTTGAGCGGCTTTAACTTTATCGATTAAAGTCAATTTTAATCGTATATTCGTTATCTTCACGTGGGTTCCTAGATTCTTTAACTCTATCTTCATCATTTTGTAAGTAAATGCGAAATGGGTCTTTGTGTTAACAACATCGCACTCAGAACGATATACAATCTTCTACTCAACGCGTCAAACTACTACGTTCGCTTTTCCACGATGGTATTGAATGGTACGATCGTAATCTTCAACAAATACCGAGCCAACGCGTCTTTGGCACACGTATACGCTCATTTTAAGTAAAGAAATATTTTAGGGTTTTAGAAATGGGTTTTCAGATGGGGTCAATACAAAATTCGATTTCACGCCTAGGTAGAATTACGTCAGGAAATCTATTAACAATAGAAATGTCATTCAAAACTGTGACTCTCATCCAAGACTTGGATAACACGTCAAATTGATACCTATCAACTTGCCATCGTCATTCACGACGTTGCCTTCTGTAAAGTCTGCGGCTTTGCAGCATTCCCACAAGAAAGTCAACAACGAAAGGATCGGGGCTCTTTTATTTATGGCTTGATATGACAATAATTGACTTTAGTGGTTTGGTTACTTTGAATTCGCATAACAGGTTGGTTAGGAGTATGAAAGCTAACAACGTTACGAAAAGCATGATGAGTAGTTAACCAATCGATTCCTAAAATCGCATCAAATGCAAGTATTTTCAAAGAGACAAGATCGACACGTAACGTGAAAGTGTTGATTTGAACAAGATTTATAAATAGTGGAGGTAACGAAGGTTTCTCCTAACTGAGTTTAAACAGATATATCAAAGTCTAACTTTTTAGGAGTTAACTTCAAATATTGAACACAACTAAGTGAAATAAAAAGTGAGTAGAACCGGTATCTAACACGGTATAGACTTCGCAAAAGTTTATGATTAACTTACCCGTGATAATTTTATTCAAAGTTCCTCGTTACTAAAAAAAAAACGCCTCTCTTAAACTACCGGTTTTGGCTTATGCGGGACATCCTTTCGCATCACTATCCCAACTGGACTTGACTTCACCATACGACAAAATCGAGCTAGGTGACCTTTCTTCCACAATTGAAACACGCTTTGGATTCATTGCGTACAATTTGGACGGATGTGTCCTTCCGTCCAAGATTTGAAACATACGACCGATGATCGTTTCTTCTTCCTTTCAAACGGTCTTTGGTGTCATTGTCTTTCCATCATTATTGAACCTTCTCTTCTTGAAATTTCCACTTTATTATTTTGGCCATGATTACCACCGAAGTGGTTATCATTCTCGCATGATAATTTCCCCACGATGGTTATCATTGCTCACGATCGTTGCCACCATAGCATACGATTATTATCGTGTTGTTGGTCGTTGCCTTTTTGGTTGTCTTTGCCTCATTATTACGCTCTAATAACTGAGCCCTATTCACAACATCTGAATATAAACAAAGTTTGTGAGAAATAAGATATTGACGTATCTCAGGTTTCAAACCTCTTAGAAACATTCGTGTCATTCGCTCCTCATTATCGACCAAATGGGATGCAAACCGGGACAACTTTGTAAATTTAGCCTCATACTGCGACACAGTCATATTATTTTGCTCCAGCTTGATAAACTCCACCTCCTTCATGTGACGAATACTTTCGGGAAAGTACTTATCGTTGAAGAGCTCTTGGAACTTCTCCCAAGACATCTTGAGTGCGTCAGTCTGGGTACGTTTTACAGATTCCCACCAATGATCTGCTTCTTCACGCAACATAAAGGTGGCAAAGGAAACCTTTTGCTCTGGAGCATCCCAAGACCTCAAATATCTTGGTGATCCGCTTTAACCACGTCTCGCCTTTAAGTGGTTTCGCTTTTCCAAAACTCCGGTGGTCCCAACTCTTGAATCGCTTAGCGGTGACCAACCGTGGTTGCCATTGTTTCCTCTGCATTATGAGCAGAGCCATCACCGATGTTGCATTAATTCTAAAAGCTCCTAAACGCGTCTGCCGTCGTTCAATCGATTGATCGGTGTTGTTGTTTACGGGAGGATTATCGTCATCCTGTTGTACATTATCCCGATTATTGATCCGTGGAGACTAAACGGCCTCATGTGCTCCATTCTTTATTCTCAACATTCTCGGATGTCATTTTCAAACACTGCCACAAAACAAGGGTTAATTAACATATCACATATTATCCCTATACTCGACCGACCAATTAAATACCAAATAAACTTAGGTAGGTCATACTAGCGAAGGAATTCCCTCTCTCCCTCCTAGTTCTTATCTCACATCTCACCTGGATCATATCCCTCAAGCTATGATACTAACCCGCATGACGCCCCCAAAATTAGGTATACATCACCCATCTTGAGTCGCCAAATACATGGTACATAAATCAAATACAACTTAATTATACAACAGTCGTGTAAAATACGAAAAAACATAAACTGAGAGTTTAAACAAGAATATTGCCTTCTAGACAATATCCACACTCAATGGAGTCCTCATTACATTTATTGTCACACTATTTAATAGAATAGTGAGGACTAATAATGCTATCATTTGGACCGTCACTCCGTTCCCTGACTAGTCCCAACTACGTTCTCATTTCATGAAGAGAATAGTGAAAGAAAGGGTGAGCTCAACTAGCCCAGTAAGAAATATTATGACTAAGATAATGCAAAATAAATTATCCTTAGTCTTCAACAGTATAACAACTGATAGAATATAATAGACAACAAGTTTTAGATCAACAACTGCAGCGGAATAAACAATCCATTAGAAGAGTCAAGTAGAGAATAAAATCTACTATCTTCTATGATTTAAAAGGTTTTTCATCACTTTTATCATTTGAAACTCGAATTTTAATAAATAATCCACATCATTAAATTATCCTCAGACTACATGCCAAGGATATTCTTTAAGATCACGACCACGAATTATCCCCTCGCACTACGGCCAAAGATAATCGATGTTTTCATCAACTGACCTTGATCATGCCATAAAATAATTCATCTTTGCACACTTGGTCAAGAGAATTCATAGCCATAATCATACCAAAAAGCGCCCATCAATGCACTCACGGGCCAATGAGGGACTTTTTCCACATCATTTGTAACATTTTGGCCATGATTATACTTAGAATAATCCTCAGTCATAATCATACCAAAGTTCATCTACGCATCTTATTTAAAGCGAGATAACTTTCAACAAAATATAAACATGAGGGATGATGACAATGATATAAGAATTCAATAAAACAAATTCAAGAATTAATTTATCCAAGAACTAATAATGTCCAAATTGTTAATATGACATCGCTTGTGAGAAGTAAAATTCAAGAACGCCGTAAAAATATTTCCATGAAAAGATCTTTGGATGAAGCCTTGAAATATCGAGGATATTCCACTAATTTCATGAAAGTATATAAGTCAAAACTTTAACCAACTCAAAGATAATAAAGAATGGAATAACAAAAGAAATCACCATGTATGCAGATCTTGGCGATGCATGATTATTCCAACAGAATGGTCCAAGGAGGTAATGTCCTTGCATAAATAATTATTAACAAATACATTTCTTCAACATGATCAAGTTTGAGTTGGTCCATGGTTCGTATTTATTTTTTGCAGCTCATCCTTAAATTCTCAGTTTAGGCTGGGTCTGCCTGATTTAATGCAGGTGACGAGAGATTCAGCAATACTACATAAACTTTGTCTGCCAACCAATTTCATCCCAAAATCACGATTTAACACTCGCATCCTGTCAATATCTCCAACTACGTTATTCAGCTCAATGACCTGCCTCCTCTGGATCAAACCATAAAGATGAATGACTTCTCACGTAAACATCAATAATCAAAGATATATCAGATAAGATCGTATTCATCGCTTAATTCACGCTTTTTTTTAATAACTTAACTACTTTACAAAATTTGTAAATATTATCCACAACTATAACATTATATCAAATCCACACCTTATTATTCAAAATAATATTTAGAGAAAATTAAATTTTTATTTATAAAAAATTGGGGAAGATTTTACTTGACTTGTGTAGAACTATTTTGGGAACATTACAACTATGGGTTGCCTATACGGTAAATTGATTTTAATTAATGGTAAATAAGACTTGAAATATTTTGAGGAATTTTGAAGCATGACCTTATTTACTAAAATCACTTTCATAAAAAATATCCGACCTGCCGGATTCGAACCAGCGACCTAAGGATTTCCAAGGGAACAACCCACTACAGTCCTCCGCTCTACCAACTGAGCTAAGGTCGGATGAACATTAGTTGCCAAATTTACAATATCTAACAGGCAATAAGCATAAAGAAAGACATAGGCAGTCACTTAATCCCTCTAATCTATCCCATAAAAAGATCCCATTTGTCAAAAAAAATTAAAAAAGTATTCTTCATTTCTTTTTATGATGATAGTATGAAATTACACAAGTGACCTCTGATTGTGTATGTCACACCGTATTGCTGATGGATTCACCATGGCTGCTTATCTTTATGCAGACTTACGATTACAAATTCATAAGTTTACTTATCGATGCATGCAATTGATAAAAATTGTAGGAGGTTATCTATCAAAGTTAATACTAATACTTATTCAAATACTTAATTTAACACTTATAAGTAAAAATTGTGCTAAATATTTTTATTTATAAATCGCAATTTAAAATAACTTATAAGTCATTTTAAAATAAGTCATTCCCGAAAAAGCCGTTCAAGAAGTCAAATTCCAAATGCTAAATAAAATTCAGAATCTTATCCGAACAATTACTACTATTACTAGACTTCTAGTTCTCTCTTAATTCGGTCGGAAGAATTAACAAATAGCATCTAAAAACCAATAGGTGAAATTACTTTAGTTTTTACTTTTTCGAACTTAAAAAGTTCTGCCTTGATGCAAACCGATAACTGACATCATCTTCTCGTATATCTTGTCAAGATTTTTTTTATAAAATTTAATTTGTTTCAGATAAACCAAAGAACATAAACAAACACCCTGCCAAAAAATTGCTAAAGCTGGCTACAAAAAAGTAAGGAGCAACTGACAAATTATTTAAAATGGTAATACAAGATTATTGAACAGAAAAGTAAAGAAATCACTTATCAAATACTTCCATAATTCATGAAGATTATGTGAGGGGGGTGTTGAATGCTTACATGAGATGTTACTTGAAATCTTCCGTTCTAGAGAAATTATACAGGATTCGGGTTACCATGAATTTAACTTTATGGTAAGTTAGTTAATTAATCAATATAGTGCTGACATGCACCACCCAGTCTGCATGAATTGATCAAAATTAACTTCATTTTAGTTACTCTTAATTATACAACGGTTCCCGTTAACATATAGTTACACCTATTATGAAAGCCGCCAAATGAATTCGTAAACTCTAATTGCTAAATTGCTAAGCTATAAGTTGGTCCAAGGAGGTAATGTCCTTGCATAAATAATTATTAACAAATACATTTCTTCAACATGATCAAGTTTAAGTTGGTCCATGGTTCGTATTTATTTTTTGCAGCTCATCCTTAAATTCTCAGCTTAGGCTGCGTCTGCCTGATTTAATGCAGGTGATGAGAGATTCAGCAATACTACATAAACTTTGTCTGCCAACCAATTTCACCCCAAAATCACGATTTAACACTCGCATCCTGTCAATATCTCCAACTACGTTATTCAGCTCAATGACCTGCCTCCTCTGGATCAAACCATAAAGATGTAAACATCCAGAATCTGATTTCTCACCTTTGAATGCAACACTCAATAAAGCACTAGACTCGAGATGGCTCGACCTGGGATCATACAAGAAGGAGAAGCTGCCCAATGTAAGGTCTGGGGTCTCGAATAATTTATCTAAATCACGAATTTCCTCATCAACATTATTCAGCTTTTCGGCAGGAACCATTGACCTCCTTGTAGCAACTCTCAACATATTAGCAGCCTCTCGCATCCCACTCAGGAAAGCTCCATGCATTGTTGCCGGATATTGTTTGTTAGTAGCCTCTCCAGCAAAGAAGACTCTTCCATCTCCAACACTCTCCGCAAGGATATCATAATCGTCTCCTGAGGACCCAATTGCAACATAAGAATAAGATCCGTATGTGAACTGATCTTGTCCCCAACGAGTACAAACAGCCTGAAGTGGATCCGGAACAGCAATCCCTTTTGGATTGAAAATACCCTTCAAAACCTCCAAAACTTTCCCCACAGCTTCCACTGGGGACATCTTTTCAAATTTGATTGCAGCTTCCCCGGCCACAAGAGCTACAAGAAGTGGGCCTCCAGCTACAGAAGAATAGCTATAGAACAAAAAGAACTCGCCTCTCATGCTCGAGTCCTCTGTCAAATGCCCGAAAGTGTCAATCTCACCACCCCAAAAATCATATGGAAAAAGGATCGCAACCTTATTCAACAACCCAAATCCTAACCTCTCAATGGCATCTTTCTTTCTTCGTGGAAGCTCTGGGACAAACTCAATTGATCCCTTCTTTAGCACACCCAATGGTACAGTGCAAAGAACCATATCTCCACGATACTCCTGCCCACCAGCATACACCAAAACACCATCGCCCCCATACCTAATACTCTCAACAGTCCGGTCATAAAAAATTGGTAAATCCTCCATCAGTGCCCTAATAAACCTCTCATTCCCACCAGGAATAAAACAATGATCACCACCCATTTCATACGGATCATCCTGATCCCAGAATGCCATGGACAAATTCGACATCAAAGAAGCATTAGCATATTCTAAATTTGCCAAATGCCAATCCAACAGCATTCGCTCTTGGGGATCCTCGGCAACCCCATAGACACGCCGAAAAGCCTCTAACACTGTCCCTAACGAAACATCTACAGATTTAACCTCATCCATCATTGTCTGCCTAAGCTTACAAACCCTATCTAATAATTTATTAAAAGAAACCTCAACACGAGAATCCATTTCTGAATTTACGGTTTTACCATTGGGCAAATAAAGAGGGCAAATGTCTCTCACCTTATGAAGTGGAAACCCTAGCTGCCTAGCCAAAACCCCAAGTGGATTGCCATTAATTCCAGTCAGCACACTCCCACCAAGATCAGCAGCAGCCACAATGCCAGAATTCATATCATTGCCCGTCATCTTTTTGGTCCTAACACGGCCACCAGGTCGGGTCCGGCCTTCCAAGACTACAACTTTAAACCCTAAAAAGATCAATTGCCGGGCTGCGGCCAAGCCGGATAGTCCGGCACCGATCACTATGACATCAGCCCTATATTTTCCTTCCGCCGGCCGTGATTTTGCTTCTTTTATTGCAGGCGAGATGCCAAAATTGATGTAACCATGGTGGAGCAAGAAAGAGAACGCCGAATTAACCAGGCCCCGATGCTCAGCTCGGATTGATTCGAGGGCATGGTCTTTGGTGAGCCAAACGTCAACATTTGATCTCCAGCGAGCGAGAATGTGGTTCCGTACGACAATATAGTTAGCTTGCTCAATTCCGCCGATTTGAGAGACTACATTAGCTTCGATTTCTTCTTCAGTGAGAGAATCGACGGGGAAGCCGACGGAGATAGCGATCAGGGATTCAACGTCGACTTCTTTAGCGAGGTCGGAAATTCGGCGTCGGCGGGACTTGGAGAGGGGGTGGTCGACGTCGTCGAATTCATCGGCGGTGGTGGTGGCAGTGGGGGTGGATTTGGGGCGCATGACTCGAAGGCCGGAGACGGCGGCAGCGGAGGAGATCATCTCGGGGAATTGTTTCTTTCGACGGCGTCGTTTCTTGGGAGGGGGTTGGCCGGAGTCAGGGGCTTGACCGGGTTCGGTATGAATTGGCTCATAGGTAGAGAGAATGTTGGCTTTATCTGAAGTGGAGGTTACATTATCAATGTTATTATCTGGGTTGTCGCCGGAAAGTGAGAAATCAGCCGGGTTGTCCCCGGAAATTGAGATATCAGCTGGGTTGTCACCGGAAACTGAGAAATCAGGCTGGTTGTTGCCGGAGTCTGAGAAATCAGGCGGGTTGTCGCCGGAGTCTGAGAAACTAGGCGGGTCGTCGCCTGTAACTGAGAAACCAGGTGGCTTGTCGACGGGAACTGAGAAATCTGGTGGATTATTGTCGGGAACGGAAAAATCAGGTCGGGAATCCGTTGCTTGAAGTTCCATTGTGATTTTTCAGTATGAAAGTTGGGATTTTGTTTATGAGGATTGAGGCGCATGGATTTATTAGGGTTTTGACTATCTGAATCAGCTAGGTCACTACCCTAAATTACGTTTCCGAATTGAAAAAGTGAAGCGTTCCGGAATCCGAGTCCATGTCCGAGTCCGATTTAGTACTTATTTGACTTAATTTAATTAGTTAGCAAGTAATTTAAGCCAAGTTTAATGAGTGATTTAAGCTTGATTGTTGACATTGTAATCGCAATTCAAAAAGATACTAATAAATATAATTTTACCGGTATGGATCATTGATATTGAAAAAAGTTTTTTCTTTTGTCTCAATTTATGATCTAAACGTTTTTTCGATCTAGAATAACCGATGATACTACACTACAAACACGCGTCTTTAAGATGATCAATCTGATTAAACAGTTTGAATAATTGGTTTTATCATGCTAAAATCTTGCTTCAATCTTTGAAAATCTCAGTTATAAACACTCATATACATATATACTTCTACCTATCAAGTTTTAACCGGTAGAAATTGAGTTTTCAGAGTTGTTGGTAGATTAGTCCAATTAAACGTCGGCCATTAATTCATCATTATAACGAGTAGATGACATGCATTCACATCTCGATAAAATGAACTAGGGAATTGTTTGGAAGTAATTTAAGCCCGGTTTAATGAGTGATTTAGGCTTAATTATTGACATTGTAATCGTAATGCAAAAAGACGCTAATAAATATAATTTTGTCGGCGAGAAATTCATTTCATGTTGGTAGATTAGTCCAATTAAACATCGGCCATTAAATTCATCAATATAACGAGTAGATGACATGCATTCACATCTCGATAAAATGAACTAGGGAGTTGTTTGGAAGTAATTTAAGCCCGATTTAATGAGTGATTTAGGCTTAATTATTGACATTGTAACCGTAATTGTGACGCCCCCAAAATTAAGTATACGTCACCCATCTTGGGTCGCCACTTACATGGTACATAAATTCAAATACAAACTTAATTATACATCTGTCGTGTAACATACGACAATACATAAACTGAGAGTTCTAATAGAATATTGTCATTTAGACAATATCCATACTCAAGGAGTCCTCATTACAATTATTATCACACTATTTCACGCGAATAGTGAGGACTACTAATGCTATCCTCGGACCATTACTCCGTCCCGACTCGTTCTCATTTATATGTTCTCATTTCAAGAGAAAACGGTGAAAGAAAGAAAGTGAGCTCAACTAAGCCCAAGAAGAAATATTATGACTAAGATAATGCGAATAAATTATCAATAGTCTTCAACAATGTTAAACCGATAAAATACAATAGACAAACCGGTTTAGCTATGAATGAATATCTAATCCATTAAAAGAGTCAAGTAGAAAATAAAGTCTACTATCTTTTTAGGTTTTAAAAGGTTTTCATCAATTTTATCACTAAGACTCGGTTTAATGAATAAACCACAATATCTAATCATCCATGTATCACTTGGCCAAGGATTTTCATCAAATTATCAATGGTCACGACTATACCGAATCACCCCCGGTCATAATCATACCAAAACTATCCATCATCTTGCATTACTGAGCCAATCGAGGACTTTTGTCACATCATTTATATCAAGCCATGATTATACCGAATGATCTCAATTCATAATCATACTAAGTTCATCTATGCACGTAAGCCGAAAGATAATATAATATAACATGAGGATGATGATAATGACATAATAATTCAATAAAACAAGTTCATTTAATTAATTTATTCAGAACTAATAACGTCCAAATTGTCGACATGACTTGCTTTGTAGAGTAAAATTCAAGAATGCTCGAGGAAAAATATTTTCATTAAAAATATTGGATGAAGCGCAAATATCAAGGATATTCCACTAAATTCATGGAGTATAAGTCAAAATTTTAACCAACCGAGTATAATAGCGAATGAAATAACAAAAGAAATCACCATGCATGCGGTGATTAGATGACAAGTTATTCAACGTAATAATAAATACTGAATAATAAAAGCGGAACCAGTGTGGGTGTAAAACACACGTAACAAATTGTAAAAAACACACGACGAGGATATTCCAATAGAATAATAAAGACGGAGAATAATAAAGAAGCGGAACCGGTCAGAAAAAGCACGTGAGCGAGGATGTTCCAACGGAATAATAAAATAATAGAAGAATGTCACCAAGTATGGGGATTCAGATATACAAAGTTATTCCAACAGAATAAATAAGAATGGAATAATATAAGGATTTCACCAAGTATAGGGTATTTAGCATATACAAAGTCATGTATAGGTATGCCACTTTTTAAAGTTATTCCAACAGTAATAAAGAATGGAATAATGTAAGTTCTCTTCATGAATAAAAAAATAACACCCCTTACGAGTACAACAAATAATATTCCCTACCTTAGAAGAAATTGAATATTGGAAAAGTGAAGAAGCAAAATACTTTTCTTCTTTCTCTATAGTTTCTCTCTGTAGTTTCAAAGTTGAATTCGTAAGAAATAATGAAGGAATGAGCTTTCTATTTATAGAAAAAGCGAGGGTGGCTCTCTGGCCTTAACGAAGGGTCAAAATGACTCTTCGTAATATTGAAGAGACAACTACTATTCACAGTAGTGGTAATTAACCCTTGGAACAATCAAGAAGCGATTAACTCTTGATAATATTGAAAGGACAACTACTATTTGCGAAGGGGTAATTACTATTGACGAAGGTAATTACTATTGACGAAGGTAATTACTATGAAGAAGGTAATTACTATTGACGAAGGTAAATACTATCGACGAAGGTAATTACTATTCACAAAGGTAATTACTATTCACAAAGGTAATTACTATCGATGAAGGACTCTTAGATGATGACATATGGGCCCCCATAAAATAATCAAACTTACCACAAACGCCCTCATAATGAGACTCTTTATATACATCAAGGATTGAATAAATATTACCACAAATCATTTTATTTTAATCAACACATATTTAATCTTTCAACAATTATTAATCATTTATAACTTGTTGTGACGCCTAAAATTAAGTATCGTCACCCATCTTGGGTCGCCACTTACATGGTACATAAATTCAAATACAAACTTAATTATACATACGTCAGGTGTAACATACGACAATACATAAACCGAGAGTTCTAATAGGAATATTGTCATTTAGACAATATCCATACTCAAGGAGTCCTCATTACAATTATTATCACACTATTTCACGAATAGTGAGGACTACTAATGCTATCCTCGGACCATTACTCCGCTTTCCGACTCGTCCTCAGCCTATGTTCTCATTTCTCAAGAGAACAAGTGAAAGAAAAGGTGAGCTCAACTAGCCCAAGAAGAAATATTATGACTAAGATAATGCAGAATAAATTATCATTAGCCTTCAACAATGTTAAACCGATAAAATACAATAGACAAACCGATTAATCGCAATGAATATGCAATCCATTAAAAGAGTCAAGTAGAAAAATAAAGTCTACTATCTTTTAGGTTTTAAAAGGTTTTCATCAATTTTTATCACTAAGACTCGGTTTAATGAATAAACCACAATATCTAATCATCCATGTACTCACGGGCCAAGGATTTTATCAAATTATCAATGGTCATGACTATACCGAATCACCCCCGGTCATAATCATACCGTAAACTATCCATCACCGCATTCATTAAATGCCACCGAGGACTTTTTTGTCACATCATTTATAACAAGCCATGATTATACCGAATGATCCCTCGGTCATAATCATACTAAATTCATCTATGCACGTAAGCCAAAGATAACATAATATAACATGAGGATGATGACAATGACATAATAATTCAATAAAACAAGTTCACGAATTAATTTATTCAGAACTAATAACGTCCAAATTGTCAACACGATCATTGCTTTGTAGAGTAAAATTCAAGAATGATCGTAAGAATATTTCCATGAAAAGATCTTTGGATGAAACGCAAATATCAAGAATATTTTACTAATTTCATGGAGTATGTAAGTCAAAGTTTTAACCAACCGGGTATAATAAAGAATGGAATAACAAAGGAAATCACCATGCATGCAGATTTCAGACAGATGTGTTATTCCAACAAAATAATAATAACGTAACCGAGTCGTGAAATTCACACCAAGCGGGATGTTCCAATGTAATAATAAAGATGGAACCGAGATCCGAGTGTAAAACACAGATAGGATATTCCAACGAGAATGATAAAAAGCGGAACCTGTGTCCTGTAAAAAACACACAAAAAACAGGATGTTCCAATGTAATAATAATAAAAAGACGGAACCAGGTCAAGGTGTAAAACACATGCATGCAGGATGTTCCAATGTAATAATAGAAGAATGTCACCAAGTATAGGGTAAACCACGATATGATTATATATAGGGTATGGCATGATAGATAAAAAGTTATTCCAACGTAATAATAAAGAATGGAATAATGAGGGATTTCACCAAGTATAGGGTATCTGGCGATATCAAAAGTTATTCAAATGTAATAATAAAGAATGGAATAACAAAAGTTCTCTTCATGAATAAGAAAGAATAACACCCCTTACGGGTACAACAAATAATATCCCTTACCTTTGAAAGAAACTGGATATCAAAGTAGTGAAGTACCGAATATACTCTTCTTTTTCTCTCTATAGATTTTCTCTCTATATTTTCTCTATAATTTTCTCTCTGTAGTTTCAAAGTGAATTGTAAAGAAAATAATGAAGGAATGAGCTTCTATTTATAGGAAAATAGAATGCATAGTAATTAATCCATGAACGGTCCAGATTGATTTATTTTAATCTGACGGTCCATATTTAAAGCAAAATCTTTTAAATAAAATATCATATATTCTATTTATATAAAAACATTTTACTATGCAAACACTACGCAACACTATGCAAAAAACACTACGCAACACTATGCATAATAAAATATAATATATTCTATTTATGAATAACTTTAATAAAGTATTCATTTTATATAAAAAGATGTTTCTATTTTATTACGTTAATAATACGAATAAAACAAAACGTCATTATCGCTTATAATAATTCATATTATTAATCGACAATAATGGAATCAAACGAGTGACTTCTCACATAAGCATCAATAATCAATACCGCAAGTGCTACTACGCAACCACACGTATTCGCACTTTTACTACTAAGAGTAGTTCAACAAAGATCAACGCCAGTAAAAACTTCCGTCGTTATTTCAATAAAATATTTTTGTCGTTTTTCAATCCGATAATAATTACATTACAGGGTCCACCAATGATTGAGCCGTTATATTTAATATTCCTGCTAAACCGAATATTCCCCACCAATCGAATATAATATAACCAACTTGCATACTTTGCAAAATTTATAAATACTACCCACAACTATAATATTATCTCAAATTCACACCATAATATTAAAAATTATTTCGACAAAATTTAAATCTTTATTGATAAAATCAAGGGGTCTCACACTTGTCGTCTCAATTAATAATTTAATACTATAACATATTATCTGATGATGATCTTGTGACAATAATTGAATCAATAATATAAGAGATATGATGCAAACAATTATTGAAAGCAATAATCGAAAAGCATACCGAGTGACTTCTCACGTAAAGCATCAATAATCAATATCGTGTGCTACTTATACAACTACGGCAGTATCATTACTTTTTTACTAGGGTAGTTCAACAGTTTTGACAGTAACACCTCTGCCAAGTTATTTTTTATAGAAAAATAATTTTTGTCTTTTTAACTAACTACAACAATACTTTACATTCATGGGGTCCATTAATGATTGATAACGTGCATTTAATATTCCCCGACAAAAAGAATATTCCCCACCAAACGAATATTTTATAACAACTTGCTTACTTTGCAAAATTTATAAATATTACCCACAACTATAACATTATATCAAATTTATTCCATAATATTCAAAATAATATTTATAAAAAAATTCATCTTTATTTATAAAAGTCGGGTCTTACAACATCCCTTCTTATGAAATTTTCCCTCGAAATTAAATACGATACGATATGATAAAGAGGTGAGGATACCTTGAATACCTTTATCGTTAAAAATATTAAATTCATCTTCGCAATCCTACCAAAGATATTCATTAACAATTCATCTTTTGCACTCTGTGCCAAAGATATACAATTTGTAAAACCAATAATCTTTGAGACGCAGCGACTTAATAGTATCACGACCACCTAATTATCCATGCCTCACCGACCAAGGATATTCGTGTTTTCAATCTGGCCATGATTATACCGAATAATCCTTGGTCATAATCATACCAAGTCTATCAATGCACTACTACTAAAGATGACTTTTACCACATCCATGAATTAATATTTCATTCTTTGAGACTCATTTCAATAATTAATCCATATCATCGAATCATCCCCGCACTACGTGCCAAGGATATTCATTAAGTATCACGACCATGAATTATCCATGCACTACTACCAAAGATAATCGTGTATTCATTAGTATCACGACCACAAATTATCCATGCACTACGGCCAAAGATAATCGTGAAAGTAGTATGCACACAAGCCAATCATGTTTGATGATAAAGCATATACTTTGTAACAATCTTATTCATTTATTAATAAAAAGTATTAATTTATTAAAGGCTTTTAATTATCTACATGATGTTGTTTTATAATATGTGATAAACCCATAGTTTTAAGCAATGCTTTTAGAATAATGATGATGATCATTCTAATGAGATCTAAATTCTTTGAAAGCTTAAAACTAAAATAGTTCCCAATCATTGGATTACTAAATTGGGGATTAGTGAATCCGGATAGATTGGTACATACGTTGCTTGCTTCATTGGATGAGGATGATTAATCTCATGATCATTTGTGTGGAGACACTAAAGCAAGTATGTAGGTGCTTATTAGAGAATAAGTTCATCGAACGTGGCTCGCTAAGGAATACCTAATGGAGTTTTATTCGCTCGTCAATAGGAATTCTCAGTAGTGATAAAGAAGACAAGTAATCCTTGGACTCGAGATCATCATAGTATCTTGTATGATGAGTTATACTTTGACTTATTCCTTAAGACCCTTAGGTATATCAAAGGGTATGCTTGGGTATAATAAGTCAGTATATGGAGATAATGTATGATCAATAAAGAATCTACCACTTCTAATAAAAGAAGAGAAATGTCCTATGTGATTCGATAAATGACAACCCAAAGAGTCCTCGGTTAAAGCGTAATGAAATTAGAAAGGAGTTTCTAATTTGCATTATTTGAGTCAGTGCATTTAAGGATCGAAATACATATAATTAAATAAAATAAGACTCGACAAAGAATTCCATGTCTTATATTTAATCGGGACATTGTATGGTGGAAGGATTGAATTGCATTTCAGAACTATTTACTCAAAGGTTCTTTTATGATTAATGTTGAAATCTATATTATCCGGAAAGTCGTTGATCGCTAGGAGGCTTATCCCTATCAGAATAAATATTATTTATTTAAATAAATTAATTATTTAATTTATTTATTTAAATAAGATTAGAATTGTTCTAATTGATTTATTCACAAGGCTTAATATGGAGAACCTAAAGGGTCACACCATAAAAGGAAGAATAATTATTTAAGAAGTTAATGGCATAATCGTAATAATATAGTTAGTATATTTAATTTAATCTATGGTGATAGAATAAATTAAATAGCTTAATATTTATTATTTAATATTTTAGAAATATTAAATATAAATTAATAAGAGGAGTCTTATTAATATTATTACAATTATTATTATTTTAATTTCTAAAAGAGTTTAGGAATTAATTTAATATAAGTACTTTCATTTATTCCTAATAGGATTAGGAGGAAAATTAGTTAAAGGAGTTTAATTAATTATCCCTAATAAGATTAGGGAGCTTAATTAATTAAAAGAATTTAATTAATTAAATAAAACCCAATTCCTTAATTGTTAAGGTGGGTTGCCCACATCTATAAATAAGAGGAGTCTTATTATGGGTGGTGGGGGTTGTTGATTTTTTTTCAACATACGACATAATTTCAATTGTTGGAGAGTACACCCTTTCTATGAGATGTAAAAAACTAGGGTTTGAGCCAAACACCCTTTTCTTCAATTTTCTTCTTCCTTGGTGGATCACCTCAGAGGCCAAACATTTGGGTGGCTAACGCCGATCAAAGGAAGGAACCAAACCCTATGGATTCAAGATTGAACGCGAAAGGATTTGGAGGTGAACTTGTACCGAGGAAGCTCGATCTTCAAGGGTATGATTTATTCTTTATCTTTTTTTAATTAATTATAATTAATAAAGGTGATGCATAAAGGGTGATCCGTATATGGTTTGTAAATTTTAAACTCGATTTTTACACGCTCAAAGCACTTTTTTTGCAATTTGATGCGTTATGAATATTAAACCTAATATAAGTGGCATCGTAACCAAACCTTTATGCGAATTATTAATTGTTTTAATTTGATATGTATATTGATATATGTTTAGAACATTTTAATTGGACATAATTTTATTATATATATAAATTTATAAAAAAAAAAAAAAAAAGGCTGATACGTGTTTATCATATCGCTATCAAGAGTCATTGTTTTTTTTTATTATTATAATCTTGGATTTTTATTTAAGTTTAAATCAACAAGTATAAGAAATAATTATATTTGGATTTCAAGGATTTTAAGAATATATATATATATATATATATATATATAATATATATAAAATATATATATTGTAAGACCCAAATTTTTTTAAATAAAAAGGAATTTCCTTTATTTATTATTTTGAAATAGTAAGGGTTGATTTGATTAATGTGGATAGTTAAGGGTTAAATACGCAAATATTTCAAAATAAACAAGTGGTTATAAAATATTCATTTTGTTTGGGAATATTCGTTTGGTCGTGGAATATTCAGATCATTTGGGAATATTCGACGATTTGACTACCTAAAATGCATGTGGGCCCCATAACTGAAAAGTTTATTGGATGAAGAAAACGACAAATATAAGTTGGTTAAAAATAACTACAGAAGTTGTTACCGTTAAGATCATTGAATACCCGGTGGTTAAAATACAAGAATACGCGCGTGGTCGCATAAAGAAATACACCAGATCGCACAAAGATTGTTGAATTATCGATCCTTACGTAAGAAGGCACTACTCAATAATTTTCACAAGAGTTATCGCTCAATATTTTATTTTATTGATTCAATAATCATTCATATTGATATTTTATATTATCATTGCTCAATAATTGTCACCGCACATTATCTCCATTATCGATCAATAATTCATATTATTTGAATAATATTATTAGATAAAGATTATTGGCAATGTCTAGAAAGTTTCACAAGGAGAGGTTTGGTCACCTAATTGCGGCCAAGAAGGAGAAATCCTTATCTGAAAGCCCCTCTTCCCGAACTACCGTCATTATAATTCATGGATTCTCGTAATATTATTTGTGAATAATTAATTATCGATTCATATGATAAAGAAATATTTATTTTATGTGGATATAAATGATGGATTTATTTATGTGGTTATAAATGAAGAAATTATTGTTGAGGTGTTTTATCAAGATTTTACCAGATCGAGGTATTAAAAATTAAATCGTGGGTTTTGAGATATATCATGGGATTATAATTTTTAATCCGATCATTGATTGTGGTAATTTTGGATATGTTATACATATATAAGTTGAGTATATGTCCACAAATTTTGAACCGTTAAAATGTACTAATGATTTGTTATGAATTTTAAGAGGTGTCCGATTCTTAAATTAGGGTTATAATTGATTTTGGTGGAAAATCTTAGAATTGAGTGGGCCCCACTTGTGGTTGGTGAAGAAATGTGCTGAATTTTATTTCAAATGTGGTGGGTGGCAATAGTAGTAGCAGTAAAGCCATCAAAAGAAAGTCAAGTCCGCTTCTACGGCTAACATTTTCCTATAAATAGAGGGCTAAGTTAGAATTGAAAATCACACCGTAAACAAAGTTTTTCTTTCTCTCTATATTATCGAGCGTATTTTGTGAGTATTTAGATACTTTGAGAGTCATTGCTCAAGATAAGTTTCATTCAAAGATCACTTCCGACCTTTCCTTCCAAGTAATCGATTCTTTCGAGGTAAGTGGATATTATTTTTTTTTCAGAATGATATTATTTCTTCAATATCATTACGTGAAATGTCGATCCGATGTTTTTATCAAATTTGGAACTTTTTCATGCTTCGGGGTTACTTATTCATGAGTTACTATTCACGAAGTTACTATTCATGAGTTACTATTCACGAAGTTACTATTCACGAAAGTACTATTCATCATGGTAAGCGTGAAGATGTTTTTTTTGTGGAATTTCTATCTTTTGTGTCTGATTTACTATTCATGATACTTGCAGATTATTCACGATATGCAAGACTATTCACGATACTCAAGACTATTCACGATATCATGACTACTTCACCAAAAAAATAAAATTTCTTCTTTTTGTCCAAAACATCTATTTTGGATACTAGCTTTGATCAGATCCATGTTTTGATCATTCTCGAATTTTACACCACCGTGATTATTTTTGGGGTATTGTTTGACATGGATAAAACAAAGTACTAATCCTTAATCCTTAATCCTTGTCATTTTGTTTCACCGGATTCGCTTCTTTAAAAATATTTTTCATCATCCTCGCCTTAAATGATGATATTATTGAATATCTTTGGCCCAGAAAGGCAAAGATGAATGATTTTCAAGAATATCTTTGGGCCAGTATCATGAAAAAGATGAATGATGAACAGTGTTCGAGATGAACACGACCGATCGATTAATATCTTTGGCCCAGAAGTAAAGATGAACAGTGTTTAAATGAATACGAATTAATCGATGAATATCTTGGCCTCAGAAGCAAAAGATGAATATTTGATTCGAGATGTATATCGATTGTTGTTACAGGATAAAAAGATGACGATGAACTTTAAATTCATACATGAAGATAGTAGTTTGCATTCTCTACTTAACTCTTCTAATGAATTATTATTTCACCATGTAATATTGATTGAAAAATTTGTTGTCTATCAGATTCTATTAAATTTTTTCCTCGTCAAGACTAACGATAATTTGTTGTCAGATATTATCTTAGTCATAATATTCTTTATCGAGCTAGTTGAGCTCACCTTTTCCTTTTTGTTCCATTCTTCTCGTGGAGGCTAGAATATAAATGAAAGTATTAGCCAAAAATGGAATGAAGGTTTTAGAAAGGATTGTTTAGTAGTCCTCACCATTTTTGTAAAATAATGTATCAATAAATGTGATGAGGATTTATGTGAGTATAAATATTGTCTGTAAGATAATATTTGTATTTAAACTCACACGCTTTATCATTGTAATAATAAAGTTGTAGTTGCTTTTCGCATCATGTATCGACAACCCGTAATGGGTGATGTATACCTATTTTTGGGGGCGCCACATTGGTATCGTAGTTTAGGATATGATCTCCATGAGATCGGGGAATGAACAGAGGGAGAGACGAGTAAATCCTTCGCCAAGGTGTCCTACCTAAGCTTATTTGTTAGTTGGTCAAGATATAGGATATTATGTGATATATCGATTTTTTAATTAACCCTTGTTTTATGACAAGATTTGAGAATGTCGAATCGAGAATATTAATAACAAAGGAGTAAATGAGACCGTGGAGATGCCTCAGTTTTTACCAACGAGGAGAACGCGGCAACAGTCGGCAATGTTCCTCCCGTGAACAACATACCACCGAAAGCGATGATGAACGAGGGATGTTTAGAAGTTTTTTTGTAGCTCATGCAAAATCGCACGAGGAGACTCTCGTGTTCAAAAATACAGAGGAAATGATAGAATTACCACGGGTTGTCACAAATGCAAAGCTCAAAGAGTCGGGACCACCTGTAATTTATGGAAAGCCAGATCCGATCACGGCATGAAACACGGGTCAAACAAATTACCAAGATATTCGATGTCTTGGGATGCACGAGGAACAGAAGGTTCCATTCGCCACCTTTATGTTCCGTGGCGCAGGCAGATTCATCGGTGGGAGTCTCGTGGAAGCATGCACTCCATCCAACGCAAGACTCAAAGATGTCTGGGAGACGTTTCAGAGACTATTTAATGACAAATACTTTCCCGAAAGTGTTCGCTATATGAAGGAAGTGGAGTTCATCGATTAGAGCAAAATAACACGACTTGTCTCAAAGACGAGGCAAAGTTTGCAGAGTTATCCGTGTTTGCACCTCATTTGGTGGAGAATGAGGAACGATGACGCGGATGTTTCTTAGAGGTTTGAAACCCAGATACGCCAAGATCTCATTTCTCATAAACTTTCTTTATTCAGATATGTCAGAAATGTGGCTCAATTATTAGAGCGAGATAACGAGTACGGCCAACCGAGGACCATAACTGTGGATCGCACTGTAGATAATACCAATGTAATAATGATAACTCATGAGAAAGAAACAGACGGACAGTAAATGGTAACCACTCCGTGGTAATCATGGTCATGAAAATGTAAGAAGCGAAAATGAGGAGATTTTAAAAGAGGAGATTTAACAACGACTATGTGAAGACGACAAAGGTTGGCAAAGAATCGGTTCTAAGTGGAGGAGAACCACCACCCATTATATGCTACAAATGCGAAAAGAGGGACATATCACCAAACCGCCCACAACAGCTCAAGGTACGCTATAGTTCAGGAAAGGAAGGACATATCGCCGAGATCAGACGCAGAGAATAAACCTAGTTCAATGGGGACGGTGACTCAAAAGATCGTCCCGTAAAAGTCAAAGTCAACGATTCCGGAAGAGCGTTTGTCAGGATCGGTCATAATGCGAGAACCCAAACGAGGTGATCACGGTAAGCTATTTATAAATTTTCGCTAAGTTTATACCTTACTTGATACCGGTATACCCATTCATTTATCTCTCCCGCATGTGCTCAACGCTTAAACTCGACCAGAGAAATTAGACTTTGATCTATCTCGTGGAAACTCCGCTAGAGAAACTTTCATCACATCCAATCGCTTATAAATCTTGTTTGATTCAAGTTGGCACCATCACCTTACCGCTGACCTTATCTCTTTAAAGATACTTGCTTTTGATGTGATTTTAGGATTGATCGTTAACTACTCATCATGCCAAAATTGATTGTTTTCGTAAGGTTGTTAGTTTTCATATTCCTAACCAACCCGTTGTATTTAATTCAAGCAACTAAACCATTAAAATCAATCACTATCATATCTAATCATAAAGCTATTCGCTTATTAAAAAACGGATGTCAAGCTTTCTTAGCCCATGTTATGGATTTGAATAAAGACACGCCAAATTTGAATAATATTCCGTTGTTATCGACTTTTCCGACGATTTCAAGAACTTCCTTGCTTCACCCCGTAACGTGAAGTCAATTTTTATTGATCTTCAACCCGCACAAAGCCCATTTCTAAAACCCCATATCGAATGGCTCCTATTGAACTTCAGAGTTAAAGGTCCAACTACGTGAATTGTTGGACATCGGTTTCATTCGGCCCCTAAGACATCTCCTCGGGGTGCCCTGCTTTATTTGAAAAAAAGAAAGACGGAGTATGCGATTTTGTATCGACTATCTGAATCGAACCATGTCACCATCAAGAATAGGTATCCTCACCTCGTATTGATGACTTGTTTCGACCAATTGTAAGGGGCACAATTCTTTTCAAAAATCGATCTTCGCTCGGATATCATCACCAAAATTAGAATCGAGGATATTCCAAAGACCGCCTTCGTAACTCCCCAGATGGGCATTATGAATTTTAGTCATGTCTTTCTGACTAACTAATGCTCCCGCGGCTTTTCATGGATATGATGAACCGAGTATTCAAGGAATATTTCGATCGGCCTGTTGTTGTTTTATTGATGACATCCTTATATATTCCAAAAGTCGGAAGATCATGAGCACCATTTGAAGTCGGTACTCCAAAGGCTTCGTGAAAACCAACTATATGCCAAATTGAAGAAATGCGAAGTTCGCTCGAGGAAGTAGCATTTTTTGGGCATGTGGTGTCAAAACATGGAGTATCCGCTGATCCGCCAAGATCAAGCAATACAAAGTTGGGAGCAACCAAGCCTGGATCAAGACGAGTTTTTGGGCTTTAATGGTTATTATCTGAGATTCGTGGAAGGGTTTTCTAATCGCTACTCCATTAACTCGCCTAACTCTAAGGATACAAAATCGCTTGGAATGAAGAACGCGAGAAAAGTTTCCAAGAGCTTAAGAGAGACTTATTTTAAGACTGTTTCTAACAATACCATCCGGTTCGGATGGATTTGTTATCTACGCCGATGCTTCGTGCAAAGGGTTAGGATGTGTTCTCACGCAACGGGAAAGTCATAGCCTATGCTCGCTTTATAACTTAAAGAGTATGAGAGGAATTATCCTACTCATGATCTAGAGTCAAGCAAAAATGTTGCGCTTAAAGATATGGAGGCACTATCTATATGGGGAGAAAGTGGAGATATATTCAGATCATAAAAGCCTTAAATATTTCTTTTCACAAAAAGAACTCAACACGCTACAGCAAATGACGCTGGCTCGAGCTATTGAAAGACTACGACCACACTATTCAATACCATCCCGGTAAAGTTTAACGCCAGTAGCCGACGATCGAGTAGAAGATCATATGCGGAACGAAAAGCGATGATGTCAAGTATACGACAGAGCCAACTTTAATAGAAAAGTTAAGGTCGCTCAAGCCACCCAATCTTGAAATGATGCGTACGTATGAAGAAGAAAGTACAAGAAGGAGCTATTCCTAAGCTTTAGAATCGATGAAGAAGGAATACTTCGAGTCCACTCTAGACTTTCAGGTTCCTAACGACTGATTTGAAGTACAAGATTATGATGGAGGCACACAATACACCATTTGCAATCCATCCTCGAAGTACTAAATGTATCGTGATCTTCTACATACATTTTGGTGGAATAATAATGAAGAGAGAGATTGCAAAGTTTATCTCGATGTGTTTAACTTGCTAACGTAAAGGCGAGCATCTAGTACCTAAGGGTCCGCTGAACCACTTGAGATTCCGGAATGGAAGTGGGGAACACATTACCATGGATTTCGTTACGGGTCTTCCTACGGCTTTCAAGGCATCAATGCTATTTGGGTTATTGTTGATAGATTAACCAAGTCCGCTTATTTTTTGCCGATACGGAGACTTATTCCTCGAACGCCTTGCTAGTATGACGTAAATGAGATCGTGAGGGTTGCATGGCATGCCTCAGATCCATAGTTTCGGATCGTGACCCAAGATTCACTTCAAGATTTTGGGTTAGCTTTGCAAAAAGCTATGGGCACGGATTTGCGATTTAGTTCTAAGATACCATCCCCAAACGGACGGGACAATCGAGAGAGGACTATCAAACTCTCAAGATCTATTAAGACTCGTGGTCCTAGACTTCAAGGGTAGTTGGGATAAGTATTTACCATTGGTGGAATTCTCCTACAACAACAACAGCTTATCGTGCAAGTATAAAGTGTGGCTCCATTCAAGCATTATATGGACGAAAATGTCGTTTCCAATATGTTGGGATGAGGTGGGTGAAGCAACATTGTTGGGACCCGAAAGTTAGTACGTATGACTCACCGAAAAGATCCAAATGATTCGATAACGATACAAAACAAGACAAGATCGACAAAAGAGTTATACGCGGATCTTCATCGAAAGGACGGAATTTAATGTAGGGGATCAGCGATTGTCATGAAGTTGCTTCCACGGAAGGGAGTTACAAGATTTGGGAAGAGAGGAAAGCTCAATCCACGCATTTATCGGGTCCATTTCAAATTCTCGACCGAGTAGGAAATGTAGCCTATGACTCACAAGCATTCTCCGAGTATGTCCGTGTTCATAATGTGTTTCATATATCCGCATTTCAGAAATATGTGAAAGACCCAACCACGTTATCGAAGTTAGAACCGGACGAGATAGCCAAGACTTAACGATGAGGAGGTACCTGCCAAGATCTTGGATAGAAGGAGCATGCCCCACGCCAAGAAAGGTCATACCACAAGTTAAAGTTTTGTGGAGGAATCATGCTATAGAGGAAATGACCGGGAATTGAAACGGAAATGAAAGCGAGGTATCCTCACCTTTTCAAACACCAGTGTACGCACGCCAATTTCGAGGACTTAAATTTCATAAGGAGGGAGGTCAGAAGACCTCAAATTTTTTTAAATAAAAAGGAATTTCCTTTATTTATTATTTTGAAATAATAAGTAAGGGTTGATTTGATTAATGTGGATAGTTAAGGGTTAAATACGCAAATATTTCAAAATAAAGCAAGTGGTTATAAAATATTCATTTTTGTTTGGGAATATTCGTTTGGTCGTGGAATATTCAGATCGCTTGTGGGAATATTCGCATTTATACGGCAAAAACCATGTGTGGGCCCCATAACGGAAAAGCGATTGGATGAAGAAAACGACAAATATAAGTCAAGTTAAAAAATAACTACAGAAGTTGTTACAAGTAAGATCATTGAATACCCTTATGGTTAAAATACAAAGAATACGCGGGTCGCACAAAGAAGAATACCAGATTGCACAAGATTGTTGAATTATCGATCCTTACGTAAGAAGGCACTACTCAATAATTTTCACAAGAGTTATCGCTCAATATTTTATTTTATCGATTCAATAATTGTCAGGCGTTGATATTTTATATTATCATTGCTCAATAATTGTCACCGCACATTATCTCCATTATCGATCAATAATTCATATTATTTGAATAATATTATTAGATAGCATTATTGGCAATGTCTAGAAAGTTTCACAAGGAGAGGTTTGGTCACCTAATTGCGCCCAAGAAGTGAGAAATCCTTATCTGAAGCCCCCTCTTTCCCGGAACTACCGTCATTATAATCATTGGATTCTCGTAATATTATTTGTGAATAATTAATTATTGATTCATATGATAAAGAAATATTTATTTTATGTGGATATAAATGATGGATTTATTTATGTGGTTATAAATGAAGAAATTATTGTTGAGGTGTTTTATCAAGATTTTACCGATCGAGGTATTAAAAATTAAATCGTGGGTTTTCAGATATATCATGGGATTATAATTTTTAATCCGACTGCTGGATTGTGGTAATTTTTGGATATGTTATACATATATAAGTTGAGTATATGTCCACAAATTTTGAACCGTTAAAATGTACTAATGATTTGTTATGAATTTTAAGAGGTGTCTCGATTCTAAATTAGGGTTATAATTGATTTTGGTGGAAAATTTAGAATTGAGTGGGCCCCACTTGTGGTTGGTGAAGAAATGTGCTGAATTTTATTTCAAATGTGGTGGGTGGCAATAGAAGCAGTAAAGCCATCGTAAAGGTGTCAAGTCCGCTTTACGGCTAACATTTTCCTATAAATAGAGGGCTAAGTTAGAATTGAAAATCACACCGTAAACAAAGTTTTTTCTTTCTCTCTATATTATCGAGCGATTTTGTGAGTATTTAGATACTTTGAGAGTTGTTGTCAAGATAAGTTTCATTCAAAGATCACTTCCGACCTTTCCTTCCAAGTAATCGATTCTTTCGAGGTAAGTGGATATTTTTTTTTTTCAGAATGATATTATTTCTTCAATATCATTACGTCAAATGTCGATCCGATGTTTTTATCAAATTTGGAACTTTTTCATGTCTGGGGTTACTATTCATGAGTTACTATTCACGAAGTTACTATTCATGAGTTACTATTCACGAAGTTACTATTCATTCACGAGTACTATTCATTAAGCGTGAAGATGTTTTTTGTGGAATTTCTATCTTTGGTGTCTGATTTACTATTCATGATACTAAGATTATTCACGATATTTAAGACTATTCACGATACAAGACTATTCACGATACCAAGACTATTTCACCAAAAATAAAATTTCTTCTTTTTGTCCAAAACATCTATTTTGGATACTAGCTTTGATCAGATCCATGTTTTGATCATTCTTGAATTTTACACCAACGTGATTATTTTTGGGGTATTTTTTGACATGGATAAACAACAAAGTACTAATCCTTAATCCTTAATCCTTGTCATTTTGTTTCACCGATTCGCTTTTAAAAATATTTTTCATCATCCTCGCCTTAAATGATGATATTATTGAATATCTTTGGCCCAGAAAAAAAGATGAATGATTTTCAAGAATATCTTTGGCCCAGTAGTAAAAGATGAAAGAATATGTGGCCTCAGTGTGCAAAGATGAAATTTAAATGAATACGACCGATCGATTAATATCTTTGGCTCAGAGTAGCAAAAAGAGATGAACAGTGTTTAAATGAATACGATTAATCGATGAATATCTTTCGCCCAGAAAGTAAAAAAGATGAATATTTGATTCCGTATGTATATCGATTGTTGTTATGTGGATAAAAGATAGACGATGAACTTTTAAATTCATACATGTAAGATAGTAGTTTGCATTCTCTACTTAACTCTTCTAATGAATTATTATTCATTATTTCATGTAATATTGATTGAAAATTTGTTGCCTATCAGATTCTATTAAATTTTTCCTCGTCAAGACTAACGATAATTTGTTGTGTATTATCTTAGTCATAATATTCTTTATCGAGCTAGTTGAGCTCACCCTTTTCCTTTTTGTTCCATTCTTCTCGTGAGGCTAAGTAGAATATAAATGCTTAGTACGTAGCCTGGGAAAAATGGAATGAAGGTTTTAGAAAGGATTGTTTAGTAGTCCTCACCATTTTTGTAAAATAATGTATCAATAAATGTGATGAGGATTTACGTGAGTATAAATATTGTTCTGTAAGATAATATTTGTATTTAAACTCACGCTTTATCGTTGTAATAATAAAGTCAGTTGTTTTATCACGTATTGTTTCGCATCACGTATCGACAACATATATAATGGGTGATGTATACCTATTTATATTAGAAATGGTCCATAGTCAAAGGAATCCTAACTTTAAGGATTGGACCGCTACCATGCAAGAAGATTCAATTCGTAGGATTATTAATGGATTGTCACCAATATATATATATATATTATTATATATATATATATATATAATAGTTATATATATATTATTTTAGTAATTTAATAATTAAAATAAAATTTATTTTAATTTTTAAATAAAAGGTTTATTTTAATCTTAAAATAAAAGTTTATTTTATTTAATTTTTTAAAATTAGATTTCATGCTAACTAATTAGAGTTGGAATTGGATTCCATGCTAACTAATGGAGTTGAAATTGAGATTCTATAATTTCATTAAATAAAGGAGTTTATTTAGATATATGAAATAGATTTCATATTATTCAAAAATAAAAGAGTTTATTTGTGAATAGGAAAAGAGAATCCATGTTTCCTTAAATAAAGGAGTTTATTTAGATATGAAATAAGATTTCATATTATTCAAAATAAAAGAGTTTATTTGTGAATAGAAAAAGAATATCCGTGTTTCCTTAATATTTTTTTTTACATGGAATTGGATTCATAATTAATTAAAATAAAAGAGTTTTTATTTTAATTAAAGATTTTTTTTTTTACATGGAATCGATTCCATAATTAATTAAAATAAAGGAGTTTATTTTGATTAAAGATTTTGATTAAAATAAAATAGTTTATTTTATTCAAAAATGGATAAATTAAAATAAAATAGTTTTATTTTGATTTAAATTTGGATTAAAATAAAGGAGTTTATTTTGATTCAAAAATAGATTTTATACTAACTAAATTTGCCCATTAAATGATATCAATATATATATTAAATGTTTATTATTCATAAGATGAATGTTATTTATCGATGCATATGGTGATGTGTATGATAATAAATGGGATTGATTAATGACTATCGACCAATATGATTGGATTTTATTTTAGTTGGATGCATGAATGTATGGGTTTTATTAAATGGGGGTCTCACAGATTTGCCTTCTCTAATTTTTCTTAATGTAAATTCTATCTCTCTCCTATGCATTTCCCTCGATCACGATCAAGGTTTTTATTTATTTTAAATAGTTTTGTAATAGGAATATTTAGAATTAATTTTGAAAAATTGGAGATCAAAGGAATAAAGAGCGTTTGAAGACCCATTTTGTAATGGAGCCCTAAAGTTTAAATGTAATAGTTATATTTAAATATTATTTTCGCACCCTTAGAGTTTGAATTTTGGTTCACTGGTGGCTCTTTATTTTATAAAGATTTAAATTTTTTTGGAATAAATAAATAATTTTTTAATATTATGGTGTGAATTTGAGATAATATATGTTGTGGGTAGTATTTATAAATTTTGCAAAGTATGCAAGTGGTTATATTATATTCGATGGCTCTGGGAATATCTTTATTTATTTAGCAGGAATATTCGCATAACTACCAATCAATCATTGGTGGACCCCATAATGTAATTATTCATTTGATCGAGAAAACGACATAAAAATATTTTATCGAAATAACTATGAAGTTTTACCGTGGTTATTCGCTGAACTACCTAAGTAAAGTAAAAGTACAAAGAATACGGTGGTCGCATAAGAAATACACCAGATCGATTATCGATGCTTATGTGAGAAGTCACGCATTGATTCCATTATCATCGATTAATAATACGAATATTATATTATAATGACGCTTTTGTTTTATTCGTATTATTAACGTAATAAAATGTAAACATCTTTTTATATAAAATGTAATACTTTATTAAAGTTATTCTATAAATGTAATATATTATATTTTATTACGATTAGGTCAGATATAAGTTTTCAGATATGTTTGCAGATAAGATTGCATAAAGGTTCAGATAGTAAAATGTTTTTATATAAATGTAATATATTATATTTTATTTAAAAGATTTTTCTTTAAATACGGACCGCCGATTAAAGTAAATCAACTGACCGCTCATGGATTAGTTACTACGCATTCCATTTTCCTATAAATAAGCTCATTCCTTCATTATTTTCTTATTTAATTCATCAAACTCTGTAGAGAGAAATTATATAGAGAAGTTTATAGAGAGAAAATTATAGAAAGAAGAAGAGATATTCTCGCTACTTCACTACTTCTATATTTCTTTTTTTACTAGTAGTGGTGTTATTCTATTCTTCTCGAAGAGAACTTCGTTATTCCATTCATTATTATTCTCATTGAATAACTCGTAAAAGTGGCATACCCTATACATAACCTCGATACGCCAGATACCCTATACTTGGTGAAACTTCCTTATGTTATTCCATCGCTTATTATTCTCATTGAATAACTCAGATACGCGGCTTTTACCCTATACTTGGTGACATTCTTCTATTATTTTGAACATCCTGTCAAGGTGTTTTACACCCGAATTCGGTTCCGCTTTTTTTATTATTCTCGTTGAACATCCCGTCGTGTGTTTTACACCGGATTCGTTCCGCTTTTTATCATTCCGCTGAATATCCTATTCGTGTGTTTTACACCGGATCCGGGTTCCATCTTTTTATTATTCGTTGAACATCCCGCTTGTGTGAATTTCACCGACCGTTCCGTTATTATTATTCGTTGAATAACTCGCTCATACGCCAAGCACCGCATTTGCACGGTGATTTCTTTTGTTATTCCATTCTTTATTATACCCAAATGGTTAAAACTTTGACTTCTATACTCCATGAAATTAGTAGAATATCCTCGATATTCATGTTTCATCCAAAGATCTTTTCATGGAAATATTCTTCCGATCATTCTTGAATTTTACTCTCTACGTAAACAAAGATCATGTCGACAATTTGGACGTTAATAATTCATGGATTAAATAATTTTGAACTTGTTTTATTGAATTATTATGTCATTGTCATCATCCTCATGTTATATTATGTTATCTTCGCTTACGCAAGATAGATGAACTTAGTATGATTATGACTGTGGATCATTCTAAGATAATCACGACTTGATATAAATGATGTGACAAAAGTCCTCAAGGGGCTGCTCGTGCAAAGTTGATGGATAGTTTTTGGTATGATTATGACTGTGGGTGATTCTAAGATAGTCATTTAACCATCGATAATTTGATGAAAATCCTCGATCGTGGTACATGTGGATGATTAGATGTGGTGGTTTATTTATTGTCGAGTCTCAAACGATAAAAAATTGATGAAAACCTTTAAAACCTAAAAGATATAGTAGAGATTTTATTCTCTACTGACTTTTTTAATGGATCGCTTATTCACCGCAGCTTAAACCGGGTTGTCTATTGTATTTTATCGCTTTAACATCGTCAAGGCTAATGATAATTTATTTCGCATTATCTTAGTCATAATATTTTTCATCGGGCTAGTTGAGCTCACCTTTCTTTCACCGTTTCTTCGTGAAATGAGAACATACCGGGATTTAGCCTGGGAACTAAGTAATGGTCCGAGGATAAGATTAGTAGTCCTCACTATTTCGTGAAATAAAGGTGATAATAGTTGTAATGAGGACTCCTTTTCGAGTTCAGATAATATCTAGTAGACAATATTTGTATTCAAACTCACGCTTTATGTCGATTGCATATACCTACGCTTATATTAAGTAAGTCAGATTTGAATTTATGTATCATGTAAGTGGCGCACCCAAGATGGGTGACGATACCTAATTTTGGGGGCGGCGGTTGGTATCGAGCCATAAGTGTGAAGAAGCCCCCCCGAGCCTCTCACCGGTGACTTCCTCGTTGATGGGGAATGCACCGCCGCATCTCCGTAGGGACGCCGCTTTTCTATGGTGTCAAGTCGATAAGTACTAATGTGAGGTGTCGACACAAGTTGGTGTCCAGAGTCACAACATTGATATTAGCTTAGGATATGATCCCAAGCCAAGATGTGACTAATAAGAACTAGAGAGGGAGAGACGGAATTCTTCTTCGCTAGTATGACCTACCTAAGTTTATTTGGTATTTGATTGGCTCACGTAATATAGGGATAATTTGTTAATATGTCAATTAACCCTTGTTTTGTGACAAAGTTGTTTGAGAATGGCATCCGAAAATGCCGAGATAAGCAATGAAGCACACGAGAGTGTTGATTCAAATTTCAAACAAAAGGTAACCACCAACAACACGATAATAATCATATCGGTGGCAAGGCCATCGTAACAATGATAACCATCGGGGGGAAATTATCATGCTAAGAATGGTAACCACTTTGGTGGTAATCGGCAAAATAATAGAAGTGGAAATTTCAAAGAGAAGGTCATTTAGCTCGATTTTGTCGAGAGCAGTGAAGTCAAGTCCAATGGGATAGTGGCACCAAAGGCGATATACGGACAAAAACAAAGTCGGTGGTTTCAGAAGAGCGCTTTTTCGCGACTTCTCAAAAAGTGGGTAACCCGAACGGGTTAGCACGTTAGTTAATTATAAATTCTTGCTAAGTCTATACCTTATTAGATAATTGCTAGTTCTACCCATTCTTTTTATCTCTCTGTCATTATGCTCAACGCTTAAATTTGACTCCGAGAAATTAGACTTTGATTTATCTATTGAAACTTCGTTGGGAGAAACCTTCGTTACCTCCATCGCTTATTAATCTTGTTGTTTCAAATAAACACTTTCACGCTATTCGTCGATCTTATCTCTTTGAAAATACTTGCCTTTTGAGGTAATTTTTGAAAACGATTGATTAACTACTCATTATTCTTTTTTGTAAGGTTGTTAGCTTTTATATTCATAACCAACCCGTTATACTTAATTCAAAGTAACCAAACCCTAAAGTTAATCATCGTTATATCAAGCCATAAGTAAAGAGCCCCGATCCTTTCGTTGTTGACTTCCTTGTGTGGAATGCACAAGCTTTTTTTTTCAGAGCTTACATCGTGAATGAAGATGGCAAGTTTATAGGTATCATTGTGAGGTGCTATCTCAGTTAAGGGATAAGTCACAACTGGTATTAATGTGACGTATTATCCAAGTCTTCGACGAGAGAATAGCTTTTGAATGATATTTCTATCATTATTAATAAATTTTCGACGATTCTTGAAGACTTCTAGCCTACCCTAGAGCGTGAAATCGAATTTTGTATCGACCCCAAAGATAAAAACCCATTTCTTAAACCTCAAATATTTCTTCAACTAAAAGGATCTGCTTACGTGGATTATGATGAAAGTCATAATAAAAGCATATAGAACTAATAAAAATCATGGGTATATGAAGTATTAGTAAGTTTTATGATGAGTTATGTTGGTTAGTATGTGAAAACATGAAAGTTTCTTAGAAATCACAAAGAGTTGAAAATCGATTTTGGTGAAAAACGAATATGAAATTCAATTGACCATATCTCCTATTATATTTTGAATTTTTGAATGTGGTCAAGTCCTAGAGTTAGATCTATGAGTTACCTAACTAATCCAAGTGGAATTACTGGAAAAGGTGTTGTAGATTTTGTGTGGACTGATTTTAGCAAAGGAGTGCAAAGCTGCAAAAACCAAAAAAGCTACGCCATGATTTTAGAGGGCTGTTTTGGCCACTTAAATTATGAGAAAAATTCTGGCCTTTTGGGACATGAAAGTATATGGTATAAAGTACCTCCTGTCCAAAAATGAGCTCATTCTCGACTTTAAATGAGCAAGTTATGACTATTTCAATATTTAGGTTTTTCCGATTTAAAACGCTATAACCCGAGTTCTATAACTCCGATGACCATGAAATTTAAACTGGAAGCTCATGTTAACACATGTAAGGTCCTGCCAAGATTTGGGAATTTTGGAGTTAAACTTGAGGTAGCTAATTTCTTAAGGAATTAATTAGAAATTGATTTTTAAAAAATAGTAAATGAATTTTAAAAATTCGAGAAAAATATATTTTCATTATGGGACTATATTATGCTAAATCCCAGAAAAGAAATATTTTTGGGACTGATTTGGTATTTTTCATGAAAATAGTTTAGTTACTTAACATATGAGTTAAATATGTTATGTGAAGTAACAAAGTTGAAAATAGGATTTTATGGCTAGAGAATCCTATATGTAGTATATGCATATATTTTTTGATGAGGATTTGATAATTGGTGATGATATTTTATGAGTATGGCATTTTGAATGATTAAATGCATTATATGGTAAAGCGTAAACAATCGAGATAAATTGTTTATAAATTTAAGAAGTGATTAAAATATTGTTATAATATTAATGATATTAGATTATGAGATTATTAAGTGATTGATAACATGGGGATATTCTTGAAACTCGGATAAATTATATTATAAATGTTTAATATTTATCCTTTATCTCATTCGATCGATTCTTTATATCATTATCCTCACGCTTATATTACGTTGAAAGTCATCTCGGGCCTCAGTAGAGATAGATGGACTTGTATATGATTATGACCTGTGATTGTTCTAAGATAATCATAACAGTAATTGAAAACACAATTATCTTTCGTCAGAAGTGTATGGATAATTTGTGGTCGTGATACTAATGAATACACAATTATCTTTCGCCGTAAAAGTATGGATAATTTGTGGTCGTCGGATACTAATGAATACACAATTATCTTCGTCGAAGTGTATGGATAATTTGTGGTCGGATACTAATGAATACACAATTATCTTCGTCAGAAGTGTATGGATAATTTGTGGTCGTCGGATACTAATGAATACACAATTATCTTTCGCCGTAGTGTATGGATAATTTGTGGTCGCGATATAATTAATGAATACACAATTATCTTCGTCTAAGTGTATGGATAATTTGTGGTCGGATACTAATGAATACACAATTATCTTTCGCAGTAGTGTATGGATAATTTGTGGTCGTGATACTAATGAATACACAATTATCTTCGCCAGAAGGTATGGATAATTTGTGGTCGTGATACTAATGAATACACAATTATCTTTCGTCAGAAAGGTATGGATAATTTGTGGTCGTGATACTAATGAATACACAATTATCTTTCGTCCGTAGAAGGTATGGATAATTTGTGGTCGTGATACTAATGAATACACAATTATCTTCGCCGTAGTGCATGGATAATTTGTGGTCGTGATACTAATGAATACACAATTATCTTCGCCGTAGTGTATGGATAATTTGTGGTCGGATACTAATGAATACACAATTATCTTCGTCAGAAGGTATGGATAATTTGTGGTCGCGGATACTAATGAATACACAATTATCTTCGCCGATGGATATTTGTGGTTAATGTACTCGAAAGCATGGATAATTTGTGGTCGTGATACTAATGAATACACAATTATCTTTCGCCGTAGTGTATGGATAATTTGTGGTCGTGATACTAATGAATACACAATTATCTTCGCCGTAGGTACGGATAATTGTGGTCGTGATACTAATGAATATCCTCGCCCAGAAGCAGGATAGGTGGATGATTCGATGATATGGATTAATTATCGAGTCGAGTCTCAAAGAATGAAATATTAATTCATGGATGTGGTAAAAGTCATTCGTCAGAAAGCATCGATAGACTTGGTATGATTACGACCAAGGATTATTTAAGATAATCACGATCAGATTGAAAACACTAATATCCCTCGCCAAGAAGGTATGGATGGTAATGGATAATTCGTGGTCGGATACTATTAAGTCGAGTCTCAAAGATTATTGGGTTTTTAATAGTATATCTTTGCCCAGTAGAAAAAAAAAGATGAATTGTTAATGAATATCTTCGCACGGATTTCAAAGATGAATTTTAATATTTTAAACGATAAAGGTATTCAAGGTATCCTCATCTCTTTATCATATCAGTAACGCATTCTAATTTCGAGGGCTTAAATTCCATAAGGAGGGAGATGTGAGACCCCGTGATTTTATCAATAAAGATTTAAATTTTGTTGAAATAATTTTTTTTAATATTATGGTGTGAATTTAAGATAATATTATAGTTGTGGGTAGATTTATAAATTTTGCAAAGTATGCAAGTGGTTATATTATATTCGATGGTCTGGGAATATTCTATTAGCAGGAATATTCGCATAACTACCAATCATTGGTGGACCCCATAATGTAATTTATCATTTGATCGAGAAAACGACAAAAAATATTTTATTGAAATAACTACGGAAGTTTTACCGTGGTTATCGCTGAACTACTCTAAGAGTAAAAGTACAAAGAATACGGTGTGGGTGCATAAGAAAGACACCAGATCGATTATCGATGCTTATGTGAGAAGTCACCGCTTTGATTTTATCACGATTAATAATATGAATTATTATAATGATAACGACGCTTTTGTTTTATTCAGATTATTAACGTAATAAAATGTAAACATCTTTTATATAAAATAGTAATACTTTATTAAAGTTATTCTATAAATGTAATATATTATATTTTATTACGATATATGTCGCATATAGTTTTGCATAGTTGTTTTCAGATAAGATTGCATAAGTTGTTTGCATATAAAAATGTTTTTATATAAATAGAAATATATTATATTTTATTTAAAAGATTTTTCTTTAAATATGGACCGCCGATTAAAGTAAATCAACTGGACCGCTCATGGATTAGTTACTACGCATTCCATTTTCCTATAAATAAGCTCATTCCTTCATTATTTTCTTTTAATTCATCAAACTCAGAGAGAGAAATTATGTAGAAGTTTATAGAGAGAAAATTATAGAAAAAGAAGAAGAGTATTCTCACTTCACTTCACTTCTTATATTCAGTTCTTTTACTAGTAGTGGGTGTTATTTTTTTTCTTCGAAGAGAACTTCGTTATTCCATTCATTATTATTCTCATTGAATAACTCGTAAAAGTGGCATACCCTATACATAACCTCAGATACGCCAGATACCCTATACTTGGTGAAACTTATGTTATTCCATCGCTTATTATTCTCATTGAATAACTCAGATAATGCGGTTAATACCCTATACTTGGTGACATTCTTTATTATTATTCATTGAACATCCCGTCTCGCGTGTGTTTACACCTGACCGGTTCCGCTTTTTTTATTATTCTCGCTGAACATCCTCGTCTGTGTGTTTTACACCCGACTCGGGTTCCGCCTTTTTATCATTCTCGCTGAATATCCTATCGTGTGTTTTTACACCGGATCCGGGTTCCATCTTTATTATTCTCGTTGAACATCCGCTTGTGAATTTCACCGACCGTTCGTTATTATTATTATTCGTTGAATAACTCGCCTATGCGCAAGTACCGCACGCACGGTGATTTCTTTTGTTATTCCATTCTTTATTATACCCAAATTGGTTAAAACTTTGACTTCTATACTCCATGAAATTAGTAGAATATCCTCGATATTTGCGTTTCATCCAAAGATCTTTTCATGAAAATATTCTTCCGATCATTCTTGAATTTTACTCTCACGTAAACAAAGATTATGTCGACAATTGACGTTAATAATTCATGGATTAAATAATTTTGAACTTGTTTTATTGAATTATTATGTCATCACATCATCCTCATGTTATATTATGTTATCTTCGCTTACGCAGATAGATGAACTTAGTATGATTATGACTGTGGATCATTCTAAGATAATCACGACTTGATATAAATGATGTGACAAAAGTCCTCAAAGGGTTCAGAATGCAAAGTTGATGGATAGTTTTTGGTATGATTATGACCTGTGGGTGATTCTAAGATAGTCACGACCATCGATAATTTGATGAAAATCCTCGACCGTGGTATGTGGATGATTAGATGTGGTGGTTTATTTATTGTCGAGTCTCAAGATAAAAAATTGATGAAAACCTTTAAAACCTAAAAGATAGTAGATTTTATTCTCTACTGACTTTTTAATGGATCTTATATCCACCGCAGCTTAAACCGGTCGTCTATTGTATTTTATCGCTTTAACATCGTCAAGGCTAATGATAATTTATTTCGCATTATCTTAGTCATAATATTTCATCGGGCTAGTTGAGCTCACCTTTTCTTTCACCGTTTTTCTTCGTGAAATGAGAACATACCGGGATTTAGCCTGGGAACGTAAGTAATGGTCCAGAGGATAAGATTAGTAGTCCTCACTATTCGTGAAATAAGGTGATAATAGTTGTAATGAGGACTCCTTTCGAGTTCAGATAATATCTAGTAGACAATATTTGTATTCAAAACTTATGTCGTATTTATGTCAGATTGTATACCTACGTTTATATGAATTTAAGTCAGATTTGAATTTATGTACCATGTAAGTGGCGCACCCAAGAAGGGTGACGATACCTAATTTAATTTATTTTGGTAATTAATAAAAGAATGTATGTTAAAATGTTGTTAATTACAAATTCATTTACTGTAATTTTACAATGTCTAAAATTACTATCATCCTGCGAAAGCATATTAGATGCTAAATTAATAGGACCTAATTAAACGGATTGGTTAAGGAATTTGAGAATAGTTCTCATATTTGAAAAGCTATCTTATGTCCTTAATACGCCTATCCCCGCAATGGTTGCGCAGACCGCAATGGTTGCGCACAATGCCTCGAGGAAGAGATTGCTACTTTTAGAAAGTGGCAAGATGATGCATGATTGACTCAATGCATCATGCTCAGATCCACGAGTACTTGAGCTTCACACAAGATGAAACTATGGATGCTCCTACTATATTCCTACACGTCAAGTAGTTGATGGTGAGGAAAGTAGGATCGATAGATATCGATATCTAAGGATCTCTTCCGATCTAGAATGGCCAATGGCACTATAAGATGAGACAAAAAGTTCTTAACATAATCAATTTGATTGATCAATTAGACAACGGGTTTTGTCATGGATGGAGAGTTGAGCCAAGATTTGATTTTGCACTCACTCCCCGGGACTCCTTTCATTAATTGTTGTGAATTTTTCATATGAACAAGCTAGATATCGCCTTTCTTTGATTTGCTTAACATGTTGAAAAATGTTGAGAGTCACTTTCCAACCAAGAAAGATCAAGTCTTATTGGTAGGGGCCAAAGGATCTTCCAAAAGAAGAACGATTCAAAGAAGGTAAATAGAAAGACATAAACAAAGGATAATAAGAAAAAAATCGATACGGATAAGAAAGGAGTTTGCTTCCACCGCTATAAGCCTGGACATCGGAAAGAAAGCTAAGAAGCATCTTGCAGAGGCTAACCAATGAAGCTTAGTGAAGTTTCGGTTACAATACAATTTTGTTCATGATTTAAATAAATTTTTCTTTAAGTCAAGGTTCTACTTAGGTATTGGATACCGACTTTGGTTATCATAAATATAGATTTATGAAAGGACCAAACAGAAGTAGAAAGCTAAACAAGTATAAGTAATCCTATGTGTGGGAAATGAAGCAAAGGTTGCAACATTAGCCATAGAAACTTATAGTTTAGCACTGCCTACGGGCAAATCTATTAAGTCAATAAATTGTTATTGTATTTTAGTTCTCGTTGAAAACATTATTTCCATTTTATTGTTGGACAATGAAATCTTTGGTATTATAATTAAGAACAATTGTTGTTCTATTTATAATAATAATGTTTTGTATAGATCTCGAATATTACTTAATAAATTTTGTATACTGACTTACGTGAAAATTATTTTATAAATTGAACAAACTAGTATAAGAAAAGGAGATGATCATTCAAAGAGTTGAATATATGTATTTGTTGAAATACAAGTATGAATTATTTGAAAGGTTCAAAGAATTGTAAGAGAAATAAATTGATAAAGTATTAAGATTCTTTGATCGGATCAAGGAATAAATACTTGTGCAATAAGTTTCTAGATCATCTCAAATGGTTTTCTCATAATGGACGCCTCTTCGATACATAATAATTGATTGATGTATCCGAAAGGAAAAATCGTACCTTGTTGGACATGGTACGGTCCATAATTATTTTACCGACATTCCAAAGATCCTTTCAGGATCATGTCCTAGAAATGGTCGACATATCTACGAAAATGGTAACCTCAAAATCCGACCCCAAGACTCCATAAAAGTTATGGGATGTGGAGGATTCCTAATCTTAAGTATGTTAAGATAAGGGGTTGTCCAACTTATGTGAAACGGTTTCAAAGGATAAGCTTGGGACAAGATTTGACAAGTACAATTTGTGGGACATCCTAAAGTAAGTTTAGGGTATATGTTCTATAATCCTACTTAGCAAAAGGTGTTTGTTACGAAACACGCTGCCTTCTAAGATAAAGGTGTTTATCATTGATGGGCTAGTGGGAGGATTATAGATCTTGAAGAGTTCATGATCCACAAAACACTATAAGTTAAAAAGAGGAACATGTAGATAGACCTATTGTACCACAATCGAATCATAAAACCGAATAGTACCAAGAAGATACTAGGAGGTATGGATTCATCATGGATGATGATGATGAGGTACGATCATGTAAGATGATGATCCGAAGTTACATACGATGAGGTAAGAGTTCTAGTGTGTACAAAAGGGTCATGGGAGGCATCGTGAAATTTCTAGTATTATATGTTGATATACTACGGATAAGGAATGACATACCAATGCTACAATCAAGAAAGATAAAGTTGTCTAAACATTCCTCCACGAATGATTTGGGAAAAGTATCTTAATTGGGGATAAAATCTATAAAGATAGATACAACAGGATGCTCGACTTAACCCAAGGAACGATATTCATTTGATGCTAAAGTCGTTTAGCATGGCAAACCCAAGAGATGTCTCATGTTGATGAGCTATGGAGTGTATCTCTCTAATAGTCCCCCCCACAGCCAAAAAAAGAGAGATCACATGAAGTAACTATCACGCATGCAATGAAATGTACGAGAGACCGATGTCGATCACCATATTCGGAGAAGTTCACTATGAGTCGCTGAAAACATCTTAAAGTTCTTAACCGGCACTCAAGGATGTGATCATATTCATGATGGGTCTAAATTAAAACTAGAGGGCTTAATGACTCAAGTTTTTTACAGATGCATCAAGACGATGAAAAATCCACTTTAAGGTAATGGGTTACCTCGAACAATTGGTGCAAAGTTGAATCGAAAGATTCCAAACAAAGAAAGAGTTCTTTGGTTTAGTGATAAAAACAAAGTATATAGTCGTAAATGAAGTCGCAAGTTGATTGTTTGGATGATAAGTTCATTACGTAACTAGGAATAGTTCCTAAGTCTCATCTTGGATCTAAACATGTGTTGTGGCACTTTCATTTGATTATTAGAATCATTGAAAGATGGGAAATCACTATGTAGATAGTGGACTCTCAAGAACAACATTACATATCCATTAACTAAAGCTTATCCAACAAAGCAGGATAATCGTCACTTGCAGAGAAGAAGAGTATGAGTTACCACGACGATTGGCTTTAGTGCAAGTGGGAGATTGAAAGTAGTATGCACACAAGCCAATCATGTTTGATGATAAAGCATATACTTTCAGAATAATCTTATTCAATTATTAATAAAAAGTATTAATTTATTAAAGGCTTTTAATTATCTACATGATGTCGCTTTTATAATATGTGATAAACCCATAGTTTTAAGCAATGCTTTTAGAATAATGATGATGATTATTCTAATGAGATCTAAATTCTTTGAAAGCTTAAAACTAAAATAGTTCCCAATCATTGGATTACTAAATCGGGGATTAGTGAATCCGGATAGATTGGTACATACGTTTCTTGCTTCATTGGATGAGGATGATTGATCTCATGATCATTTGTGTGGAGACACTAAAGCAAGTATATAGGTGCTTATTAGAGAATAAGTTCATCGAACATTGGCTCGCTAAGGAATACTTAATGGAGTTTTATTTGCTCGTCAATAGAATTCTCAGTAGTGATAGTAAGACAAGTAATCCTTGGACTTGAGATCATCATATAGATCTTGTGTATGATGAGTTATACTTTGACTTATTCCTTAAGACCCTTAGGGTATATCAAAGGGTATGCTTGGGTATAATAAGTCAGTACATGGAGATAATGTATGATCAATAAAGAATCTACCACTTCTAATAAAAGAAAAGAAATGTCCTATGTGATTCGATAAATGACAACCCAAGAGTCCTGGCCAAAGCAGTAATAAAATTAGAAAGGAGTTTCTAATTTGCATTATTTGAGTTGTGCATTTAAGGATCTAAATACATATAATTAAATAAAATAAGACTTGACAAAGAATTCCATGTCTTATATTTAATTGGGACATCAGATGGTGGAAGAATTGAATCAGACGCAGAACTATTTACTCAAAGGTTCTTTTATGATTAATGTTGAAATCTATATTATCCGGAAAGTCGTTGATCGCTAGAGGAGGCTTATCCCTATTGTAGAATAAATATTATTTATTTAAATAAATTAATTATTTAATTTATTTATTTAAATAAGATTAGAATTGTTCTAATTGATTTATTCACAACCGGTTTAATATGGAGAACCTAAAGGGTCACACCATAAAAGGAAGAATAATTATTTAAGAAGTTAATGGCATAATCGTAATAATATAGTTAAGTATATTTAATTTAATCTATGGTGATAGAATAAATTAAATAGCTTAATATTTATTATTTAATATTTTAGAAATATTAAATATAAATTAATAAGAGGAGTCTTATTAATATTATTACAATTATTATTATTTTAATTTCTAAAAGAGTTTAGGAATTAATTTAATATAAGTACTCTCATTTATTCCTAATAGGATTAGGAGGGAAAATTAGTTAAAGGAGTTTAATTAATTATCCCTAATAAGATTAGGGAGCTTAATTAATTAAAAGAATTTAATTAATTAAATAAAACCCAATTCTTTAATTGTTAAGGTGGGTTGCCCACATCTATAAATAAGAGGAGTCTTATTATGGGGAGGGGTTGTGATTTTTTTAACATACGTATATAATTTCAATTGTGGGAGAGTACACCCTTTCTATAGAGATAGAAAAAACTAGGGTTTGAGCGATAACACCCTTTTCTTGAATTTTCTTCTTCCTGGTGGATCACCTCCAGAGGCCAAACATTTGGGTGGCTAACGTTGGTCAAAGGAAGGAACCAAACCCGGTGGATTCAAGATTGAACGCGAAAAGAATTTGGAGGTGAACTTGTACACCGAGGAAGCTCGATCTTCAAGGGTATGATTTATTCTTTATCTTTTCGTTTAATTAATAATTGTGCATAAAGGGTGATCCCGTATATGGTTTGTAAATTTTAAACTCGATTTTACACGCTCGCACTTTTTATGCAATTTGATTGCGTTATGAATATTACAAACCTAACAAATCATGTATTAATTAGATATACAAATTATCCAATTACTACTACCATTAAAATCGTGTATTCATTAAGATCACGACCACAAATTATCCATGACTACTACCAAAGATAATCGTGTTTTCAATTACGATTATGATTATATCTAACAATCCTCGGTCATAATCATACCAAGTCCATCATATTCCCGTAAGCCACGAGATGACTTTCAACACAATATAAGCATGAGGATAATGATATATAAAAATCAATCAAATGAGATAAAGGATAAATAAACATTTATAATATAATTTATCCAGATTCAAGAATATCCCCATGTTATCAATCATTTAATAATCTCATAATCTAATATCATTAATATTATAACAATATTTTAATCACTTCTTAAATTTATAAACAATTTATCTCAATTGTTTACGCTTTTTACCGTATAATGCATTTAATCATTCAAAATGCCATACTCATAAGATATCATCACCAATTATCAAATCCTCATCAAAAAATATGCATATACTCTATATAGGATTCTCTAGCCATAAAATCCTATTTTCAACTTTCATACTTCACATAACATATTTAACTCATATGTTCGTAATTAAACTATTTTCATGAAAAATACCAAATCAGTCCCAAAAATATTTCTTTTTCGGGATTTAGCATAATATAGACCCATGATGAAAATATATTTTTCTGGAATTTTTAAAATTCATTTACTATTTTTTAAAAATCAATTTCTAATTAATTCCTTAAGAAATTAGCTACCTCAAGTTTAACTCCAAAAACTCCCAAATCTTGGCAGGACCTTACACATGTTAATTTGAGCCTCCAGTTTAAATTTCATGGTCATTGGAGTTATAGAACTCCAGTTATAGCATTTTTCGTCAAAAAAAACTTAAATATTGAAATGGTCATAACTTGTTCATTTTAAATCAGAATGAGCTCATTTTTGGACAGGAGGTACTTTATAACATATATTTTCATGTCCCAAAAGGCCAGAATTTTTCACATAAATTTAGTGGCCGAAACAGCCCTTAAAGTTTTCGGGCAAGTAGCGTTTTTGTAATTTGCAGCTTTGGACTCTTCTTTTGCTAAATTAGGTCACACGAAAATCTACAGCACCTTTTCCTGTGATTCCACTTGGATAAGCTACAAAACTCATAGATCTAACTCTAGGACTTGACCACACTCAAAAATTCAAAATATAATAGGAGATATGGTCAATTGAATTTCATGTTACGTTTTTACCAAAATCGATTTTTCAACCCTTTGTGATTTCTAAGAAACTTTCATGTTTTCACATAATAACCACATAACTCATCATAACACTTACTAATACTTCATATACCCATGATTTTCATTAGTCCAATGCTTTTATTATGACTTTCAACATAATCCTCGTAAATGCATCCTTTTAGTTGAAGAAATATTTGAGGGTTTAAGAAATGGGTTTTTTTCAGATCGGGTCAATACAAAATTCGATTTCACGCCTAGGGTAGGCTAGAAATCTTCAAGAATACGTCAAGAAATTTATTAATGATAGAAATATCATTCAAAATCGCTACTCTTATCCAAGACTTGGATAAGACGTTACATCGATACCAACCTGTGACTTCTATCCTTTAACCTAGATAAGACCTCACAATGATACCTATCAACTTGTCATCGTCATTCACGACGTCGCCTTACTGTAAAGTCCGGCTTCGGTGCATTCCACACAAGGAAGTCAACAACGAAAGGATCGGGGCTCTTTACTTATGGCTTGATATAACAAATGATTAACTTTAGGGTTTGGTTACTTTGAATTCAGATAACAAAGTTGGTTAGAATATGAAAGCTAACAACCTTACAAAAGAATAATAAGTAGTTAATCAATCGTTTTCAAAAATTACCTCAAAGGCAAGTATTTTCAAAGAGATAAGATCGTGAAAGTGTTTATTTAAAACAACAAGATTAATAAACAATTGGAGGTAACGAAGGTTTCTCCCAACGAAGTTTCAATAGATAAATCAAAGTCTAATTTTTTTTTGAGTCAAATTTAAACATTGAACACAACTAGGTAGGTAGAATAAAAGAGTGGGTAGAACTTGTATTGAATAAAGTATAGACTTTGCAATAATTTATAATTAATTTACCCGTAATAACTTCGTTAGGGTTTCTCGACAAACGCCTCGCTTAAATTACCGAAGTTTGACTTTACTATAGGTACATTCCACCCCTTAAGTGCTTCTTCACATTCCCGATCCATGATTTGAATCATTATTCTCTCGATCCATATCGAATTGAGTTGACCGCTATGCACATGTGGTAATTCCGAATTCGATGTTGGGTTCTCCCAATTCATGCCCAAAAAGCAAAGTCCATTTCATCTATTTGGCTTTATTGGATCGGACGTCTTTTTCTACACTATCAACGTGTTGTGCAGCCTTTTACCCCATGCATCGTATATTCTCTTTCGTTTCGGTTGTTTCTTCTTTCATTGATCTTTGATTTTTAAATTCTCGATTCCAACTTTAATATCTTACACCGCCAAAGCGTGATTTTGTTCGAGCATCACATATCGGGTAACCCAATTTTGAATTGTCAGATCCTTTGTTCCACGACCGCTTGCCGTTCTTCAACTGTTCTTCTAGCTCACGTAACACGATTTTGTAATTCTAAGTTTTGATCATAAATTTCTTCTAACCAATTCTCCTCGTGTTCCTCTTCTTCTCTTCTTCCTCACTCAAATTACCGCTACGCGCAACTAGCTCAAGGGTGCAACAATTAGTTCTTCATTCACTACGTGGATATCTCTAATTTGTTCCTCGTCTCGATAATCGCATTAATTCCGATTAGTGATTAAAGGTGTCACAACGGTCACATTCACTCCATTGTGAATATTTTCACCGCCATTTCCAAACACCGCCACAACACAAGGGTTAATTAATATATCAAATATTATCCCTATACTCGACCAACCAATTAAATAACAAATAAACTTAGGTAGGTCATACTAGCGAAGGAATTCTGTCTCTCCCTCCTAGTTCTTATCTCGCATTTTAGCCAGGGATCATATCCCTAAGCTCTGATACCAACTGTGACGCCCCCAAAATTAGGTATACGTCACCTGTGACGCCCCCAAAATTAGGTATACGTCACCCATCTTGGGTCGCCACTTACATGGTACATAAATTCAAATACAACTTACTAACCTAACTATCGTGTACAATACGACATAAACTGTGAGTTTGAATACAAATATTGTGACGCCCCCAAAATTAGGTATACGTCACCCATCTTGGGTCGCCACTTACACGGTACATAAATTCAAATACGACTTACTAATATAACTATCGTGTACAATACGACATAAACTGTGAGTTTGAATACAAATATTGTCTACTAGATATTATACAAACTCAAAAGGAGTCCTCATTACAACTATTATCACACTATTTCACAGAATAATGAGGACTACTAATGCTATCCTCTAGACCATTACTTCATTCCCCAACTCGTCCCAGCTATGTTCTCATTTCTCAAGAGAACGGTGAAAGAAAAGTGGTGAGCTCAACTAGCCCAAGAAGAAATATTATGACTAAGATAATGCAGTAATAAATTATCATTAGCCTTCAATGATGTTAAACCGATAAAATACAATAGACAACCGGTTTAATCTGCAGCGGAATAAGCAATCCATTAAAAAAGTCAAGTAGAGAATAAAGTCTACTATCTTTTAGGTTTTAAAAGGTTTTCATCAATTTTATCGCCGAGACTCAATTTTAATAAATAAACCACCACATCTAATCATCCATGTACCACTGGCCAAGGATTTTCATCAAATTATCAATGGTCATAACTATACCGAATCACCCCCGGTCATAATCATACCAAAAACTATCCATCATGCATTATGTGCCATCGAGGACTTTTGTCACATCATTTATATCAAGTCATGATTATACCGAATGATCCTCGGTCATAATCATACTAAGTTCATCTACGCACGTAAGCCAAAGATAACATAATATAACATGAGGATGATGACAATGACATAATAATTCAATAAAACAAGTTCAAGAATTATTTAATCCATGAATTATTAACGCCCAAATTGTCAACACGACATCGCCAGTAGAGTAAAATTCAAGAATACCGAGAAGAATATTTCCATGAAAGGATATGGATGAAACGCAAATATCAAGGATATTCTACTAATTTCATGGAGTATAGAAGTCAAAGTTTTAACCATTTGGGTATAATAAAGAATGGAATAACAAAAGAAATCACCACGCACATGCAGATTGTGACAGACAAAAGTTATTCCAACAGAATAATAATAACTAACCAGTCGGTGAAATTCACACCAATGGGATGTTCCAAATGTAATAATAAAGATGGAACCAGATCCGATGTAAAAAACACACGATAGGATATTCCAATAGAATGATAAAGATTTTAACCAAATTGTAAAACACATGCATGTGATGTTCCAACAGAATAATAAAAGCGGAACTGTGTCCTGTAAAACACATGCATGTGGATGTTCCAATGTAATAATAGAAGAATGTCACCAAGTATAGGGTAAGTCACAGATACAAAAGTTATTCCAATGAATAAATAAGAATGGAATAACAATAGGATTTCACCAAGTATAGGATACGCCGCATATACAAAGTTATGTATAGGGTATGTCACTTTTACAAAGTTATTCCAATGAGAATAATAGTGAATGGAATAATGTAAGTTCTCTTCAAGAAGAAAGAATAACACCCCTCACCGTAGAAAAGAACCTGAATATAGAAGTAGTGAAGTAAAGCAGAATACTCTTCTTCTTTCTATAATTTTCTCTATATACTTCTCTCTATAATTTCTCTCTAGAGTTTCAATGAATTCGTAAGAAAATAATGAAGGAATGAGCTTCTATTTATAGGAAAATGGAATGCATAAGAATTAATCCATGAACTATCCAGATTGATTTACTTTAATCGACGGTCCATATTTAAAGAAAAATCTTTTAAATAAAATATAATATATTCTATTTATATAAAAACATTTTACTATGCAAAACACTATGCAATACTATGCAAAACACTACGCAACACTATGCATAATAATAAAATATAATATATTCTATTTATGTAATAACTTAAATAAAGTATTCTATTTTATATAAAAGATGTTTCGCTTTTATTACGTTAATAATACGAATAAAACAAAACGTCATTATCGCTATAATAATTCATATTATTAATCGACAATAATGGAATCAAACTGAGTGACTTTCACATAAGCATCAATAATCAATACCGCAGCTACTACGCAAACCACACGACATCGCACTTTTACTACCGAAAGTAGTTCAACAAAGATCAACCAGTAAAACTTCCGCCGTTATTTGAATAAAATATTTTTGTCGTTTTCTCAATCCGACAATAATTCATTGCTGGGTCCACCAATGATTGAGCTGTGTATTTAATATTCCCCGCTAAACCTAATATTCCCCACCAATCGAATATAATATAACCACTGTGATACTTTTTGCAAAATTTATAAATACTACCCACAACTATAATATTATCTCAAATTCACACTATAATATTAAAAATTTATTTCACCAAATTTAAATCTTTATTAATAAAATCAGGGGTCTCACAAATATTGTCTACTAGATATTATACAAACTCAAAAGGAGTCCTCATTACAACTATTATCACACTATTTCACGTAATAGTGAGGACTACTAATGCTATCCTACGGACCATTACTTCGCTCCCCGACTCGTCCCAAATTATGTTTCTCATTTCAAGAGAATAAAGGTGAAAGAAAAGGGTGAGCTCAACTAGCCCAAGAAGAAATATTATGACTAAGATAATGCGTAATAAATTATCATTAGCCTTCAACAATGTTAAACCGATAAAATACAACAGACAAACCGGTTTAATCTGCGGTGAATATCTAATCCATTAAAAGAGTCAAGTAGAAAATAAAATCTACTATTTTTATGATTTAAAAGGTTTTTCATCATTTATTATATTTGAGACTCAAACTTTAATAAATAATCCACATCATCGAATCACCCCGCACTACTACGGCCGAGGATATTCAAGTATCACGACCACAATTATTATCGCACTACGGGCCAAGAATAGTTGTGTATTCATTAATGGTCATGATCATGCCAACAATATCCATCAATGCACTACGGCCATCGAGGATTTTTACCACATCATTTGTAACATTACTTGGCCATGATTACAACCGAATAATCTCTCGTCATAATCATACCAAGTCCATCCATGCTCTACGTGTCAAAGATGACTTTAAAAAAAATATAAACACGAGGATGATGACAATGATATAAGAATTCAATAAAACAAGTTCAAGAATTATTTTATCCGTAAATTATTAACGCCCAAATGTCAACATGATCATCGCTTTGTAGAGTAAAATTCAAGAATGATCGAGAAGAATATTTTCATGAAAGGATCTTTGGATGAAACGCAAATATCAAGGATATTCTACTAATTTCATGGAGTATATAAGTCAAAGTTTTAACCAACCGGGTATAATAAAGAATGGAATAACAAAAGAAATCACCACGACGCAGATTCAGATGTATAAAAGTTATTCCAATGTAATAATAATAACGGAACCAAAGTCGTGAAATTCACACGAGAGGATGTTCCAACAGAATAATAAAGATGGAACGATCCTGTAAAACACATGAGATAGGATATTCCAACAGAATGATAAAGACGGAACCAGTCCTGTAAAACACACGCATGTGATGTTCCAATGTAATAATAAAAGCGGAACCGTGTGGGTGTGTAAAAACACATGCATGTGATGTTCCAAATGTAATAATAGAAGAATGTCACCAAGTATAGGGTAAATCGCAGTATACAAAGTTATTCCAATGTAATAATAAATAATGGAATAACATAAGGATTTCACCACGTATAGGTATGTCTGCGTATACAAAGTTATGTATAGGGTATGCCACTTTTACAAAGTTATTCCAATGTAATAATAATGAATGGAATAATGAAGTTCTCTTCAAGAAGAAAGAATAAAACCCCTTACGGGTACAACAAATAATATCCCTTAGTAAAAGACATCGGATATCAAAGTATCAAGTACCGTAATACTCTTCTTCTTTCTCTCTATAGATTTTTCTCTATAGCTTCTCTCTATAATTTCTCTCTCAGAGTTTCAATGAATTCGTAAGAAAATAATGAAGGAATGAGCTTCTATTTATAGGAAAATGGAATGCATAAGAATTAATCCATGAACTATCCAGATTGATTTATTTTAATCTGACTATTCCATATTTAAAGCAAAATCTTTTAAATAAAATATAATATATTCTATTTATATAAAAACATTTTACTATGCAAAATACTATGCAACACTACGCAAAACACTACGCAACACTATGCATAATAAAATATAATATATTCTATTTATGTAATAACTTTAATAAAGTATTCTATTTTATATAAAAGATGTTTCGCTTTTATTACGTTAATAATACTAATAAAATAAAACGCCATTATCGCTATAATAATTCATATTATTAATAATAATAATGGAATCAAACTGAGTGACTTCTCACATAAGATCAATAATCAATACCGTACGCTTACTACGCAACCACACGACATCGCATTTTTTACTAATGAAAGTAGTTCAACAAGAACCACCAGTAAAACTTCCGCCGTTATTTCATAAAATATTTTTGTCGTTTTTCAATCCGACAATAATTACATTGCTAGGGTCCACCAATGATTGAGCCGTCAGATTTAATATTCCCCGCTAAACCGAATATTCCCCACCAATCGAATATAATATAACCACTTGCATACTTTGTAAAATTTATAAATACTACCCACAACTATAATATTATCTCAAATTCACACTATAATATTAAAAATTATTTCGACTAAATTTAAATCTTTATCGATAAAATCTGGGGTCTCACAATCTCCCTCCTTATGGAATTTTGCCTCGAAATTGAGGTACATATACGGTATGATAAAGAGGTGAGGATACTTGAATACCTTTATTGTTAAAAATATTAAATTCATCTTCGTAATCCGCCAAAGATATTCATTAACAATTCATCTTCGCACTACACAGCCAAAGATATTTATTAACAATTCATCTTTGCACTACAAGCTAAAGATATATAATCAGAAACCAATAATATCGAGACTCGACTTAAATAGTATCACAACCATGAATTATCCATGCACTCATCAAGCAAGGATATTCGTGTTTTCAATTACTACCATGATTATACCGAATAATCCGTGGTCATAATCATACCAAGTCTATCAATGCACTACTACCAAAGATGACTTTTTACCACATCCATGAATTAATATTTCATTCACGAGACTCAAATTTCAATAATTAATCCATATCATCGAATCATCCCCGCACTACGTGCCAAGGATATTCATTAAGATTATCATGACACGAATTATCCATGCACTACTACCAAAGATAATCGTGTATTCATTAGTATCACGACCACAAATTATCCATGCACTACTACCAAAGATAATCGTGTATTCATTTAGTATCACGACCACAAATTATCCATGCACTACTACCAAAGATAATTGTGTATTCATTAAGTATCACCACCACAAATTATCCATGCACTACTACCAAAGATAATCGTGTATTCATTAAGTATCACGACCACAAATTATCCATGCACTACTACCAAAGATAATCGTGTATTCATTAAGTATCACGACCACAAATTATCCATGCACTACTACCAAAGATAATCGTGTATTCATTAAGATTACGACCACAAATTATCCATGCACTACTACCAAAGATAATCGTGTATTCATTAGTATCACGACCACAAATTATCCATGCACTACTACCAAAGATAATCGTGTATTCATTAAGATCACGACCACAAATTATCCATACTCTACTACGGCAAAGATAATTGTGTATTCATTAGTATCACGACCACAAATTATCCATGCACTACTACCAAAGATAATCGTGTATTCATTAGTATTATCCATGTACTACGACCCAAAATTATCCATTCATTATCTAGACCAAAGATAATCGTGTATTCATTAAGATTACGCACCACAAATTATCCATGCACTACTACCAAAGATAATTGTGTATTCATTAGTATCACGACCACAAATTATCCATGCATTCATCGTAAGACCCTCAAAATTTTTTAAATAAAAAGGAATTTCCTTTATTTATTATTTTGAAATAGTAAGGGTTGATTTGATTAATGTGGATAGTTAAGGGTTAAATATGCAAATATTTCAAATTAAGCAAGTGGTTATAAAATATTCATTATCAATTTGGGAATATTCGTTTGGTCGTGGAATATTCAGATCGTTGGGAATATTCGCATTTACGGCACAAAGCCCATGTGTGGGCCCCATAACGGAAAGTGATTGGATGGAGAAAACGACAAATATAAGTTGTTTTTAAATAATCTACAGTAGTTGTTATCAAGTAATATCGTTGAATACCCTATGGTTAAAACACACTAATACGCCGTTGTTGAACAAGAAGATACCACCAGATTGCACCAATTATTGATTCTTACGTAAGAAGGCACTACTCAATAATGGTTACGTGAATTATCGCTCAAAGATTTTATCGAGTTAATAATTGTCGCGTTGATATTTTATATCATCGTTGTTTCAATAATTGTCATTACACAAGATTTTTCATTATCGAAGCAATAATTCATATTATCTCGAATAATATTATTAGATAACATTATTGGCAATGTCTAGAAAGTTCTCATCTAAGGAGAGGTTTGGTCACCTAATCATGGCTACAAGAAGAAGAAATTTTATCGAAAAGCCTCTTCCTGAACCGCCTCGTCACAATATTGTGATTCTCGTAATATTATTTGTGAATAATTAATTATTGATTCATATGATGAGGAAAATATTGATTTTATGTGGATATAGATGGAGAAAATTTTAAAATGACAATTGTTGAAAATTAATATTTTATCTTTTTCGATAAAATAATTCATTTAAATATATTATTTTAATAATATATTAATCGGTGATATTTTTACAACTAATGTGGGATATATGAGTATATGAGGAGGAAGAGTATTTTTGTTGCAATAAATGATTAACACATGTTTTTGTGTGTTGGACCCCATTTCTCGATCGAAATTTGATTATAACGTAAAATCGCTCGCTTGAGGATTTTTGGCCAATTTCTATTTGGAATTTGGAAAACTTTCTTCCGCAAAGTTGTAGAGAATTGAATTTCCTATAAAAAGTCGTGAGATTCGAATTTTCGATAAAAGACCTATTTATTGTGAATTATTCAAGTTCAAGTTCAAATAATCGATTTTTGGAAGTTTAAAATATTTTTAATTACAAAAAACGTTTTTTCCATTTTTGAAACTCATTTAACATGTGCATGGTGGCTGAATTCAGATTCAAGATGTGTATGTATGAATTTTGTTTATATATAATATTATTATATTCAATTTTTTCGCTTTGGTGTTCTAAGCAATTTCCTATAAATAGGTGCTTAGGTTAGAATTAAAATCACACCGTAAATCAAGTTTTCTCTCTATATTATCGAGCGTATTCTTGTGAGTATTTTGAGTATACTTTGAGTATTGCTATACTATGCAAGTTCAAGTCATAGCCTATATCCTGTTTCAACTGTAAGACCGTCTTTTCGAGGTAAGTGGATATTATTTTTTTTCAGAATGATATTATTTCTTCAATATCATTATATCGAAATGTTGATCCAAGTTTTTATCAAATTTGGAACTTTTTCATGTTGGGGTTACTATTCATGGGTTACTATTCATGAGTTACTATTCACGAAGTTACTATTCATGAAGTTACTATTCACGAAGTTACTATTCACGAAAGTACTATTCATGAAGTGTGAAGATGTTTTTTGTGGAATTTCTATCTTTTGGTGCTCTGAGTTATTATTCACGATATGCAAGACTATTCACGATACTCAAGACTATTCACGATACTAAGACTATTCAATTTAAAAATAAAATTTCTTCTTTTGTCAAAATATCTATTCGGATACTAACTCGATCAGATCCATGTTTTGATCATTCTCGAATTTTACACCACTATGATTATTTTTGAGGTATTTTTGGGCGTGGATAAAACCAAGTATTTAATCCTTAATCCTTAATCCTTGTCATTTTTGTTTCATCGGATTCGCTTTAAAAATATTTTTCATCATCCTCGTCTTAAATGATGATATTATTGAATATCTTCGTTCAGAAGCAAAAGATGAATGATTTTCAAGAATATCTTTGGCCCAGAAGTGCAAAAGATGAACATGTGTTGAGATGAATACGACCGATTGATTAATATCTTTGGCATTCAGTAAAAAGATGAACAGTGTTTAAACGAATATGATTAATCGATGAATATCTTTCGCCTCAGAAGTGCAAAGATGAATATTTGATTCCAGATGTATATCGATTGATGTTACAGGATAAAATATTGATGATGGATCGTTAAATTCATAGATTATAGTAGATTTCATTCTCTACGTAACTCTTCTATGAATTATTATTTCCGCATGTAATATTGATCCAAACTTGTTGCCTATCAGATTCTATCGATTTTTCCTCGTGAAGACTAACGATAATTTGTCAGATATTATCTTAGTCATAATATTATTTTATCGGGCTAGTTGAGCTCACCCTTTTCCTTGTTGTTCCATTTTTCTTCTCGTGAGGCTAGAATGTAATGAAAGTACTAGCTCTGGGTATGGAATGAAGGTTCTAGAGAGAGTTGTTTAGTAGTCCTCACCATTTTGTAAAATAATGAATCAATAATTATGATGGGGATTTATTTCAGATGTGGATATTGTCTGTAAGACAATATTATATTTAAACTCATTAGAGATATATTGTCGTATTTCACACTACATTTGTATTATGAAGTCAGAGTTTGCTTTTTGTACCATGTATTTGGATGCACTCGGAATGGGTGTGTGTATACCTATTTTTGGGGCGCCACGCTTGGTATCGTAGCTTAGGATATGATCTCCGCAAGGAGATCGGGAATGTAAACAGGAGGGAGAGACAAGTATAAATCCTTCGCTAAAGGTGTCCTACCTAAGCTTATTTGTTAGTTGGTCAAGATATAGGGATATTATGTGATATATTGATTTCCTTAATTAACCCTTATTTTATGACAAAGATTTGAGAATGTCGATCGAGAATATTACAAAGGAGTAAATGAGACCGTGGAGACGCTCAAGACTCACCAACGAGGAGAACGCGGCAACAGACCGACAATGTACCTCCCGTGAACAACACCACCGAAAGCAGATGATGAACGAGGGATGTTTAGAAGCTTTTTTTGTAGCTCATGCAAAATCGCACGAGGAGACTCGTGTTCAAAATACAGAGGAAATGATAGCAATTCACGGGTGGTCACAAACCAAGTTAGATTCAAAGAGTGGGACCACTGTAATTCTGGGGAAAGTTTGATCCGATTAAGTGCGAGACGTGGGTCAAACAAATTACCAAGATATTCGATGTCTCTGGGATGCACGGAGGAACAGAAAGTTCCATTCGCCACCTTTATGTTCCGTGGCGAAAGGCAGACATCGGTGGGAATCAGGAAGCGCACTCCATCCAACCGCACTCAAAGATGTCATGGAGACGCTTTCAGAAGCAATTCAATGACAAGTACTTTCCTCGAAAGTATTCGGCTATATGAAGGAAGTGGAGTTTATTAGACTAGAGCGAGTAATAACATGACGATTTGTCCCAAAGACGAGGCGTAAGTTCATGAGTTATCCGTGTTTGCACCTCATTTGGTGGAGAATGAGGAACGATGACGCGGATGTTTCGAGAGGTTTGAAACCCGACATACGCCAAGATCTCATTTTCATAAATTTTTCTCTATCGGATGTTGTCAATGTGGCTCATTGTTAGAAGCGAGATAACGAGTACGCTCAACCGAGGGACCATAACCGTGGATCATATCAAGATAAGTAGCCATCGTAATAACGATAACCAACGGAGAAAGAAGAATACAGATAAAGGCGGTAACCACTCCGTGGTAATCGTGGGCTATGAAAAATAAGAAGCGTAGCCTCGGGAGGAGATTTTAAAAGAGGAGATTCAACAACCACTACGTGAAGACGCCGCCAAAGAGAGAACTAGTTTTATGTGGAGGAGAACCACCACCCGGCCATATGCTACAAATGCGAAAAGAGGGACATATCACCAAACCGCCCACAACAGCTTCAAGGTATGCTATAATTGTGGAAAGGAAGGACATATCGCCGAGATCAGACAAAGAATAAACCTAGTTCAATGGGGACGGTGACTCAAAAGATCGTCCCGTAAAAGTCAAAGTCAACGATTCCGGAAGAGTGTTTGTTGTGACCGGTCAAAATGCGAGGAACCCGAACGGTTAAGACGGGTTAGTTAATTATAAATTTCGCTAAGTTTATACCTTACTAGATATGGGTTCTACCCATTTTTATCTCTTACATTAGGCCAACGCTTGAACTCGACTACGAGAAATTAAACTTTGACCTATCTCGTGGAGACTCCATTAGAGAAACTTTCATTACATCCGTTGTTTAAAAATCTTGCTTGATTCAAGTTGGCACTATCACATTACCGTTAACCTTATTTCTATAGAGATATTTGCTTTTGATGTGATTTTAAGGTTAACTACTCATCACGCCAAATTGATTGCTTTTGTAAGGTTATTAGTTTTCATATTCCTAAGCAAACTCGTTATTCAATTCAAGCAATCAAACCATCAGAGTCAAACATTTTCATATCGCCATGAAGTCATTCGCTTATTACGGATGTCAAGTTTTCTTAGTCCATGTTATGGATTTGAATAAAGACACGCCGTAATTGAATAATATTCCGTTGTTATTGATTTTTCCCGACGATTTCAAGAATTTCGCTTACTCCCAAAGCCCGATATTAAATTTTGTATCGACTTTGAACCCCAGACAAAACTCATTTCTAAAATCTCATATCGAATGGCTCCTATGAACTTCGTGAGTTAAAAATTCAACTATAGAATTTGGTACCGAGCCTTTATCTTGTGACTTCCTTTGTGGAATTCACCCAAGCCGCACTCTCGTAGGGACGCCATATTCGTGCGATAAGTAAATCGATAGGTGTCATTGTGACGTCTATCCAAGATGGGATATGAGTCACAAATGAGAGCAACCTAAGTCGCTTATCGAAAGACGTAGCTTTCAGGCTTAGTTGGTTATTATCTGAGATTCGTTGAAAGATATTCTCAATCGCTATTCCATTAACGCAAACCGACTCAGTAGAGATACAAAATTCGAATGGAGCAAGGAATGTGGGAAGAGCTTCAAGAACTCAAGAGGAGACTCATTTCAAAGACATGTTCGATCATGCCATCCCGAAAAGCGAACGTGGTAAATTTGACGATACGATGAGTAGAAGATTATACGCGGAACGAAAAGCGATGATGTCAAGTATACGACAGAGCCAACTTTAATAGAAAAGTTAAGGTTCGCTTCAAGCCAATCAATTTGAGTCGATGCGTATGAAGAAGAAAGTACAAGAAGGAGCTATTCCTAAGCTTAGAATTGATGAAGAAGGAATACTTCGAGTCCACTCTAGACTTTCAGGTTCCTAACGACTCGATTTGAAGTACAAGATTATGATGGAGGCACACAATACGCCATTTGCAATCCATCCTCGAAGTACTAAAATGTATCGTGATCTTCGACATACATTTTGGTGGAACAATATGAAGAGAGAGATTGCAAAGTTTATCTCGATGTGTTTAACTTGCCAACGTAAAAGCGTGAGCATCTTGTACCTAAGGGTCCGCTGTAACCACTGAGATTCCGGAATGGAAGTGGGAACACATTACTATGGATTTCATTACGGGTCTTCCCACGGTTTCTCAAGGCATCAATGCTATTTGGGTTATTGTTGATAGATTAACCAAGTCCGCTTCATTTCTCGCCGATACGGAGACTTATTCCTCGAACGCATCTTTGCTAAGATGTACGTAAATGAGATTGTGAGATTGCATGGCATGCCAAGATCCATAGTTTTGGATCGTGACCCAAGATTCACTTCATGATTTTGGGTTGCAAAAAGCTACGGGCACTAATTTATTTATTGGGCTTGGCATACCATCCTCAAACGGATGGGCAATCGTAAAGGACTACTCAAACTCTTCAAGATATATTAAAACTCGTGGTCCTAGATTTCAAAGGAAGTTGGGATAAGTATTTACCATTGGTGGAATTCTCATACAACAATAGTTATTAAACAAATATAGGCATGGTTCCATTCAAGCATTATATGGATTTAAAATGTCGCTCTCCAATATGTTGGGATGAGGTGGGTGAAGCAACATTGTTGGGACCCGAAGTTAAGACGTATTGACTCACCGAAAAGATCCAAATGATTCGACAACGATACAAACCGGCACAAGATCGATAAAAGAGTTATGCGGATCTTCATCGAAAGGACGTGGAATTTAATGTAGGGGATCATGCGATTGTCATGAAGTCGCTTCCATGGAAGGGAGTTACAAGATTTGGGAAGAGAGGAAAGCTCAATCCACGATTTATCTGGTCCATTTCAAATTCTCGACCGAGTAGAAATGTAGCCTATAGACTCTCAAGCATTCGAAAGTATGTCTCGTGTTCATAATGTGTTTCACATATCCGCATTTCAGTAAATATGTGAAAGACCCCAACCACGTTATCGAAGTTAGAACCGGACGAGATAGCCAAGACTTAACGTATGAGGAGGTACTGCCAAGATTTTGGATAGGAAGGAGCATGTCCCACGCAAGAAAGGTCATACCACAAGTTAAAGTTTTGTGGAGGAATCATGCTATAGAGGAAACGACCGGGAGTTGAAAACGAAATGAAAGCGAGGTATCCTCACCTTTTCAAAACACAGTACGACGCCAATTTCGAGGATTAAATTTCATAAGGAGGGGAGGTCAGAAGACCCAAATTTTTTAAATAAAAAGGAATTTCCTTTATTTATTATTTTGAAATAGTAAGGGTTGATTTGATTAATGTGGATAGTTAGGGTTAAATATGCAAATATTTCAAATTAAGCAAGTGGTTATAAAATATTCATTATAATATTTGGGAATATTCGTTTGGTCGTGGAATATTCTGATCGTTGGGAATATTCGTAACGACGACGGGCAAGCAGCCCATGTGTGGGCCCCATAACTAAAAAGTGATTGGATGAAGAAAACGACAAATATAAGTTGTTTTAAATAACTACAGAGTTGTTACCAAATAATATCATGCTGAATACCCGGTATGGTTAAAACACACTAATACGCCGTTGTTCAAAAAAGAAGATACCAGATTGCACCAATTATTGATTCTTACGTAAGAAGGCACTACTCAATAATGGTTACAATGAATTATCGCTCAAATTTTTTTATCGAGTTAATAATTGTCAATATTGATATTTTATATATCGTTGTTTCAATAATTGTTATTACACAAGATTTTTTATTATCGGCAATAATTCATATTATCCGAATAATATTATTAGATAACATTATTGGCAATGTCTAGAAAGTTCTTTCAAGGAGAGGTTTGGTCACCTAATCATGCGCCAAGAAGTAAGAAATTTTATCGAAAGCCCCTCTTTCCTAGAAACTACCGGTCATCAATATTGTGATTCTCGTAATATTATTTGTGAATAATTAATTATTGATTCATATGATGAGGAAAATATTGATTTTATGTGGATATAGATGGAGAAAATTTTTAAATGACAATTGTTGAAAATTAATATTTTATCTTTTCTCGATAAAATAATTCATTTAAATATATTATTTTAATAATATATTAATGGTGATATTTTTACAACTAATGTGGGATATATGAGTATACGAGGAGGAAGAGTATTTTTTGTTGCAATAAATGATTAAAACATGTTTTTTGTGTTTCGGTGGACCCCATTTCTCGATCAAATTTGATTATAATCGTAAAATCATTGATTTGAGGATTTTGAAATTTGGAAAAATTTCTTGTTTAGAATTTGGAAAACTTTCTTCTCGCAAAGTTGTAGAGAATTGAATTTCCTATAAAAAGTCGCAAGATTCGAAAAATAGTATACATCACCATCACCCATTTCGAGTCAATCAATACGGTACGTAAACAACTACAACTTTATTACTTTATTATTACAACAAGAAACTGTGAGTTTAAATACAAATATTATCTTCTGCATAATATTTATACTCACATAAATCCTCATCACATTTATCGATACATTATTTTACAAAAATGGTGAGGACTACTAAACAATCCTTTTTCTAAAACCTTCATTCCATACCCCGACTGCACTCGCTTATATTCTCGCCTCCCGAGAAGAATGGAACAAAAAGGAAAAGGGTGAGCTCAACTAGCTCAAGAAGAATATTACGACTAAGATAATATACAACAAATTATCGTTAGTCTTCAACAGGAAAAATTTAATGTAATACAATAGACAACAAATTTTCAATCAATATTCGCAATGAAATAATAATTCATTGTAAGAGTTAAGTAGAGAATGCAAACTACTATCTTCTATATGAATTTAAAAGTTCATCATCATCTTTTATCCCCTCAGAACAACAATCAATATACATCTCGAATCAAATATTCATCTTTTGCACCATGTGCCAAAGATATTCATCACTGGTCATGTTCATTTAAACACTGCTCATCTTTGCACCAAAAAGCCAAAGATATTCATCACTCTGGCCATGTTCATCTCAACACTGCTCATCTTGCACCACAGCCAAAGATATTCTTCAGAAATCATTCATCTTTGCACTACAAAGCCAAAGATATTCAATAATATCATCATTTAAGACCGAGGATGATGAAAAATATTTTTAAAGAAACTAATCCAAAGGAAACAAAATGACAAGGATTAAGGATTAAGGATTCGCATTTTGTTTTATCCATGTCCAACAATACCCCAAAAATAATCACAAGTGGTGTAAAATTCAAGAATGATCAAAACATGGATACAATCAAAGCTAGTATCCAAAATAGATATTTTGGACAAAAAGAAGAAATTTTATTTTTGGTGAATAGTGTCAGATACGTGAATAAGGTCAGATACGTGAATAAAGGCCAGATACGTGAATAAGATCAGATACATGAATAGTAAATCCGACACCAAAAAGATAGAAATTCCAATAAAAAACATCTTCACGCTTTCACTTAATAAGACTCGTGAATAAGAATGAATAAGAATGAATAAGAACTCATGAATAAGAACTCGTGAATAAGAACTCATGAATAGTAACCCGACATGAAAAAGTTCCAAATTTGATAAAACTTCAGATCAATATTTCAAAGATAATGATATCAAGAAATAATATCATTTAAAAAAAATAATATCCCTTACCTCAAAGAATCAAGATTTCTAAGGAAAGGCTCAAGTGATGTCGAATGAAACTTCAGATCAATAAAGAACTCTCAAAGTATCTAAATACTCACAAAATACGCCAATAATATAGAGAGAAAGAGAGAAAACTTTGTTTCGTGTGATTTTCAATTCTAACTTAAATTTCTATTTATAGAAAATGTTAGCCTACCAAGGCATTTCGACTGCCACACCGATGGCTTTTACTCGCTACTATTGCCACCCACCACATTTGAAATAAAATTCAGCACATTTCTTCACCAACCACAAGTGGGGCCCACTCAATTCTAGAATTTTCCACCAAAATCAATTATAACCCTAATTTCCTAATCCACACCTCTTAAAATTCATAACAAATCATTCGCAAGCATTTTTAAACTGCTCAAAATTTGTGGACATATACTCAACTTATGTATGTATAACATACCCAAAAATTACTATTAATCCAACTATTTGATTAAAAATTATAACCCCGCAATATATCTCAAAAACCCCCCGATTTAATTTTTAATACCTCCAACTGTAAAAATATCGATAAAACACCTCAACAATAATTTCTTCATTTATAACCACATAAATAAATCCATCATTTATATCCACATAAAATAAATATTTTTTATCATATGAATCAATAATTAATTATTCACAAATAATATTACGTAATCACAATTATGACAACCAGCCGCTCCTGTGAAAGCAGGGGCTTTCCGATAAGGATTTCTCCTCATCGGGCGCCGCAATTAGTGACCAAACCTCTCCTCGATGTAACTTTCTAGACATCGCCAATAATGCTATCTAATAATATTATTCAAATAATATGAATTATCGATCCGATAATGGAGATAATGTGCAAATGACAATTATCGAACAACAATAATATAAAATATCAACGCAAAGAATTATCAATCAATAAAATAAAATATCGAATAAAGAATTCATCGTGAAAAATTATCGAGTAAAGGCCTTCACGTAAGGATCAATAATTCAACAATATCGCGTAATACCGCAAGTGCCATCGCAAGCAACCACGCCAGACATCGATTTTAACCACCGGTATTCCAATGCCTTAATCTCAGAATAACTACGCCGTTATTTTTAACCAACTTATATTTGTCGCTTTTTCATCCAATCGCTCGCACATGGGCCCACACACGGGTCGCTACCGTCGCATTTAATATTCCCCGACAAAGCATTTAATATTCCACCACCAAACTAATATTCCCCACAAAAATGAATATTTTATAACCACTGCTTATTTTGAAATATTTATGATTTAACCCTTAACTATCCACATTAATCAAATCAACCCTTACTATTTCAAAATAATAAATAAAGGAAATTCCTTTTATTTAAAAAATTTTTTGGTCTTACAACCTCCCTCCTTATGAAATTTCGCCCTCTAAATCGACGACGACGACTCGGTGTGTTTCAAAAGGTGAGGATACCTCGCTTTCATTTCCGCTTCCAATTCCCTGTGTCATTTCTATATAGATGATTCCTCCACAAAACTTTAACTTGTGGTACGAATTTTCACAGTAGGACATGCTCCTTCCTATCCAAGATCTTCGACAGTACCTCCTCACACGCTAAGTCTTCTGGCTATCTCGTCCGGTTCTAACTCAATAACGTGGTTCGGGGTCTTTCACATATTTATTTAAGTACGATATGTGAAACACATTATGAACACGAGACATACTTTGAGGTAACGCAAGTCTATAGCTACATTTACTACCTGGCCAAGAATTTGAAATGGACCAATAAATCGTGGATCGAGCTTTTCTCTCTTCCCAAATCTTGTAACTCCCTTCCACGGAGCAACTCGCAACAATACACGATCCCCCTACATTAAATTCCACGCCTTTCATGAAGATCCGTGATAACTCTTTTTTTGTCGATCTTGAGCCGCTTCAGTATACGCTGTTTAATCATTTCGATCTTTTCAGAGTCATACGCATTTAACTCGGGTCCCAACAATGTTGCTTCACCCACCTCATCCCAACATATCGAGAACTACATTTTCGGCCCATATAATGCTTCAATGGAGCCACACCTATACTTCGCTCGATAATGCTGTTGTAGGAGAATTCCACCAATGGTAAATACTTATCCCAACCGCCTTGAAGTCTCAGGACACGTAGTCTTAATAAATCTTCAAGAGTTTGAATAGTCCTCTCTCGATTGTCTCGTCTGCTTGGGGGATGGTATGTCAACTAAATCGCAAACTGCGCTCATAGCTTTTTTGCAAGCTAACCCAAAATCTTGAAGTGAATCTTGGGTCACGATCCCAAACTATGGATACAGCATGCCATGCAACCTCACAATCTCATTTACGCATATACTAAAGCAAGACGCTCAAGGAATAAGTCTCCCAGACGGCAAGAAATGAGCAGATTTGGTTAATCTATCAACAATAACCCAAATAAGATTGATGCCTTGAGAAACCGTAGGAAGACCCAGAACTAAATCCATGGTAATGTGTTCCCACTTCCATTCCTAATCTCAAGTGGTTGCAACGGACCCTTAGGTACTAGATGCTCCGCCTTTACACGCCGGGCAAGTTAAACACATCGAGATAAACTTTGCAATCTCTCTCTTCATATTATTCCACCAAAATGTATGTCAAGATCACGATATACATTTTAAGACTTCCGTGATGGATTGCAAATGGTGTATCAGGTGCCTCCATCATAATCTTCAGACTTCAAATCGAGTCGTTAGAACACAAAGTCTAGAGTGGACTCAAGTATTCCTTCTTCATCAATTCTCGCCCTAATAGCTCCTTCTTGATTTTTTCTTCTTCATACGATCTCCCGGCCCCTGGCTCGAGCAACCTTAACTTTTTCTATTAAAGTCGGGCTCTACGCAGATACTTGACATCATCGCACTGCTCCTCAAGATACGATCTTCTACTCAACGCGCCACTACCACGCTCGCTTTTACTGTGATGGTATCAATAGTGTGGTCGTAGTCTTCAATAGCTCGAGCCAACGTCGCCGCCAGATGTCGAGTTCTTTTTTGAGTGAAGAAATATTTAAGGCTTTTTACGGTCCAATATATCTCCACTTTCTCCCCATATAGATAAGGCTCCATATCTTTAATAAGCTGAAAACGATCGGGCCGCTAACTCTAGATCATGAGTAGGATAATTCCTCTCATACTTTTAAGTTGTCGCGAGGCATAAAGGCTATGACTTTCCCACGCTGCATGAGAACACATCCTAACCCTTTCCTCAAGCATCGTCAGAGATAACAAATCCATCCAACCAGATGGTATTGTTAGTAACAAAAGCCAAATAAGTCTCCTCTTAAGCTCTTGGAAACTTTTTCTCGATTCTTCATTCCAAACGAATTTTCAGATCCTTCGAAAGTTAGCCGAAGTTAATGGAGAAGCGATTCGAGAAAACCCTTCCACTAATCTCCGATAATAACCAATTTAAGCCCAAAAAGCTACGATTTCAACCACCGATTTTATTGTCCCTAACTTCAGATTGCTTCAATCTTCACGATCAACAGATACTCCATGTTTTGACACACATGCCCAAGAAATGCTACTTCCTCAAGCCGTAACTCGATTTCTTCAATTTGGCATATAGTTGGTTTTCACGAAGTTTTCGAGTACCAAATTTCAAACGGTGTGCTCATGATCTTTCACGACTTTTGAATATATAAGGATGTCATCAATAAAGACAACAACGAATCGATCCAAATATTCCTGAATACTTGGCTCATCATATCCATGAAAGTCGCAGGAGCATTAGTTAGTCCGAAAGACATGACTAAGAATTCATAATGCCCATACCGAAGTTTCAAGGCGCCTTTGAATATCCTCGCCTAATTTTCAAACCGATGATATCCGTAATCTAAGATCGATTTTTGAAAAGAATTGTGCGCCCTCAGAATCGGGTCAAACAAGTCATCAATACGAGGTAGAGGATACCTATTCTCGATGGTGACATGGTTCAATTCCCGATAGTCAATACAAAGTCGATACTCCCCGCTTTTTTTTTTTTACAAATAAAACAGAGCACCCCAAGGAGATGTACTAGATTTAATGAAACCGATGTCCAACAATTCCTCAGAAGTTGGACCTTTAACTCCTCAAGTTCAATAGAGCCATTCGATATGGGGTTTTAGAAATGGGCTTTTATCAGTTCAAGATCAATAAAGAATTCAACTTCACGCTCGGGGGTAATCGAAGTTCTTCAGAAATACGCCAGAAAGTCAATAACAACAGAATATTATTCAAATTTGACGTGTCTTTATTCAAATCCATAACATGGGCTAAGAAAGCTCGACATCCGCTTTTCAATAAACTAATAATTTTATGATTAGATATGATAAAGTTGATTGATTTTAATGGTTTAGTTGCTTGAATTGCATAAAAAGTCAAGTTAGAATATGAAAACTAACAACCTTTTAAAACAATCAATTTTGGTATGATGAGTAGTTAACCAATCAATCCCTAAAATCACATCAAAAGCAAGTATCTTTAAAGAGATAAGGTCAATGTGTAAGGTGATGGTGCCAACTGAATCAAACAAGATTTATAAAAAAATGGATGTGATGAAAGTTTTCCTAACTGAGTTTCCACAGACAGTCAAAGTCTAATTTCTCCTGAGTCAAGTTTAAACGCTGAGCACACACGCAGAGAGAGATAAATGAATGGGTAGCACCCAGATCAAGTAAGGTATAAACTTCGCAAGAATTTATAAATATTTTACCCGTGATCACCTCGCTTGTTCCTCGATTATGACCAACCACAACAAACGCCTTCCCTAATCGCTGATTTTGACTTTTTTCGGGATGATTTTTCGAGTCACCGCCCCTCACCGAACTAGGTTTCGCCACTGCATAATCTCGAAAGCGATATGTCCTTCCTTTCCACAACTATAAGATACCTTGAATCTGCTCAGGCGCTTGACCGATATGTCCCTCTTTTCCGTGATTTAGAAGATACGACCGGTGGTCGTTTCTCCTCCCTTAGAAACCAGCTTGTCGCCAAGACCGCTGCCTTCACATAGTCGTTGTTAAATCTCCTTTAAAAAATCTCCTCCCGACTCGCTTCTTCGCTTTTCACGACCATGATTACCACCAGTAGTGGTTACCATTTCGTCTCGTCTCGCTTTTCTCCGCAGTTATCATTATTCGCTGATCGCTATCTCTCGGTACGATCCTCGTTATGGTCCTCACCGACTGCATTCAAGTATATCTCGCCTAATAATCGAGCCCCGCTTACAACATCTCAATAAAGAGAAAGTTTATGAGAAATGAGATATCGACGACGCCGGGTTTCAAACCTCTAAGAAACATCCGCCATATACGCTCCTCATTCTCCACCAAATGAGGTGCAAACTCGATAACTCGCAAACTTTGCCTCGCATCGAGACACCGCCATGTTGTTTTGCTCTAACTGATGAACTCCACTTCCTTCATACGATTTAACACTTTCGTGAAAGTATTTGTCATTAAATAGTCTCTCAAACGCCTCCCAAGACACGCCGAAAAGTACCGATGGGTACGCTTCACGCACTCCCACCAAAGAGTCCGCTTCGCCATTTTAACATAAAGGTGGCGAATGGAACCTTCGTTTCTCTCCGCATCCCAAGACATCGAATATCTTCGTAATTTGTTTGACCCATGTTTCCGCCATGATCGGATCCGCTTTCCTTAAATTTCGTGGTCCCAACTTCGAATCGCTGGTCGTGGATAACCCGTGAATTGCTATCATTTCTCCTCAGATTTTGAACACGAAGTCTCCTCGTTCGATTTTGCATGAATCGCAAAAAGCTTCTAAACATCCCCTCGCTCATCATCTCGCTCAGGTGGTGTTGTTTCAGAGGAGGAACATTGCCACTTCGCTGACGCTCTCCTCGCTGTAAAGACAGCATCTCCACTGGCCTCATTTACTCCATCAATAATATTCTCACGACATTCTCAAACATCGCCATAAAACAAGGGTTAATTAAGGAAATCAATATATCACATAATATCCCTATATATCGACTCAACTAACAAATAAGCTTTAGTAGACACACTAAATAAGGATTTACTGCCTCCCTCCTAGTTCTATTCCCCGATCTCCGCCAGAGATCATATCCCTAAGCTCGATACCAACCGCGACGCCCCCAAAATAGTATACATCACCCATTCGAAAGTCACAATATACGGTATGTAAACAACTACAACTTTATTATTACAACAAGAAATGTGAGTTTAAATACAAATATTATCTTCTGCATAATATTTATACTCACATAAATCCTCATCACATTTATCGATACATTATTTTACAAAAATGGTGAGGACTACTAAACAATCCTTTCTAAAACCTTCATTCCATATACCCGACTCTGCACTCGCTTATATTCTCGCCTCCCGAGAAGAAGAATGGAACAAAAAGGAAAAGGTGAGCTCAACTAGCTCAAGAAAGAATATTACGACTAAGATAATATACAACAAATTATCGTTAGTCTTCAACAGGAAAAATTTAATGTAATACAATAATAAACAAATTTTCAATCAATATTCGCAAGAAATGAAATAATAATTCATTGTAAGAGTTAAGTAGAGAATGCAAACTACTATCTTCTATGTATGAATTTAAAAGTTCATCGCTCATCTTTTATCCCCGTAACAACAATCAATATACATCTCGAATCAAATATTCATCTTTTGCACTGCCAAAGCCAAAGATATTCATCACTGGTCATGTTCATTTAAACACTGCTCATTTTGCACCATGTGCCAAAGATATTAATCACTGGCCATGTTCATCTCAACACTGCTCATCTTTGCACTATGTGCCAAAGATATTCTTCAGAAATCATTCACAGCCAAAGATATTTTCTTCATTCACTATGTGCCAAAGATATTCAATAATATCATCATTTAAGATCGAGGATGATGAAAATATTTTTAAAGAACTAATCCAAAGGAAACAAAATGACAAGGATTAAGGATTAAGGATTCAGATTTTGTTTTATCCATGTCCAACAATACCCAAAAAATAATCACAAGTGGTGTAAAATTCAAGAATGATCAAAACATGGATACAATCAAAGCTAGATCCAAAATAGATATTTTGGACAAAAAGAAGAAATTTTATTTTTTGGTGAATAGTGCCGATACGTGAATAAGGTCAGATACGTGAATAAGGTCAGATACGTGAATAAGACCGACCAGACATGAATAAGAATCCGACACCAAAAGATAGAAATTCCACAAAAACATCTTCACGCTTCGCTTAATAGTACTCGTGAATAAGAATCGTGAATAAGAACTCATGAATAAGAACTCGTGAATAAGAACTCATGAATAAGAACCCCGACATGAAAAAGTTCCAAATTTGATAAAAACTTCAGATCAATATTTCAAAGATAATGATATCAAGAAATAATATCATTACGAAAAAAAAATAATATCCCTTACCTCAAAGAATCAAGATTTCTAAGGAAAGGCTCAAGTGATGTCGAATGAAACTCAGACCTAAACAAAGAACTCTCAAAGTATCTAAATACTCACAAAATACGCCAATAATATAGAGAGAGAAAGAGAGAAAACTTTGTTTTTCGTGTGATTTTCAATTCTAACTTAAGCCTCTATTTATAGAAAATGTTAGCCCACCAAAGCATTTCGACCCTACACCGATGGCTTTACTCGCTACTATTGCCACCCACCACATTTGAAATAAAATTCAGCACATTTTTCTTCACCAACCACAAGTGGGGCCCACTCAATTCTAGAATTTTCCACCAAAATCAATTATAACCCTAATTTCCTAATCATAACACCTCTTAAAATTCATAACAAATCATTCGTGCATTTTTAATCTGCTCAAAATTTGTGGACATATACTCAACTTATGTATGTATAACATACCCAAAAATTACCATAATCCAACTATTTGATTAAAAAATTATAACCCCCCGCAATATATCTCAAAACCCCCGATTTAATTTTTAATACCTCCAACTGATAAAATATCGATAAAACACCTCAACAATAATTTCTTCATTTATAACCACATAAATAAATCCATCATTTATATCCACATAAAATAAATATTTTTTATCATATGAATCAATAATTAATTATTCACAAATAATATTACGTAATCACAATTATGACAACCAGCCGCTCCTGTGAAAGCAGGGGCTTTCCGATAAGGATTTCTCTCATCGGGCGCCGCAATTTAGTGACCAAACCTCTCCTCGATGTAACTTTCTAGACATCGCCAATAATGCTATCTAATAATATTATTCAAATAATATGAATTATTGATCCGATAATGGAGATAATGTGCAAATGACAATTAACAACAACAATAATATAAAATATCAACGCAAAGAATTATCGAATCAATAAAATAAAATATCGAACAAGAATTCATCGTGAAAATTATCGAGTAAAGGCCTTCTTCACGTAAGGATCAATAATTCAACAATACTGCGTAATACGCGGTGCATCGCATCAGGCAACCACGCCAGACATCAGATTTTAACCCACCGGTATTCCAACAAGCCTTAACTCAGAATAACTACGCCGTTATTTTTAACCAACTTATTTGTCTCGCTTTTTCATCCAATCGCTCACATGGGCCCACACACGTCGCTACCGTCGCATTTAATATTCCCCGACAAAGCATTTAATATTCCACCACCAAACTAATATTCCCGACAAAAATGAATATTTTATAACCACTGCTTATTTTGAAATATTTCATGATTTAACCCTTAACTATCCACATTAATCAAATCAACCCTTACTATTTCAAAATAATAAATAAAGGAAATTCCTTTTATTTAAAAAATTTTTTGGGTCTTCTTACAAAATCCCTTCGAGTAATTTAAATATAAAACCTCTTATTTTGAATTATTTCATTTCCCTTATTTCACAAAAATAAAAAAAAAAATAAAAATAAAAAAAAATTATCAATAATGATTAAATTTTATCTATTCAACCAAATTATTATCAAGAAATTTAATAATAATTATAATTTCTTTACAACATCAAGATTATTAATATTCCAAAAATTTATTTACATACAACTACATCAATATTATTAATTTCAAAAGAAATATATATCATCATTATTCACGAATGATACATTGAACAATAAAAAAAACCATAATATAATATCATGTACATTCTACATCACCATTCAAAAAGAGTCTTATTACCACATATATAGAAATCAGATTAATCGACGACCCAAAAAGGTAGTATACATCACCCATTTCGAAGTTGTCACAATACACGGTATGTAAACAACTACAATATTTACAACAAAGAAACTGTGAGTTTAAATACAAATATTATCTTCTAGATAATATTTATACTCAAATAAATCCTCATCACATTTATCGATACATTATTTTACAAAAATGGTGAGGACTACTAAACAATCCTTTCTAAAACCTTCATTCCATACCCCGACTGCATCGCTATATTCTCGCCCCGAGAAGAAAGAATGGAACAAAAGGAAAAGGGTGAGCTCAACTAGCTCAAGAAGAATATTACGACTAAGATAATATACAACAAATTATCGTTAGTCTTCAACAGGAAAAATTTAATGTAATACAATAGACAACAAATTTTCAATCAATATTCGCAATGAAATAATAATTCATTGTAAGAGTTAAGTAGAGAATGAAAACTACTATCTTCTATGTATGAATTTAAAAGTTCATCGCTCATATTTTATCCCTCAGAACATCAATCAATATACATCTCGAATCAAATATTCATCTTTGCACCATGTGCCAAAGATATTCATCACCTGGTCATGTTTATTTAAACACTGCTCATCTTTGCACTAAAGCCAAAGATATTAATCACTTGGTCATGTTCATCTCAACACTGCTCATCTTTGCACTACAGCCAAAGATATTCTTCAAATCATTCATTCATCAAAGATATTCTTCATCATTCATCTGCACTAGCCAAAGATATTCAATAATATCATCATTTAAGACCGAGGATGATGAAAAATATTTTTAAAGAACTAATCCAAAGGAAACAAAATGACAAGGATTAAGGATTAAGGATTCAGACTTTGTTTTATCCATGTCCAAAATACCTCAAAAATAATCATAAGTGGTGTAAAATTCAAGAATGATCAAAACATGGATACAATCAAAGCTAGTATCCAAAATAGATATTTTGGACAAAAAGAAGAAATTTTATTTTTTTATGAATAGTGCCAGATACGTGAATAAAGTGTCAGATACGTGAATAAAGGCCAGATACGTGAATAAGACCGATACATGAATAAGAATCCGACACCAAAAGATAGAAATTTCACAAAAAAAAAAACATCTTCACGCTTCGCTTAATAAGACTCGTGAATAAGAATCGTGAATAAGAACTCATGAATAAGAACTCGTGAATAAGAACTCATGAATAGTAACCCCGACATGAAAAAGTTCCAAATTTGATAAAACTTCAGATCAATATTTCAAAGATAATGATATCAAGAAATAATATCATTCATTAAAAAAAATAATATCCCTTACCTCAAAGAATCAAGATTTCTAAGGAAAGGCTCAAGTGATGTCGAATGAAACTTGTACCGATCAACAAAGAACTCTCAAAGTATCTAAATACTCACAAAATACGCCAATAATATAGAGAGAGAAAGAGAGAAAACTTTGTTTCGTGTGATTTTCAATTCTAACTTAAATTTCTATTTATAGAAAATGTTAAATTACCAAGGCATTTCGACCAAGCACCGATGGCTTTTACTCGCTACTATTGCCACCCACCACATTTGAAATAAAATTCAGCACATTTCTTCACCAACCACAAGTGGGGCCCACTCAATTCTAGAATTTTCCACCAAAATCAATTATAACCCTAATTTCCTAATCGTCACACCTCTTAAAATTCATAACAAATCATTTCAAGCATTTTTAATCGGCTCAAAATTTGTGGACATATACTCAACTTATGTATGTATAACATACCAAAAAAAATTATTACAATCCAACTATTTGATTAAAAATTATAATCCCCGCAATATATCTCAAAACCCCGATTTAATTTTTAATACCTCCAACTGTAAAATAATCGATAAAACACCTCAACAATAATTTCTTCATTTATAACCACATAAATAAATCCATCATTTATATCCACATAAAATAAATATTTTTTTATCATATGAATCAATAATTAATTATTCACAAATAATATTACGTAATCACAATTATGACAAACCGTGCCGCTCCTGTGAAAGCAGGGGCTTTCCGATAAGGATTTCTCTCATCGGGCGCCGCAATTAGTGACCAAACCTCTCCTCGATGTAACTTTCTAGACATTGCCAATAATGCTATCTAATAATATTATTCAAATAATATGAATTATTGATCCGATAATGGAGATAATGCAAAGTGACAATTATCGAACAACAATAATATAAAATATCAACGCAAAGAATTATCGAATCAATAAAATAAAATATCGAACAAGAATTCATCGTGAAAATTATCGAGTAAAGGCCTCTTCACGTAAGGATCAATAATTCAACAACAATACGCGTAATACCGTGTGCCATCGCAAAACCACGCCAGACATCAGATTTTAACCAACCGGTATTCCAACATTTTAATCTCAGAATAACTACGCCGCTATTTTTAACCAACTTATATTTGTCGCTTTCTTCATCCAATCGCTCACATATGGGGCTCACACACGGTCGCTACCGTCGCATTTAATATTCCCGACAAAGCATTTAATATTCCACCACCAAACTAATATTCCCCGACAAAAATGAATATTTTATAACCACTGCTTATTTTGAAATATTTCATGATTTAACCCTTAACTATCCACATTAATCAAATCAACCCTTACTATTTCAAAATAATAAATAAAGGAAATTCCTTTTATTTAAAAAAATTTTTGGTCTTACAACCTCCCTCCTTATGAAATTTCGCCCCTAAATCGACGACGCATTGTGTGTTTCAAAAGGTGAGGATACCTCGCTTTCATTTCCGCTTCCAATTCCTGTGTCATTTCCTCTATAAGATGATTCCTCCACAAAACTTTAACTTGTGGTACGAATTTTTCAAGGCAGTAGGACATGCTCCTTCCTATCCAAGATCTTCGACAGTACCTCCTCACACGCTAAGTCTTCTGGCTATCTCGTCCTGGTTCTAACTCAATAACGTGGTTCGGTCTTTCACATATTTATTTAAGTACGATATGTGAAACACATTATGAACATTTAGACATACTTGAGGTAACGCAAGTCTATAGCTACATTTCCTACTCCTGGCCAAGAATTTGAAATGGACCAATAAATCGTGGATCGAGCTTTCTCTCTTCCCAAATCTTGTAACTCCCTTCCACGGAGCAACTCGCAACAATACACGATCCCCTACATTAAATTCCACGCCCTTTCGATGAAGATCCGTGATAACTCTTTTTGTCGATCTTGAGCCGCTTTGTATACGCTGTTAATCATTTGGATCTTTTTCAGAGTCATACGCATTTTAAACTCGGGTCCCAACAATGTTGCTTCACCCACCTCATCCCAACATATCGAGAACCACATTTTCGGCCCATATAATGCTTCAATGGAGCCACACCTATACTTGCTCGATAATCGTTGTTGTAGGAGAATTCCACCAATGGTAAATACTTATCCCAACCGCCTTGAAGTCTCAGGACACGTAGTCTTAATAAATCTTCAAGAGTTTGAATAGTCCCTCTCGATTGTCTCGTCTGCTTGGGGGATGGTATGTCAACTAAATCGCAAACTGCGCTCCATAGCTTTTTGCAAGCTAACCCAAAATCTTGAAGTGAATCTTGGGTCACGATCCAAACTATGGATACAGCATGCCATGCAACCTCACAATCTCATTTACGCATATAAAGCAAGACGCTCAAGGAATAAGTCTCTCCAGACGGCAAGAAATGAAAGCAGACTTGGTTAATCTATCAACAATAACCCAAATAAAGATTGATGCCTTGAGAAACCGTAGAAGACCCCAGAACTAAATCCATGGTAATGTGTTCCCACTTCCATTCCTAATCTCAAGTGGTTGCAACGGACCCTTAGGTACTAGATGTCCGCTTTTTACACGCTAACAAGTTAAACACATCGAGATAAACTTTGCAATCTCTCTCTTCATATTATTCCACCAAAATGTATGTCAAGATCACGATACATTTTAGTACTTCCGTGATGGATTGCAAATGGTGTATTGTGTGCTCCATCATAATCTTGTACTTCAAATCGTAGTCGTTAGAACACAAAGTCTAGAGTGGACTCAAGTATTCCTTCTTCATCAATTCTCGCCCTAATAGCTCCTTCAGACTTTCTTCTTCATACGACGATCACCCGGCCTGGCTCGAGCAACCTTAACTTTTTCTATTAAAGTCGGGCTCTCGCGCAGATACTTGACATCATCGCACTGCTCCTCGCAAGATACGATCTTCTACTCAACGCGCCGCCTACCACGCTCGCTTTTACCGTGATGGTATCAATAGTGTGGTCGTAGTCTTCAATAGCTCGAGCCAACGTCACGCCGCCAGATGTCGAGTTCTTTTTGAGTGAAGAAATATTTAAGGCTTTTTATGATCTCAATATATCTCCACTTTCTCCCCATATAGATAAGGCTCCATATCTTTAAATGAAAACGATCGGGCCGCTAACTCTAGATCACGAAGTAGGATAATTCCTCTCATACTCTTTTTAAGTTGTCGCGAGGCATAAAGGCTATGACTTTCCCACGCTGCATGAGAACACATCCTAACCCTTTGCCTCAAGCATCGTCAGAGATAACAAATCCATCCAACCAGATGGTATTGTTGTAACAAAAGCCAAATAAGTCTCCTCTTAAGCTCTTCGAAACTTTTTTCTCGATTCTTCATTCCAAACGAATTTTTCAGATCCTTCCGAAAGTTAATGAAGTTAATGGAGTAGCGATTCGAGAAAACCCTTCCACTAATCTCCGATAATAACCAAATTTAAGCCAAAAAAGCTACGATTTCAACCACCGACTTTTATTGTCCCTAACTTCAGATTGCTTCAATCTTCACGGATCAACAGATACTCCATGTTTTGACACCATGATGCCCAAGAAATGCTACTTCCTCAAGCCGTAACTCGATTTCTTCAATTTGGCATATAGTTGGTTTTCACGAAGCCTTTGAGAGTACCAATTTTCAAATGGTGCTCATGATCTTCACGACTTTTTGAATATATAAGGATGTCATCAATAAAGACAACAACGAATCGATCCAAATATTCCTTGAATACTTGGCTCATCATATCCATGAAAGTCCGCAGGAGCATTAGTTAGTCCGAAAAGACACGACTAAGAATTCATAATGCCCATACCGAAGTTCTCAAGGCGCTTGAATATCCTCGCCTAATTTTCACCGATGATATCCGTAATCTAAGATCGATTTTTGAAAAGAATTGTGCCCTCAGAATCGGTCAAACAAGTCATCAATACGAGGTAGAGGATACCTATTCTCGATGGTGACATGGTTCAATTCCCGATAGTCAATAATAAAGTCGATACTCCCCGCCTTTCTTTTTTTTACAAATAAAACAGAGCACCCCAAGGAGATGTACTAGATTTAATGAAACCGATGTCCAACAATTCCTCGTAGTGGACCTTTAACTCCTCAAGTTCAATAGAGCCATTCGATATGGGGTTTTAGAAATGGGCTTGTACTGTGTTCAAGATCAATAAAGAATTCAACTTCACGCTCCGGGGGTAGATCGGAAGTTCTTCAGAAATACGCCAGAAAGTCAATAACAACAGAATATTATTCAAATTTGACGTGTCTTTATTCAAATCCATAACATGGGCTAAGAAAGCTCGACATCCGCTTTTCAATAAACTAATAAATTTTTATGATTAGATATGATAAAGTTGATTGATTTTAATGGTTTAGTTGCTTGAATTGCATAAACAGTCAAGTTAGAATATGAAAACTAACAACCTTATTTAAAACAATCAATTTTGGTATGATGAGTAGTTAACCAATCAATCCCTAAAATCACATCAAAAGCAAGTATCTTTAAAGAGATAAGGTCAATGTGTAAGGTAATGGTGCCAACTTGAATCAAACAAGATTTATAAACAAAGGATGTGATGAAAGTTTCTCCTAACTGAGTTTCCACAGATAGATCAAAGTCTAATTTCTCCTGAGTCAAGTTTAAACGCTGAGCACACGCAGCAGAGAGATAAATGAATGGGTAAAGACCCAGATCAAGTAAGGTATAAACTTCGCAAGAATTTATAAATACTTTACCCGTGATCACCTCGCTTGGGTTTCTCGTGACATGACCAACCACAACAAACGCTTCTTCCTAATCGCTGACTTTGACTTTTTTCGGGACAGTCTTTTCGAGTCACCGTCCCCTCACGAACTAGGTTTCGCCATCGCATAATTCGAAAGCGATATGTCCTTCCTTTCCACAACTATAGCATACCTTGAATCTGCTAGGCGCTTGACCGATATGTCCTCTTTTCCCAGATTGTAGAAGATACGACCGGTGGTCGTTTCTCCTCCCTTAGAACCAGCTTGTCGCCAAGACCGCTGCCTTCACATAGTCGTTGTTAAATCTCTCTTTTAAAATCTCCTCCCGACTCGCTTTTTCGCTTTTCACGACCATGATTACCACCAGAGTGGTTACCATTTCGTCTCGGCTCGCTTTTCTCCGCAGTTATCATTATTCTCGCTGATCGCTATCTCCGGTACGATCCTCGTTATGGTCCTCGCCGACCGTGACTCAAGTATCTCGCCTAATAATCGAGCCTCGCTTACAACATCCAATAAAGAGAAAGTTTATGAGAAATGAGATATCGACGACGCCGTTTCAAACCTCTAAGAAACATCCGCCGGCCATACGCCTCATTCTCCACCAAATGAGGTGCAAACTCGATAACTCGCAAACTTTGCCTCGCATCGAGACACCGCCACGTTGTTTTGCTCTAATCTGATGAACTCCACTTCCTTCATACGATTTAACACTTTCGTGAAAGTATTTGTCATTAAATAGTCTCTCAAACGCCTCCCAAGACATACGCCGAAAAAAGTACCGATGGGTACGCTTCACGCACTCCCACCAAGAGTCCGCTTCGCCATTTTAACATAAAGGTGGCGAATGGAACCTTCTTCTCTCCGCATCCCAAGACATCGAATATCTTCGTAATTTGTTTGACCCATGTTTCCGCCATGATCGGATCCGCTTTCCTTAAATTTCGTGGTCCCAACTTCGAATCGCGTCATCGCGGATAACCCGTGAATTGCTATCATTTCTCCTCAGATTTTGAACACGAGTCTCCTCGTCTCGATTTTGCATGAATCGCAAAAAGCTTCTAAACATCCCCTCGCTCATCATCTCGCTTCCATGGTGTTGTTTCACAGAGGAACATTGCCACCTGTCAGACGCTCTCCTCGCTGGTAAAAAGACAGCATCTCCACTGGCCTCATTTACTCTCCATCGTTAATATTCTCACGACATTCTCAAACACCGCCATAAAACAAGGGTTAATTAAGGAAATCAATATATCACATAATATCCCTATATATCGACCAACTAACAAATAAGCTTAGTAGACACACCAACAAGGATTTACTGCCTCCCTCCTAGTTCTATTCCCCGATCTCCGCCAGAGATCATATCCCTAAGCTCGATACCAACCGCGACGCCCCCAAAATAGTATACATCACCCATTCCGAAGTTGTCACAATACACGGTACGTAAACAACTACAACTTTATTATTACAACAAGAAACTGTGAGTTTAAATACAAATATTATCTTCTGATAATATTTATACTCACATAAATCCTCATCACATTTATCGATACATTATTTTACAAAATGGTGAGGACTACTAAACAATCCTTTCTAAAACCTTCATTCCATACCCGACTGCACTCGCTATATATTCTCCTCCCCGAAGAAGAATGGAACAAAAGGAAAAGGGTGAGCTCAACTAGCTCAAGAAGAATATTACGACTAAGATAATATACAACAAATTATCGTTAGTCTTCAACAGGAAAAATTTAATGTAATACAATAGACAACAAATTTTCAATCAATATTCGCAATGAAATAATAATTCATTGTAAGAGTTAAGTAGAGAATGCAAACTACTATCTTCTATGTATGAATTTAAAAGTTCATCGCTCATCTTTTATCCCTCAGAATAACAATCAATATACATCTCGAATCAAATATTCATCTTTGCACTATGTGCCAAAGATATTCATCACCTGGTCATGTTCATTTAAACACTGCTCATCTTTGCACTATGTGCCAAAGATATTAATCACCTGGCCATGTTCATCTCAACACTGCTCATCTTTGCACCACAAAGCCAAAGATATTCTTCAGAAATCATTCATCATTTGCACTATGTGCCAAAGATATTCAATAATATCATCATTTAAGACCGAGGATGATGAAAATATTTTTAAAGAACTAATCCAAAGGAAACAAAATGACAAGGATTAAGGATTAAGGATTCAGACTTTGTTTTATCCATGTCCAACAATACCCCAAAAATAATCACAAGTGGTGTAAAATTCAAGAATGATCAAAACATGGATACAATCAAAGCTAGTATCCAAAATAGATATTTTGGACAAAAAGAAGAAATTTTATTTTTTGGTGAATAAGGTCAGATACGTGAATAAGGTCAGATACGTGTGAAAAGGTCAGATACGTGAATATAGTAATACATGAATAGTAAACCGACACCAAAAGATAGAAATTCCAAAAAAAACATTTTCACGCTTCCACTTAATAAGACTCGTGAATAAGAATCGTGAATAAGAACTCATGAATAAGAACTCGTGAATAAGAACTCATGAATAGTAACCCCGACATGAAAAAGTTCCAAATTTGATAAAACTTCAGATCAATATTTCAAAGATAATGATATCAAGAAATAATATCATTTTAAAAAAATAATATCCCTTACCTCAAAGAATCAAGATTTTAAGGAAAGGCTCAAGTGATGTCGAATGAAACTTCAGATCGAATAAAGAACTCTCAAAGTATCTAAATACTCACAAAATACGCCAATAATATAGAGAGAGAAAGAGAGAAACTTTTTTTTTCGTGTGATTTTCAATTCTAACTTAAATTTCTATTTATAGAAAATGTTAGCCTACCAAGGCATTTCGACTCGCCACCCGATGATGGCTTTTACTCGCTACTATTGCCACCCACCACATTTGAAATAAAATTCAGCACATTTCTTCACCAACCACAAGTGGGGCCCACTCAATTCTAGAATTTTCCACCAAAATCAATTATAACCCTAATTTCCTAATCGCACACCTCTTAAAATTCATAACAAATCATTCGTGCATTTTTAATCTGCTCAAAATTTGTGGACATATACTCAACTTATGTATGTATAACATACCCAAAAATTACTATTAATCCAACTATTTGATTAAAAATTATAACCCCGCAATATATCTCAAAACCCCGATTTAATTTTTAATACCCAATCCTGTAAAATATCGATAAAACACCTCAACAATAATTTCTTCATTTATAACCACATAAATAAATCCATCATTTATATCCACATAAAATAAATATTTTTTTATCATATGAATCAATAATTAATTATTCACAAATAATATTACGTAATCACAATTATGACAACAACCAGCCGCTCCTGTGAAAGAGGGGCTTTCCGATAAGGATTTCTCCTCATCGGGCGCCGCAATTAGTGACCAAACCTCTCCTCGATGTAACTTTCTAGACATTGCCAATAATGCTATCTAATAATATTATTCAAATAATATGAATTATCGATCCGATAATGGAGATAATGCAGTTGACAATTATCGAACAACAATAATATAAAATATCAACGCAAGAATTATCGAATCAATAAAATAAAATATCGAACAAGAATTCATCGTGAAAATTATCGAGTAAAGGCCTTCACGTAAGGATCAATAATTCAACAATATCGCGGTAATACCGCGTGCCATCAGGCAACCACGCCAGACATCGATTTTAACCACCGGTATTCCAACAAATTTTAATTCAGAATAACTACGCCGTTATTTTTAACCAACTTATATTTGTCGCTTTCTTCATCCAATCGCTCACATGGGCCCACACATGGTCGCTACTGCCGCATTTAATATTCCCCGACAAAGCATTTAATATTCCACCACCAAACTAATATTCCCGACAAAATGAATATTTTATAACCACTTGCTTATTTTGAAATATTTCATGATTTAACCCTTAACTATCCACATTAATCAAATCAACCCTTACTATTTCAAAATAATAAATAAAGGAAATTCCTTTTATTTAAAAAATTTCGGTCTTAAAATTATCCATGCACTACTACCAAAGATAATTGTGTATTCATTAGTATTCTACGACCAAAGATAATCATGTAATTATTCCATCACAAATTATCCATGCACTACTACCAAAGATAATCGTGTATTCATTGTATCACGACCACAAATTATCATTAAGTATTCATTAGTATCACGACCACAAATTATCCATGCACTACTACCAAAGATAATTGTAGTTTTCAATTACGATTATGATTATAACCAACAATCCAATCGGTCATAATCATACCAAGTCCATCTATGCACTAGTGTGCCACAGATGATGACTTTCAACATAATATAAACATGAGGATAATGATATAAAGAATCAATCAAATGAGATAAAGGATAAATATTAAACATTTATAATATAATTTATCCAGATTCAAGAATATCCTCATGTTATCAATCACTTAATAATCTCATAATCTAATAACATTAATATTATAACAATATTTTAATCACTTCTTAAATTTATAAACAATTTTTCTCAATTGTTTACGCTTTTACCATATAATGCATTTAATCATTCAAAATGCCATACTCATAAAATATCATCACCAATTATCAAATCCTCATCAAAAAATATGCATATACTCTATATAGGATTCTCTAGCCATAAAATCCTATTTTCAACTTTGTTACTTCACATAACATATTTAACTCATATGTTCAGTAATTAAACTATTTTCATGAAAATACCAAATCAGTCCCAAAAATATTTCTTTTCTGGGATTTAGCATAATATAGTCCCATAATGAAAATATATATTTTCTCGAATTTTTAAAATTCATTTACTATTTTTAAAAATCAATTTCTAATTAATTCCTTAAGAAATTAGCTACCTCAAGTTTAACTCCAAAATTCCCAAATCTTGGCAAGACCTTACACATGTTAACGTGAGCTTCTAGTTTAAATTTCATGCTCATCTGAGTTATAGAACTCGTTATAGCGTTTTTCATTTTAAAACCTAAATATTGAAATAGTCATAACTTGCTCATTTTAAGTCGAATGAGCTCATTTTTGGACAGGAGGTACTTTATACCATACCATATACTTTCATGTCCCAAAAGGCCAGAATTTTTCTCATAATTTAAGTGGCCGAAACAGTCCCTTAAAGTTTCTGGGCAAGAGCATTTTTGAAATTTACAGCTTTGGCCTCCTTTGCTAAAAATCAGTCCACACAAAAATCTACAACACCTTTTCCAGTAATTCCACTTGGATTAGTTAGGTAACTCATAGATCTAACTCTAGGACTTGACCACACTCAAAAATTCAAAATATAATAGGAGATATGGTCAATTGAATTTCATGTTACGTTTTTCACCAAAAATCGATTTTCAACTCTTTGTGATTTCTAAGAAACTTTCATGTTTTTCACATACAAACCAACATAACTCATCATAAAACTTACTAATACTTCATATACCCATGATTTTCATTAGTCCAATGCTTTTATTATGACTTTCATCATAAACCACGTAAAACTGCTCATTTTAGTCAAGAAATATTTGAGGGTTTAAGAAATGGGTTTTCAGATCTTGGGGTCAATACAAAATTCGATTTCACGCTTCTAGGGTAGGCTAGAAGTCTTCAAGAATACGCCAAGAAATTTATTAATGATAGAAATATCATTCAAAACTGTTACTCTTGTCCAAGACTTGGATAGTTCGTCACATTAATACCAACTGTGACTTCTATCCCTTAACCTGGATGGCACCTCACAATGATACCTATCAACTTGCCATCTTCAGTCACGACGACGCTTACGTAAAGTCCGCTTTGCAGCATTCCACACAAGGAAGTTAACAACGAAAGGATCGGGGCTCTTTACTTATGGCTTGATATAACAGTGATTAACTTTAGGGTTTGGTTACTTTGAATTCGTATAACAGGTTGGTTATGAATATAAAAGCTAACAACCTTACGTAAAAAGCATGATGAGTAGTTAACCAATTGATTCCTAAAATCACCTCAAAGGCAAGTATTTTCAAAAAGATAAGATCGACAGTAACGTGAAAGTGTTTATTTGAATCAAACAAGATTTAAAAATAAGTAGGTGAACGAAGGCTCCTACTAACGAAGTTTCAACCAATAAGTCAAAGTCTAACTTCTCCTGAGTCAAATTTAAACGTTGAACGCAACTAGGTGAAATAAAAGAGTGGGTAGAACTTGTATTGAATAAAGTATAGACTTCAGATTAATTTATAATTAACTTACCCGTAATAACTTCATTCGGGTTTCTCGAATAAACGCCTCGCTTAAATTACCGAAGTTTGACTTTTACTATAGGTACATTCCACCCTTAAGTGCTTCTTCACATTCTCGATCCATGATTTGAATCATTATTCTCTCGATCCATATCGAATTCGGGTTGACCGCTATGCATGTGGTAATTCCGAATTCGATGTTGGTTCTCCCAATTCTTTGTCCAAAAGCAAAGTCAATTTCATCTATTTTGGCTTTATTGGATCGGACGTCTTTTTCTACACTATCAACGCACAGTGCGACTTTACCCACGCATCGCCTATTCTCCTTCGTTCGGTTGTTTCTTCTTTCAAATTTGATCTTTGATTTTTAAATTCTCGATTCCAACTTTAATATCTTACACTCGCCAAAGCGTGATTTTGTTCGAGCATCACATATCGGGTAACCCAATTTTGAATTGTTGTATCCCTTTGTTCCACTACAGATTTGCCATTCTTCAACTCGTTCTTCTAGCTCACTTAACACGATTTTGTAATTCTAAGTTTTGATCATAAATTTCTTCTAACCAATTCTCATCAGTTCCTCTTCTTCCTCTTCTTCCTCACTCTCACCGCTACCTCTTCAACTAGCTCGGGTGCAAAACAATTAGTTCTTCATTCACTACGTGGATATCTCTAATTTGTTCCTCGTCGATTAATCGCATTAACTCGATTAGTGATTAAAGGTGTCAACGGTCATTACGTATTCTCAGAAGACCCCAAAATTTTTTTAAATAAAAGGAATTTCCTTTATTTATTATTTTGAAATAGTAAGGGTTGATTTGATTAATGCGGATAGTTAAGGGTTAAATACGCAAATATTTCAAAAAATAAGCAAGTGGTTATAAAATATTCATTTTTGTTTGGGAATATTCGTTTGGTCGTGGAATATTCAGATCGCTTTGGGAATATTAAATTTATTGCGGTAGCCATGTGTGTGAGCCCCATAACGGAAAGCGATTGGATGAAGAAAACGACAAATATAAGTTGGTTAAAAATAACTGTAGTAGTTTAGTATCGTTAAGATCGTTGGAATACCCGGTGGTTAAAATACGATGAATACGCTGTGGTCGCACAAAGAAGACACCAGTACGCACAAGATTGTTGAATTATTGATCCTTACGTGAAGCATAAGGCACTACTCAATAATTTTTACAAAGTAGTTATTGCTCAATATTTTATTTTATTGATTCAATAATTGTTGCGTTGATATTTTATATTATTGTTGTTCAATAATTATCACCGCACATTATCTCCATTATCGATCAATAATTCATATTATTTAAATAATATTATTAGATAGCATTATTGGCAATGTCTAGAAAGTTTCACAAGGAGAGGTTTGGTCACCTAATTCATGGCTACAAGAAGGAGAAATCCTTATCGGAAAGCCCCTCTTTCTGGGGAACTACTGGTTGTCATAATTGTGATTCTCGTAATATTATTTGTGAATAATTAATTATTGATTCATATGATAAAGAAATATTTATTTTATGTGGATATAAATGATGGATTTATTTATGTGGTTATAAATGAAGAAATTATTGTTGAGGTGTTTTATCAAGATTTTACCAGATTGGAGGTATTAAAATTAAATCGTGGGTTTTGAGATATATCATGGGATTATAATTTTTAATCAAACCGTTGGATTGTGGTAATTTTTGGGTATGTTATACATACATAAGTTGAGTATATGTCCACAAATTTTGAACCGTTAAAAATGCACGAATGATTTGTTATGAATTTTAAGAGGTGTCGATTCGGAAATTAGGGGTTATAATTGATTTTGGTGGAAAATTCTAGAATTGAGTGGGCCCCACTCGTGGTTGGTGAAGAAATGTGCTGAATTTTATTTCAAATGTGGTGGGTGGCAATAGTAGTGTAAAGCCATCGTGTAAAGCAGTCAAGTCCGCTTTGAGTGCTAACATTTTCCTATAAATAGAGGGCTAAGTTAGAATTGAAAATCACACCGTAAACAAAGTTTTCTCTTTCTCTCTATATTATTGAGCGTATTTTGTGAGTATTTAGATACTTTGAGAGTCATTGCTCAAGATAAGTTTCATTCAAAGATCACTTCCGACCTTTCCTTCCCAAGTAATCGATTCTTCGAGGTAAGGGATATTATTTTTTCGTAATGATATTATTTCTTCAATATCATTACGTTGAAATGTTGATCCGAAGTTTTTATCAAATTTGGAACTTTTTCATGTTGGGGTTACTATTCATGAGTTACTATTCACGAAGTTACTATTCATGAGTTACTATTCACGAGTTACTATTCACACGAAAGTACTATTCATGAAGCGTGAAGATGTTTTTTGTGGAATTTCTATCTTTTGGTGTCGGATTTACTATTCATGTATACTTAGATTATTCACGATATTTAAGACTATTCACGATATCTGAAGACTATTCACGATACTAAGACTATTCACCAAAAAATAAAATTTCTTCTTTTTGTCCAAAACATCTATTTTGGATACTAGCTTTGATCAGATCCATGTTTTGATCATTCTTGAATTTTACACCACCGTGATTATTTTTGGGGTATTGTTGGACATGGATAAAACAAAGTACTAATCCTTAATCCTTAATCCTTGTCATTTTGTTTCTTTGGATTCGTTCTTTAAAAATATTTTTCATCATCCTTACCTTAAATGATGATATTATTGAATATCTTTGGCCCTGTAAAGCAAAGATGAATGATTTAAGAATATCTTTGGCCTGTAGTGCAAAGATGAAAAGGTGTTGAGATGAACATGACCGATCGATTAATATCTTTGGCCTGTAGAAAGTCAAAAGATGAACAGTGTTTAAATGAACATACGACTAATCGATGAATATCTTTGGGCTGTAGTGCAAAGATGAATATTTGATTCCAGATGTATATTGATTGTTGTTACAGGGATAAAAGATAGACGATGAACTTTTAAATTCAAACATAGAAGATAGTAGTTTGCATTCTCTACTTAACTCTTCTAATGAATTATTATTTCCATTTGCGAATATTGATTGAAAATTTGTTGTCTATCAGATTTTATTAAATTTTTCCTGTTGAAGACTAACGATAATTTGTTGTATATTATCTTAGTCATAATATTCTTTTTCGAGCTAGTTGAGCTCACCCTTTTCCTTTTTGTTCCATTCTTCTCAGGAGGCGAGAATATAGCGAGTACTAGTCGGGGTATGGAATGAAGGTTTTAGAAAGGATTGTTTAGTAGTCCTCACCATTTTTGTAAAATAATGTATCAATAAATGTGATGAGGATTTATGTGAGTATAAATATTGCTCAGAAGATAATATTTGTATTTAAACTCACAGTTTTATTGTTGTAATAATAAAATTGTAGTTAAGCTCTGCATCATGTATTGACAACTCGAATGGGTGATGTATACCTATTTTGGGGGCGTCTGGTTGGTATCTAGCTTAGGATATGATCCATGAGATCGGGGAATAGAACTAGGAGGGAGAGACGAGTAAATCCTTCGCTAGTGTGTCCTACCTAAGCTTATTTGTTAGTTGGTCAAGATATAGGGATATTATGTGATATATTGATTTCCTTAATTAACCCTTGTTTTATGACAAGATTTGAGAATGTCGATCGAGAATATTAATAGTGGAGTAAATGAGACCGTGGAGATGCTGATTTTACCAACGAGGAGAACGTGCAACAGTGGCAATGTTCCTCCCGTGAACAACAACACCACCGAAAGCGATGATGAACGAGGGATGTTTAGAAGTTTTTTTGCAGCTCATGCAAAATCGCAGACGTGGAGACTCGTGTTCAAAATCTGAGGAGGAAATGATAGCAATTCACGGGTTGTCACAACCAAGCGATTCAAAGAGTTGGGACCACCGAATTTAAGGGAAAGCGAGATCCGATCATGGCGGAAACATGGGTCAAACAAATTACCAAGATATTCGATGTCTGGGATGCACGGAGAACAGAAGGTTCCATTCGCCACCTTTATGTTCCGTGGCGAGGCGGACTCTTTCATCGGTGGGAGTCTGTGAAGCGCACTCCATCCAAACCGCACTCAAAGATGTCTTGGGAGACGTTTCAGAGATTATTTAATGACAAATACTTTCCGAAAGTGTTCGCTATATGAAGGAAGTGGAGTTCATCGACAGAGAGCAAAACAACACGATTTGTCTCAAAGACGAGGCAAAGTTTGCAGAGTTATCGAGTTTCAGACCTCATTTAGTGGAGAGATGAGGAACGATGACGCGGATGTTTCTTAGAGGTTTGAAACCCAAGATACGCCAAGATCTCATTTCTCATAAACTTTCTTTATTCAGATGTTGTAAACAGGCTCAATTATTAGAAGCGAGATAACGAAAGTACGGCCAACTGAGGACCATAACCAGGATCGTATCAGAGATAGTATCAATGTAATAATGATAACTCGCGAGAAAGAAATGCAGACGGATGAAATGGTAACCACTCGGTGGTAATCATGGTCGTGAAAAATGTAAGAAGCGAGTCGGAGGAGATTTAAAAAGAGGAGATTTAACAACGACTATGTGAAGACGACAGCGGTTTTAAGAATCGGTTCTGGTGGAGGAGAACGACCACCCATTATATGCTACAAATGCGGAAAAGAGGGACATATCGGTCAAACCGCCCACAACAGTTCAAGGTATGCTATAGTTGTGGAAAGGAAGGACATATCGCCGAGATCAGACGGTAGAAAAACCTAGTTCAATGGGGACGGTGACTCAAAAGATCGTATCCCGTAAAAGTCAAAGTCAACGATTCCGGAAGAAGCGTTTGTTGTGATTGGTCATAATGCGAGGAACCCAAACGAGGTGATCACGGTAAGCTATTTATAAATTCTTGCGAAGTTTATACCTTACTTGATACCGGGCTTTACCCATTCATTTATCTCTCTCCGCGTGTGCTCAATGTTTAAACTTGACCGGAGAAATTAGACTTTGACCTATCTCGTGGAAACTCCGTTAGAGAAACTTTCATCACATCCATCATTTATAAATTTTGTTTGATTCAAGTTGGCACCATCACCTTACCCATTGACCTTATCTCTTTAAAGATACTTGCTTTTGATGTGATTTTAGGGATTGATTGGTTAACTACTCATCATGCCAAAATTGATTGTTTTCGTAAGGTTGTTAGTTTTCATATTCCTAACCAACCTGTTGTATGCGTAATTCAAGCAACTAAACCATTAAAATCAATCAACATCATATCTAATCATAAAGCTATTCGCTTATTGAAAAACGGATGTCAAGCTTTCTTAGCCCATGTTATGGATTTGAATAAAGACACGTCAAATTTGAATAATATTCCTGTTGTTATTGACTTTCCCGACGATTTCACGAAGAACTTCCCGCCTACCCCGTAACGTGAAGTTGAATTCTTTATTGATCTTGAACCTGGTACAAAGCCCATTTCTAAACCCCATATCGAATGGCTCCTATTGAACTTCAGAGTTAAAGGTCCAACTACGTGAATTGTTGGACATCGGTTTCATTCTGGCCCTAAGACATCTCCTTGGGGTGCTCCTGCTTTATTTGTAAAAAAAGAAAAGACGGGGAGTATGCGACTTTTGTATCGACTATCGGGAATTGAACCATGTCACCATCAAGAATAGGTATCCTCACCTCGTATTGATGACTTGTTTGACCGATTGCAAAGGGCACAATTCTTTTCAAAAATCGATCTTTCGCTCGGATATCATCATTTGAAAATTAGAATCGAGGATATTCCAAAGACCGCCTTGAGAACTCCCCAGATGGGCATTATGAATTTTTAGTCATGTCTTTCGGACTAACTAATGCTCCTCTGCGGCTTTCATGGATATGATGAACCGAGTATTCAAGGAATATTTGGATCGATTCGTTGTTGTCTTTATTGATGACATCCTTATATATTCCAAAAGTCGTGAAGATCATGATGAGCACCATTTGAAGTCGGTACTCCAAAGGATTCGTGAAAACCAACTATATGCCAAATTGAAGAAATGCGAAGTTCGGCTTGAGGAAGTAGTCTTTCTTGGGCATGTGGTGTCAAAACATGGAGTATCCGTTGATCCCGCCAAGATTCAAGCAATACAAAGTTGGGACAAACCGAAGTCATGGATCAAGTACGTAGTTTTTGGGCTTAGTTGGTTATTATCGGAGATTCGTGGAAGGGTTTTCTCGAATCGCTACTCCATTAACTCAAATTTAACTCCTAAGGATACAAAATTCGTTTGGAGCGAAGAATGCGAGAAAAGTTTCAAGAGCTTAAGAGGAGACTTATTTCTAAGACTGTTTCTAACAATACCATCCGGTTCGGATGGATTTGTTATCTACAAATGATGCTTCGTGCAAAGGGTTAGGATGTGTTCTCATGCAACGTGGGAAAGTCATAGCCTATGCCTCCATGACAACTTAAAGAATATGAGAGGAATTATCCTACTCATGATCTAGAGTCATAGCGTGATCGTTTTGCCGCTAAAAATATGGAGGCACTATCTATATGGGGAGAAAGTGGAGATATACTCGCACCATAAAAGCCTTAAATATTTCTTCACTCAAAAGAACTCAACACATGCGGCAATGACGTTGGCTCGAGCTATTGAAAAGACTACGACCACACTATTCAATACCATCCCGGTAAAGTGAACGTGGTAGCCGACGACGATTGAGTAGAAGATCATACGCTGGAACGAAAAGCGATGATGTCAAGTATACGACAGAGCCAACTTTAATAGAAAAAGTTAAGGTCGCTTCAAGCCACCGACCCGGAGTTGATACGTATGAAGAAGAAAGTACAAGAAGGAGCTATTCCTAAGCGAGAATTGATGAAGAAGGAATACTCGAGTCCACTCTAGACTTTGTGTTCCTAACGACTCGATTTGAAGTACAAGATTATGATGGAGGCACACAATACACCATTTGCAATCCATCTCGAAGTACTAAAATGTATCGTGATCTTGACATACATTTTGGTGGAATAATATGAAGAGAGAGATTGCAAAGTTTATCTCGATGTGTTTAACTTGCCTAACGTGTAAAAGGCGAGCATCTAGTACCTAAGGGTCCGTTGCAACCACTTGAGATTCGGGAATGGAAGTGGGAACACATTACCATGGATTTCATTCACGGGTCTTCCTACGGTTTCTCAAGGCATCAATGCTATTTGGGTTATTGTTGATAGATTAACCAAGTCGGCTCATTTCTTTTGCCGACACGGAGACTTATTCACTTGAACGCCTTCTTTGGTATATGCACGTAAATGAGATTGTGAGGTTGCATGGCATGCTCAGTATCCATAGTTTTGGATCGTGACCCAAGATTCACTTCAAGATTTTGGGTTAGCTTGCAAAAAGCTATGGGCACGGATTTGCGATTTAGTTGGCATACCATCCCCAAACGGACGAGACAATCGAGAGGACTATTCAAACTCTTGAAGATTTATTAAGACTGTGTCCTAGACTTCAAGGGTAGTTGGGATAAGTATTTACCATTGGTGGAATTCTCCTACAACAACAGCTTATCGTGCAAGTATATAGGTGTGGCTCCATTCAAGCATTATATGGACGAAAATGTCGTTCTCCAATATGTTGGGATGAGGTGGGTGAAGCAACATTGTTGGGACCTTGAAAGTTAAGACGTATGACTCACCGAAAAGATCCAAATGATTCGACAACGATACAAACGGCACAAGATCGACAAAAGAGTTATGCGGATCTTCATCGAAAGGACGTGGAATTTAATGTAGGGGATCATGTATTGTTACGAGTTGCTCCATGGAAGGGAGTTACAAGATTTGGGAAGAGAGGAAAGCTCAATCCACGATTTATTGGTCCATTTCAAATTCTTGACCGAGTAGAAATGTAGCTTATAGACTTGCGTTACCTCCGAGTATGTCTCGTGTTCATAATGTGTTTCACATATCTCGTACTTCGTAAATATGTGAAAGACCCAACCACGTTATTGAAGTTAGAACCAGGACGAGATAGCCAAGACTTAACGTATGAGGAGGTACTGTCAAGATCTTGGATAGGAAGGAGCATGTCCCACGCCATGAAAGGTCATACCACAAGTTAAAGTTTTGTGGAGGAATCATGCTATAGAGGAAATGACACGGGAATTGGAACGGAAATGAAAGTGAGGTATCCTCACCTTTTCAAACACTGTGTACGCACGCCAATTTCGAGGACTAAATTTCATAAGGAGGGAGGTTGTAAGACCCCAAAATTTTTTAAATAAAAAGGAATTTCCTTTATTTATTATTTTGAAATAGTAAGGGTTGATTTGATTAATGCGGATAGTTAAGGGTTAAATACGCAAATATTTCAAAATAAGCAAGTGGTTATAAAATATTCATTTTGTCGGGGAATATTCGTTTTGTCGTGGAATATTCAGATCTTTTGGGAATATTAAATTTATGACGTAGCGACCATGTGTGGGCCCCATAACGGAAAGCGATTGGATGAAGAAAACGACAAATATAAGTTGGTTAAAAATAACGGCGTAGTTTATTCAAGTTAAGATCGTTGGAATACCCGGTGGTTAAAATACTGAATACGCTGGCGTGCACAAAGAAGATTGGCACCGGTATTGCACAAGATTGTTGAATTATTGATCCTTACGTAAGAAGGCACTACTCAATAATTTTCACACAGTGAGTTCTTATTCAATATTTTATTTTATTGATTCAATAATTGCTGCGTTGATATTTTATATTATTGTTGTTCAATAATTGTCACGCACATTATCTCCATTATCGGATCAATAATTCATATTATTTTAATAATATTATTAGATAGCATTATTGGCAATGTCTAGAAAGTTACGTCAAGGAGAGGTTTGGTCACCTAATTCATGTGCGAAGAAGGAGAAATCCTTATCGGAAAGCCCCTCTTTCTCGGGAACTACCCGGTCATTATAATTGTGATTCTCGTAATATTATTTGTGAATAATTAATTATTGATTCATATGATAAAGAAATATTTATTTTATGTGGATATAAATGATGGATTTATTTATGTGGTTATAAATGAAGAAATTATTGTTGAGGTGTTTTATCAAGATTTTACAGATTGGAGGTATTAAAAATTAAATCGGGGTTTTGAGATATATCATGGGATTATAATTTTTAATCCGACCTGTTGGATTGTGGTAATTTTGGGTATGTTATACATACATAAGTTGAGTATATGTCCACAAATTTTGAACCGTTAAAAATGCACGAATGATTAGTTATGAATTTTAAGAGGTGTCTGATTAGAAAATTAGGGTTATAATTGATTTTGGTGGAAAATTCTAGAATTGAGTGGGCCCCACTTGTGGTTGGTGAAGAAATGTGCTGAATTTTATTTCAAATGTGGTGGGTGGCAATAGTAGCGAAGGTAAAAGCCATCAGTAAAAGTGAAGTCAAGTCTGCTTTGCGTGCTAACATTTTCCTATAAATAGAGGGCTAAGTTAGAATTGAAAATCACACCGTAAACAAAGTTTTCTCTCTTTCTCTCTATATTATTGGCGTATTTTGTGAGTATTTAGATACTTTGAGAGTTCTTTGTTCAAGACAAGTTTCATTCAAAGATCACTTGAACCTTTCCTTCCAAGAAATCTTCGATTCTTCGAGGTAAGGGATATTATTTTTTTTCGTAATGATATTATTTCTTCAATATCATTATGTTGAAATGTTGATCCGAAGTTTTATCAAATTTGGAACTTTTTCATGTCGGGGTTACTATTCATGAGTTCTTATTCACGAGTTACTATTCATGAGTTCTTATTCACGAGTTACTTATTCACGAAAGTACTATTCATGAAGCGTGAAGATGTTTTTGTGGAATTTCTATCTTTTGGTGTCGGATTTATTATTCACGTGATATGCAGATTATTCACGATATCAAGACTATTCACGATATCTCAGACTATTCACCAAAAAATAAAATTTCTTCTTTTTGTTCAAAACATCTATTTTGGATACTAGCTTTGATTGTATCCATGTTTTGATCATTCTTGAATTTTACACCACCGTGATTATTTTTGGGGTATTGTTGGACATGGATAAAACAAAGTACTAATCCTTAATCCTTAATCCTTGTCATTTTGTTTCTTTGGATTCGTTTCTTTAAAAATATTTTCATCATCCTCGGTCTTAAATGATGATATTATTGAATATCTTTGGCACAGTAGTGCAAAGATGAATGATTTTCAAGAATATCTTTGCCTAGTGAAAGTGCAAAGATGAAAAGGTGTTGAGATGAACACGACCGATCGATTAATATCTTTGGCTCAGTAGTGCAAAGATGAGCAGTGTTTAAATGAACATGAATTAATGATGAATATCTTTGGCTGTAGTGCAAAAGATGAATATTTGATTCCGGATGTATATTGATTGTTGTTCTGAGGCTAAAAGATGAGCGATGAACTTTTAAATTCATACATAGAAGATAGTAGTTTGCATTCTCTACTTAACTCTTCTAATGAATTATTATTTTCGGCATTGCGAATATTGATTGAAAATTTGTTGTCTATCAGATTCTATTAAATTTTTCCTGTTGAAGACTAACGATAATTTGTTGTATATTATCTTAGTCATAATATTCTTTCTTGAGCTAGTTGAGCTCACCTTTTCCTTTTTGTTCCATTCTTCTCGTGAGGGAGGCGAGAATATAAGCGAGACTGAGTCGAGGGGTATGGAATGAAGGTTTTAGAAAGGATTGTTTAGTAGTCCTCACCATTTTGTAAAATAATGTATCAATAAATGTGATGAGGATTTATGTGAGTATAAATATTGTCTGCAGAAGATAATATTTGTATTTAAACTCACGATTTCTTGTTGTAATAATAAAATTGTAGTTGTTTCGCATCATGTATTGACAACTCGAATGGGTGATGTATACCTATTTTGGGGGCGCACACATTCACTCCATTGTGAATATTTTCAGCTGCCATTTCCAAACACTGCCACAACATAAGGGTTAATTAATATATCACATATTATCCCTATACTCTGACCGACCAATTAAATACCAAATAAATTTAGGTAGGTCATACTAGCGAAAGGAATTTCAAAATCTCTCCCTCCTAGTTCTTATCTCACATCTTAGCAGGATCATATCCCTAAGCTACGATACCAAGCTTGTGACACCCCAAAATTAGGTATCGTCACCCATCTTGGGTCGCCACTTACATGGTACATAAATTCAAATACAACTTACTTAACCTAAGCGTCGTGGTACAATACGACATAAAGCGTGAGTTTGAATACAAATATTGTCTACTAGATATTATACAAACTCAAAAGGAGTCCTCATTACAACTATTATCACCTTTATTTCACGAATAGTGAGGACTACTAATGCTTATCCTCGGACCATTACTTCGTTCCCCGACTCGTCCAAATTTATGTTCTCATTTCACAAGAGAACGGTGAAAGAAAAGGTGAGCTCAATTAGCCCAAGAAGAAATATTATGACTAAGATAATGCGAATAAATTATCATTAGCCTTCAACAATGTTAAACCGATAAAATACAATAGACAACCGGTTTAACTCTACGGTGAATACGCAATCCATTAAAAGAGTCAGTAGAAAATAAAATCTACTATTTTTATGATTTAAAAGGTTTTTCATCAACTTTGTTATAAATTTGAGACTCAAACTTTAATAAATAATCCACATCATCGAATCACCCCCACACTACTACCGAGGATATTCTTTAAGTATCACGACCACAATTATTCTCGCACTACGGGCCAAGAATAGTTGTGTATTCATTAATGGTCATGATCATGCCAACAATCGTCCATCAATGCACTACTACTTAATCGAGGATTTTTACCACATCATTTGTAACATTACTATTCATGATTACAAGAATAATCTCAGTCATAATCATACCAAGTCCATCCATGCTCTCTGTGTCATGAGATGACTTTAAAAAAAATAATAAACATGAGGATGATGACAATGATATAAGAATTCAATAAAACAAGTTCAAGAATTATTTTATCCGTAAATTATTAACGCCCAAATGCCAACACGATCTTGCTTTTGTAGAGTAAAATTCAAGAATATCGAGAAGAATATTTCCATGAAAGGATATTGGATGAAACGCAAATATCAAGGATATTCTACTAATTTCATGGAGTATAGAAGTCAAAGTTTTAACCAATTGGGTATAATAAAGAATGGAATAACAAAAGAAATCACCATGCATGCGTGCTTGCAGACAGATAAAGTTATTCCAATGAGAATAATAATAACGGAACCGGTCGGTGAAATTCTGCAAGCGGGATGTTCCAAATGTAATAATAAAGATGGAACCGGATCCGGTGTAAAACACACGATAGGATATTCAGCAAGAATGATAAAAGCGGAACCAGTCAGGTGTAAAACACACGCAGGATGTTCCAACAGAATAATAAAAATGGAACCGGTCCGGTGTAAAACACATGCATGAGGATGTTCCAATGAATAATAGAAGAATGTCACCAGTATATAGGTAAGCCAGCGTATCTGAGTTATTCCAATGAGAATAATAAAGAATGGAATAACATAAGGATTTCACCAAGTATAGGGTACTGGCGTGATACAGGTTATGTATAGGGTATGCCACTTTTACGAGTTATTCCAATGAATAATAATGAATGGAATAATGAAGTTTCTTCAAGAAGAAAGAATAACACCCCTTACGATGTACAATAAATAATATCCTACGAAGTAAAAGACACTTTGGATATCAAAGTATTGAAGTATGCGAATACTCTTTCTTCTTTTTTCTCTATAGATTTTCTCTCTATAGCTTCTTTCTATAATTTCTCTCTCCAGAGTTTCAATGAATCGTAAGAAAATAATGAAGGAATGAGCTTCTATTTATAGGAAAATGGAATGCATAAGTAACTAATCCATGAAGCGGTCAGATTGATTTACTTTTAATCGACTATCCATATTTAAAGCAAAATCTTTTAAATAAAATATAATATATTCTATTTATATAAAAACATTTTACTTACGCAAACACTATGCAACACTACGCAAAAAACACTATGCAACACTATGCATAATAAAATATAATATATTTATTTATAGAATAACTTTAATAAAGTATTCTATTTTATATAAAAGATGTTTACATTTTATTACGTTAATAATACTGAATAAAACAAAACGTCATTATCATTATAATAATTCATATTATTAATCTAATAATAATGGAATCAAACCGAGTGACTTCTCACATAAGCATCAATAATCAATACCGGTATGCTACTTATGCAACCACACGTACATCTATTGTACTTTTTACTATCGAGTAGTTCAACAAGAACTACCAGTAAAACTTCCGCCAAGTTATTTCAATAAAATATTTTTGTCGTTTTCTCAATCCGACAATAATTACATTGTGGGGTCCACCAATGATCGAGTAGTTAGACGAATATTCCTCGCTAAGCAAGAATATTCCCCCACCAATCGAATATAATATAACCACTTGCATACTTTGTAAAATTTATAAATACTACCCACAACTATAATATTATCTCAAATTCACACTATAATATTAAAAATTATTTCGACTAAATTTAAATCTTTATTGATAAAATCTGGGGTCTCACATCACCCATCTTGGGTCGCCATTTACATGGTACATAAATTCAAATACAAACTTAATTATACATCCGTACGTGTAACATACGATAATACATAAATTGAGAGTTAATAGGAATATTGTCATTTAGACAATATCCATACTCAAGGAGTCCTCATTACATTTATTGTCACACTATTTAACATAATAGTGAGGACTACTAATGCTATCCCGGGACCATCACTCTTTTCCCCACTCGTCCTCATTTATATTCTCATTTCACAAGAGAACGGTGAAAGAAAGGGTGAGCTCAACTAGCCCAAAGAAGAAATATTATAACTAAGATAATGCGAATAAATTATCAATAGTCTTCAACAATGTTAAAGCGATAAAATACAATAGACAACCGGTTTAAGCTGCAGTGTGAATATCTAATCCATTAAAAGAGTCAAGTAGAAAATAAAGTCTACTATCTTTTAGGTTTTAAAAGGTTTTCATCAAATTTTATCACTAAGACTCGGTTTAATGAATAAAACCGCAATATCTAATCATCCCCGCATACCACTGGTCAAGGATTTTCATCAAATTATCAATGGTCATGACTATACCAAATCACCCCGGTCATAATCATACCAAAACTATCCATCATCGCATTACGTGCCACCGAGGACTTTTATCACATCATTTATATCAAGCCATAATTATCTTAGAATGATGATCCTGGTCATAATAATACTAAGTTCATCTATGCGCGTAAGCAAAGATAACATAATATAACATGAGGGATGACAATGACATAATAATTCAATAAAACAAGTTCACGAATTAATTTATTAGGGAACTAATAACGTCCAAATTGTCAACATGATCATCGCTTTTGTAGAGTAAAATTCAAGAATGCTCGGAAAAATATTTTCATTAAAAAATCTTTGGATGAAGCGCAAATATCAAGGATATTCCACTAAATTCATGGAGTATAGAAAGTCAACATTTTAACCAATTTGAGTATAATAGCGAATGAAATAACAAAAGAAATCACCGTGCATGCGGTGCCCGCGTAGGCAGAGTTATTCCAAGAATAATAAATCTGAGAATAATAAAAAGCGGAACCGGTCCGGTGTAAAACACAGATGTGATATTCCAATAGAATAATAAAGACGAGAATAATAAAAGGCGGAACCGGTCAAAGGTGTAAAAACACGCATGAACAGGATATTCCAATAGAATAATAAAAAGGCAGAATAATAATGAGCGGAACCCGGTCCCGGCGTAAAAGCCATGACAAGGATGTTCCAACGGAATAATAAAATAATAGAAGAATGTCACCAAGTATAGGGGATTAGATATATCTGAGTTATTCCAACAGAATAAATAAGAATGGAATAATATAAGGATTTCACCGAGTATAGGGTATTAAAAGCATATATCGAAGTCATGTATAGGGTATGCCACTTTTACAAAGTTATTCCAATGAATAAAGAATGGAATAATGTAAGTTCTCTTCATGAATAAAAAAAATAACACCCCTTACGAAGTACAACAAATAATATTCCCTACCTTAGAAGAAGTGAATATTGGAAAAGTGAAGTAGCAAAATACTTTTCTTCTTTCTCTCTATATAGTTTCTCTCTAGAGTTTGATTGAATTCGTAAGAAATAATGAAGGAATGAAGCTTTCTATTTATAGAAAAAGCGAGGGTGGCTCTTTGGTCTTAACGAAGGGTCAAAATGACTCTTGGTAATATGAAGAGACAACTACTATTTCTTGAAGGGTAATTAACCCTTGGAACAATCGCAAGAAGAAGAGTTAACTCTTGGTAATATTGAAGGGACAACTACTATTTGCGAAGGAGTAATTACTATTGACGAAGGTAATTACTATTGACGAAGGTAATTACTATTGAAGAAGGTAATTACTATTGACGAAGGTAAATACTATTGACGAAAGTAATTACTATTCACAAAGGTAATTACTATTCACAAAGGTAATTCATATTGACGAAGGGACTCTTAGATGATGACATATGGGCCCCCTATAAAATAATCAAACTTACCACAAACGTCTCATAACAGACTCTTTATATACATCAAGGATTGAATAAATATTACCATAAATCATTTTATTTTTAATCAACACATATTTAATCTTTCAACAATTATTAATCATTTATAACTTGTCGTCTCAATTAATAATTTAATACTATAACATATTATACGGATGATCTTTGTGACAATAATTAAATCAATAATATAAGAGATATGATACGTAATTAATTGTAGTAATAATTGAGCATAAATTGAGTGACTTCTCACGTAAAGCATCAATAATCAATATCGTGTGCTCTTATACAACTACGCGTAGACATTGTACTTTTTACTTAGGGTAGTTCAACAGTTTTAATGATAACACCTCTGTAGTTATTTTTATAGAAAAATAATTTTGTCGCTTTTTTAACTACGACAATACTTCCGTTAATGGGGTCCAATTAATGATTGAGAGCCGTCGTCGAATATTCCCCGACAAAAAGAATATTCCCCGACCAAACGAATATTTTATAACAACTTGCTTACTTTGCAAAATTTATAAATATTACCCACAACTATAACATTATATCAAATTTATTCCATAATATTCAAAAATAATATTTATAAAAAAAATTCATCTTTATTTATAAAAGCTGGGGTCTTACAATAATGCAAAAAGACGCTAATAAATATAATTTTGTCGGTATGAATCATTGATATTAGAAAAAATATACCTTTTATCACAGTTTAAGATCTGAACGAGTTGTACATACACCTAAGTATATGTTCTTCGACATTGAGGGTGTTTGAGGACAAAAGAAAAAATGTTCCGCGGAAAACTCATTTCATGTCGGTGAAATGAGTTCTCCTAATCGACAACCTAACATAACAAATTGTATTGAAGAAAATATTTGTTAAACTCGATGAGAAGATGTATGTTGTAGACATCACATTCCTACTTTTATTTATAATTTTCACGATTAACTAAAGTTTGTAATTTACTCTTTTTCACCTTTTTTTTCTTTTAAATATTGAAGTTACACTTGGAAGCATGATTTTAAAAACTGGATTGGATTGTCTGCTCGATCGATAAAAATCAGAACTGGTTAACACTCTGATCTGGTTTGAATAAAAAACCAATTTTGATCAAAACCCTGTTGACCCACTAGTCGGACTGGTGGGTCAACCGATAAAACCGGTTAATGACTGGTGGGTCAACCGATAAAATCGATTATTAACCCAGTGACCCAGTTTTTTTTTTGTACCAATTTTTTTTAATATTAAAATGAACCACTTTTAATAATATTGTAACTCAATTTTATTATGTTTTAGTTCATAAAAAAAATACTTTTATACGATTTTTAAAATTTTATTAATTACTAATAATATATATTAATAACATCATTAAGTCCATAATGATTCGACCATTAGTTGAACTAATAACACAACTACTCGATATCTTTTTCAATTTTTCGATTCGATGACCTCTCTGGATGAGAACCTTGCTCGGAAGAACTTGAACCACCGGTAGGGGTGCTCAAAAAATTCGGTTTTTTCGGTTTTTTTATCGAGGCAGGTTGAAGCTTAGAACCGTGATCTGGGTTTTTTTTTGTTTCAATTTTTTGATCTAGGTTTTTGGTTTTTTATACTTTTTGCATCTGCAATGCATAATGAAAATTTTGAATTTTAATGTCTGAAAAACCGAAAAAAGAACCGAAAACCATACAAATAATATATTAACAAATAATTGGCCCATAACATTATGCAATAATTGGCCCATAACATTATCAATAGAATTTTGTACTCATCATCGTTATTTGTACCAATTATTGGCCCATAACATTATCTGATAATTGGCCCGTAACATTATCTGATAATTGATGAAAGATGGGTTGGCCACCAAACACTACACTTTCTTCCCATTTTTATGTCATGATTTCAGCTCCCAAAAATCATGAATACTCAGATCCAACAACCAAACAGACTGCCCAGGCCATAACATTATACAATACAATAGAATTTTGTACCAATTATTTGTTAATATATTATTGTAAATCAAAGAAGGGCTGTTTTTATATTAAATTTGTTAATATAAAAAAATTATTTAATTATTGCGGTATAATAGAAAAACCGAACCGAAAAAATCCAGTGCAGATTTTTGTCTAGAAGGCAAATCTTAGAATAACAGGCTTTTAGATTGTGATCTGGATTCTTGATTTTTTAGGATTTTTTGGTTCGATGATTAGGTTCGGTTTTTTCGGTATCGATTCGGTTTTTTACCGATGAGCACCCCTAACCACCGGTTCAATTTTAAACAATTAATTAAAATTCTCTTTAAATTTGCACAACCCGACCCATCATCAAATGATTTGGGAATTAACCCAAATTATGAATTCAAAGCACCTCGTGAAAAATGATAATAGGATTTAGCAGTACTCATCTCAACTTGATATATAGTCCCACAACATTACCACTCATTCGCCACCGTAGATTCATCATAAAAATCCAAATAGACTAAAAATCGACGGCTTAAAATTGCGGATGCAGGGAATATTATCTGTGGGAAACAACAGAAGATCAGAAAACTCTCATCGAGCAACACCACCACCTATTATTCAGGTCATATATATATATATATATATATATATATATATATATGTATCTATATTCTTCTCGAAACCCCTCTCTCTAATTTGGGAGCCTCATCTTCGCAGTCTCTCTCTAAACCCACCAACTTTCAAGACTCAACCACACAGAAGCTGAGCTTTAATCCAATAGAATCAGCTACACAAATTTCCGGTCTGTTTATTGACTTTATTTTCTTTTTCCGTTTCTTAAAAATTGCTCAAAATTAGTCATTTTCTGATCTGGTTTTCTATGTCTTTATATATAATTTTGTATAGATTTGTTTCACTGTTCAGCAGGCCTAGAACCCTAATTTGGATAAGTAAAAGAGGAGTATTTGGAAGTGTCAATGTTTTGAGAGTTTGTTAAAGTCTTTGTGCATCCCTTTTGTCTCTTTATAGTTCTTGTATCTATTTGAGGATTTGCAGCCTTTTTTTCCCTTGTAAAATTCAGTTTCAGTATAAAAATCCAATCTTTATGAGTTCATTTGACTTTTTTGAGTGGAGATTATTGGGGTATTTTTCTTTTTAATGACGAAGAGTAGATATTGTTTTTGTCATTCTCCATTGAGGTTGAAAATTTCTGTGGGTAGTGCTGTTAAGACTTTGTTTATAACTCAGGAACGGGTGAAGGAAAGTCGAGGGGAAGGAAAAGGGAGCAGTATTTCAAAATTTAGGTTAATTTAAGAACTGTCTATTACACTTTATTTTGGCATTATACTTGGGATTAGATTGTTCGGAAATGTATATAAGAAAGAGAGTTTTTTTTTGTTTATTCCTTTTCTTTCTCTTGCTGATAGAGACCAAGTATCCCCAATATTGTCTCTTTGTGAGTTGGTCCTTAAGCACTTTCAGGTTGAGGCTAGCTAAGATACTGATTTAACAGTCTGAACTCTGAATCTGTAAAATTGATATACAAAATACTCTTTGTTTTGTGTTGTCTGCTGCTGCCAATTTGGCTTGTTGTGGTGGTATTCCAAATTCAATTTAATAATGGCTTTAATGCAGACTACATGGTTCATGAACTTGAATCATTATTCCAGAATAGATCTGGATGTAAAGGTTTCAACTTGAGAACTTATTATAAAAACGTGGTTTCAATCTGAGAACTTATAAAGAAAAATGGCTTCAACTTGAGACTTATAGTTGATATCTCTGATTCTAGCATGTTAGCATGTAAAATAGAATATGCCAAAACATTTTTTTATTATCTGAGGGTCAAAACATTTCTTTTACTGTATTATTTTAGTGAGATATCTTTCCACTGAATTCCATTTTTATTCCAAAGGCTGCGAAATATTTAACCTCTTTGTTCTGTCTATTTTATAGATTATATTGGATGGCAATCATACCTTGTGGGAGTACATGGGTTGCTCGGTGGGGAGTGCGACCTCAATTATTACCAAGAGCTTCTGCCACTAACAAGTTGTCAACACCTTCACATTGGTGAGCTTTTCTAAACCGTTGATTTCTAGGGAATGCATACAGTCGATATGGACCATTTTAGCTTATGGGTTCCCTTACCCTTTCTATTGTTGTTATATTGTGCCATGTGGGTTAATTCATGTTTTGATTACTGTACTAAAGGGGGATTTCCATTTTGGTTACTGAACTGAAAAAAGAATCAATTGAGTTATCAAACTATAAAAAAATTTCAATAAAGTTATCAGGGTGGTTTCCGTCAAATTAATTTAACAGCCCATCTTATGTGGCTAACAGTGACACGTGGATAGTGAAATGGACATGTGAGACCCATCCTTCAAATTAAAATAAATTAAAATTGATGAAGTGAAAATTAAACATCAAAAAGAAAAAAATGCCCTCTTTCTATCTCCCAAACTTTATTTTCTCTCTTCCTCTCCCTCTTTTCCATCACCGTCGCAACAATACCAATTACTGTGGCCAAAGAAATCGGTGAAGATGAGAACGGCGGAACCACCCACCACCACCAGTTTTTTCTTCTTCTTCTGATTCTCTCTCCCCCCATTCTCACACCGCCCAAATCAAATCCTTCAATACTCATAAGAGCATCAACCACTTCAATCTTAACTAAAGTTTAAACTAACTCATCTTTTAACTAATTTATTCAAGAATTGAAAAATATCCAAGGAATTTGTAGAGCTATGGAAAGATCAAGAGATGGTTGTGATAGAAAAATTTGCAGAGTTATGGAAGAATTCACATGTAATTGAACTTCATGGGATATGGCGGCTCTCTTTGGCCCTTTTTCTGTTTCCTTCCTTTCTCCTTCTTTTTTCCGGCGAATAGTGGTGTAAATGGAGGATCTCTTTTCACCCGATTCCTCTTTTATTGGATTATACTCCCGGATTTCTTTTAGATTTTATGGATGAGAATGAAAGAGTAAGGTCTGTATGGAAGAGAGAGAGAGAGAGAAATGTTTGAGTTTTTATTGTTTTTGTCTTTTATTTAAGGATAGCTATTTAATTAATTTTTTAACATTTTTTATGCGGGCCCAAATTTCTGACTCAGCTTCTATGTGTACAAACGTTAGTGGCATAAGAATGTCTGTTAAATTAATTAAACAGAAATCACAAAAGTTGCTCGATTGAAATAATTTTTTTAGTTTAGTAACTCAATTGAAAGTTTTTTCAGTTGAATAACCAAATTGTAAATTGACCTGACCAAAACATCAATTAACCTTTGTGCATGCTATCCAGTTTCTTTACTTTGTTTTCTTGTTGATTGGTTTTCCAGAAATGTTTACTATACTTATGGTTTCTTTGATTCTTCCTGCATGATGGGCTCTTTTATTTAATTTGTACTTCAAATAATTTTCAAGAACAGTGTTTAACCTCACATAAATGAGACACATTTATATTGTTATATTTTTAACTTCAAGAGTGCTTTATATATTTCTTAATATACCTGTCAGGACAGGACAATGGGTATAATCAAGGTTTGGAATAATTTCATGTACTAACTTCAATAAGTAGCAGATGCTATCTTCTGCATTGATGTCATGTCTTATGCTTCCTTACAACCTCTTGTGAAAACTTTACTTTGAATGTTCTATGGGTTTTTACAATTCATTGTACTCTTTATTACGAACACCAACTGTTGATGGACAATGTGAAACTCCTTGAATCCCGTGTTAAGATTAACATGTTTAAGTCTTAATCTGTGAACCCAACAAATAATTGGCCTTTTTTGTTATTTTTCCTGAAAGGTAGCACATGTTCTAATTTTATTTTATTGGCAGAAGGTTACATCTTTTTTTATTTTTATTTTTTAAATGGAAAAAAGAAACTTTATTGGAGATGAAGTGAGCACAGACAGTTGAACAAGGTGTTCTCCAAAAGAAAAAGGAAAAAAGAGCTCACTCCCACAAATGGTCATTTCCTGTTAATTATTGTTTAACCTTCTTATTAGTAACTCCTATTTGGTATATTGCATGAAAGTTACATAGTAGTGCAAAATTTGAAACTGAAGCCAGTTCAGTGTTTTATATAATTGTGTAGTTGAATTATCAATGCTAATAAATTAGTAGAACATGCATCTTGCGGTTTAAAAGGGTTCTCTTACTTTCATTAGCCTGCCATCTTTCATTGAAGAGTTTAATCAATGACATGGGTTAGGGCTAGTGTTCTATTGGCCAATGTTCTAAAAGGCGCTAAACGGGAGGCGATTGGCCAGGGGGCCTAGGCGGGGCCTGAGTGGGGCCTAGGCGGGATTTTTTTATTCTAAGTCAATTTTAATATTTTATCTTACATTTATCCAAACAAAACAATAATATAAAGCAAAACAATCTATAATAAAGATAATAAAGGCATTTACTTAAAGTTCAAACACATCCATATTACTAATGTTAAAGTTCAAACACAAACATGCAATTGTTCAAAGTTCAAACATATTTTTAACGTATTAGTTTTATTCATAAACAAGATTGCTATTATATAATAAATTTTAAGAATTTAATTCAATATTAAAACTTAAGAAACTAAACATAAATTTAAGAATTATATTAAATTAAACTAAATATTACAAATGTATCATCATTTATATAATTTGAAGTTGATACAAGTTCAAGAAATTACAATTATAATAAAATTATCCATTTTGACTTGATATTGTTCACTTCTTGTTGTGATTTGATATGCTACAACATGTATTATAAATATGGTAAATCATTAGAAAAATAAATATATCAAGATCTGATTTGGGTAGTTATTAAAAAAAAACCTCTCCGCCTAGATCCTGCCTAAGCCCCGTCTAATTTCCTAGAGAGGTTTTTTGCCGCTTTGGGCCTAGCGCCTAGGCGAGGCCCCAAGGGGGGCCTAGCGCTTAGGGCGGGGCCTAGGCGGACCTAGGCGGGGATTTTTAGAACACTGCTATTGGCCCACAATACTATGCTTACCTAATGCTTTAATGTTATTCCAGGATTTGTGTTACATTGTTTGTTGCTTGGTGTGAAATCCATGTTTCACACTTGTCATGCATTCTTAAGGTAGCGGTGCATATAACGTTTTTGTTCCATGTTGTGCAGTTTCTCAACCAAGATACGAGCATTGGGATCACCTAGTTCAACCATGTTTTCTCAAGATTCCTTGCAAACACTATTTAATACCGGGTCATTTAAGAGTTCATGTTATCATAGGGGAGCTCGTCTCATTGTTAGAGCTGATAGTGTAAGTTCGTTATGTGAATTCTTATTTTCTGTGTCCCAGTCACCGTGGTATCGAATTTCATATATGATATTCCTTATAATTGTAATGTAAATTTACTATCATCTAGATCTTTAGAATTGTCGATTTGTACGTACAGGATTTCTATGCTGTCCTTGGTGTATCAAAAAATTCCAGCAAATCAGAAATTAAGAGTGGTGAGTACACTTTTGATTTAATTTATGTTCTTAGGAAGTTAGGATGCATTGTATATTTCAGGTTATATGATTTTTCGGTTGCTAGTAATTTGCCCATGTTTTAAGGTTGCTGTGTATGACTTCTCATTTATGTACATAACGTAAAAAGGATTTGCAAATGGTAAATGTTATACATTACTTGCACATATTGTTGTCATGTGTGGCATATTTCTTACCTTGTAAGTTATAGTTGCATGGTCTGCACAACTCACTTGCTCACATCCTGAAATTAGACTCTTCATGTGGATACGGAAAACTTGAATTCTTAACCAAAACCTTTTCAATTTAAATATGAAATAAGGTATTTATAAAGCTAAATTTAAGCACTAAAAATTGAAGTACTAAATTTTTACCTCTGAAAATGTTAAGCGATGATAGACTTGTACTTTTGTTTAGAGAAATTATAGTATGCAGTATGCACATTATAGGGGAGAAACACATATATGTGGCTGGTAAAATTGACCCAATCTTGCGGATGGATTGTTGTTTGCCTACTACTAGGACAACCTTTATTATCCAAGGACATATATGCGAAGTGAATTTTTGAAGTGATTTTGATAATGCAATATTTGTATACAATGACTTGATAAGATTTTTATATGTATCCAGACTCTAGTTCCGAAAGATCTGTCAACCTTGTAGGACCTCACAGAGATTCTGTATTTGATAATTGAATTAGTATACTTAGAGGAATTTCACTACTTATTATTGCTGACTGCTGCATTGTATATATGTATCTCTCTGTTAATTAGAAACGCGTCATCATTCCTATCGGTGATTCGATGACTGTTTGATGTGAAAATGCAATCCCCTTATATTGCTAACATTTGAATCCCGTGTTTCCTCAGTTGGGCACTAGTGGAATTACTGAAGCTAGTTGATTTTCACTGTTGTTTGGGCTTATCCCATGGCAGTCCTAGTTAATATGAGGTTTACTATCCCTAAGGGTATTTTTTGATGTAACTTCGCTATGATTTATTAAAAGGAGAATTTCTACAGGGTCTTATTATCTTATCCTCAAAGGAGAATTTCTACAGGTCTTTGTGAACTTGCTTGGTGAATTGGTATTCCATCCATGAAAGGGCACTAAACTATTATGTTGCGTTTGGATTGAAGGAATGGAATGAAGAATGGAATGATTCATTCCATTATAGTTGGAATGAGTTATTCCATATGTTCTCCCTCCTCCAAAGAATCAAACACAATTTTGTTCATTCCAATCGCAATCAAACATAATTTTTTTCATTCCATATGAATGAGTCATTCCATTTTCAACTTCATTACTCCAATCCAAACGTAGCATTAGAGTAACAGGCTTCTCCTATTCAAAAGAGTGAAGATAATCAATAATTCAAGTGGCCATTGTGATTATCTTGGATCTTTTCCTTTAGTAAGAATGTTCTTCAGGTAAAATGACATTTTCTAAGATTATATATCACATTGAGCTGAATTTTATCCGTATGATCACCCCACATGCAAGGGAATTTTTTCCACAGAAACAGTTGAAACTACTAAATTGATGCGATTTTTATAAGAACTAAAACATGCTCAAAACGACTGGACTGAACTCAAACATAATCCAAACTTCTTCAGGTATTTATCTCTCAACCGGATCGAAACAACACATCCTAATGAAAAATATTATCATTGCTTTTATGGCATGCAATCCCATTACATTGTCGTACTCTTACCTCCTCCATAGCTCTACTCTGTCCCAGTCTGTTTGATTTCTTCTCATCAAATGGAAAGCTTGTATCTTACAAGTTTTCTGTTATAAGTAAAATAAAATTGAAATGTTGCCTAAAATAGAAAGAGGGTGCTGCACATTTTCTCATGTCAAATCTGAGCTATATGCACTGCCTAAATAATTTTTTGTGTCGCTATCGTGTAGCTGACATACTGTTTGGTTTTCAGCTTACCGGAAGCTTGCTAGGAGTTACCACCCTGATGTGAACAAGTAAGTTACCTGTTACTTCTACATTTTAGAATTATACTTTTTTGATGCTTCTAAAGTTTTTCCAAATGGATAACTAGTAAATGACCATATAACCTGTAACTGTGTTACTCGGACTCTTCACTTTGCCCTGAAGTACCCGTGTCCGACACCTTGTCCAAAAATTGGATACTTCACTTGGATACTTCACTTTAGTGTAAAAAATTGGCAAAATTGAAAAGTACCCGTGTCGGATACCGTGTCCAACCGGACACTCCATCCGTGTCCGAGTAACACAGCATATAACAACTGTAATGTGTCCCGATGGTGCGATAGTGAGTGCATAATTAGAGGGGGGACATTTTTTGTAAAGTTTCAATCCAGGGACTTGATTTTAAGAATATAAAGTTAGTGCCACAGTGGTACTTTTATGTTCCTGTAATTTTTCTAAACTGTTTATTCATGTTTTTTTTAAAATTTAAAACTGAAGAATCTCATGCTACTGTAGCAACTAGCAAAGATCAGCTGCTGTTGCAAGTTTCTGGACATGTAGAAACTGTCTCTCGTTGAGTGACATGCACTGCATATTTAGAGAACATATATTCCTTCTGAAAGTTGGTATTTTTAGACCATGAAATTAAAATGACATTATGGTAGTAGCAGCAGTTTGTAAAGTCAGATGCATGATGCTTTATTTGCTGTTCTTTTTGTCGAATGGAGGATGGCCAAGGGAATAATTGTTTCTTTTATTTAGTTTATTGATGCATTTGTGCTAGGCTATGTTTCGTCGACTTGGGTGTGGGTGTCAGGTACTGTTACGTGTCTACTTGTTGGATTCGGTAAATCAGTTTCTATAGACACGTGTAGATGGCTGAAAAGTGTCTAATATTTGGATATGGGTGCTTAGACACGATGTTTAGATAAATCATTTGAAACTCGTGCAATTTCATTGTCTTCTTAAGCAAAACTCTATTATAATAAGTATCTAGATAAACATGACAACATCCAAATGTGATCAGACAAGTTTTTAACGTCATTCGTTGTGAATCTTTTTCTCTTTTCCTCATCTTTTTGCCTCTCATTTTTATTCTTCATATCGGTGATGTGGTGCCCATGTCTGGGTGGCGGGTGTCAGACACGGGTAATTAACCCATTTAGAAGAGTCTATGTAAATATGTAATATAGGTGCTAACATAGGTGCTAGGATAATTGATCTGTTGGCGCTCATGACCCCTAAACATCCTGTTCGGCTCTTACAGTTATTTGTTTTTAAATACTTGTTGGCCTGACAGGCTGACACATATTTACATAATTTCGAAACTCATATTTTACAGCGGGAGTACTGAAATTGTAATCCTCCCATTTTTTTGTTCTTGGTAATAATTCAGGGAGTTTCCACTGTTGACTGCTGGTACAAGATAATGTAATTTGTCAATATATGCCATAATAGCTGGCAAGTGTAAGTTATGAATTACAGTCTGGGGAGTTTGACTTCTAAGTAAAATGTAGATTCAATTGTCACTAAAGAATATTGTGCAGACATTTAAAAGAACTTCATAAGATACTGGTACCTTTTTGAACTCTATTTTTTCTCTTGCAGAGAACCTGGAGCAGAAGCAAAATTTAAGGAGATTAGCAATGCTTATGAGGTGAACTTCTCAATCATCTGTTCAGTCTCCTGGTTGGAAATTTGTAGTTTGAGACAGGTTTAAACATATGAACTACATTGGAATTGCATTTTAATATAAAGCTTGTGGTGCAGGTTTTATCAGACGATGAGAAACGTTCCATATATGATAGGTATGGGGAGGCCGGGCTTAAAGGTGCTGGAATGGGCACAGGGGTGAGTTCTTTGTACTAAAATATTACCAACAAAATCAGTGGCTTTTAATTTTTACTAGTCTTAATCTCCTGTACTTGTGCTTACGTATTTTAAGTATTCCTTTATGACAGGATTTCAGCAATCCCTTTGATCTTTTCGAGTCATTATTTGATGGCCTGGGTGGCATGGGTGGTATGGGGGGCATGGGAGGAAGAGGTTCGCGTAATAGGGCCACAGAAGGTGAAGACCAGATCTACAATCTGGTTTTGAATTTTAAAGAAGCTGTATTTGGGGTTGAAAAGGAGATTGAAATAACTCGGCTTGAGAGCTGTGGCACATGTAATGGTTCAGGGGCAAAACCAGGGACAAATCCATCCAGATGTAGCACTTGTGGCGGGCAAGGGCAAGTAGTCTCATCGGCTAGAACCCCATTGGGTGTCTTCCAGCAGGTAATGACCTGCTCTTCTTGTGGTGGGACCGGGGAGATTTCAACTCCTTGCAACACGTGTAATGGGGACGGGCGAGTGAGGAAGTCCAAGAGGATTAGCCTGAAAGTTCCTGCTGGGGTAGATGGTGGGAGTCGTTTGAGGGTCCGGTCAGAAGGTAATGCAGGAAAGAGAGGCGGACCTCCAGGAGATCTATTTGTGATCATTGATGTTATTCCTGACCCGGTACTGAAACGTGATGACACCAGTATTCTTTACACTTGCAAGGTTTCCTACATTGATGCTATTTTAGGAACAACAATGAAGGTTCCCACGGTTGATGGAATGGTAGATTTGAAGATTCCAGCTGGTACCCAACCGGGGACAACGCTGGTGATGGCGAAAAAAGGTGTGCCTTTTCTAAACAAAAACAACATGAGAGGTGATCAGCTAGTGAGAGTGCAAGTTGAGATACCCAAACGGTTAAGCAGCGAGGAGAAGAAGCTCATTGAAGAACTTTCCAACCTTAACAAGGGCAAAGCTCTCAACAGTAGGAGATAGTGGGGTTGATCAGGAATTTGTCTCTCTTCTGGTTTTGAGTGATGTGGCTTTATTGCTGAAAAACATCAGCGGCAATTTTCATTACTGATCACTCGTTGCTATGCATGCGCTGCATTGTACTCCAGGGGGCTTTTTTGGTAGATTGTTATATGTATTATACATACAATTAAAGCGATGAGAAAGAACTATAGGTAGACTTTGCAATTTGTTCTGGAATTTAACCTTTATTTTTATCTGTTCAACATATATTATTCAAAACTTAGAAGTGTAAATTTATATGGTTACTACAGTTGGTTTTCATACAGTAAAATTAAGCTGATGGTACCAAATACCTTGGGCCGAGAGGCAAGGTTGATACCACAGGCAAGTAATCTCTAGTAATTGTGCAAATAGCCGGATTTATGGTCAGAGTTGGCTACGGATATTTATAGGTCCAACTAACTTTGCGGACTATAGTCGAGCGGATGCCTTATTCCTTTCTCTGTATGCCAGACAGTCTAGTGGTTGTCTTATTCCTTCCTCTCGGAGAATTAAGATCCTCTGCATTAGTTTTTCAATCAGTTTTTATCGATAGATATAATGATTTTAGTAAGAACTTGACAAAATTTGTTGCAAATAATCATGTCGTTAAAAGCAATATTTGTATTGTATTGAGGAAAATTTTATAAAAAGGTGTAATGAAACTATCAAGGATATCTTAATCCTTAATCGGCATTTAACCTGAATTGTGTAGTTCTGTTTGAATTTGGCCACATATATGTTAGGATCCTTAAAGTTGCCAAAGTTTAAGTGGATGCCCATTTGAGTAAATCAATCAACAGAATATGATTAACTATGTATAAAGGAATAATACATCTAATATATTAAAATGATTTTTTTTTAATGTTGATAATGTTTTAAGTAATATTGCAGATATGTAAATTAATAGGCACATATCTACAACCAAATAACCAACTTGGTTAATATATATTCTAAGCGGACCGTTGCTAAATCCTCGCTAAGCGCGTAAATCATAGGAGTGCGAACCGAATTTATACTTGACGGTTACGACTTTGTAACGATAAATTTAACGACGGTTTTGTCCGCGTTTAAGGTGAATGTCATATACCAATGGCAGCGTAGCTTTTATATATATATATATATATGGGCCCCACGGAAGGTACCTACTGCTGAAGCAATTGGACTAATTATCACCAAACCATTGGACGGATGGTATTATTGGGAGGCGATTACATAAAATACTACTAAAAGGCAAAAATCATTCATCAAATTGAAATTTTTAAACAATGTAGTTGTCGTTACGTTGCTAAACTTATCACAAAATGATGCATGTATGTACACTTCATATACATCACATGACGCGCAATACATGATGTATAGAACTATAATTCAAATCTATAGCACAGTTTAAAAGTTATGGGCCTTTGAATTTGGATTGGCAGACACCCTATGTGGATAAGGATGAGGCTACCACTGTTCTCAAAGAAGCATGAAAGTAGAAAAAGAAATCAATTGCTACTGTTGGTGCTGGAATAATAATGCATTTGAGGTCTTACAATAAGCCTTCACAATCTCCTCCTCGACATGTTTCCTCATGATAACTTGCTCGGATGGAAGGAGTTTAACGAATTATATTTGAGGTTATAATTTCGGGTATTACATTGCTTACTTCAGGTACGGATTCCGTACTTTTTCAGCGATACTCTTTTAAATTTAATTCGTTCGTTTTGTACTCGTTTAGAAATTTAGTATTGCCTCTCCGGATTATTCCTTGTTGTCAAAATTATTGAGATAGTTTCGTTTTGGCGTTGATATTAGAATTCGTATTTGTACTCTTTGAACTAGTTAATCGTGTCAATATATTTTGGAGACTTTATTCGTTTGTACCATTGTTCGTATATTTTCGTTCACATTCGGGTGTTATTTTGATCATTGATATATTGTGATAATGAATAATGTTTGTATTTGATAATTCAATTTCATTTGAATATGGTCATATAAGCTTTGTGATTTGAACCTCTTTTGGCTTACATTTTGTAGTTTGATCCTTAAGGTATACTTGAATTAACTTCATGTGAAGTACCACATCGTGTCCTCTTGACACAGAGGCATGACACCTTAGTGGCGGTGTGATTCCAGTCACGGCGTATCCTTTTGTATGCTTTCTGGGTATGAGCTTTGGTCATTTGATATATTTCTTCAGGATACGTATGGGTCGACCCAGTATTTGATTTGATTTGTTTTATTAGGCGGATTAGTGACGTATATGTCGTGCGTACTATCCGATTTGATTTGTATACATCATGATACCGATGTATTTTGTTAGCCTTTGGCTATTTGTATTTGAGCTCAGTATGAAGTTGTCACCTTACAATCATTTGATTCGGCCTTATTTGTTTGGGATTCTTTTGGATATAATTATTTGATTGACAGTGTTAATCATTTGTAATTGGACTTACAAATTTTGATCTATTCGTATTCGTTTGTAATTCACATGTGCTCATTCATTCGACTCATTTTGATTCATTACTTATTGTGATATATTTATTCATCTTCATATCTGTATTGGTCAATTGACTCAAGATGTGTTCTTTTTCCGACAGGTGATCAGGGGTGATCGGGATATGTGGGATGAGCCGTACAAACTGTACATACATGTACGAGTCGACGACAAAGATGGGATTTGCAGCATCCGATCAAAAGCCTCACGCAGTGTGCATACCATTTCCGGCTCAAGGTCACATAAATCCCATGCTCAAACTCTCAATGGTTCTTCACTACAGAGGCTTTCACATCACGTTTGTAAACACCGACTTCAACCACAACCGCTTGCTCAAGTCCCGAGGCTCAAACTCCCTCGACGGCTTGCCTGACTTTCGCTTCCATTCCATTCCCGACGGTCTACCTCCGACAGAGGCTGACGTCACCCAAGACATCCCAACTCTATGTTTTTCCACTGCAAGGAACTGTTTGATTCCATTTCGCGAATTACTACACAAACTGGATCAAAATTCTTCGTCTCTTAATTCGGTTGACCCTCCGGTCAGCTGCATAATTTCTGATGCAATTATGACCTTCACTCTCATTGCTGCCGAGGAAATTGGTGTCCCTTGTGTGTCCTTCCGGACCACAACTGCATGTTGCTTCATGTTGAATAAACATTATAGCCATCTAAAGGAAAAAGTACTTCTACCTCTAAAAGGTACACCACTTTCTTAATTGAGCACTGCTATGGTACTGTACACATATATATATATATATATATATAATTGAGCACATAGTGACATTATAGATATATTTTTTGTTATGCAGATGCAAGATATTTAACGAACGAGCATTTGAACATGACTGTAAATTGGATTCCGGGAATAAAAAACATCTGCCTTAAAGATTTCCCCAGCTTTGTTCAAACGACTAATCTGAATGATAAAATGGTAGAGTTCACCATTGGTGAAGCAGAGAGAGCTTCAACAGCATCAGCAGTTATTTTCAACACTTTCCACGAATTGGAGTGTGATGTTTTACAAGCCCTCTCATCAACGTGCTCACCAATATATTCTATAGGCCCTGTTCAGTTACTAATCAACAAACTTCCACTAAGCAAGCTAAAACCCATTGGATCCAATTTGTGGAAAGAAGATACAGAGTGCCTGAAATGGCTTGATTCCAAGCAACCCAATTCAGTAATTTACATAAATTATGGAAGTATTACTGTTATGACAAAGGAAAAGCTAGTTGAATTTGCATGGGGGCTTGCTAATAGTAAGCACAACTTTTTGTGGGTAATTAGGCCTGATTTAATTGTAGGTGAGACCGCTATTTTGCCGCCTGAATTTTGTGAAGAAATTAAGGAAAGAGGGCTAATTGCCGGATGGTGCCCGCAAGAGGAAGTTCTTGATCATGTTGCTGTAGGTGGATTTTTGACACATTGTGGGTGGAACTCGATGATCGAGAGCTTGAGCTGCGGCGTGCCCATGATTTGTTGGCCGTTTTTCGCTGATCAGCCGACTAATTGTAAGTTCGCTTGTAGTGATTGGGGTGTTGGAATGGAGATTGGGAAAAATGTAAGGAGGGATGAATTGGAGATGCATGTTAGGGAATTGATGGGAGGGGAAAAAGGGAAGGCAATGAGGAAGAAAGCTATGGAGTGGAAGAAAAAAGCAGAGGAGGCAACAGGGGAATTTGGTTCATCATCTTTGAATTTGGACAAGTTAGTGAGAGATGTGTTATTGTCCAAACAACAATAAATTTTCTTGGTTAGTCATGCATATTGGTGTAGAATCTAGATCATAAGGATAATGGAATGAAGATTTGTAGCAAATTTTTGTTTTCCCTTTTGACTTGCATGGACTCTTAAGAATAATAATGAAATTTTTTATCATTCCAAAATATTACATATTTATTGGATCACACCCTAAAGTTCTTTTGATAAACATGAATAAAATTATATGCTATAACAGAAATATGATCTAACAATTTTAATTAATAAAAATGAATTAATTGATTAATGAATTTACACTGCGCACCATACCTTCCTTTTTAATCCCATCTATCTAACAAAATAATTTATTTTGAATTTTCTGTTTATCCAAATAAATCGGAGGCACTGAACACAACTAATAACTAAATAGGTAGGGGGGTTATGCGTACAAATGCTATTGGTTGGTTTAACACGTTTTCAACAATTATTTGATCGGCCATTTTGTTTGGATGGGGTGTTAATGAGAGCGTAAGAGTTGTTGAAATGATTTTTAAATGAGTTGTGTTACAATTGAAAATATAATTGCATAAATATACATTAACGACACTTTCACACTTATTATAATTATATTTTAAATTTTTAGCGATACTTATTATTTTTACAATATAACTATTACTTTAACATTATCACTAGCCTAATGTTTTTTCTTTTTGAACGTTCTATTCGAAAATTACTTGAAGAGCAATGTTAACGCTTGAATTTGTCAGCACGTTCAACCACAGGCTTAGACGCGAACCTGTACAGAAAGAATCACTAGAAAGTACTTGACGGTTTGGGCCGTCAGGGAGAATTGGCTTTAAGATGGGTTAACAATGAAGGAGCTAGTATTTAGTAGGTTAAAAGTGCGTACATTTACCTCTATTGTTAACATGTATTTATAGTTTAGCTACACCATCTCAATTGGGTAACAATTCTTAATTGGAATTGTATAGAGAGATTCTATTAGAAAATGTAAGTACTATACAAGAATTAGTATTGGATATAGAGAGATCCTATTCATAATCAATAAGGTTGCCAAGAATGAGTATAAATAGATAAAGAATAGATGTAATCACACTTTTATGGCAATTTGTGAGATTAGAACTTTGGTAGAGAGAAAATAAAGCCCTAGTTCCATTTCGGTAGCAGATTCAGCATCGATCCATCCTCAAACCTCAACTCTCATCTTATTCTCAGTAAGATCTTTCTCTTTCTCTTAATTTCACTTTACATTGTCTGTAAATGTCTAGCTCTTCTCATAATTTTTGATCGAGTAATTTTATGCGTACAAATGCTATTGATTGGTTTAACACGTTTTCAACAATTATTTGATCGGCCATTTTGTTTGGATGGGGTGTTAATGAGAGCGTAAGAGTTGTTGAAATGATTTTTCAATAATACTTGAATATTTGAACCTGTAAATGAGTTGTGTTACAATTGAAAATATAATTGCATAAATATACATTAACGACACTTTCACACTTATTATAATTATATTTTAAATTTTTAGCGATACTTATTATTTTTACAATATAACTATTACTTTAACATTATCACTAGCCTAATGTTTTTCTTTTTGAGCGATTCATTCGAAAATTACTTGAAGAGCAATGTTAACGCTTGAATTTGTCGTACGTTCAACCACTGGGCTTAGACGCGAACACTGCTGAAAGAATCACTAGAAAGTACTTGTGGTTGCTTAAATGTCGGGGAGAATTGGCTTTAAGATGGGTTAACAAACGAAGGAGCTAGTATTTAATAGGTTAAAAGTGCATTACATTTACCTCTATTGTTAACATGTATTTATAGTTTAGCTACACCATCTCAATTGGGTAACAATTCTTAATTGGAATTGATATAGAGATTCTATTAGAAAATGTAAGTCTTATACAAGAATTAGTATTGGATCTAGAGAGATCCTATTCATAATCAATAAGGTTGCCAAGAATGAGTATAAATAGATAAAGAATAGATGTAATCACACTTTTATGGCAATTTGTGAGATTAGAACTTTGGTAGAGAGAAAATAAAGCCCTAGTTCCATTTCGGTAGCAGATTCAGCATCGATCCATCCTCAAACCTCAACTCTCATCTTATTCTCAGTAAGATCTTTCTCTTCCTCTTAATTTCACTTTACATTGTCTGTAAATGTCTAGCTCTTCTCATAATTTAGGCTCGTCTTCTTTCTCCTGTGCTGAGGGAGAAGTTACAATAGTTGTGGAGGGGATTCCCGAGTGGCAAACATGTAAACTCCCTGTCGTGGAACATTTTTGGACCCCTAAAGAAGTACATGCCCACAACATGGCCAAATATGCTAGAGATATCTATAAGACATCGAATATCCCCTAAGAGATCTCTGAAGCAGGTATAGAACTGCTGAATATTAAGTTTTTCATCCTTGAGGACTAAGAAGTTAAGAAACCCAGTGAGGAAGATATGATGTACTAGCAACCCGAGGGTGGGTGTATTGTCATGTCAAGACACCTCCTTTTATTTGGCTAGCACTTTCTTCTTCAGGAGTTTTTTCTTGAACTCCTTCATACCACCAGTCTTAGTTTGAACTAATTGGTACTTAACTCGTACAATCATCTTCATAGTTTCATGACATTTTGTCATGATCGGGTATTAAACCCTCCTTAGATTTTTTGTACCAATTTTTCTCCATTGGGGCTTGCAAGGAAAAGGACTTCTACCAATTTAATAAACAAATAGGTAGAGATTTTATGATTGGAACTCCTTCGAGCAACAAGGGATGACATAAAGAAGTTTTATATAAAGGGATCAAATAGTAAGCTAATTGGGCCATGGACAGAACCAAATCAGTCCTAATTGAACCCTATCAAAATTATAGTAGGGTCAGATTAGGATAATTCGAAGCCATGTACTCCAAAAGGCACTCCTTCTACTGTTAATGTTAACACAAGAAATTAAAGAACAATAAAAATAAAAGAACACATGATGTACTCAAGTTTATCAATTTGGCTACTCCTGCTTATCTGATGTATTTATTAGATGCATCACACACTCTACAATTATCCACACAGCAAACAAAAGTTTATATATAGTAACTAAAAAATCCTAACTGCTATAATATGAATTCAAACCCATGATACCTAATACAATAGTAAAATTCAAGACCGAAATACCAGTAAATTTTTAAGTTCAAATATATACATTATGCTTGTGTGACGCCCCCAAAATTAGGTATACATCACCCATCTTGGGTCGTCATATACATGGTACAAAATTCAAATACAACTTACTAATACAACTGTCGTGTACAATACGACAAAAAATAACTGTGAGTTTGAATACAATTATTGTCTACTAGAGATTATACAAACTCAAAAGGAGTCCTCATTACAATTATTAACACACTATTTCACGAGAATAGTGAGGACTACTAATGCTATCTTCGGACCGTCACTCCGTTCCCGACTAGTCCCTTTATGTTCTCATTTTTCAAGAGAAACGGTGAAAGAAAAGGTGAGCTCAACTAGCCCAAGAAGAAATATTATGACTAAGATAATGCGAGAATAAATTATCGTTAGCCTTTCAACGATGTTAAAGCGATAAAATATAACAACATCAAGTTTATCTGCAATGGATCAAGAAATTCATTAAAAGAGTCAAGTAGAGAATATAATCTACTATCTTTTATGATTTAAAAGTTTTTCATCACTTTTATCGTTGAGATTTCAAACAATAAATAATCCACATTATCCCCACACTTCTGACGAGGATATTCATTAGGGTCATGACCACAAATTCCATGCACTACGGGCCAAGGATATTTGTGTATTCATCAATGGTCATGATCATGCCAATAATCATCCATCAATGCACTACGGGCCAATGAGGACTTTTACCACATCATTTGTAACATTACGATTCATGATTCTTTGAAGACCAGAAATTTTTAAATAAAAGGAATTTCCTTTATTTATTATTTTGAAATAGTAAGGGTTGATTTGATTAATGTGGATAGTTAAGGGTTAAATATGCAAATATTTCAAAATAAAGCAGTGGTTATAAAATATTCATTATCGTCGGGAATATTCGTTTGGTCGTGGAATATTAAATCTGTCGGGGAATATTAAATGCGACGTAGCTTGACCATGTGTGGGCCCCATAACTGAAAGCGATTGGATGAAGAAAACGACAAATATAAGTTGTTTTTAAATAACTGGCGTAATTATTACAGATTAATCTTTGTTGGAATACCCGGTGGTAAAAAAACACTAATGTCTGGCGTTGTTGAGCAAGAAGATACCAGTATTGCACCAATTATTGATTCTTACGTAAGAAGGCACTTTACTCGATAATGGTTACATTAAATCGCTTATTCGATTATTTTATTGAGTTAATAATTCTTTGCGTTGATATTTTATATTCTTTGTTGTTTTAATAATTGTTATTACACATTATTTTTCATTATCGAAGCAATAATTCATATTATCGAATAATATTATTAGATAACATTATTGGCAATGTCTAGAAAGTTACATCTAAGGAGAGGTTTGGTCATCTAATTGCGCGCGCTTGATGAAGAAGAAATTCTTATTGGAAAGCCCCTCTTTCCAGGAAGCGCACGGTTGTCGATATTGTGATTCTGTAATATTATTTGTGAATAATTAATTATTGATTTATATGATGAGGAAAATATTGATTTTATGTGGATATAGATGGAGAAAATTTTTAAAATGACAATTGTTGAAAATTAATATTTTATCTTTTTACGATAAAATAATTCATTTAAATATATTATTTTAATAATATATTAACGGTGATATTTTACAATGAATGTGGGATATGGAGAGTATATGAGGAGGAAGAGTATTTTTGTGGCATTAAATGTTTAACACATGTTTTGTGTGTTGGTGGACACAATTATTAATAGAAATTTGATTATAGCTTGTAAAATCACTGTTTGTGGATTTTGGTCAATTTTTTTGGAATTTGGAAAAACTTTCTTCGCAAAGTTGTAGAGAATTGAATTTCCTATAAAAACTCGTGAGATTCGAATTTTCTGATGAAAGGGCTATTTATTATGAATTATTGAAGTTCAAGTTCGAAATAATTAGTTTTTGGGAGTTTTAGTTAATTATTTTGAGAAAACGTTTTTTGCAACTAAGTTGGCCTCACATGTGATTCAAATGGGCTGAGATCAGTTGTCTAAGGTGGGCTAAAGAAAATGTGAAAAATATATTAATATTATATTCAATTTTACGCTTTGGTGTTTAAGCATTTTCTATAAATAGGGTCTTAGGTTAGAATTGAAAACACACCGTAAACTGAAGTTTCTCTCTATTTTCTCTCGATATATTGAGCGTATTCTTGTGAGTATACTTTGAGTATTGTTAGATTGCAAGTTCCTTCAAAGACTATACCCGGTATTCCAAATTTAGAAGTCTAATCTTTCGAGGTAAGGGATATTATTTTTTCGTAATGATATTATTTCTTCAATATCATTATCTTTGAAATGTTGATCTGAAGTTTTATCAAATTTGGAACTTTTTCATGTCGGGGTTACTATTCATGAGTTCTTACTCACGAGTTACTTATTCATGAGTTACTTATTCACGATTCTTATTCACGAGTACTATTCACGTAAGCGTGAAGATATTTTTTGTGGAATTTCTATCTTTTGGTGTCGAGTTCTTATTCACGATATATCACGACTATTTATTCATATCTGTGCACTATTCACGATATCTGATTATTCAATCGAAAAATAAAATTTCTTCTTTTCGTCCAAAACATCTATTCGGATCTTAGCTTTGATTGTATCCATGTTTTGATCATTCTTGAATTTTACACCACTATGATTATTTTTGAGGTATTTTTTGGGCGTGGATAAAACCAAGTACGAATCCTTAATCCTTAATCCTTGTCATTTTGTTTCTTTGGATTCGTTTCTTTAAAAATATTTTCATCATCCTCGGTCTTAAATGATGATATTATTGAATATCTTTTACCTGTGAAAGTCAAAAGATGAATGATTCTGAAGAATATCTTTTGGCTGTAGTGCAAAATGAACAGTGTTGAGATGAACATGACCGATTGATTAATATCTTTGGCCCTGTAGTGCAAAGATGAGCAGTGTTTAAATGAACATGACGGTGATAAATATCTTTGGCACAGTAGTCAAAAGATGAATATTTGATTCGGATGCATATTGATTGATGTTACGAGGATAAAATATTGATGATGGATTATTAAATTCATAGATTATAGTAGATTTCATTCTCTACGTAACTCTTCTATGAATTATTATTTCATTGCGAATATTGATGCGAAACTTGTTATGTCTATTGTATTCTATCGATTTTTCCCGTTGAAGACTAACGATAATTTGTTGTATATTATCTTAGTCATAATATTCTTTCTTGGGCTAGTTGAGCTCACCCTTTTCCTTTTTGTTCCATTTTTCTCGGGAGGCGAGAATATAGCGAGTGCAAGTGAGGGTATGGAATGAAGGTTTTAGAAAGGATTGCTTAATAGTCCTCACCATTTTTGTAAAATAATGTATCGATAAAGGTGATGAGGATTTATTTGAGTATAGATATTATCAGAAGATAATATTTGTATTCAAACTCGCGATTTCTTGTTGTAATAATAAAGTTGTAGTTGTTTACATGCATCACGTATTGACAACTCGAATAGGTGATGTATACCTATTTTGGGGGCGTCGCGGTTAAGTATCGAGCTTAGGATATGATCTCTGGCGGAGATCGGGGAATAGAACTAGGAGGGGAGGAGAGTAAATCCTTCGCTAGTGTGTCCTACTAAGCTTATTTGTTAGTTAGTCGATATATAGGGATATTATGTGATATATTGATTTCCTTAATTAACCCTTATTTTATAGCAATGATTTGAGAATGTCGTGAGAATATTAATGATGGAGTAAATGAGACCGTGGAGATGCTGCTGTCTTTCACCAACGAGGAGAAGCGTCAACAGTGGCAATGTACCTCCCTGTGAACAACACCATTGAAAGCGAGATGATGAAGAGGATGTTTAGAAGCTTTTTGCGATTCATGCAAAATCGAGACGAGGAGACTTGTGTTCAAAATACGAGGAGGAAATGATAGTGATTCACGGGTGGTCGCAACAAGCGATTCGAAAAGAGTTGGGACCATCGTGAGTGCTGGGAAAGCCGGATCCGATTAAAGGCGGAGGCGTGGGTCAAACAAATTACCAAAATATTCGATGTCTTGGGATGCGGAGAGAGCAGAAAGTTCCATTCGCCACCTTTATGTTAAAGTGGCGAAGCGATTCTTTGGTGGGAATTCGTGAAGCGTACCCATCCAAATTTCACTCAAAGATGTCGTGGGAGAGCGTTTGAAGCAGATTCAATGACAAGTACTTCCTCGAAAGTATTCGTCGTATGAAGGAAGTGGAGTTTATTAGATCAGAAAGCGAGAATAACATGGCGGTCCCGAAGACGAGGCGAAGTTCGCGGAGTTATCGAGTTTGCACCTCATTTAGTGGAGAATGAGGAACGTATGACGCGGATGTTTTGAGAGGTTTGAAACCCGACATACGTCGATATCTCATTTCTCATAAATTTTTCTCTATTCAGATGTTGTCAACAGGCTCGATTGTTAGAAGCGAGATAACGAAATACGTTCAACCGAGGGACCATAACCGAGGATCATCTCAGAAGATAGCGATCATCGAATAACGATAACCGGCGGAGAAAGAAGAATACTGACAAAGGCGGTAACCACTCTGGTGGTAATCGTGGCCATGAAAATAGAAGAAGCGAGTGGGAGGAGATTTTAAAAGAGGAGATTCAACAACGACCATGTGAGCGTCGGCGCCCGAGAGCAACTAGTTTTAAGGGAGGAGAAGCGACCACCGTTGTCAGTATGTTACAAATGCGGGAAAGAAGACATATCATTCAGCGGCGCACAACAGTTTAAGGTATGCTATAATTGTGAAAAAGAAGGACATATCGCTCGAGATTATGCGGTGGAAATAAAACCAGATCCAGTGAGAATGGTGACTCAAAAGGATGTCCCGAGAAAAGTCAAAGTCAGCGGTTCTTGGAAGGCGTTTGTCGTGGCCGGTCAAAATGCTGAGGAACCCGAACGAAGTTAGCGCGGGTTAGTCAATTATAAATTCTTGCGAAGTATATACCTTACTAGAATCTGGGTTCTACCCATTCTTTTATCTCTCTTGCTTTGCGCTCAGCGTTTAAACTTGACTCAGGAGAAATTAGACTTTGACTATCTGTGGAAACTCCGTTTGGGAGAAACTTTCATCACATCCAACGTTTATAAATCTTGCTTGATTCAGTTGGCACTATCACATTACCGTTAACCTTATTTCTATAGAGATATTTGTTTTGATGTGATTTTAAGGTTAACTACTCATCATGCCGAAATTGATTATTTTCGTAAGGTTGTTAGTTTTCATATTCTAAGCAACTCGTTATTCAATTCAAGCAATCAAACCATTGTAGTCAAACATTTTCATATCAAGCCATGAAGTCATTCGTTTATTACGGATGTCAAATTTTCTTAGTCCATGTTATGGATTTGAATAAAGACACGTCGATTTGAAAAATATTCTGTTGTTATTGATTTTCCCGACGTATTTCTGAAGAATTTCTTGGCTTACTCCCAAAGCACGATATTAAATTTTGTATCGACTTTGAACCCAGTACAAAACTCATTTCTAAAATCTCATATCGAGCGGCTCTATTGAACTTCGAGGAGTTAAAAATTCAACTATAAATTTGGTACACGAGCCTTTATCTTGTGACTTCCTTTGTGGAATTCACCTAAGCGAACTCTCTGTAGGGACGTCATATTCGTGCGATAGTAAAGCTGATAGGTGTCATTGTGACGTCTTATCCAAGATTGGGATATGAGTCGCGGTTGAGAGCAACCTAAGTCGATGAATCGAAATCGTAGCTTAGGCTTAGTTGGTTATTATCGGAGATTCGTTGAAGGATATTCTCGAATCGCTATTCCATTAACTTGGTGATTTCGTAGAGATACAAAATTTGAATGGAGCAAGGAATGTGGGAAGAGCTTGAAGAACTCAAGAGGAGACTCATTTCAAAGACATGTTCGACGATCATGCCATCCCGAAAAAGCGAGCGTGGTAGCCGACGCGTTGAGTAGAAGATCATACGCGGAACGAAAAGTGCGATGATGTCAAGTATCTGACGTAGAGCCAACTTTAATAGAAAAAGTTAAGGTTGCTTTCAAGCCACCAGCCGGATGATCGCGTATGAAGAAGAAAGTACAAGAAGGAGCTATTAGGGCGAGAATTGATGAAGAAGGAATACTTGAGTCAACTCGGACTTTGCATTCCTAATGATTTTGATTTGAAGCATAGAATCATGATGGAGGCACACAACACATTGTTTGCAATCCATCTCGGGAGTACCAAAATGTATTATGATCTTCAACATACATTTTGGTGGAGCAATATGAGGAGAGAGATCGGCGTAGTTTATCTCGAGATGTTTAACTTATCAACATGTAAAGGTAGAGCATCAAGTGCCAAAGGTCCATTGCAACCACTTGAGATTTTGAAATGGAAGTGGGAACACATTACCCTCAATTTCATTACTAATCTTCCCAAGGTTTCTCAAGGAATAGATGCGATTTGGGTTATTGTTGATAGATTAACCAAGTCTACTCATTTTTACCGACCGTCGAGAGACTTATTCCTTGACGCGTCTTTCTCGTATGCACGTAAATGAGATTGTGAGATTGCATGGAATGCCGGTATCCATAGTTTTGGGTTAGTTTGTAGAAAGCTATGGGCACGAATTTACGATTTATTTGGCATACCATCCTCAAACGGATGGGCAATCGAAAGGACTACTCAAACTCTTGAAGATATATTAAAACTCGTGTCCTAGATTTCAAAGGAAGTTGGGATAAGTACTTGCCATTGGTGGAATTCTCATACAACAATAGTTATTAAACAAATATAGGCATGGTTCCATTCAAGCATTATATGGACAAAATGTCGTTTCCGATATGTTGGGATGAGGTGGGTGAAGCAACATTGTTGGGACTAGAGTTAAATCGATATGACTAATGATTCGACAAGCGTATACAAAGCAGCACAAGATCGACAAAAGAGTTATCGCGGATCTTCATCGAAAGGACGTGGAATTTAATGTAGGGGATCATGTATTGTTCATGAGTTGCTCCATGGAAGGGAGTTCTGAGATTTGGGAAGAGAGGAAAGCTCGATCCATGATTTATTGGTCCATTTCAAATTCTTGATCGAGTAGGAAATGTAGCCTATAGACTTGCGTTACCTCCAAGTATGTCTCGTGTTCATAATGTGTTTCACATATCGTACTTTCGTAAATATGTGAAAGACCCGAACCACGTTATTGAGTTAGAGCCGGGACGAGATAATAGAAGACTTAACGTATGAGGAGGTACTGTCAAGATGTTGGATAGGAAGGAGCATGTCCTACGTAAAAGGTCATACCACAAGTTAAAGTTTTGTAGAGGAATCATGCTATATAGAGGAAATGACACGGGAGTTGGAAGCGGAAATGAAAGCGAGGTATCCTCACCTTTCAAAACACACCGAATGCGACGTCAATTTCGGGACGAAATTTCATAAGGAGGGAGGTTGTAAGACCCAAAATTTTTAAATAAAAGGAATTTCCTTTATTTATTATTTTGAAATAGTAAGGGTTGATTTGATTAATGTGGATAGTTAAGGGTTAAATATGCAAATATTTCAAAATAAGCAAGTGGTTATAAAATATTCATTATCGTCGGGGAATATTCGTTTGGTCGTGGAATATTAAATTTGTCGGGGAATATTAAATGCACGGCCAGTAGCGACCATGTGTGGGCCCCATAACTGAAAGCGATTGGATGAAGAAAGCGACAAATATAAGTTGTTTTTAAATAACTAGCGTAATTATTACCAATTACATTGTTGGAATACCCGGTGGTAAAAAAAAACACTAATACGTTGTTGAACAAGAAGCACCGGTATTGCACCAATTATTGATTCTTACGTGAAGAAGGCTTTACTCAATAATGGTTACTGATAATTATGTCGGTATTTTATTGAGTTAATAATTCTTTGCGTTGATATTTTATATTGCTATTATTTGATAATTGTTATTACACATAGATTTTCATTATCGAGCAATAATTCATATTATCTGAATAATATTATTAGATAACATTATTGGCAATGTCTAGAAAGTTACGTCTAAGGAGAGGTTTGGTCATCTAATTGCGGCGCGATGAAGAAGAAATTCTTATTGGAAAGCCCTCTTCCACAGGAGGCGCACTCGGTTGTCGATATTGTGATTCCGTAATATTATTTGTGAATAATTAATTATTGATTTATATGATGAGGAAAATATTGATTTTATGTGGATATAGATGGAGAAAATTTTTAAAATGACAATTGTTGAAAATTAATATTTTATCTTTTACGATAAAATAATTCATTTAAATATATTATTTTAATAATATATTAATCTGGTGATATTTTTACAATGAATGTGGGATATATGAGTATATATGAGGAGGAAGAGTATTTTGTGGCATTAAATGTTTAACACATGTTTTGTGTGTTGGTGGACACAATTATTGACCGAAATTTGATTATAGCTTGTAAAATCACCTATTTGTGGATTTCGGTCAATTTCTATTTGGAATTTGGAAAAACTTTCTTCTGCAAAGTTGTAGAGAATTGAATTTCCTATAAAAACTCGCGAGATTCGAATTTTCTGATGAAAGGGCTATTTATTATGAATTATTGAAGTTCCGAAGTTCCGAAATAATTAATTTTTGGGAGTTTTAGTTAATTATTTTGAGAAAAACGTTTTTGCAACTAAGTTGGCCTCACATGTGATTCAAATGGGCTGAGATCAGTTGTCTAAGGTGGGCTAAAGAAAATGTGAAAAATATATTAATATTATATTCAATTTTACGATTTGGTGTTCTAAGCATTTTCTATAAATAGGGTCTTGGGTTAGAATTGAAAACACACCGTAAACCGAAGTTTTCTCTATTTCTCTCGATATATTGAGCGTATTCTTGTGAGTATACTTTGAGTATTGTTAGGCGGTGCAAGTTCCTTCAAAGACTATACCCGGTATTCCACTAAATCTTAATCTTTCGAGGTAAGGGATATTATTTTTTTCAGTAATGATATTATTTCTTGATATCATTATCTTTGAAATATTGATCCGAAGTTTTTATCAAATTTGGAACTTTTTCATGTCGGGGTTACTATTCATGAGTTACTACTTACTCACGAGTTACTATTCATGAGTTCTTATTCACGAGTTCTTATTCACGAGTCTATTATTAAGTAAGCGTGAAGATGTTTTTGTGGAATTTCTATCTTTTGGTGTAGAGTTACTATTCACGTATCTGACTATTCACGATATCTCTGACTATTCACGATATCTGACTATTCATAGAAAAATAAAATTTCTTCTTTTCGTCCAAAACATCTATTCGGATACTAGCTTTGATTGTATCCATGTTTTGATCATTCTTGAATTTTACACCACTATGATTATTTTTGAGGTATTTTTGGCGTGGATAAAACCAAGCAATCGAATCCTTAATCCTTAATCCTTGTCATTTTGTTTCTTTGGATTCGTTTCTTTTAAAATATTTTTCATCATCCTCGGTCTTAAATGATGATATTATTGAATATCTTTGGCTCGTAGTGCAGATGAATGATTTTGAAGAATATCTTTTGGCCGTAGTGCAAAGATGAGCAGTGTTGAGATGAACATGACCGATTGATTAATATCTTTGGCTCAGTAGTGCAAAAGATGAGCAGTGTTTAAATAAACATGACTAATCGATAAATATCTTTGGCTTGTAGTGCAAAGATGAATATTTGATTCTAGATGCATATTGATTGATGTTCTGAGGATAAAATATTGATGATGGATCGTTAAATTCATAGATTATAGTAGATTTCATTCTCTACGTAACTCTTCTATGAATTATTATTTCACTGCGAATATTGATCTGAAACTTGTTATCTATTGTATTCTATCGATTTTTCCTGTTGAAGACTAACGATAATTTGTTGTATATTATCTTAGTCATAATATTCTTTTTTGGGCTAGTTGAGCTCACCCTTTTCCTTTTTGTTCCATTTTTCTCGGAGGCGAGAATATAGCGAAAATTAAGTGGGGTATGGAATGAAGGTTTTAGAAAGGATTGCTTAGTAGTCCTCACCATTTTTGTAAAATAATGTATCAATAAAGGTGATGAGGATTTATTTGAGTATAGATATTATACAGAAGATAATATTTGTATTCAAACTCACATTTCTTGTTGTAATAATAAAGTTGTAGTTGTTTACGTACCATGTATTGACAACTCGGAATAAGTGATGTATACCTATTTTTGGGGTGTGTCACAATTACAAGAATAATCCTCGGTCATAATCATACCAAGTCCATCCATGCTTTCTGAATGAGATGACTTTCAAAAATATAAACATGAGGATGATGACAATGATATAAAAATTTAATAAAACAAGTTCAAGAATTAAGTTATTCAGGAACTAATAACGTCCAAATTGTCAACATGATAATTGCTTTAGAGAGTAAAATTCAAGATTTCTCGAAGAATATTTCCATGAAAAATCTTTGGATGAAGCCTTGAAATATCGAGGATATTCCACTAATTTCATGGAGTATAGAAGTCAAAATATTAACCAACCGAGAATAATAAGGAATGGAATAACAACAGAAATCACCGTGCATGCGCAGATTGTGATAAAAGAGTTATTCTAACAGAATAATAATAATTGAACCAGGTCAGGTGAAAATCACACTGACAGGATGTTCCAACAGAATAATAAAGACAGAATAATAAAAAGCGGAACCCGGGCCCAAACAGAAAGCATGCACAGGATGTTCCAACGGAAAATAAAGACAGAATAATAAAAACGGAACCAGGTCCGGCGTATAACACAGACAGGATGTTCCAACGAAATAATAAAGACAGAATAATAGAAGAATGTCTCCACGTATAGGGTATTCAGCGTATACAAGTTATTCCAATGTAATAATAAAGAAATGGAATAATGTAAGTTCTCTTCTCAAATACAAAAAGAATAATATCCCTTGTAGTAAAAGAAAGCTGAATATAAAAGTAGTTAAGTAGCGTAATACTTTTCTTCATCTCTCTATAGTCTCTCTCTATAGTTCAAATTGAATTCGTAAGAAAAATAATGAAGGAATGAATTTTTATTTATAGGAAAATGGAATGCATAAGAACTAATCCATGAATGGTCCAGATTGATTTACTTTAATCTGACTATTCCATAATTAAAGCAAAATCTTTTAAATAAAATATAATATATTCTATTTATAATCTAATAAAAGCGAATAACTTTATAAAAGATTTTACTACGCAAATACTATGAGCCTTTATGCAAATCTTATCGTAATAAAATATAATATATTCTAATTATTGTCTAATAAAAATGAGATAACTTTATAAAAAGTATTGCATTTTATATAAAAAAATTTACTATGCAAATCACTATACGCATACTACGCATAATAGAATATAATATATTTTATTTATAGAATAACTTTATAAAAGTATTCATTTTTATTTAAAAAGATTTTACGTATTATTACATTAATAATACCAATAAAACCGAGTGACTTATCACGTAAGCATCAATAATTAATACCGGTGTGCTACTTACGCAACCACGCAGACATCATATCTTTTAACACTAAGGGTGTTTCAACATTAACAGTAAAACTTCCGCCGTTATTTTCATAAAGTATTTTTGTCATTTTCTCGATCAATCCGACAATAATTCCGTTGTAGGGTCCACCAATGATTGTGCCGTTGTACGAATATTCCCTGTTAAAACGAATATTCTCCGACCAATCCAATATTATATAACAACTTGCGTACTTTACAAAAATTATACATATTACCCACAACTATAACATTATATCAATTTTACTCCATAATATTCAAAAATAATATTTATAGAAAATTCATCTTTATTCAAAAAGTTGGGGTTTTACAGCTTGGCCCAGGGCGGATCTGTTTGAGGGGCAGCATAGACAGCTGCCCCTGCTGGATTTTTTTTATAGGTCAGCATGATTAGATATGTAAGTTAATACACTCAAGGGGACAGATTAATGGAAAAGTTAAATTATGATGGGGCAAAAAAAAAAATTATAAGTTATTTTTTATTGTTATAGTGTTTGGGAGTGACTTTTTTTAAACTTATTATTCGACTTATAAGTCATTTTCCAAGAAGTAACAAATTCTAACTTCTTGAAAATGACTTATAAGTCTTTTTATATAAGCAACTTTGATCAAATGTAAAGACGACTTTACCCTCCATTATTTTTCAAAATAACAACTTTACCCACAAAATTCTTTTGAAAAACTGTAGATAACGGGATCTCCATAGGAGAGAAGCAAGGACAAAAAGGAGAGAGAAAGGATAATAATTTTATTTTTAAAGAGAGAAAAAGAGATAAAAGGTAAAGAATAAAGGTTAGTATTTTAGGTTTTATTTTGTATGAGATTTGAATGAAAAAAGGTATGGGATTTGATTGACAAAAACCTTCGAATGGGCTTATATATGGGCTTACATATATATGAAAAAGTATTTTAAGATTTACACTGATAATTAATTTTAATTTTTACTAAACAATGCAAATTAGTTTTCAAATTATATTTACATTGATATTATTTAAAATCATTTTAAATGCAAATTAGTTTTAATTTTACTTCAAAATTTAATCATTTGGATGTAAAAAATATATAAAATTATGAAAATATTTAATTTTGTTTGTTTTAAGATCGTAAAACACTAATATTATAAGTGTAAAATAAAAATAATAAATATTGATCACACTTGACTATTTATTATTATATAGTCGTCTATTTATATTCCTAAATTATAATAAATTAATTAACAAGTTTTAAAAATTTTATATTTGAAAAGTTGAATTATTAAGTAAAGATCAAAATTAGCTGATACTATTTGAAAAACCCTTTGAACATCTTAAGCAAAAATCTCATATTTGTTTATTGTTTTACGTAATGGAAAAATGGCGATTCTTATGATATGATATTGAATCAATGTATCTTTTTAGTAATGTATCAACCGAACACCCTCACAACTTGTTTAAACTTAATTTCTAGCTTATAAGTCAAATTATTTTACTTATAAGTCACAACTTATAATGACTTATAAATCAACTTAAATTTTAATTTTAAATTATTTTAAAATAAGTCGTTGTGGTGTTATCATTTGTTAATCAAATTTATTTGCAAAATAAAATAAAATTTATCGTTATTTGCTTACATTTTTTAATAAAAATGTTTATATAAATAAACAGTCATGTTATTTAATTAAAATATTTTCTTTAATCTCATATTTGTTCTTTAAAATAAACAGATGAAAAATAAATATAATTAAATATTGTTATTTATTTTAATTTTAATTGATTCAAATATATTTTAGTTTTTTATTTAGGACCTTTTTTATGTTTTTCTCAAGTTAATAGAGTTATTATTATTCTTTAAAAAAAATCATTTTTATTAATATTTTTACACTTCCACTTAAACGTGGTCGCGTCAAACTTGAGTTCCACGTCATCTTTCTTTCTTTTTCTCACTCATAATCTGATGTGACAAATATGTTTAAAGTCAACTTATTTTAACGATTTTTTTGTAACATTTTATTACGAAATGTTAGTTTAGTAAGTTATTTGTAAAAAAAAAAATTAAATTCAGTAATTAAAATATAAATTGAACCTCGGTTTAATAACTAAAAATATATTTAACCCAACAGGCCACATGCATCAAATGTGGTCTAGGTACAGTCGTACAGGGAGGGGGTTGGGGACTTGAGTATTAAATGGTCTTTTGCCGTGGGAGTGGGGGTGGTTGTGGGGTAAGGGGGGTGAGGGCACTTGTCGCGGACTGGAGTACAAAGTAGCTGAGCTGCATATGAAAAACGATTGATGGCAAGGTTTTGTGATTTTGTGGAAGAAATTCAGCTCGACTTATTTCTAATCCAAATATTCTTCCTCCCTTCTTTTTTATTTTTCTTTTTAAAAAGTAAAATTTATTTTTTTTAATACGTCATTTATAAATTTCAAGCAAGTATTAATGACTTAATTTATCATATTATTCTTACATTAAATATTAATTTATTACTCTTTCATCTTTTAGATCAATAAATTTTAAAAGATAATATAGAGATTTTATACTCATTTTAATTAATCAGATAAATTATTTGTTGATTTTCTTAATATTTATAGCAGTTATTGTGGCTAATAAATTGGTGTAATAAATTTCTTCTTCACGAGTTTGATATAAGTCAGCTCTTTGCCTAAAAATTGTTGGATGCACTTAACAAGTGATTTGATGCATGATTTAATTGCTCTTAGGTATAGTTGTTTTTTTATTTTTGTTTTGGTAAATGCAGAGGTTAGGCATCCCACTTCTTCCTAGCTTCAAATTATTTGTATTTATTAACAAAATTTGTGACTTTTGAAACAAAAAAATAGAGAAAAAAATTATATAATTTTTTAAAAAAAGAAAGAATTAATTGTATAAATTTTATTGAATTTAAGATTAAACAATCACACATAAGTTCAAACTCATGAGACCTAAAAGAGTAGACATGCAAACCTAAAATCAAACTGCTAGTAAATCTTCAAACTTAATACACATGACACGGAATGAGGAATCACCCAATATTATTTATGGAGAATATGAAGATCAAGGAATGATATTTGTTTCTTCTATCCCAATCTTAGCCCCAGAATAGTTAAATATATTCTAATTAAATTAATGCTTATATTATTATTTGACTTTTTTAATTTTATCATGTATATGTTAAAATATGATTAATTTTAATGCAAGTATTATTATAAATATAACTAAAATCGATTTTTATTTATTTAACAAATTCAGAAGACATTAATCCTCCTGGTGGGGATGAATATGAATATGGTCCCGTAGCCTACCATCCCTTACTCCTTGCCAACCGATCAATTGTCAATTGAAAGCAAGCACTTGACTGACCCTATTCAAGACGGAAGTAATTATTTACCTCATTGTCAAAATAGCTGCGCATATAAATGGCGAGACTCATAACCGCTGGGCATCTGTGATGTGAGATATATTTCAAAATAAGAAATTATTATTATTAATAATTTTTTAAAAATCAAGCTAAAACATTACTAGTAAAACTCACATGCATAAATAATCAAATAATAATATGCTTGGTCAATTGTGGCTGCTGAAGCATCAGCATGCCCATGCAGCGGGTCTTCATTAATTGTTATCACCCTAATAATATTTGAGTATGTTTCGTCACCAGTTATCTATCACATGGACCCAAACTCAACTCGGTGGACAGGACAGGACTACTCCCTAGCCCCATTCTCATTTATTAGGCACGCGTTTTTAATTATATTATCCGTACGTAACTGGAATAATTAAATTATACAACTTCATTCTATATCTATTCTATTAATTAATTACTAGTACTTTGCTAACAACACCTGATCCACCACTTTGTCCAAATTCACCCTAGAGCTCCCATCAACTTGACCAGCAGCCTCCTCAGCTTTCTTTTTCCACTCCAACGCATTCCTCCTCATCTCCTTCCCTTTCTCACCATCCATCAACTCCCTCACCAGCACCTCCACCTCATCCCTCTTCACTTCATTATCAATCTCCATTCCAATCCCCCATTCCACACAACTGTACCGGCAATTTGTCTGCTGTTCCGCGAAAAAAGGCCAACAAATCACCGGCACGCCCCCGCTAATACTCTCCACTGTCGAGTTCCACCCGTTATGAGTCAAAAACCCGCCAATCGCAGGATGTTTCAACACTTCCTCTTGCGGGCACCAGCTTGCCAACATTCCTCTATTCTCCGTATCGGTTATAAACTCGTCTGGTAACATGGCCGAGACACCCACAACTATATCGGGCCTAACAATCCACAAGAAATGCTTTTTGCTGTTAGCTAGGCCCCACGCGAATTCGGTCAGTTGTTTTGCTGTCATGACCGTGATGCTACCAAAGTTGACATACACCACCGAGTTTGCTTCTTTTGTGTCGAGCCAATCAATGCAGCCGACTTCCTCTTTCCATAAATTTGAGCTCATTGATTTGAGCCTATGGTCTTGAATTTGATTTACCATCAACTGCAATGGACCGACGGTGTAAATGCGCGGTTGGATGGCTGAAATGGCGTCCAATACGTCTTGTTCGAGGGCGTCGAAAGTGTTTAAGATGAGGGCCCGAGCTCTGGGGAGGGCAGCCGATTCTGTTTGGAGGAAGTTGAGCATGGTGTCATTTGGGTCTGTGGTCCTAATGAAACTTGGGAAATCCCTTAATTTGATGTCTTTCATGCCTGGAACCCACTCTATTTTTGTGTCTAAATACCCATTTGTTACATAGCTCATATCTGCAAAACCAAGCAAAAATTAACTTGAATAAAAGTTAATTGATGATCTACTGAAAATATACCACCTCTAATGCACGCTGTAAAAGATACAAGTTATAGAACTGATAAAAAATCAATAAAATAAAGAAAAAGATATATGTCCTAATCAAGATTAATTAAGCTAGCTACCTTTTAGTGGTGTATAACCTCTCTCAACAAGGTGGCGATACTGCAAGTAACCGAGCAGGCCGCAAGCGCTTGTAGTCCAAAAAAGCACTTCAGGGAGACCAAACTTCTCGGCAGCTTTGAGAGTAAAGCTCATGACCCCATCAGAAACAATACATGTCACAGGCGGCACGTCATGAGAAACCGATGTGTCGTTGAGTTTTGAAATAAGGCTGCAGAAAGGTAACAAGGAGTGGGTTGGAGTGTATTTACATAGTGAAGGGATGTCTTGGGTGGAATCGGGATCCGACGGCGGGAGGCCATCGGGGATGGCGTAGAACCGGAAGTCCGGCAAGCTGTCGAGGGCTGCCGGACCCCGGGACCGGAGTAGGCGGTTGTGGTTGAATTCTGTGTTGACAAATGATATGTGGAAGCCTTTTCGGTGGAGGAGTTTTGCTAGTTTGAGCATTGGGTTAATGTGACCTTGTGCAGGGAATGGAATACATACTGCATGAGGTTTAGTTACTTTAGGAAGGGAGCCCATTTTTCTCTGTATTTTATTAGGTAAGTTGTGCAAGATATGAAAAGATAAAGAGGAGATTTGTGTTCTATTTATAACCAATTTGATTAACGGCATTATTAGGTTTTAATTTTCTGGCAATAAATAATTTAGGCACATTGACATTGTCATGTATGAGCTCAATGTCTTTATAAGTCCAAAGTCCACATGGACGGTCAGTCCATATTTGGATACCAGAATTAAGATGGTAAATATATATATATTAAGATGGTATATATATATTTATAATATTTATATATATATTATTAGTATATATATATATATATATGTTTAATTAGTACTCCACATGCAATAATAGAAAAAGTTCTTCTTCTTTTTTTTTTTTAACTTCAATTAATGAATTACATCCAAAGAGAGACGTATAGGCCGATGAAGGAGTGTTTAACATGATAATCTCTTAATTAGCGTCTTTACTTTGTCAGTTTCTTCCAATAATTATGTTGGCAGAATAAATATATATTTAACAATATTTTTTTATATTTATTTTAATAATATATATTTTAAATTTTGAGTGACACTAATAGCGTAGTTATTGTCCTATATTATCGATGACCCTTTTAGTCGGCAAAAGAGAAAACGGATGAGAAGAGGAAGTCAAATAGTAGTAATTTTCTGCTAGTCAACATTATATGGAGTATTTTACCTTCAAAACGACTTAAATTTCTCGTTTGTGGTCATTCACATTTTATAAAATAATAAAAAATATTATTACTGTTGTGTCTGATCCATCAAAATTAATATAATTTTTTAATAATATCCTTCTATTATTTATTAAAAAAGCCAAGTTGCGCCCGGCGGCAGCATGGGTGGCTTGTCAACCGGGGTATGGACAAATTGTTTAATAATAGTAATAATTATACAGGTAACAGGTGGCTAAATTTTTTTACGACTACTTAATTATTAGCAGTCAAATGAAGAATGATAGTAGTACATCATATCCAAAGTTGAATATTTTAAAAATAAGTTTATTATCATACAAAGTCGTATATATATCGTTCATATATATTTACATGCGTATTTGAATGGTCTATGTGATATGACACTACTCAATTATAATGACAGCCGCTAAGTTGGGAAAAACAGAAGAGTCCAAGAGTACATTATTAGGAGTATAATAATAAGATGGAAATGATATATATTTCGATTTTACGTATCAGATTCTTTTATTGTCGGTATATATATATATATATATATATATATATATATATATATATATATAAACCAATCAGGTGAGGGTTTTCTTATTTTATTAAAATAACTGACTTTTTTTTTATAAAAAAACAATTAAAAAAAATATTTAATATTTTATGGGCGATATTTTTTCCATAATATAATATTTTAGGCGTGATTTGAATCTATATCTAAAAAAATTGTGCAGACAATATGCATGCATTTGTCTGAGACTGTTGTTTTATTATCGTATCAAATCACATCCAAAACATCTGTATTATGAAAAAGTTCAGATTCATAAATATAAACTTTTTTTAGTTATTTTAAAAAAAAAATCAAAAAAAAAAAAAGTCGCGATTTTAACAAAATAAAGAAGCGCTTATAAAATAGGACCCATATATATATATAAGAGTAGTAATTTTTTTTTAAAGGATATTATATAATGAGTCATCTTTATAAGTTTATTCAATCACATAAATTGAAATCTGTATTAATTATAATTCGACAAAAAAAATTTAGTAGTAATAAGTAACATGACTGACTCTAACACGGATATGAATTATATAAGGGGTTGATATTGTCAAAATAAATTATTTGTTGCCGGAACAATTAGAAATGTATTAACAAAATTGCCCCTAAATATAATCTGCATCCTTCCCGTTCAACATTATTGATCCGTTATAAAAATAAATTATCTCCATGCCATAAATATCATGTGTTTAAGGTGTTTTTAACACCTTTTAGAACATTCATAACGGTTTTTTTATTTTTATCTTCTGCAGTGTTATTGGGTCACTTACAAAATAGAGATTCAATTTTTTCATTATGTACCCAACAGGTTCCTTATATTGATTCTTTAAATAATGAAATTTAAAAGTTAAAAGTTAAAAGTTAAAATTTCCAATAGTCAAAATATCAAATTAATAATAATCTTATAATTTATAAAACAGAGAGTATAATTTATCAATTATATTTCACTATAAAATAATTTTATTTTATTTTAAAATTTAAATAATTTATGAAGTGAGTATTGAATGGATTATAGTTGCAAATGTACATAAGATTAATATTAACTTTTAAAAAGTTAATTTGTGATATTTTTAAATTTAAATTTTATATAATTCATTTAAATTTTAAAATAATAAATTTTATAATTATTATTATTTTTATAATATTTATAATTATATTGACATAAATTAAATAAATTTATATTAGTTTTAAATTTGAATATGTTTGAAATTAATTTTTAAAATATAAGTCAATATTAAGTTTATAATTTAAAAATAAAGTAGTAAAAAAATATCAAGATGTGTATGATTGATGAGTTGTCCACTTAAATGAGGGTGTGAAATGTCATTTTGTATATATAGAGAATGATCTTTTGACTCCCTCATTTTGGAGAATAAAATCCTATATAGGGATTAAAATAGAGAGTCAAATAAGGATAAGAAAACTGTTGGATAATGATTTGTTGATGCATTCTTCAAAATAAGGGATAGAGAGTTAATTAGAGAAACTGTTGTTAATACTCTTAGTGTGCTTTTCAGGATTCGATTATGGTGAAGTTAGCACTAATTTTATTTATTGCGTTGATTATAGAAAATATTGTATTAATTAATATAATAAAAAATTACTCCCTCCGTCCCTTAATATAAGTCGTTCTAGAGTTGTGCACAAATATTAAAGAAATGATTATGTAACATTAAATATAATATCAATTGTCTATATTGACTTTGTATTGAAAAAATAGAATACCAAAATTATATTACTTAATACTTGGGTTAATATTAAAAATTAAACAATTAATACTTACTTGAAATTCTTAAACGACTTATATTTAGCGACAAAAACACTTCTCTAAAATGACTTATATTAAGAGACGGAGGGAACATGTGAGACCCCAGATTTTATCGATAAAGATTTAAATTTTGTCGAAATAATTTTTAATATTATGGTGTGAATTTGAGATAATATTATAGTTGTGGGTAGTATTTATAAATTTTGCAAAGTATGCAAGTGGTTATATTATATTCGATTGGTGGGGAATATTAGGTTTAGCGAGGGAATAATATTCAGATAACTACCAATCATTGGTGGACCCCATAATGTAATTATTGTCGGATTGAAAAAACGACAAAATATTATATTAAAATAATGGCGGAAGTTTCTGGTTGATCATTGTTGAACTACTCGGTAGTAAAAATACGAGAATCGTGTGGTTGCATATAAGAAGACACGGTATTGATTATCGATACTTATGTGAAGAAGTCACTCGGTTTGATTCCATTATTGTCGATTAATAATATGAATTATTATAAGCGATAATGACGTTTTGTTTTATTCGTATTATTAACGTAATAAAATGTAAACATCTTTTATATAAAATGAATATTTTATTAAAGTTATTCTATAAATAGAATATATTATATTTTATTACGCGTAGTGTTGATAGTATTTTGCATAGTGTTTTGATAGTGTTGCATAGTGTTTCAGATAGTAAAATGTTTTTATATAAATAGAATATATTATATTTTATTTAAAAGATTTTGCTTTAAATATGGACCGTCAGATTAAAGTAAATCAATGACTGATTCATGGATTAATTACTATGCATTCTATTTTCCTATAAATAAGCTCATTCCTTCATTATTTTCTTTACGAATTCATTTGAAACTCAGAGAGAAATTATAGAGAAAAGCTATGAGAGAAAATCTATAGAGAGAAAGAAGAAGAGTATTACGTACTTCACTACTTTGATATCCAAAGTGTCTTTTACGGTGAAGGGTATTATTTGTTGTATTCGTAAGAGTGTTATTCTTTCTTATTCATTGAAGAGAACTTACATTATTCCATTCATTATTATTCATTGGAATAACTTTGTAAAAGTGGTATACCTATACATACCTGTATATACGGCAGACCTATACTTGGTGAAATCCTTATGTTATTCCATTCTTATTTATTCATTGGAATAACTCAGATACGCTGGAATCCCCTATACTTGGTGATCTTTCTTCATTATTCCATTCTTTATTATTCTTTGGAATATCACATCGTGTGTTTTTACAAAGGACCGGTTCCATTGTTTATTATTCGCATTTATTATTCATTTGGAATATCCACATACATGTGTTTTTACAGGACTGGTTCCATTGTTTATTATTCAAAGATTTATTATTCTGTTGGATCATCCCGATTGTGAATTTTACGACCGTTCCGTTATTATTATTATGTTGGAATAACTCGCCTACGCAAATACCGCATGCGTGGTGATTTCTTTGTTATTCCATTCTTTATTATACCCAAATTGGTTAAAACTTTGACTTCTATACTCCATGAAATTAGTAGAATATTCTTGATATTTGCGTTTCATCCAGTATCTTTTCATGGAAATATTCTTTTGACCATTCTTGAATTTTACTCTACAAAGCAGTATCATGTTGACAATTTGGACGTTATTAGTTCCTGAATAAATTAATTCGTGAACTTATTTTATTGAATTATTATGTCATTGTCATTGTCATCATCCTCATGTTATATTATGTTATCTTTGGCTTACGTGCATAGATGAACTTAGTATGATTATGACCAGGGATCATTCTAAGTATAATCATGACTTGTTATAAATGATGAAAAAGTCCTCGGTGGCTGTAATGCGATGATGGATAGTTTTGGTATGATTATGACCGGGGTGATTTGGTATAGTCATGACCATTGATAATTTGATGAAAAATCCTTGACCGTGGTACATGGATGATTAGATATTGTGGTTTATTCATTAAACTGAGTCTTAGTGATAAAAATTGATGAAAACCTTTTAAAACCTAAAAGATAGTAGACTTTATTTTCATGACTCTTTTAATGGATTGCATATTCCACTGCAGATTAAATGGTTGTCTATTGTATTTTATCGGTTTAACATTGTTGAAGACTATTGATAATTTATTCTGCATTATCTTAGTCATAATATTTCTTACTGGGCTAGTTGAGCTCACCCTTTCTTTCACTGTTCTCTTCAGGAAATGAGAATATAGCTGGGACGAGTTGGGGGAAACGGAGTAATGGTCCAGAGGATAACATTAGTTGTGACGCCCCCAAAATAGGTATACACAACACCCATTCTGAGTCGCCAAATACATGGTACAAGAAGCAAACTACAACTTCAATAATACAAATGTCGTGTGAAATACGACAATATATACTGTGAGTTTAAATATAATATTGTCTTCTAGACAATATCTATACTCAAATAAATCCTCATCACATTTATTGATTCATTATTTTACAAAAATAGTGAGGACTACTAAACAACTCTCTCTAGAACCTTCATTCCATACCCGACTAGTACTCGCTACATTTCTCGCCTCCCCGAGAAGAAAAATGGAACAACAAGGGAAAGGGTGAGCTCAACTAGCCGAAGAAGAATATTATGACTAAGATAATATACAACAAATTATCGTTAGTCTTCAACAGGAAAACTCGATAGAATACAATAGACAACAAGTTTCGGATCAATATTCGTATGGAAATAATAATTCATAGAAGAGTTACGTAGAGAATGAAATCTACTATAATCTATGAATTTAACGATCCATCATCAATATTTTATCCCCGTAACATCAATCAATTTTCATCTCAAATCAAATATTCATCTTTGCACTACTGTGCCAAAGATATTCATCAATCGGTCATGTTCATCTCAACACTGTTCATCTTTGCACTAAAGGCCAAAGATATTCATCGATCGGTCGTGTTCATTTAAACACCGCTTCATCTTTGCACTACAAAGCTAAAGATATTCTTCAGAAATCATTCATCTTTGCACTACTGGGCCAAAGATATTCAATAATATCATCATTTAAGACCGAGGATGATGAAAAATATTTTAAAGAACGAATCCAATTGAAACAAAATGACAAGGATTAAGGATTAAGGATTAGTACTTTGTTTTATCCATGTCCAACAATACCTCAAAAATAATCATAGTGGTGTAAAATTCAAGAATGATCAAAACATGGATACAATCAAAGCTAGTATCCAAAATAGATATTTTGGACAAAAAGAAGAAATTTTATTTTTTGATGAATAGTCTTGATATCGTGAATAGTCAGATATCGTGAAATAGTGCCGATATCGTGAATAGTAACTCAGACACCAAAAGATAGAAATTCCACAAAAAACATTTTCACGCTTCATTTAATAGTACTCGTGAATAGTAACTTCGTGAATAAGTAACTCATGAATAGTAACTCGTGAATAGTAACTCATGAATAAGTAACTCATGAATAGTAACCCAGACATAAAAAAGTTCCAAATTTGATAAAAAGTACCAACTAATATTTCAAAGATAATGATATTGAAGAATTAATATCATTTGAGAAGAAAATAACATCCCTTACCTCAAAGAATCAAGATTTGGAAGGAAGGTCGGAAGTGATCTTGAATGAAACTTGTATCTTGAAAGAACTCTCAAAGCATCTAAATACTCACAAAATACACTCGATAATATAGAGAGAAAGAGAGAAAACTTTGTTTACGGTGTGATTTTTAATTCTAACTTAGCCCCTCTATTTATAGGAAAATGTTAGCCCACCAAAGCGAGACTTGACCTCTACACCGATGGCTTTACTCGCTACTATTGCCACCCACCACATTTGAAATAAAATTCAGTACATTTTTTCACCAACCACAAGTGGGGCCCACTCAATTCTAGAATTTTCCACCAAAATCAATTATAAACCTAATTTAGAATCGCATAACTCTTAAAATTCACAACAAATCATTCGTGCATTTTTAACGGTTCAAAATTTGTGGACATATACTCAACTTATATATGTATAACATATCCAAAAATTACAACGATCCAACTATGGGATTAAATATTATAACTCACACAATAAAGCGTAATAACACCAATTTGATCTTTTAATACCTCCAATCCGGCAAAATAAAACATCTCAAAGATTAATTCCTTCATTAATAACCACATAAATAAATCCATCATTTATATTCATATAAAATAAATATTTCCTTATCATATGAATCAATAATTAATTATTCACAAATAATATTACGAATCACAATTATGATAACCAAAGTAGTTTCAGGAAGAGGGCTTTCAATAAGGATCTCTCCTTCTTGGTAGCGCAATTAGGTGACCAAACCTCTCCTTAGGCGAACTTTCTAGACATTGACAATAATGTTATCTAATAATATTATTCAAATAATATGAATTATTGATCCGATAATGGGAAATATTGCATGCGTTGACAATTATTGAACAACAATAATATAAAATATCAACGCAAAGAATTATTGAATCAATAAAATAAAATATTGAACAGTAACTACTGTGAAAATTATTGAGTAGTGCCATCTTACGTAAGGATCAATAATTCAACAATACTGTGCAATACCGCAGTGCTTTCTTGCAACCACGCCAGACATCGTATTTTAACCACCGGGTATTCAACATCTTAATTGGTAATAACTACGCAAGTTATTTATAACCACCCAAACTTTGTCGTTTTCCTCATCCAATCGCTTTCCGTTATGGGGCCCACACATGGCTGCGCCGTTGTACGAATATTTCCCGACAGTACGAATATTCCACGACCAAACGAATATTCCCCGACAACAATGAATATTTTATAACCACTTGCTTATTTTGAAATATTTGCGTATTTAACCCTTAACTATCCACATTAATCAAATCAACCCTTACTATTTCAAAATAATAAATAAAGGAAATTCCTTTTTATTTAAAAAAAATTTCGGGGTCTTACAACCTCCCCTCCTTATGAAATTTCGTCCTCGAAATTGACGTACGTACCTGGTGTTTCGAAATGGTGAGGATACCTCGCTTTCATTTCCGTTTTCAAATTCCCAGGTCATTTCCTCTATAGCATGATTCCTCCACAAAACTTTAACTTGTAGTATGACCTTTGCGCGTAGGACATGCTCCTTCCTATCCAAAATCTTGACAGGTACCTCCTCATACGTTAAGTCTTCGGCTATCTCGTCCGGTTCTAACTCAATGACGTAGTTAGGGTCGTCCACATATTTACGTAACATCGATACGTGAAAAGCGTTATGAACACGCGTCATACTTGGCAAAACGCAGTCTACATAGGCCACAGCTCCTATTCGATCGAGAATTTCAATTGGATTAATAAATCGAAGGTTTGAGCTTTCTCACCTCACCGATTCTCGCTTTTAAAATAACAACTTCTTGCACCTCCTTCTTCAAATTCATCATTTCCGGTGTGTGTAAGCGAAGCGACTTTAACTTTATCGATTAAAGTCGATTATACTCAGTATATCATCACGTACATCGTATATCATCACGTGGGTACCTAGAGTTTTCATCTCCATCTCTATTATTTGTATATTATACGAAATGAGTCTTTGACAATATTGTACTCGTACTTGTATACGATTTTCTACTCAACACGTCAGCTACCACGTTCGCTTTTCCAGGATGGCATGGTCAGAACATATGCTGAAATGAGTCTCCTCTTGAGTTCTTCGAAGCTCTTTCCACATTCCTTGCTCTATTTGAATTTTGTATCTCTATGAGTCAGCTACGTTAATGGAATAGCGATTCGAGAATATCCTTCAACGAATCTCCGATAATAACCAACTAAGCCTGTAAAGCTACGTATTTCGATTCGACTTAGGTTGCTCTCAATCGTGACTCATATCCCAATCTTGGATAAGACGTCACAATGACACCTATCGATTTACTATCGCATCGAATATGACGTCCCTTACAGAGAGTTCGCTTAGGTGAATTCCACAAAGGAAGTCACAAGATAAAGGCTCATGTACCAAATTCTATAGTTGAATTTTTAACTCAAGTTCAATAGAGCCATTCGATATGAGATTTTAGAAATGAGTTTTGTACCGGGTTCAAATTCGATACAAAATTTAATATAGAAGCTTTGGGAGTAAGCCAAGAAATTCTTCGTAAAATACGTCGGGAAAAATCAATAACAAACAGAATATTATTCAAATCGGCGTGTCTTTATTCAAATCCATAACATAGACTAAGAAAACTTGACATCCGTAATAAAAGCGAATGACTTCATGGCTTGATATGAAAATGTTTGACTCTAATGGTTTGATTGCTTGAATTGAATAATGAGTTGCTTAGGAATATAAAACTAACAACCTTACGAAAGCAATCAATTTTAGCATGATGAGTAGTTAACCTTAAAATCACATCAAAAGCAAATATCTCTATAGAAATAAGGTTAACAGTAATGTGATAGTGCCAACTTGAATCAAGCAAGATTTTTAAACAACGGATGTAATGAAAGTTTCTCCTAATGGAGTCTCCACAGATAGGTCAAAGTTTAATTTCTCCGTAGTCAAGTTCAAACGTTGAAAGCAAAGAGAGAGAAAAGAATGGGTAGAACCGATATCTAGTAAGGTATATACTTCGCAAGAATTTATAATTAACTAACCTGTCTTAACCGTTCGGGTTCTCGCATTTTGACCGATCACAACAAACGCTCTTCCGGAATCGTTGACTTTGACTTTTTCGGGACGATCTTTTGAGTCACCGTCCCCCATTGAACTAGGTTTCGCCATTGCATAATCTCGAGCGATATGTCCTTCCTTTCCACAATTATAGCATACCTTGAACTGTTGGCGGTTTGATTGATATGTCCTCTTTTCCGCATTTGTAGCATATATGGGTGGTGGTTCTTCTCTCCTTAAAACTAGTTGCTCTTGGGCGACACGCCTTCACATGGTCGTTGTTGAATCTCCTCTTTTTAAAATCTCTCCTCCCACTCGCTTCTTCTATTTTCATGGCCACGATTACCACCGGAGTGGTTACCGCCTTGTGTCTGTATTCTTCTTTCTCCATTTGGTTATCGTTATTCGATGTTGCTATCTTGATGATGATCTCGGTTATGGTCCCTCGGTTGAACGTATTTCGTTATCTCGCCTTGTTGAGCCCCGCTGACAACATCGAATAGAGAGAAAATTTATGAGAAATAAGATATCGACGATGTCGGGTTTCAAACCTCTCGAAACATCCGTCATAACGCTCCTCATTCTCCACCAAATGAGGTGCAAACTCGGATAACTCCGCAAACTTCCGCCTCGTCTTCGGGACACCGCCATGTTATTTCGCTCCAATCTAATAAACTCCACTTCCTTCATACGATTTAATACTTTCGTAGGAAGTACTTGTCATTCAACTGCTTTTCAAACGTCTCCCACGACATCTGCCGAAAGCAATTTGGATGGTACGCTTCACGATTCCCACCGAGAATCTGCTTCGCCATTTTAACATAAAGGTAGCGAATGGAACCTTCGTTTCCCGCATCCCAAGACATCGAATATCTTGGTAATTTGTTTGACCCATGTTTCCGCTATGATCGGATCGGGCTTTCCCTTAAATTCTGGTGGTCCCAACTCTTTGAACTTCTTGGCTGTGACCACCCGTGAATTGCTATCATCTCCTCCTGTATTTTGAACACGAGTCTCCCTCGTCTGATTTTGCATGAACTGCAAAAAGCTTCTAAACATCCCCTCGTTCATCATCTGCTCAGTGGTGTTATTCACAGGAGGTACGTTGCCAGCCTGTTGCACGTTCTCCTCGTTATTAAGTACAGGCATCTCCACGGTCTCATTTACACCACTATTAATATTCTCAGTCGACATTCTCAAATCATCGCCATAAAAACAAGGGTTAATTAAGGAAATCAATCACATAATATCCCTATATATCTTGACTAACTAACAAATAAGCTTAGGTAGACACACTAAAGAAAGGATTTACTCGTCTCTCCCTCCTAGTTCTATTCCCGATCTCCGCCAGAGATCATATCCCTAAGCTCGATATTAACCGTGACGCCCCAAAATAGGTATACACAACACCCATTACGAGTCGCCAAATACATGGTACAAGAAGCAAACTACAACTTCAATAATACAAATGTCGTGTGAAATACGACAATATATCTTGTGAGTTTAAATATAATATTGTCTTCAGACAATATCTATACTCAAATAAATCCTCATCACATTTATTGATTCATTATTTTACAAAATGGTGAGGACTACTAAAAACTCTCTAGAACCTTCATTCCATACCCCGACTAGTACTCGCTACATTCTCGCAGCCCCGAGAAGAAAAATGGAACAACAAGGAAAAGGGTGAGCTCAACTAGCCCGAAGAAGAATATTATGACTAAGATAATATACAACAAATTATCGTTAGTCTTCAACAGAGGAAAAATCGATAGAATACAATATACAACAAGTTTCGGATCAATATTCGCAGTGAAATAATAATTCATGTAAGAGTTACGTAGAGAATGAAATCTACTATAATCTATGAATTTAACGATCCATCATCAATATTTTATCCCTGTAACATCAATCAATTTTCATCTCAAATCAAATATTCATCTTTTGCACTCTGTGCCAAAGATATTCATCAATCGGTCATGTTCATCTCAACACTGTTCATCTTTGCACTAAAGGCCAAAGATATTCATCGATCGGTCATGTTCATTTAAACACCTTCATCAGACTACTGAGCCAAAGATATTCTTGAAATCATTCATCTTTTGCACTACGTGCCAAAGATATTCAATAATATCATCATTTAAGATCGAGGATGATGAAAATATTTTTTAAAGAACGAATCCGGTGAAACAAAATGACAAGGATTAAGGATTAAGGATTCAGTACTTTGTTTTATCCATGTCCAACAATACCTCAAAAATAATCATAGTGGTGTAAAATTCAAGAATGATCAAAACATGGATACAATCAAAGCTAGTATCCAAAATAGATATTTTGGACGAAAAGAAGAAATTTTATTTTTGATGAATAGTCAGATACGTGAATAAAGGTCAGATATCGTGAATAAAGTCTCGATATCGTGAATAAGAACTCACACCAAAAGATAGAAATTCCACAAAAAAACATTTTCACGCTTCATGAATAAGTACTCGTGAATAGTAACTCGTGAATAGTAATCCCGACATGAAAAAGTTCCAAATTTGATAAAAGTACCAACCAATATTTCAAAGATAATGATATTGAAGAATTAATATCATTTGAGAAGAAAATAACATCCCTTACCTCAAAGAATCAAGACTTGGAAGGAAGGCTCAAGTGATCTTTGAATGAAACTTTTCTTGAACAAAGAACTCTCAAAGCATCTAAATACTCACAAAATACACTCGATAATATAGAGAGAGAAAGAGAAAACTTTGTTTCGGTGTGATTTTCAATTCTAACTTAGCCCTCTATTTATAGGAAAATGTTAGCATACAAGGCAGGCATTTGACCTGCCACCGATGGCTTTTACCGCTACTATTGCCACCCACCACATTTAAAATAAAATTCAGCATATTTTTTCACCAACCACAAGTGGGGCCCACTCAATTCTAGAATTTTCCACCAAAATCAATTATAAACCTAATTTCCGAATCAGACAACTCTTAAAATTCACAACAAATCATTCGTGCATTTTTAACGGTTCAAAATTTGTGGACAAATACTCAACTTATATATGTATAACATATCCAAAAATTACAACGATCCAACGGTCGGATTAAATATTACAACTCACACAATAAAGCTGTAATAACACCGATTTGATCTTTTAATACCTCCAATCCGACAAAATAAAACATCTCAGCATTAATTCCTTCATTAATAACCACATAAATAAATCCATCATTTATATTCATATAAAATAAATATTTCTTATCATATGAATCAATAATTAATTATTCACAAATAATATTACGTAATCACAATTATAACAACGGTAGTTCCAGAAAGAGGGGCTTTCCAATAAGGATCTCTCTCTCATCGGGCGCCGCAATTAGGTGACCAAACCTCTCCCTGTATGTAACTTTCTAGACATTGCCAATAATGTTATCTAATAATATTATTCAAATAATATGAATTATTGATCCGATAATGGGAAATATCAGTGCAATGACAATTATTGAACAACAATAATATAAAATATCAACGCAAACAATTATTGAATCAATAAAATAAAATATTGAGCGATTAACTCATTGTGAAAATTATTGAGTAGTGCCATCTTACGTAAGGATCAATAATTCAACAATACATCGGTAATACCGTCTGGTGTCAAACCAATGCCAGACGTATTCGTATTTTAACCACCGGGTATTCCAAGCCTTAATTTAACAGTAATAACTACGCCGTTATTTATAACCACCCAAACTTTGTCGTTTTCCTCATCCAATCGCTTTTCGTTATGGGGCCCACACATGGCTGCGCCGTTGTACGAATATTCCCCGACAGTACGAATATTCCACGACCAAACGAATATTCCCACAACAAATGAATATTTTATAACCACTTGCTTATTTTGAAATATTTTGCGTATTTAACCCTTAACTATCCACATTAATCAAATCAACCCTTACTATTTCAAAATAATAAATAAAGGAAATTCCTTTTTATTTAAAAAAAATTTCGGGGTCTTACATTAGTAGTCCTCACTATTCTGTGAAATAGTGTGATAATAATTGTATTGAGGACTCCTTGAGTATGGATATTGTCTAAATGACAATATTTCTATTAGAACTCTCAGTTTATGTATTGTCGTATGTTACACGACAGATGTATAATTAAGTTTGTATTTGAACTTATGTACCACGTAAGTGGCGACCCAAGATGGGTGGCGATATACCTAATTTTGGGGGCATCACGGTTGGTATCGAGCTTAGGATATGATCCCCCGGTCGAGATGTGAGATAAGAACTAGGAGGGAGAGATGGGGAATTCCTTCGCTAGTATGACCTACCTAAATTTATTTGGTATTTAATTGGTCACGTAGTATAGGGATAATATGTGATATGTTAATTAACCCTTGTTTTGTGACAAAGTGTTTGAGAATGATATCCTGAAAATCTTTGAGATAAGCAATGAAGCACATGAGAGTGTTGATTCAAATTTCAAACAAAAGGTAACGACCAACAACACGATAATAATCATATTTGGTGGCAACGGCTATCGAACAATGATAACCATCGTGGGGAAATTATCATGCTAAGAATGGTAACCACTTTGGTGGTAATCATGGTAAAGATAATAGAAGTGGAAATTGCAAGAAGAGAAGGTCATTTAGCCCGATTTTGTTGTGCACCAAAGTCAAGTCTAGCTGGACGGTGGCACCAAAGGTGGATATGGACAAAACAAAGTCGTTGGTTTTAGGAAGTGCATTTTCATGACTTCTCAAAAAGCGAGTAAACCGAACGAAGTTAGTACGGGTTAGTTAATTATAAATTCGAAGTCTATACCTTATAAGATACTGGGTTCTACCCATTATTTTATCTCTCTTGCTTTGCGTTCAACGTTTAAATTTGACTCTAGGAGAAGTTAGACTTTGACTTATTGGTTGAAACTTCGTTAAGTAGGAGCCTTCGTTATCGCTTACTATTTTTAAATCTTGTTTGATTCAAATAAACACTTTCACGTTAATTGTCGATCTTATCTTTTGAAAATACTTGCCTTTGATGTGATTTTAGGAATCAATTGGTTAACTACTCATCATGCTTTTCGTAAGGTTGTTAGCTTTTATGTGACGCCCCCAAAATAGGTATACATCACCCATTCTGAGTTGTCAATACATGGTACAGAAACAACTACAACTTTATTATTACAACAAGAAAGCGTGAGTTTGAATACAAATATTATCTTCAGACAATATCTATACTCAAATAAATCCCCATCATAATTATTGATTCATTATTTTACAAAATGGTGAGGACTACTAAACAACTCTCTAGAACCTTCATTCCATACCCCGACTAGTACTTTCGCTACATTCTCGCCTCCCGAGAGAAAAAAAATGGAACAACAAGGAAAAGGGTGAGCTCAACTAGCCCAAGTAAAGAATATTATGACTAAGATAATATACAACAAATTATCGTTAGTCTTCAACAGGAAAAATCGATAGAATACAATAGGCAACAAGTTTCGAGATCAATATTCGCAGCCGAAAATAATAATTCATAGAAGAGTTACGTAGAGAATGAAATCTACTATAATCTATGAATTTACGATCCATCATCAATATTTTATCCTCGTAACATCAATCAATATGATACGAATCAAATATTCATCTTTGTACTCACGTGCCAAAGATATTCATCAATCGGTCATGTTCATCTCAACACTGCTCATCTTTGCACTGTGCCAAAGATATTCTTTCAGAAATCATTCATCTTTGCACTACGGTCCAAAGATATTCCATAATATCATCATTTAAGATCGAGGATGATGAAAATATTTTTAAAAAACGAATCCAGTGAAACAAAATGACGAGGATTAAGGATTAAGGATTCGTACTTGGTTTTATCCACGCCCAAAAATACCTCAAAAATAATCATAGTGATGTAAAATTCAAGAATGATTAAAACATGGATACAATCGAGTTAGTATCCGGAATAGATGTTTTAGACGAAAAGAAGAAATTTTATTTTCTATTGAATAATACCAGATATCGTGAATAGTCGTGATACGTGAATAAGTAACTCACACCAAAAGATAGAAATTCCACAAAAACATCTTCACGCTTACATGAATAGTACTCGTGAATAAGAATCGTGAATAAGAACTCGCATGAATAGTAACTCGTGAATAGTAACTCATGAATAGTAACCCATGAATAGTAACCCAGACATGAAAAAGTTCCAAATTTGATAAAACTTCAGATCAACATTTCAATTATAATGATATTGAAGAAATAATATCATTACTAAAAAAATAATATCCCTTACCTCGAAAAGATCAAGATTTCTTAAATTGAAACAGGACACAAAAGTATGACTTGGACTTGAACACCGTATAGCAATACTCAAAGTATACTCAAAATACTCACAAGAATACGCCGATAATATAGAGAGAAAACTTGATTTACGGTGTGATTTTCAATTCTAACCTAAGCACCCTATTTATAGGAAATTGCTTAGAACACCAAAGCGAAAATTTAATAAATTAATAATATAATTATATTATTTTCTACACATGTCTAGAATCTGATTTCAGCCATCAAACACATGCCACCTTCTAGAAAAAAAATAAGAAAAAACGTTTTTCTAATTTTAAATATTTTAAACTTCCAAAAATCAATTATTTCGGAGCTTCAGAACTTTAATAATTCATAATAAATAGCCCTTTCATCAGAAAATTCGAATCTCGCGAGTTTTTATAGGAAATTCAATTCTCTACAACTTTGCAGAAGAAAGTTTTTCCAAATTTCAATCAGAAATTGACCGAAATCCACAAACGGGCAATTTTACAGGATATAATCAAATTTCAGTCAATAAATGGGGTCCACCAACATGTTTAACATGTTTTAAACATTTATTGCAACAAAAATACTCTTCCTCCTCGTATACTCATATATCCCACATTCGTTGTAAAAATATCACCGTTAATATATTATTAAAATAATATATTTAAATGAATTATTTTATCGAAAAAGATAAAATATTAATTTTCAACAATTGTCATTTTAAAAATTTTCTCCATCTATATCCACATAAAATCAATATTTTCCTCATCATATAAATCAATAATTAATTATTCACAAATAATATTACGAATCACAATATTGACAACCGTGCGGTTCCAGGAAGAGGGCTTTCCAATAAGAATTTCTTCTTCTTGGCGCGCAATTAGGTGACCAAACCTCCTCCTTATGTAACTTTCTAGACATTGCCAATAATTTTATCTAATAATATTATTCGAGATAATATGAATTATTGCTTCGATAATGAAAAAATCGTGTAATGACAATTATTGAAACAACAATGAATATAAAATATCAACGCAAAGAATTATTAACTCAATAAAATATTGAATAATTAATTATCGTAACCATTATTGAGTAGTGCCTTCTTACGTAAGAATCAATAATTGGTGCAATACCGTGTGCTACTGTTCAACAACGCGTATTAGTGTGTTTTAACCACCGGGTATTCCAACAAGATAATTTGTAATAACTACGCCGTTATTTAAAAACAACTTATATTTGTCATTTTCTTCATCCAATCGCTTTTCGTTATGGGGCCCACACATGGCTGCGCCGTCGTACGAATATTCCCCGACAGTACGAATATTCCACGACCAAACGAATATTCCCAAACAACAATGAATATTTTATAACCACTTGCTTATTTTGAAATATTTGCGTATTTAACCCTTAACTATCCACATTAATCAAATCAACCCTTACTATTTCAAAATAATAAATAAAGGAAATTCCTTTTATTTAAAAATTTCGGGTCTTACAACCTCTCCTCCTTATGAAATTTCGTCCTCGAAATTGACGACGATACGGTGTGTTTGAAAAGGTGAGGATACCTCGCTTTCATTTCCGTTTCCAATTCCTGTGTCATTTCTCTATAGCATGATTCCTCCACAAAACTTTAACTTGTGGTATGACCTTTCTTGGCGTAGGACATGCTCCTTCCTATCCAAGATCTTTGACAGTACCTCCTCATACATTAAGTCTTCTGGGCTATCTCGTAGGCTCTAACTCAATAACGTGGTTCGGGTCTTTCACATATTTACTGAAATACGGATATATGAATCACATTATGAACACGAGACATACTCGGAGGTAACGCAAGTCTATAGGCTACATTTCCTACTCGATCAAGAATTTGAAATGGACTAATAAATCGTGGATTGAGCTTTCCTCTCTTCCCAAATCTTGTAACTCCCTTCCATGGAGCAACTCGCAACACTACATGATCCCCTACATTTAATTCCACGTCCTTTCGATGAAGATCCGCATAACTCTTTTGTCGATCTTGTGCTGGTTTGTATATCGTTGTCGAATCATTTTGATCTTTTCGGTGAGTCATACGTACTAACTTTCGGGTCCCAACAATGTTGCTTCACCCACCTCATCCCAACATATTGGAGAACGACATTTTCGTCCATATAATGCTTGAATGGAACCATGCCTATATTTGTTTAATAACTATTGTTGTATGAGAATTCCACCAATGGCAAGTACTTATCAACTTCCTTTGAAATCTAGGACACGAGTTTTAATATATCTTCAAGAGTTTGAGTAGTCCTTTTCGATTGCCCATCCGTTTGAGGATGGTATGCCAAGCCAATCGTAAATTTGTGCCCATAGCTTTTTGCAAGCTAACCCAAAATCTTGAAGTGAATCTTGGGTCACGATCCCAAACTATGGATACAGGCATGCCATGCAACTTCACAATCTCATTCACGCATATACTAGCAAGACGTTCAAGTGAATAAGTCTCCGTGTCGGCAAGAAATGAGCGGACTTGGTTAATCTATCAACAATAACCCAAATAGCATTGATGCCTTGAGAAACCGTAGGAAGACCCAGAACGAAATCCATAGTAATGTGTTCCCACTTCCATTAGGAATCTCAAGTGGTTGCAACGGACCCTTAGGTACAAGATGCTCGCCTTTACACGTTGGCAAGCTAAACACATCGAGATAAACTTTGCAATCTCTCTTCATATTGTTCCACCAAAATGTATGTCAAAGATCACGATACATTTTAGTAATTCCGGATGGATTGCAAATGATGTACCGTGTGCCTCCATCATAATCTTATACTTCAAATCGAGTTGTTAGGAACACAAAAAGTCTAGAGTGGACTCAAGTATTCCTTCTTCATCAATTCTCGCTTAGGAATAGCTCCTTCTTGTACTTTCTTCTTCATACGCATCACTCCGGGTGGGTGGCTCGAGCAATCTTAACTTTTCTATTAAAGTTGGCTCTGTCGCGTATACTTGACATCATCGCACTCGTTCCGTGATATGATCTTCTACTCAACGCGTCGCCTACCACGTTCGCTTTTTCCAAGATGGTATGGTTAGAATATGTGCCGAAATGAGTCGCCTCTTGAGCTCTTGGAAAATCTTCTCGCATTCCTCGCTTCCATATGCAATTTTGTATCTTTTCGAGTCACTAAGTTAAGCAGAGTAGCGATTCAAGAAAATCCTTCCACGAATCTCCGATAATAACCAACTAAGCCTGAAAGCTACGTATTTCGACATCGACTTAGGTTGCTCTCAATCGTGACTCATATCCCAATCTTGGATAAGACGTCACAATGACACCTATCGATTTACTATCGCACGAATATGACGCCCCTACAGAGAGTCGGCAGGTGAATTCCACAAAGGAAGTCACAAGATAAAGGCTCATGTACCAAATTTATAGTTGAATTTTTAACTCCTCAAGTTCAATAGAGCCATTCGATATGAGATTTTAGAAATGAGTTTTGTGTCTGGGTTCAAAGTCGATACAAAATTTAATATCGCTTTGGGAGTAAAGCAAGAAATTCTTCAGAAATACGTCGGGAAAAATCAATAACAACAGGAATATTATTCAAATCTGACGTGTCTTTATTCAAATCCATAACATGGACTAAGAAAATTTGACATCCGTAATAAACGAATGACTTCATGGCTTGATATGAAAATGTTTGACTACAATGGTTTGATTGCTTGAATTGAATAACGAGTTGCTTAGGAATATGAAAACTAACAACCTTACGAAAATAATCAATTTCGGCATGATGAGTAGTTAACCTTAAAATCACATCAAAAGCAAATATCTCTATAGAAATAAGGTTACTGTGTAATGTGATAGTGCCAACTTGAATCAAGCAAGATTTTTAAATAACGGATGTAATGAAATTTTCTCCTAATGGAGTCTCCACAGATAGGTCAAAGTTTAATTTCTCCGTAGTCAAGTTCAAACGTTGAACGCAAGCAAGAGAGATAAAAGAATGGGTAGAAGCCCAGATATCTAGTAAGGTATAAACTTCGCAAGAATTTATAATTAACTAAACCGTGCTAACTTCGTTCGGGTTCTCGATTTTAATGGCCGGTCACGACAAACGCTTCTTCCGAGGAACCGCTGACTTTGACTTTTTACGGGACATCCTTTTGAGTCACCATTCATTGGACTAGGTTTTGATATATCGTCTGATCTCTAGCGATATGTCCTTCTTTTCCACAATTATAGCATACCTTAAAGCTGTTGTGGACGGTTTTGGTGATATGTCCTCTTTCCGCATTTATATAATATACGACCGGTGGTCGTTCTCCTCCTTAGAACCCGATTCTTTGCCGGCCTTGTCATCTTCACATTGTCGTTGTTAAATCTCCTCTTTTAAAATCTCCTCCCGACTCGCTTCTTCTATTTTCATGGCCATGATTACCACCTTTGAGTGGTTACCATTTCATCCATCTGTTTCTTTTCTCCGTAGGTTATCATTATTACATTGTTCTTTATCTACGATCACGATCCTGGTTGTGGTCCTCGGTTGACCGTACTCGTTATCTCGCTCTAATAATTGAGCCCATTTACAACATCCGAATAAAGAGAAAATTTTGAGAAATGAGATCTTGACGTATCTTGCGGGTTTCAAACCTCTAAGAAACATCCGTCATACGTTCCTCATTCTCCACCAAATGAGGTGCAAACTCGATAACTCCATGAACTTCGCCTCGTCTTTGAGACACCGTCATGTTGTTTTGTTCCAATCGATGAACTCCACTTCCTTCATATGATTTAACACTTTCGTGAAAGTATTTGTCATTAAATAGCTTCAAACGTCTCCCAAGACACGCCGAGCGAAAATTTGGATGGGTACGCTTCATGAGACTCCCACCGATGATACGCCTCGCCCACGGAACATAAAGGTGGCGAATGGAACCTTCTGTTCTCCGTGCATCCCAAGACATCGAATATCTTGGTAATTTGTTTGACTTCATGTTTCCGCCATGATCGGATCCGCTTTCCCTTAAATTCGGTGGTCCCAACTCTTTGAATCTGCTTGCTATGACAACCCGTGAATTGCTATCATTTCTCTCGTATTTTGAACACGAGTCTCCTCGTGCGATTTTGCATGAATCGCAAAAAACTTCTAAACATCCCTCATTCCTCATCTCTTTCATTGGTGTTGTTCATAGGAGGAACATTGCCCACTGTTGCAGACGTTCTCCCTCGTTGGTGAAAGACAGCATCTCCACGGCCTCATTTACTCCATTGTTAATATTCTCATTCGACATTCTCAAATACCGTCATAAAATAAGGGTTAATTAAGGAAATCAATATATCACATAATATCCCTATATATGACTAACTAACAAATAAGCTTAGGTAGGACACACTAGCGAAGGATTTACTCTCTCTCTCCTTCCTAGTTCTATTCCCGATCTCCATGGGAGATCATATCCTAAGCTCGATACCAACCGTGACGCCCCAAAATAGGTATACATCACCCATTCGAGTTGTCAATACATGTAGATGCGAAACAACTACAACTTTATTATTACAACAAGAAAGCGTGAGTTTGAATACAAATATTATCTTCTAGACAATATCTATACTCAAATAAATCCCCATCATAATTATTGATTCATTATTTTACAAAAATGGTGAGGACTACTAAACAACTCTCTCTAGAACCTTCATTCCATACCCGACTAAGTACTCGCTACATTCTCGCCTCCCGAGAAGAAAATGGAACAACAAGGAAAAGGGTGAGCTCAACTAGCCCAAAAAGAATATTATGACTAAGATAATATACAACAAATTATCGTTAGTCTTCAACAGGAAAAATCGATAGAATACAATAGACAACAAGTTTCGGATCAATATTCATAATGAAATAATAATTCATGTAAGAGTTACGTAGAGAATGAAATCTACTATAATCTATGAATTTAACGATCCATCATCAATATTTTATCCTCGTAACATCAATCAATATGCATCCGAATCAAATATTCATCTTTGCACTACAGCCAAAGATATTCATCAATCGGTCATGTTCATCTCAACACTGTTCATCTTTGCACTATGTGCCAAAGATATTCTTCAGAAATCATTCATCTTTGCACTACAGCCAAAGATATTCCATAATATCATCATTTAAGACCGAGGATGATGAAAATATTTTTAAAGAAACGAATCCAAAGTGAAACAAAATGACAAGGATTAAGGATTAAGGATTCAGTACTTGGTTTTATCCACGCCCAAAAATACCTCAAAATAATCATAGTGGTGTAAAATTCAAGAATGATCAAAACATGGATACAATCGAGTTAGTATCCGAATAGATGTTTTAGACGAAAAGAAGAAATTTTATTTTTCTATTGAATAAGATCAGATATCGTGAATAAGGCCTTAGTACACGTGAATAAGTAACTCCGACACCAAAAGATAGAAATTCCACAAAAACATCTTCACGCGCTTCATGAATAGTATTCGTGAATAGTAACTTTCGTGAATAAGAACTCATGAATAGTAACTTCGTGAATAGTAACTCATGAATAGTAACCCATGAATAGTAACCCAGAGCATGAAAAAGTTCCAAATTTGATAAAAACTTGAGATCAACATTTCAAAGATATAATGATATCAAGAAATAATATCATTCTGAAAAAAATAATATCCCTTACCTCGAAAGATCAAGACTTCTAAATTTAAACACAGGATATAGGCTATGACTTGGACTTGCACCAGTATAGCAATACTCAAAGTATACTCAAAATACTCACAAGAATACGCTCGATAATATAGAGAAAACTTGATTTTCGTGTGATTTTCAATTTAACCCAAGACCCTATTTATAGAAATTGCTTAGAACACCAAAGCGTAAAATTTAATAAATTAATAATATAATTATATTATTTTCTACACATGTCTAGAATCGATTTCACCATCAAACACATGCCACCTTCTAAAAAAAATAAGAAAAAACGTTTTTTTTCTAATTTTAAATATTTTAAACTTCCAAAATCAATTATTTTGACTTAACTTCAATAATTCATAATAAATAGCCCTTTCATCGTAAAAATTGAATCTCATGAGTTTTTATAGGAACTTTACTGAAGAAATTTTTTCCAAATTCCAATCGAGAAATTGACCGAAATCCACAAACAGGCAATTTTACGAGGATATAATCAAATTTCGATCAATAAATGGGGTCCACCGACATGTTTAACATGTTTTAAACATTTATTGCAACAAAATACTCTTCTCCTCGATACTCATATATCCCACATTCGTTGTAAAATATCACCGTTAATATATTATTAAAATAATATATTTAAATGAATTATTTTATCGAAAAAGATAAAATATTAATTTTCAACAATTGTCATTTTAAAAATTTTCTCCATCTATATCCACATAAAATCAATATTTTCCTCATCATATAAATCAATAATTAATTATTCACAAATAATATTACAGAATCACAATATTCGACAACCGTGCGGTCCTGCGAGAAAGAGGGGCTTTCCAATTAGAATTTCTTCTTCTTCTGCCGCAATTAGGTGACAAACCTCTCCTTAGAGCGTAACTTTCTAGACATTGTCAATAATGTTATCTAATAATATTTTTCAGATAATATGAATTATTGCTTCGATAATGAAAATATCGTGTAATGACAATTATTGAAACAACAAAGAATATAAAATATCAACGCAGCAGAATTATTAACTCAATAAAATATCGAATAAAGAATTACGTAACCATTATTGAGTAGGCCTTCTTCACGTAAGAATCAATAATTGGCAATAATGCTGTATCTTCTTCAACAACGCAGACAAGTGTGTTTTAACCCAAGGGTATTCCAACGAAGATAATTGGTAATAACTACGCCGTTATTTAAAAATAACTTATATTTGTCGTTTCTTCATCCAATTGCTTTTCAGTTATGGGCTCCACACATGGCATTGCTACCGTTAATTGCGAATATTCCGACAAGCGATCTGAATATTCCACGACCAAACGAATATTCCCCGACAACAATGAATATTTTATAACCACTTGCTTATTTTAAAATATTTACGTATTTAACCCTTAACTATCCACATTAATCAAATCAACCCTTACTATTTCAAAATAATAAATAAAGGAAATTCCTTTTTATTTAAAAATTTTGGTCTTACAACCTCTCCTCCTTATGAAATTTCGTCCCTCGAAATTGGACGTGACGCACTGGTGTTTGAAAAGGTGAGGATACCTCGCTTTCATTTCCGTTTCCAATTCCCGTGTCATTTCCTCTATAGCATGATTCCTCCACAAAACTTTAACTTGTGGTATGACCTTTCTTAGCGTAGGACATGCTCCTTCCTATCCAAGATCTTGACAGTACCTCCTCATACGTTAAGTCTTCTGCTATCTCGTCCAGGTTCTAACTCAATAACGTGGTTCGGGTCTTTCACATATTTAATAAGATACGGATATGTGAATCACATTATGAACACGAGACATACTCGGAGGTAACGCAAGTCTATAGGCTACATTTCCTACTCGATCAAGAATTTGAAATGGACCAATAAATCGTGGATTGAGCTTTCCTCTCTTCCCAAATCTTGTAACTCCCTTCCATGGAGCAACTCGCAACACTACATGATCCCTACATTAAATTCCACGTCCCTTTCGATGAAGATCCGCATAACTCTTTTGTCGATCTTGTGCTCGTTTGTATACGTTGTCGAATCATTTTGATCTTTTTCGGTAGTCATACGCATTTAACTTCGGGTCCCAACAATGTTGCTTCACCCACCTCATCCCAACATATTGGAGAACGACATTTTCGTCCATATAATGCTTGAATGGAACCATGCCTATATTTGTTTAATAACTATTGTTGTATGAGAATTCCACCAATGGCAAGTACTTATCCCAACTTCCTTTGAAATCTAGGACACGAGTTTTAATATATCTTCAAGAGTTTGAGTAGTCCTTTCTGATTGCCCATCCGTTTGAGGATGGTATGCCAAACTGAATCGTAAATTTGTGCCCATAGCTTTTTGCAAGCTAACCCAAAATCTTGAAGTGAATCTTGGGTCACGATCCAAACTATGGATACTGTGCATGCCATGCAACTTCACAATCTCATTCACGCACATACTAGCAAGACGTTCAAGTGAATAAGTCTCCGTGTCGGCAAGAAATGAGCAGACTTGGTTAATCTATCAACAATAACCCAAATAAGCATTGATGCCTTGAGAAACCGTAGGAAGACCCAGAATCTAAATCCATAGTAATGTGTTCCCACTTCCATTCCGGAATCTCAAGTGGTTGCAACGGACCCTTAGGTACAAGATGCTCCGCCTTTACACGTTGGCAAGTTAAACACATCGAGATAAACTTTGCAATCTCTCTCTTCATATTGTTCCACCAAAATGTATGTCAAAGATCACGATACATTTTAGTAATTCCAGGATGGATTGCAAATGATGTACTGTGTGCCTCCATCATAATCTTATACTTCAAATCAGAGTTGTTAGGAACACAAAGTCTAGAGTGGACTCAAGTATTCCTTCTTCATCAATTCTCGCTTAGGAATAGCTCCTTTCAGACTTTCTTCTTCATACGCATCATTCTCCGGGCCGGTGGCTTGAGCAATCTTAACTTTTTCTATTAAAGTTGGCTCTATGCGTATACTTGACATCAATATTTTCTCCATCTATATCCACATAAAATCAATATTTTCCTCATCATATAAATCAATAATTAATTATTCACAAATAATATTATGAGAATCACAATATTGACAACCGTGCGGTCCCGAGAAAGAGGGGGCTTTCAATAAGAATTTCTTCTTCTTGGTGGCGCAATTAGGTGACCAAACCTCTCCTTAGATGCAGAACTTTCTAGACATTGCCAATAATGTTATCTAATAATATTATTCAGGATAATATGAATTATTGCTTCGATAATGAAAAATATCACCGTGTAATGACAATTATTGAAACAACAAAGAATATAAAATATCAACGCAAAGAATTATTAACTCAATAAAATAACGAGCGGTAATTATCGTAACCATTATTGAGTGAGTAGTGCCTTCACGTAAGAATCAATAATTGGTGCAATACCGGTATCTTCTTGTTCAACAATGCGTATTAGTGTGTTTTAACCACCGGGTATTCCAACAAGATTAATCTGTAATAACTACGCCGTTATTTAAAAACAACTTATATTTTGTCGTTTTCTTCATCCAATCGCTTTCCGTTATGGGGCCCACACATGGTTGCTACTGTCGCATTTAATATTTCTGAAAGATACGAATATTCCACGACCAAACGAATATTCCCAAACAACAATGAATATTTTATAACCACTTGCTTATTTTGAAATATTTGCGTATTTAACCCTTAACTATCCACATTAATCAAATCAACCCTTACTATTTCAAAATAATAAATAAAGGAAATTCCTTTTATTTAAAAATTTTTGGTCTTACATTTTATATTCATAACCAACCCGTTATACTTAATTCAAAGTAACCAAACCCTAAAGTTAATCCTTTGTTATATCAAGCCATAAGTAAAGAGCCCCGATCCTTTCGTTGTTAACTTCCTTGTGTGGAATGCTGCGAAGCCGACTTTACGTCAGAAGGCGACGCCGGATTTGAAGATGGCAAGTTGATAGGTATCATTGTGAGGTGCTATCTAGGTTAAGGGATAGAAGTCACAGTTGGTATTAATGTGACGTATTATTCAAGTCTTGGACGAAAGTAATGATTTTGAATGATATTTCTATCATTAATAAATTTCTTGACGTATTCTTGAAGATTTCCTAGCCTACCCTAGAGCGTGAAATCGAATTTTGTATTGACCCCAAAGACAAAAACCCATTTCTTAAACCTCAAATATTTCTTCAACTAAAAGGATGCATTTACGAGGATTATGATGAAAGTCATAATAAAAGCATTGGACTAATGAAAATCATGGGTATATGAAGTATTAGTAAGTGTTATGATGAGTTATGTTGGTTATTATGTGAAAACATGAAAGTTTCTTAGAAATCACAAAGAGTTGAAAATCAGATTTTGGTGAAAAACGTAACATGAAATTCAATTGACCATATCTCCTATTATATTTTGAATTTTTGAATGTGGTCAAGTCCTAGAGATAGATCTATGAGTTACCTAACTAATCCAAGTGTAATTACTGGAAAAGGTGTTGTAGATTTTTGTGTGGACAGATTTTAGCAAAGGAGTGCAAAGCTGCAAAAACCGAAAAAGCTGCTGCCATGATTTTAGAGGGGCTATTTCGGCCACTTAAATTATGAGAAAAATTCTGGCCTTTTGGGACATGAAGGTATATGGTATAAAGTACCTCCTGTCCAAAAATGAGCTCATTCTGACTTAAAATGATCAAGTTATGACTATTTCAATATTTAGGTTTTTCCGACGAAAAACGCTATAACCGGAGTTCTATAACTCCGATGACCATAAAATTTAAACTGGAAGCTCATGTTAACATGTGTAAGATTCAGCCAAGATTTGGGAATTTTTGGAATTAAACTTGAGGTAGCTAATTTCTGAAGGAATTAATTATAAATTGATTTTTGAAAAATAGTAAATGAATTTAAAAAATTCCGAGAAAAATATATTTTTATTATGGGACTATATTATGCTAAATCCCAGAAAAGAAATATTTTTGGGACTGATTTGGTATTTTTCATGAAAATAGTTTAGTTACGAACATATGAGTTAAATATGTTATGTGAAGTAACAAAGTTGAAAATAGGATTTTATGGCTAGAGAATCCTATATAGAGTATATGCATTTTTTTTTATGAGGGAATTGATAATTGGTGATGATATCTTATGAGTATGGCATTTTTGAATGATTAAATGCATTATATGGTAAAGCGTAAACAATTGAGATAAATTGTTTATAAATTTAAGAAGTGATTAAAATATTGTTATAATATTAATGATATTAGATTATGAGATTATTAAGTGATTGATAACATGGGGATATTCTTGAATCCTGGATAAATTATATTATGAATGTTTAATATTTATCCTTTATCTCATTTGATTGATTCTTTATATCATTATCCTCACGCTTATATTATGTTGAAAGTCATCGTATTCGTAGTGCATAGATGGACTTGGTATGATTATGATGAGGATTGTTCGGTATAATCATAACCGTAATGAAAAAACACGATTATCTTTTGGCAGTAGTGCATGGATAATTTGTGGTCGTGATACTAATGAATACACGATTATCTTTGGTAGTAGTGCATGGATAATTTGTGGTCGTGATACTAATGAATACACGATTATCTTTGGTAGTAGTGCATGGATAATTTGTGGTCGTGATACTAATGAATACACGATTATCTTTGGCCGTAGTGCATGGATAATTTGTGGTCGTGATCTTAATGAATACACGATTATCTTTGGTAGTAGTGCATGGATAATTCGTGGTCGTGATATCTTAATGAATATCCTCGGCACGTAGTGCGGGGATGATTCGATGATATGGATTAATTATTGAAGTGAGTCTCAAAGAATGAAATATTAATTCATGGATGTGGTAAAAGTCATCTTTCGTAGTAGTGCATTGATAGACTTGGTATGATTATGACCAAGGATTATTCGGTATAATCATGGTAGTAATTGAAAAACACGAATATTCTTGGCGTTGATGCATAGATAATTCGTGGTCGTGATACTATTAAGTCGCTGCGTCTCAAAGATTATTGGTTTTATAGTTGTATATCTTTTGGCCAGTAGTAAAAAGATGAATTGTTAATGAATATCTTTGGCCGGATTGCAAAGATGAATTTAATGTTTTCAATGATAAAGGTATTCAAGGTATCCTCACCTCTTTATCATACAGTCAGTCGTACCCTAATTTCGAGGGCTTAAATTCCATAAGGAGGGGAGATTGTGAGACTCAGATTTTATCAATAAAGATTTAAATTTTGTCGAAATAATTTTTAATATTATGGTGTGAATTTGAGATAATATTATAGTTGTGGGTAGTATTTATAAATTTTGCAAAAAGTATGCAAGTGGTTATATTATATTCGATTGGTGGGGAATATTAGGTTTAGCAGGAATATTCATAACAACTACTCAATCGTTGGTGGACCCCACAATGTAATTATTATCGGATCGAGAAAACGACAAAAATATTTTATTGAAATAACGGCGGAAGTTTTACCGTTGATCTTGTTGAACTACTCGGTAGTAGTAAAAATACAAAGAATAACGCGTGTGGTCGCATAAGTACACCAGTATTGATTATTGATGCTTATGTGAGAAGTCACCGGTTTGATTCCATTATTGTCGATTAATAATATGAATTATTATAGCGATAATGACGTTTTGTTTTATTCGTATTATTAACGTAATAAAACAAAAACATCTTTTTATATAAAACAGAATACTTTATTAAAGTTATTCTTGTTAGGTTTGTAATATTCAAGAACGCAATCAAATTGCATAAATAAGCAGAAGCGTGTAAAAATCAGAGTTTTAAAAAATTTACAAACCATATACCCGGATCATCCTTTATGCATAATTATTAATTAAACGAAAAGATAAAGAATAAAATCATACCCTTGAAGATCGAGCTTCCTCAGGTACAAGTTCACCTCCAAATCCTTTCGCGTTCAACTTGAATCCACCGGGTTTGGTTCCTTCCTTTGATCAACGTTAGCCACCCATATGTTTGGCCTCTAGAGGTGATCCACCAAGGAATAATAATGATTCAAGAAGAAGGGGTATTGGCTCAAACCCTAGTTTTTCCTATCTCTATAGAAAAAGGCGTACTCTCCAACAAATTGGAATTATGTCGTATGTTGAAAAAGTCAACAACCCCCATCACCCATAATAAGACTCCTCTTATTTATAGATGTGGGCAACCCACCTTAACAATTAAGGAATTGGGTTTTATTTAATTAATTAAATTCTTTTAATTAATTAAGCTCCCTAATCTTATTAGGGATAATTAATTAAACTCCTTTAACTAATTTTCCTTCCTAATCCAATTAGGAATAAATGAGAGTACTTATATTAAATTAATTCCTAAACTCTTTTAGAAATTAAAATAATAATAATTGTAATAATATTAATAAGACTCCTCTTATTAATTTATATTTAATATTTCTAAAATATTAAATAATAAATATTAAGCTATTTAATTTTATTCTATCACCATAGATTAAATTAAATATACTTAATATATTATTACGATTATGCCATTAACTTCTTAAATAATTATTCTTCCTTTTATGGTGTGACCCTTTAGGTTCTCCATATTAAACCTAGGTTGTGAATAAATCAATTAGAACAATTCTAATCTTATTTAAATAAATAAATTAATCAATTAATTTATTTAAATAAATAATATTTATTCTACTGATAAGGATAAGCCTCCTAGCGATCAACGACTTTCCGGATAATATAGATTTCAACATTAATCATAAAAGAACCTTTGAGTAAATAGTTACTGCACAATTCAATCCTTCCACCATACAATGTCCCAATTAAATATAAGACATGGAATTATTGTCAAGTCTTATTTTATTTAATTATATGTATTTCGATTCTTAAATGCACAACTCAAATAATGCAAATTAGAAACTCCTTTCTAATTTCATTCTCGCTTTGCCAAGGACTCTTCTGGGTTGTCATTTATCGAATCACATAGGATATTCTCTTCTTTTATTAGAAGTGGTAGATTCTTTATTGATCATACATTATCTCCATGCATACAACTTATTATACCCAAGCATACCCTTTGATATACCCTAAGGGTCTTAAGGAATAAGTCAAAGTATAACTCATCATACACAAGATACTATGATGATCTCAAGTCCAAGGATCACTTGTATTACTATCACTACAGGGAATTCCTATTGATGCACAAATAAAACTCCATTAGGTATTCCTTAGCGAGCCAACGCTCAGGTTGAACTTATTCTCTAATAAGCACCTACATACTTGCTTTAGTGTCTCCACACAAATGATTATGAGATCAATCATCCTCATCCAATGAGCAAGCAACGAATGTACCAATCTATCCGGATTCACTAATCCCCAATTTAGTAATCCAATGATTGGGAACTATTTTAGTTTTAAGCTTTCTAAGAATTTAGATCTCATTAGAATGATCATCATCATTATTCTAAAAGCATTGCTTAAAACTATGGGTTTATCACATATTATAAAACAAAGATCATGTAGATAATTAAAAGCCTTTAATAAATTAATACTTTTTATTAATAAATGAATAAGATTGTTACAAAGTATATGCTTTATCATCAAACATGATTGGCTTGTGTGCATACTACTTTCAATCTCCCACTTGCACTAAAGCCAATCGTCATGGTATCTTATACTCTTCTTCTCTAAGTGACGATTATCCTGGTGTTGGATAAGCTTTAGTTAATGGATATGTAATGTTGTTCATGAAAGTCCACTATCTCTATAGTTATTTCCCATCTTTCAATGATTCTAATAATCAAATGAAAGTGCCACAACACATGTTTAGATCCAAGATGAGACTTGGGAACTATTCCTAGTTCTGTAATGAACTTTTAATCCAAACAATCAACTTGCAACTTCATTTATAGCTATATACTTTGTCTTTATCACTAAACCAGCAACTCTTTGCTGTTTGGAACCTTTCCAATTCACTGCACCACTGTTCAAGATAACGCTTTACCTTAAAGTAGATTTTCTGTCATCTTGGTGCATTCGAAAACTTGAGTCTGTTAAGCCCTCTAGTTTTAATTAAGACCCACCATGAATATGATCACATCCTTAGTGCCGGTTAAGCACTTTAAGATGTTTTTTCACTATCTTACAGTGATCTTCTCCAGAATATGACTGATCAACATCAGGTCTCGTACATTTCATTGCATACATGATTGTCACTCATGCAATCTCTCTTCTTTGGAGTCTATGATGACTATTAAGAGAGATACACTCCATGGCTCATCAACATGAGACATCTCTTGGATTTTGCCATGCTAAACGACTTTAGCATCAAATGAATATCGTTCTTGGGTTAAGTCGAGCATCCTCTTAAATCTATCTATATAGATTTTATCCCCAATTAAGATACTCTTCCAAATCATTCATGGAGGAATGTTTAGACAACTTTATCTTTCTTGATTGTAGCATTGGTATGTCATTCCTTATCCAGTAGTATATCAACATATAGTACTAGGAATGTCACGATGCTCCCAATCGACCCTTTGTACACACTAGGTTCATTCTTATTTTTGATAAAATCAAACTCTTTTGATTGTCTATCAAAACGAATGTTCCATATTTGAGAAACTTGCTTCAATCCATTTCTCTCGAAAGTGTACACAACACATACCTCATCAGATGTAACTGGATCATCATCTTCTATGATGCGTACCTCATCATCATCATCCATGATGTATCCATACCTCCTAGGTATTTTTGGTACTATTCCAGATTTACGATTCGGTTGTGGTACAATAGGTATATCTATAGGTCCCTCTTATTTGACTTATAGTGTTTTGTGGTTCTTGAACTCTTCAAGATCTATTATCCTCCCACTAGCCCCTTTTAATGATAAACACCTTTATCTTAGAAGGCAACGTGTTTCGCAAAAGACACCTTTTGCTAAGTGGGATTATAGAACATATACCCTAAACTTACTTTAGGATGTCCCACAAATCTGTACTTGTCAAATTTTGTCCCAAGCTTATCTTTTGAAACCTTTTCACATAAGTTGGACAACCCCTTATCTTAACATACTTAAGATTAGGAATCCTCACTGTCCATTACTTTTATGGAGTCTTGGGGCCGAATTTTAAGGTTACCATTTTCGTAGATATGCAGCCATTTCTAGGACATTATCCCAGAAGGATACTAGAATGTCGGTAAAATCATTATGGATCGCACCATATTTAAATAGGTACGATTTTTCCTTTCAGATACATCAATCAATTATTACGTATCATGAGGTGTCCATTATGAGAAAAACCATTTGAGATGAACTAGAAACTTATTGCACAAGTATTTATTCCTTGATCTAATCAAAGAATCTTAATACTTTGCCAATTTGTTTCACTTCTGAATTCTTTGAACCTTTCAAATAATTCACACTTGTATTTCAACAAATACATACATTCAACTCTTTGAATGATCATCTCTTTTTCTTATACTAGTTTGTTCAATTTGCAAAATATATTTTTTCACGTAAGTCAGTATACAAAATCTATTAAGTAATATTCGATTCTATACAAAACATTATTATTATAAATAGAACAACAATTGTTCTTAATTATAATACCAAAGATTTCATTGTCCAACAATAAAATGGAAATAATATTTTTAACAAGAATCGGAATACAATAACAACTTATCGACTTAATAGATTTTTCGTAAGCATTGCTAAACTATAAGTTTCTATAGCTAATGCAACAACCTTTGCTTCATTTTCCACATATAGGATTACTTATCTTTGTTTAACTTTCTACATTTGGTCCTTCATAAATCTATATTTATGATAACCAAAGTCGGTATCCAATACCAAGTAGAACATTGACTTTAAAGAAAATCTATTTCAATCATGAACAAAATTGTATTAGAACCAAACTTCACTAAGCTTCTTTGGTTAGCCTCTGCAAGATGCTTCGCAGATTTCTTTCCAAAGTGTCCGGGCTTATTGCGGTGGAAGCAAACTCCTTTGCTATCCATATCGGTTTTGTTCTTATTATCCTTTGTTTATGCCTTTCTATTTACCTTCTTTGAATCGTTCTTCTTTTCGGAAGATCCTTTGGCCCCTACCGGTAAGACTTGATCTTTCTTGGTTGGAAAGTGACTCTCAACATTTTTCAACATGTTAAGCAAATCAAAGAAAGTCGATATCTAGCTTGTTCATATGAAAAATTCACAACAATTGTGAAAGGAGTCCGGAGTGAGTGCAAGATCAAATCTTGGCTCAACTCTCCATCCATGACAAAACCGGTTGTCTAATTGATCAATCAAATTGATTATGTTAAGAACTTTTTGTCAATCTTATAGTGCCATTGGCCATTCTAGATCGGAAGAGCTCCTTAGATATCCGATATCTATCGGTCCTACTTTCCTCACCATCAACTACTTGACGCAAGGGAGTATAGTAAAAGTATCCATAGTTTGTTGTGATTTGAAGCTTGTTACTTTCGTGGATACGAGCATGATGCGTTCGAGCCAATGTGCATCATCTTGCCACTTTCTAAAAGTAGCAATGTCTTCCTCGAGGCATTATTCGCAACCATTCTGAGGATAGGTGTGAGACCCCAGATTTTATCAATAAAGATTTAAATTTTGTCAAAATAATTTTTTAATATTATGGTGTGAATTTGAGATAATATTATAGTTGTGGGTAGTATTTATAAATTTTACAAAGTATGCAAGTGGTTATATTATATTCGATTGGTTGGGAATATTCGGTTTAGCAGGGAATATTCGTATAACTACTCAATCATTGGTGGACCCCATTAATGTAATTATTGTCGGATCGAGAAAACGACAAAAAATATTTTATTGAAATAACGGCGGAAGTTTTAGTGTGGTTCTTGTTGAACTACTCGGTAGTAAAAATGCGATAATAATAAGTGTGGTTGCATAGTAAGACACGGTATTAATTATCGATGCTTATGTGAGAAGTTACTCGGTTTGATTCCATTATATCACGATTAATAATATGAATTATTATAGCGATAATGACGTTTTGTTTTATTCAGTATTATTAACGTAATAAAATGAAACATCTTTTATATAAAATAGAATACTTTATTAAAGTTATTCTATAAATAGAATATATTATATTTTATTACGCATAGTGTTGCGTAGTGTTTTGCATAGTGTTTGCATAGTAAAATGTTTTTATATAAATAGAATATATTATATTTTATTTAAAAGATTTTTCTTTAAATATGGACCGTCGATTAAAGTAAATCAATCTGACCGTTCATGGATTAATTCTTATGCATTCCATTTTCCTATAAATAAGCTCATTCCTTCATTATTTTCTTACTTAATTCATTGAAACTCTGAGAGAGAAATTATAGAGAGAAGTTTATAGAGAGAAAATTATAGAGAAGAAGAAGAGTATTCTGCGCTACTTCACTACTTCTATATTCAGTTCTTTTTACGGTAAGGGTGTTATTCTTTCTTCTTGAAGAGAACTTCATTATTCCATTCACTATTATTCATTGGAATAACTTTGTAAAAGTGGCATACCCTATACATAACTCAGATACGCTGCCAGATACCCTATACTTGGTGAAATTCTTATGTTATTCCATTACTTATTATTTCATTGGAATAACTTTGATAATGTGATTTACCCTATACTTGGTGACATTCTTCTATTATTCATTTGGAACATCCATCGCAGGTGTTTTACAGGACACTGGTTCCGCTTTTTATTATTACATTGGAACATCACATGTCGTGTGTTTTACACAGGACCTGGTTAAAATCTTTATCATTCTCGTTGGAATATCCTATCTCGTGTGTTTTACACCGGATCAGTTCCATCTTTATTATTCTGTTGGAACATCCCGCTTCGGTGTGAATTTCACCGACCGGTTCCGTTATTATTATTCTCATTGGAATAACTTGTTTCATGCAAGTACCGCATGCATGGTGATTTCTTTTGTTATTCCATTCTTTATTATACCCGGTTGGTTAAAACTTTGACTTCTATACTCCATGAAATTAGTAGAATATCCTTGATATTTGCGTTTCATCCAAAGATTCTTTTCATGAAAATATTCTTCCGATCATTATTGAATTTTACTCTACGTAAACAAAGATCATGTTGACAATTTGGACGTTAATAATTCATGGATTAAATAATTCTTGAACTTGTTTTATTGAATTACTATGTCATTGTCATCATCCTCATGTTATATTATGTTATCTTTCGCTTACGTGCATAGATGAACTTAGTATGATTATGACCGAGGATCATTCGGTATAATCACGACTTGATATAAATGATGTGACAAAAGTCCTCGATATCTGTAATGCGTTGATGGATAGTTTTTGGTATGATTATGACTGGGGTGATTCGGTATAGTCATGACCATTGATAATTTGATGAAAATCCTCGACCGTGTATACGTGGATGATTAGATGTGGTGGTTTATTATTGTGAGTCTCGTGATAAAAATTGATGAAAACCTTTTAAAACCTAAAAGATAGTAGACTTTATTCTCTACTTGACTCTTTTAATGGATTGCTTATTCATTTGCAGATTAAACCTGTTTGTCTATTGTATTTTATCGCTTAACATTTGTTGAAGGCTAATGATAATTTATTCTCGCATTATCTTAGTCATAATATTTCATCGGGCTAGTTGAGTTCACCCTTTTTCTTTCACTGCTTTTCTTGTGAAATGAGAGAACATAGGGGGAGCCAGGGAACGAAGTAATGGTCCGGAGGATAAGATTAGTAGTCCTCACTATTCGTGAAATAGTGTGATAATAGTTGTAATGAGGACTCCTTTTGAGTTTGTATAATATCTAGTAGACAATATTTGTATTCAAACTCACAGCTTTTATGTCGTATTGTACCTGACGATTAGGTTAGTAAGTTGTATTTGAATTTATGTACCATGTAAGTGGCGACCCAAGATGGGTGACGATATACCTAATTTTGAGGCGCACAGTTGGTATCGAGCTTAGGATATGATCCCAGCTAAGATGTGAGAATAGTACTAGGAGGGGAGAGACGGGAATTCCTTCGCTAAGTATGACCTACCTAAATTTATTTGGTATTTAATTGGTCGGTCGAGTATAGGGATAATATGTGATATGTTAATTAACCCTTATTTTATGGCGGTGTTTGAAAATGGCATCCGAGAATGTTGAGAATAAGAATGGAGCACAAGAGACTGTTGATTCTCCACATATCAATAATCGAGACAATGTGCAATGGGATGGCGATAATCCTCCCGTAAACAACAACACCGATCAATTGATGAATGACGACAGACGTTTAAAAGGTTTTTTAAATCATGCAACATCATCGTAAAGCGACTCTCGCTCAAAACGTAGGTGGAAACACGGAAACTCTCGGCGGTCACCGCTAAACAATTCAAGGAGTTGGGACCACCGGAGTTTAAGGAGAGCTAAAACCACTACGCGTAAGCATGGATAAAGCAGATTACCAAGATATTTGATGTCTTGGGATGCTCCGAGGAGCAAAAGGTTCCCTTTCACGCTTTTATGTTGCGCTTTGAGGAGGATTCTTTGGTGGGAATCGGAAACGACTCAACTTTCTTTGATCAAGATATCTTGGGAGAAGTTCCAGAGTACATTCAACGACAAATACTTTCCGAAAGTATTCGCCCACATGAAGGAGGTGGAGTTTATCAAGTTGGAACAAAACAATATGACCATGTCGCAATACGAGGCAAAGTTTGCGGAGTTATCACGGTTTCAGGTCCCACTTGGTAGATAATGAAGAGAGAATGGCGCGAATGTTTTTAAGAGGTTTGAAGCCGGAGATACGCCAACATCTTATTTCTCATAAACCGTGTTTTATTCGGGATGTTGTAAATAGGGCTCGATTAGTGGAGCGCGATAACGAGTCAACTTAACTCAAAAAAGAAAGCAAAAGCAAAAATTATAATACCAAATGAGAGTAGTCATCAAGCGGTGACAACAAGCGTGGAGGAAATCAATGGGCGGATATGGTAACCACTTCGGTGGTAATCAGAGGCCAAAATAATAAGAATGGACATTTCAAGAAAAGGAGATTCAACAATGATGGAAAGACGCCAAGACCAAAGACTGTTGTTAAGGAAGGAGAAGGACCACCTATCATATGCTTCAAATGCGGAGAGAGGGACACATCAATCGAATGCGTCATGCCATCCAAAGCATGTTATAATTGTGGAAGAGAAGGCCACTTAGCTCGATTTTTTGTCGCCATCAAGACGAATTCAACTAGGATGGAGGCACCAAAGGTCGTCCCTGCATAAAACCAGAGCCGTAGTTTAAGAGAGATTTTTTTTTTCTCGTGACGAGGAACCTAAATAAAATTATCACGGTGTAAGTTAATCGTAAGCTCTTGCGAAGTCTATACCTTATTAGATACCGGGTTCTACCCATTCTTTTCTCTCTCTTGCTTGCGTTCAACGTTTAAATTTGACTCAAGAAATTAGACTTTGATTTATCTATTGAAACTTCGTTGGGAGAAACCTTCGTTACCTCCACATTTATTAATCTTGTTGTTTCAAATAAACACTTTCACGTTACTCGTCGATCTTATCTCTTTGAAAATACTTGCCTTTGAGGTAATTTTTTTGAAAACGATTGATTAACTACTCATTATTCTTTTGTAAGGTTGTTAGCTTTCATATTCCTAACCAAACCGTTGTTATTAATTCAAAGTAACCAAACCCTAAAGTTAATCATCGTTATATCAAGCCATAAGTAAAGAGCCCGATCCTTTCGTTGTTGACTTTCTTGTGTGGAATGCTGCGAAAAGCCGGACTTTCTTCAGATGGCGACGTCATGATCAAGATGGCAAGTTAATAGGTATCAATGTGACGATCTTGTCCAAGTCTTGGACGAGAGTAATGATTTTGAATGATATTTCTATCATTAATAAATTTCTTTGGCGTATTCTTGAAGACTTCTAGCCTACCCTAGAGCGTGAAATCGAATTTTGTATTGACCCAAAGATAAAAACCCATTTCTTAAACCTCAAATATTTCTTCAACTAAAAGGATGCATTTATGTGTATTATGATGAAAGTCATAATAAAAGCATTGGACTAATGAAAATCATGGGTATACGTGGTATTAGTAAGTGTTATAATGAGTTATGTTGGTTATTATGAGAAAACATGAAAGTTTCTTAGAAATCACAAAGAGTTGAAAATCGATTTTAGTGAAAAAACGTAACATGAAATTTAATTGACCATATCTCCTATAATATTTTGAATTTTTGAATGTGGTCAAATCCTAGAGTTAGATCTATGAGTTACCTAACTAATCCAAGTGGAATTACTGGAAAAGGTGTTGTAGATTTTTGTGTGGACTGATTTTAGCAAAGGAGGCCAAAGCTGTAAATTTGAAAAATGCTACTGCCCAGAAACTTTAAGGGCTGTTTCGGCCACTTAAATTATATGAGAAAATTCTGGCCTTTTGGGACATGAAGGTATATGGTATAAAGTATCTCCTGTCCAAAAAATGAGCTTATTCTCGACTTAAAATGAGCAAGTTATGACTATTTCAATATTTAGGTTTTTCCGACGAAAAATGCTATAACCGGAGTTCTATAACTCCGATGACCATGAAATTTAAACTAGAAGCTCACGTTAACATGTGTAAGGTCCTGCCAAGATTTGGGAATTTTTGGAGTTAAACTTGAGGTAGCTAATTTCTTAAGGAATTAATTAGAAATTGATTTTTAAAAATAGTAAATGAATTTTAAAAATTCGAGAAAAATATATTTTCATTATAGGACTATATTATGCTAAATCCCAGAAAAGAAATATTTTTGGGACTGATTTGGTATTTTTCATGAAAATAGTTTAGTTATGAACATATGAGTTAAATATGTTATGTGAAGTAACAAAGTTGAAAATAGGATTTTATGGCTAGAAAATCCTATATAAAGTATATGCATATTTTTTGATGAGGATTTGATAATTGGTGATGATATTTTATGAGTATGGCATTTTGAATGATGAAATGCATTATATGGTAAAGCGTAAACAATTGAGATAAATTGTTTATAAATTTAAGAAGTGATTAAAATATTGGTATAATATTAATGATATTAGATTATGAGATTATTAAGTGATTGATAACATGGGGATATTCTTGAATCCTGGATAAATTATATTATAAATGTTTAATATTTATCCTTTATCTTATTTGATTGATTCTTTATATCATTATCCTCATGTTTATATTTTTTTAAAGTCATCTCGTGGCTGTAGAAAGAGCATAGATGGACTTGGTATGATTATGACTGAGGATTGTTAAGATAATCATAACCAGTAATTGAAAAACACAATTATCTTTGGCCGTAGTGCATGGATAATTTGTGGTCGTGATACTAATGAATATCCTTGCTCTTTTTGTAGTGCGGGGATGATTTGACGATGTGGATTAATTATTGAAATGAGTCTCAAAGAATGAAATATTAATTCATGGATGTGTTCAAAGTCATCCGTGAACTTACGTGCATAGATGGACTTGGTATGATTATGACCGAGGATCATTCGGTATAATCATAATCAGTAATTGAAAACACAATTATCTTTAGTCAGAAGTGCATGGATAATTTGTGGTCGTGATACTAATGAATATCCTTGGCCTGTAGTGCAGGGATGATTCGATGATGTGGATTAATTATTGAGCTGAGTCTCAGCAATGAAATATTAATTCATGGATGTGTTCAAAGTCATCTGTGGCTTACGTGCATAGATGGACTTGGTATGATTATGACCAGGGATCATTCGGTATAATCATAACCGTAATTGAAAAAACAATTATCTTTAGCCGTAGTGTATGGATAATTTGTGGTCGTGATACTAATGAATACACGATTATCTTTGGCCGTAGTGCATGGATAATTTATGGTCGTGATACTAATGAATATCCTTGGCCTGTAGTGCAGGGATGATTCGATGATATGGATTAATTATTGAGCTGAGTCTCAGCAATGAAATATTAATTCATTGATGTGGTAAAAGTCATCTTTGGCCGTAGTGCATTGATAGACTTGGTATGATTATGACCACGGATTATTCCGGTATAATCATGATCAGTAATTGAAAACACGAATATCCTTAGCCAGAGAGTGCATGGATAATTCATGGTTGTGATACTATTGTCGAGTCTCAAAGATTATTGGTTTTCTGATTGTATATCTTTGGCCCAGTAGTGCAAAAGATGAATTGTTAATGAATATCTTTGGTAGGATTGCAAAAATGAATTTAATGTTTTCAATGATAAAGGTATTCAAGGTATTCTCATCTCTTTATCATACAGTATCGTACCTAATTTCGAGGGCTTAAATTCCATAAGGAGGGAGATTGTGAGACCCCAGATTTTATCAATAAAGATTTAAATTTTGTCAAAATAATTTTTTAATATTATGGTGTGAATTTGAGATAATATTATAGTTGTGGGTAGTATTTATAAATTTTACAAAGTATGCAAGTGGTTATATTATATTCGATCGGGTGGGGAATATTCGGTTTAAGAGGAATATTCGCATACAACTACTCAATCATTGGTGGACCCCACAATGTAATTATTGTCGGATTGAGAAAACGACAAAAAATATTTTATTGAAATAACGGCGGAAGTTTTACCGTGTAGTTCTTTGTTGAACTACTCGGTAGTAAAAGTACGAAGTAATAAGTGTGGTTGCGTAAGTAGACACTGCGGTATTAATTATCGATGCTTTATGTGAAGTTACTCAGTTTGATTCCATTATTGTCGATTAATAATATGAATTATTATAGCGATAATGACGTTTTGTTTTATTCAGATTATTAACGTAATAAAATGTAAACATCTTTTTATATAAAATAGAATACTTTATTAAAGTTATTCTATAAATAGAATATATTATATTTTATTATGCATAGTGTTGTGATGTGTTTTTTGCATAGTGTTTGCATAGTAAAATGTTTTTATATAAATAGAATATATTATATTTTATTTAAAAGATTTTTCTTTAAATATGGACCGTCCGATTAAAGTAAATCAATCGGACCGTTCATGGATTAGTTACTTATGCATTCCATTTTCCTATAAATAGAAGCTCATTCCTTCATTATTTTCTTATTTAATTCATTGAAAACTGTAGAGAGAAATTATAGAGAGAAGCTATAGAGAGAAAATTATAGAAAGAAGAAGAGTATTCGCTACTTCACTACTTCTATATTCAGTTCTTTTTACGGTAAGGGGTGTTATTATTTTCTTCTTGAAGAGAACTTCGTTATTCCATTCACTATTATTACATTGAATAACTTTGTAAAAGTGGCATACCCTATACATAACCTCAGATCATGCCAGATACCCTATACTTGGTGAAATTCTTATGTTATTCCATTACTTATTTATTCATTGGAATAACTCTCATACGTATCTGTGATTTACCCTATACTTGGTGACATTCTTCTATTATTCGGTTGGAACATCCCGTCGTGTGTTTTACACCGGACTGGTTAAGATTTTTATTATTCTCCGTTGGAACATCCATATCGTGTGTTTTACAGGACCTGTTCCGTCTTTATCATTCATTGTTGAATATCTATCTCGTGTGTTTTACACCGGATCCGGTTCCATCTTTATTATTCTGTTGGAACATCCCGCGCTGGGGTGTGAATTTCACCGACTTTGGTTCCGTTATTATTATTCTGTTGAATAACTCGTCATCGCAAGCACCGCATGCATGGTGATTTCTTTTGTTATTCCATTCTTTATTATACCCAAATTGGTTAAAACTTTGACTTCTATACTCCATGAAATTAGTAGAATATCCTTGATATTTGCGTTTCATCGAGATCTTTTCATGAAAATATTCTTTCGATCATTATTGAATTTTACTCTCACGTAAACAAAGATCATGTCGACAATTTGGACGTTAATAATTCATGGATTAAATAATTCTTGAACTTGTTTTATTGAATTACTATGTCATTGTCATCATCCACTCATGTTATATTATGTTATCTTTTCGCTTACGTGCATAGATGAACTTAGTATGATTATGACCGAGGATCATTCAGTATAATCACGACTTGATATAAATGATGTGACAAAAGTCCTCGGTGGTCTGTAATGCGATGATGGATAGTTTTTGGTATGATTATGACCGTGGGTGATTCGGTATAGTCATGACCATTGATAATTTGATGAAAATCCTCGACCGTGTAAGTATGTGGATGATTAGATGTGGTGGTTTATTATTGTTTGAGTCTCGGCGATGATAAAATTGATGAAAACTTTTAAAACCTAAAAGATAGTAGACTTTATTCTCTACTTGACTCTTTTAATGGATTGCTTATTCAGCCGCAGCTTAAACTTGTTTGTCTATTGTATTTTATCGGTTTAACACTGTTGAAGGCTAATGATAATTTATTCGCATTATCTTAGTGATAATATTTCTTCTATGGGCTAGTTGAGCTCACCTTTTCTTTTCACCGTTCTCTTCGTGAAATGAGAACATATTTGGGACGAGTCTCTGGGAACGTAAGTAATGGTCCAGAGGATAGCATTAGTAGTCCTCACTATTTCGTGAAATAGTGTGATAATAGTTGTAATGAGGACTCCTTTTGAGTTTGTATAATATCTAGTAGACAATATTTGTATTCAAACTCACGGTTTATGTCGTATGCATACGGCTATGTTAGGTTAATAAGTTGTATTTGAATTTACGTACCATGTAAGTGGCGACCCAAGATGGGTGCGTACGATACCTAATTTTGGGGGGCGCCACAATAGGCGATAAGGACATAAGATAGCTTTTGACCATGAGAACTATTCTCAAATTCCTTAACCAATCCGTTTAATTGATTTGGTTAATTTAGCATCTAATATGCTTCGCAAATGATAGTAATTTTAGACATTGTAAAATTTCGTAAATGAATTTGTAATTAACAACATTTTAACATACATTCTTTTATTAATTACCAAAATAAATTAGGTCTTGTTTTAAATTGGTATCTCCCACTATTTTCTTCAAACTATATTACCTCACTTATATAGTTCGGCAAAATCTAATTAAAGATTTCTTTAGTGAGAATAAGGATCCCATTTCAAATGTATATAGCCTTGTGGTGACACAACAAACTATATATAAATAAATAGGTAGACAACTTTTGTCAATTACATCAACTATGCAACTCCTTGTATTTTGCCTCTTAGATTATTTTGATCAGTGGTGGCACATCCGAATCAAAATTATCCAAGTTAAGTCCAACCTAGCACTCCATATATTCAAAAAAGAAAATATCATCCTTGTGGTGACACAACAAAACAATATTGTTCAATTTTCTTTATAAGCATCAAATGTGATAAATTAACATCTTAAATACTTAATACTTGCCTTGTGGTGACACAACAAACTCATATTAAATAATTAATACTCTATTAATTTTATCATGCTAGAGAAAGCGACGTTCGATATTCCAAATATCTTTGAACGCTTAGGACTTAATATAAGAAATTTTGAGGGTTTGTTATTAATTTGTCTCATCTTGTTTAGCGCATGCATTATATATATATATAAAATACGCTATTATATTAATGAACATGCGAAGCATGTTTGCATAATATATAATATATATAGTATAAGCATGCACGTATAGAATACTATATTCTACACGAATTGATTATGGACTTTTATTCTAGTTTGGTTCACTAGAGCCACCAAGTGAACCAAAAGGTCAAACCCTAGGGTGCAAGAAATAATATTTAAATATAACTATTACATTTAAACCCGAGCTCCATTACAAAGCGGGTCTTCAAGCGCTCCTTGTTCCTTGATCTCCAATTCTTCAAAATTAATTCTAACTATTCCTATTACAAAACTATTTAAAATAAATAGAAACCTTGATCGTGATCGAGGGAAATACATAGGAGGAGTTAGAATTTACATTATGAAAAAAAATTAGAGAAGGCAGACGCAGACCCCATTTAAAAAAACCCATACATTCATACATCCAACTAAAATAAAATCCAATCATATTGGTCAATAGTTCATAATCAATCCCATTTATTATCATACATCACCATACGCATCAATAAATAACATTCATCTCATGAATAATAAACATTTAATATATATATTGATATCATTTAATGGGCAAATTTAGTTAGTATAAAATTTATTTTTGAATCAAAATAAACTCCTTTATTTTAATCCAAATTTAAATCAAAATAAAACTATTTTATTTTAATTTATCCAATTTTGAATAAAATAAACTATTTTATTTTAATCAAAATCTTTAATCAAAATAAACTCCTTTATTTTAATTAATTATGGAATCCAATCACATGTAAAAAAAATCTTTAATTAAAATAAACTCTTTTATTTTAATTAATTATGGAATCCAATTCCATGTAAAAAAAAAAATCTTTTATTAAAAGAAACACGGATATTCTTTCCTATTCACAAATAAACTCCTTTATTTTGAATAATATGAAATCTTATTTCATATTTAAATAAACTCCTTTATTTAAGGAAACATGGATTTTCTTTCCTATTCACAAATAAACTCTTTTATTTTGAATAATATGAAATCCTATTTCATATCTAAATAAACTCCTTTATTTAAGGAAACATGGATTCACTTTCTTATTCACAAATAAACTCTTTTATTTTGAATAATATGAAATCCTATTTCATATCTAAATAAACTCCTTTATTTAAGGAAAGATGGATTTACTTCCCTATTCACAAATAAACTCCTTTATTTTAGGAAAAATAAAATCCAATTTCAACTCCAATTAGTTATTATGGAATCCAATTCCAACTCTAATTAGTTAGCATGAAATTCTAATTTTAAAATTAAAATAAATCTTTTTATTTTAATATAAAAATAAACCTTTTATTTTAATATTAAAATAAAATTTTTATTTTAATAATAAAATTATTAAAATATATATATATTATATATATAATAACAAAGAATATATATATATAACTATTATATATATATATATATATATAATTGCCGTATATATATATATATATCTTATATATAATATCCGTAACTTATATATATATATATATTAATATATGCCATCCGTAACTTTCCTTTTTTTTAAAAACGTGCCTTTCCTTTTTCTTTTTTATTTTTACGGGCCACGACGGTTTTCTGTTTTTTTTTCTCGTTTTTCGTGCACAGCCAATATATATATATATATATATATATATATAATCATTATATAATCATTAGATAATCATTAGATAATCATTAGCAATCATTAGATTATCATGTTACATGTAATGATTGTTAATAATTAATCTGTCCTCGATTTCCGTGCGCCTTATCAAAAAACCGTAAACCACGTTAATCGACTAATTAAAGCGCAATAATGACGAATTTTTTTTTTTTTTTATTATTTTTCTTTTAATAAATTTTATACAATAAATTATGCCCAAAAAAATTGTTCTATACACATATCAATATACATATCAAATTAAAATAATTAATGATTTACATAAAGGTTTGGCTCTGATGCCACTGTAAGGTTTGTAATATTCAAGAACGCAATCAAATTGCATAAATAAGCGGAAGAGTGTAAAAATCAGAGTTTTAAAAAATTTACAAACCATATACCCGGATCATCCTTTATGCATAATTATTAATTAAACGAAAAGATAAAGAATAAAATCATACCCTTGAAGATCGAGCTTCCTCAGGTACAAGTTCACCTCCAAATCCTTTCGCGTTCAACTTGAATCCACCGGGTTTGGTTCATTCCTTTGATCAACGTTAGCCACCCATATGTTTGGCCTCTAGAGGTGATCCACCAAGGAATAATAATGATTCAAGAAGAAGGGGTATTGACTCAAACCCTAGTTTTTCCTATCTCTATAGAAAAAGGCTTACTCTCCAACAAATTGGAATTATGTCGTATGTTGAAAAAGTCAACAACCCCCATCACCCATAATAAGACTCCTCTTATTTATAGATGTGGGCAACCCACCTTAACAATTAAGGAATTGGGTTTTATTTAATTAATTAAATTCTTTTAATTAATTAAGCTCCCTAATCTTATTAGGGATAATTAATTAAACTCCTTTAACTAATTTTTCTTCCTAATCCAATTAGGAATAAATGAGAGTACTTATATTAAATTAATTCCTAAACTCTTTTAGAAATTAAAATAATAATAATTGTAATAATATTAATAAGACTCTCTTATTAATTTATATTTAATATTTCTAAAATATTAAATAATAAATATTAAGCTATTTAATTTTATTCTATCACCATAGATTAAATTAAATATACTTTAATATATTATTACGATTATGCCATTAACTTCTTAAATAATTATTCTTTCTTTTTTATGGTGTGACCCTTTAGGTTCTCCATATTAAATCGGTTGTGAATAAATCAATTAGAACAATTCTAATCTTATTTAAATAAATAAATTAATCAATTAATTTATTTAAATAAATAATATTTATTCTACAATAGGGATAAGTCTCCTAATGATCAACGACTTTCCGAGATAATATAGATTTCAACATTAATCATAAAAGAACCTTTGAGTAAATAGTTACCGCACAATTCAATCCTTCCACCATACAATGTCCCAATTAAATATAAGACATGGAATTACTTTGTCAAGTCTTATTTTATTTAATTATATGTATTTCGATTCTTAAATGCACAACTCAAATAATGCAAATTAGAAACTCCTTTCTAATTTCATTTCGCTTCGCCAAGGACTCTTTGGGTTGTCATTTATCGAATCACATAGGATATTTCTTCTTATATTAGAAGTGGTAGATTCTTTATTGATCATACATTATCTCCATGTACAACTTATTATACCCAAGCATACCCTTTGATATACCCTAAGGGTCTTAAGGAATAAGTCAAAGTATAACTCATCATACACAAGATACTATGATGATCTCAAGTCCAAGGATCACTCAGTCTTACTATCACTACTGAGAATTCCTATCGATGCACAAATAAAACTCCATTAGGTATTCCTTAGCGAGCCAGCGTTCAAATGAACTTATTCTCTAATAAGCACCTACATACTTGCTTTTAGTGTCTCCACACAAATGATTATGAGATCAATCATCCTCATCCAACGAGCAAGAACAACGTATGTACCAATCTATCCGGATTCACTAATCCCCAATTTAGTAATCCAATGATTGGGAACTATTTTAGTTTTAAGCTTTCTAAGAATTTAGATCTCATTAGAATGATCATAATCATTATTCTAAAAGCATTGCTTAAAACTATGGGTTTATCACATATTATAAAAACAAAGATCATGTAGATAATTAAAAGCCTTTAATAAATTAATACTTTTTATTAATAAATGAATAAGATTGTTACAAAGTATATGTTTTATCATCAAACATGATTGGCTTGTGTGCATACTACTTTCAATTCTATAAATAGAATATATTATATTTTATTATGCATAGTGTTGCATAGTGTTTTGCATAGTGTTTTGCATAGTGTTGCATAGTGTTTGCATAGTAAAATATTTTTATATAAATAGAATATATTATATTTTATTTAAAAGATTTTGCTTTAAATATGGATAATCGATTAAAGTAAATCAAACTGGACCGTTTCATGGATTAATTACTATGCATTCTATTTTCCTATAAATAAAAGCTCATTCCTTCATTATTTTCTTACGAATTCTTTGAAACTCAGAGAGAAATTATAGAGAAAAGCTATAGAGAGAAAATCTATAGAGAGAAAGAAGAAGAGTATTCAGTACTTCACTACTTTGATATCCAGGTGTCTTTTACGGTAAGGGTATTATTTGTTGTATCCGTAAGTGGTGGTGTTATTCTTTCTTATTCATGAAGAGAACTTACATTATTTCATTCATTATTATTTACATTGGAATAACTTGTAAAAGTGGTATACCCTATACATAACCCGTATACGCAGATACCCTATACTTGGTGAAATCCTTATGTTATTCCATTCTTATTTATTCATTGGAATAACTCAGATCTCTGGAATCCCTATACTTGGTGATCTTCTTACGTTATTCCATTCTTTATTATTTACATTGGAATATCACATTCGTGTTTTTTACGGGACTGGTTCCATTGTTTATTATTCCGCATTTATTATTCATTTGGAATATCCACATGTCGTGTGTTTTACAACGGACCTGGTTCCATTGTTTATTATTCAAAGATTTATTATTCATTGGATGATCATCCCGCTTGTGAATTTCACACGATTGGTTAGATTATTATTATTATGTTGGAATAAACCTGTCACGCCAAATCTGCGTGCATGGTGATTTTCTTTGTTATTCCATTCTTTATTATACCCGGTTAGTTAAAACTTTGACTCTATACTCCATGAAATTAGTAGAATATTCTCGATATTTGCGTTTCATCCAAAGATCTTTTCATGGAAATATTTTTCCGACCATTCTTGAATTTTACTCTCTAAAGCGAAGATCGTGTTGATAATTTGGACGTTATTAGTTCCTGAATAAATTAATTCGTGAACTTATTTTATTGAATTATTATGTCATTGTCATTGTCATCATCCTCATGTTATATTATGTTATATTATGTTATTTTACTTTACGTAGATAGATGAACTTAGTATGATTATAATGAGGGATCATTCTTATAATAAATGGCTTGTTATAAATGATGTGACAAAAGTCCTCGAATTGGCTGTAATGCGATGATGGATAGTTTTGGTATGATTATGACCGGGGTGATTTGGTATAATAATGACCATTGATAATTTGATGAAAAATCCTTGACCAGTGATACATGGATGATTAGATATTGTGGTTTATTCATTAAACCGATTCTTAGTGATAAAAATTGATGAAAACCTTTTAAACCTAAAAGATAGTAGACTTTATTTTCTACTTGACTCTTTTAATGGATTCAGATATTTATTTGCAGATTAAACTGGTTGTCTATTGTATTTTATCGGTTTAACATTGTTGAAGACTATTGATAATTTATTCGCATTTACTTTAGTCATAATATTTCTTACTTGAAATTTAGTTGAGCTCACCTTTTCTTTCACCGTTTTCTTCGTGAAATGAGAATATATTTGGGACGAGTCAGGGGAAGCGGAGTAATGGTCAGGAGGATAAGATTAGTAATTCCTCACTATTCTCGTGAAATAGTGTGATAATAATTGTATTGAGGACTCCTCGAGTATGGATATTGTCTAAATGACAAAATTTCTATTAGAACTCTCGGTTTATGTATTATCGTATGTTATACTACGGATGTATAATTAAGTTTTATTTGAACTTACGTATCTACGAAGTTTGGCGACCAAGATGGGTGACGATACCTAAATTTTGGGGCATCACGAACATAAAATTTATCAAGACAATATTTTCTATAACCAATATAATACTTCCCCAATTCCATAATAATCTATCTTTTTAGTTTAAATGCATACTGAATTAAGAAAATCATTTAATACTATTATTTAATAATTAAAATTTGTATGAAATTTCATCACTGTCCCTTTATGAAAAGTTGGAAACTATTAATGCAAGATAGAAAATTTATTGGAAGAATGAAAGAAATTAGGAATAATATAAAAAAATAAATAATTTATTCTTCTAAAAAGTTATAAACGATAAATAAATTAAAATAATTTTTTTTTCTAAAAAAATAATTATTATGAAATCGAGGACGTAAGAAACTACACAACTTACTATAATAAAATTGATGCCGACCTCACCCTGTATAGAATGGACGGACATATACATTAACATGTGTAAAAGTGCCAAACTATAATTCTTCTATTTGGCTAGCATGACAAAAAAACAGTGATATGAATACTACTGAATTATTGATTTTGTACTACAATATGTAGGGACTTAAGAGTTTCAACTTTTTTTATTTCTTTTTTAATTCTTTTGGGATTATGTCCTTGGCTGTGAAAAATATCGTTGAAATTAAATGCAAATTTTTTATTATTAAAAAAATAAATCACAAATGTGATTAGCCACTTGGTATCAAGAGAATTCTCCAACGTCCAGTTGGTACCATAATTAATCGCACGTGCAATATATGATATATTGGACACATTTAGAATATAATATAATATAATATTCTCTCCGTTTTAAATTGTAAAATCGATATTAATTTTTAAAAATTAATTTAAGATATTTTTAATTCTAAAATTGACATGATTCATTTAATATTGAAAACAATAAATTTTTATAGCTACTAGTACTTTTTAGGTACTTTATTATTAGAATTTAAGATCGAATAATAAATAATCACATAAAAAATAGATGGTTCACTGATTTGGCTAGTCCTGCTCGTGTAATATATTTATTAGATGTCTCACACACTTTATAATGATCTACATACCAAATAATAATGGTTTTATAGTAACTAGAAAATCCTAGCTCATGAGTCCCAATATATTAGTAACATTCGAGACCGGATTACTAATAAATTCTCAAGTCCAAATACAAATTATGCTTGACCAATCTCGACTATCCTATCGTAGTGTAAAAGTCAATATTTGTCTTATAATTTACAACGAATGAAATATTTAATAAGAGTATTTTATTTTGATACCCTTGCATTAATCTTTACTATTGGCTTTTTAATACTTGAAAAAGACAAAAATATTGTACATTTCTTGTGTTATTCTTGAAGTATGAATTCAAGAAGCAAGAAGCAAGCAAGCAAGCAAGCATGTTGGCAAGTTGGCATATGCATAGTTAAGAAAGACAAGTACTTGAGCAATGCTAAGATGGGCACAGCTAATGTAACGTCCCAATTGAAAAGGTAATGCAATGATAATACGTATATTTGAGTCCATAGGATTCAAAATACACTAGGCGTTGATAAACTGCATAACACACTACTGCATATTTCCTGTGGAAGCAGGATACAGGGCTGGCCATTACATGATTTATTCCATGAAACAAGATTATGCAAAACAAAGAGCCAAGTTATTTGCTAGTTTTCATTAGCAAACTGTTGATGGATTAGAAGTTGAGCTCCTTGAACGATCCTCTTTATCACTTCACCAGCGGGAAGAATTTCCTTAATGAGGCCTACACCTTGCCCGGCATACATTACCATGCTTTCAATATCTCCGGTTGTTGTCGCATTTGGAATTGTCCCTGCAAACCGGCGGATTTCTTTTTCCTGTTGAGCCAACAAAATTATGTCGGATTTGAAGAATAGGAAATCATGCTAAATGCAGCATATTCATGGTTGAAAATCATTCCATACATTAGAGATTGGATGTAATTAAAACAAGTGTTTCTTTTAATTTTTTACCTAGTCAATTTGCAAAATTCAAAATTTATATGAATCTATTTGATTTTGATTAATGCAATAACTAATATTGTAAATTATTGCATTATTAGTTATGCGAATTTCATATGAAAAGAAAGACTAGAAGTTCACAATGCCGTGAATGGTTGAACGACCGATGACCGGTTGATTGCTCTCATTTTCATGGCTTGGAAGACTTCTCCAGTCTTTAAAAAAATTTGTCCTCAGCACACGATGAGGTGCTCCGGGCCACCTTGCACGACCAAATACATCTGTATATTCAGTTGCTTCCAGTTCAACCAATTTCCTCTTGTATGTTGGGTGAGCAAAGCTTTCCTCTGTTGCAAGAAACCTTGATTAAAGCACATAAAAAAGCTTCAAAAAATGGTGATCATGAATTTTCAAACTTCAGATGATGAATCCAACAATTTAGTTTCAGATGACACAAAAAAGAAGTTCCTTCTCCTTTCTCCTAGAGCTTGGTAATCAGATACAATATTCTAACACTGATACTGTGAATGCTAATATCCAAACAGAATGCAGAACAAGTTCCTCATAAACTTCCAATGAAAAGGTTTCATACCTAGTGCCGAGGCAGACACCCTGAGCTCCAAGGGCCAAAGCAGCAACATAACCACGCTCATCCACAATTCCACCAGCAGCGATTACGGGTATATCTCGATCACCAACCAGATCAGCCACTCTTGGTAATAGTGTAATTAGGGCATCCTAAGAATAAACAAATAGGGACAAGTAGGCTACTTCTCAATAACTCAATTCTATAGTACAAGGGAATGAACAAGGACAGAAACAGCGGGGGCAGAAATAACTTATACTTTGCTAAAATTTTCAATTGTAATTGAAGATGTTGAAGGACATCCAAATCCTCTATACTATAAGAGACAAATAAATGATAACAGCAAATGCAAAAATTCCAACAATATCCTGTTGTTATGGCAATTTGCCTTTTTGTCCTTTGATACAAAAGCACTCATCAGGAACATGTAATTTGTTTACTCAATTGAGTTGTAAGTACACTGAAGAACAAAGTGATGGTAAATTTTGGGTAGTGGCCCAAAAAACAATGCTTAATGTCCTACAAACAACATACCGTAACTGCAGAAGCAACCTTTAGAAAAAATGTACACAAATAAAGAGACGCTGATGCCTAACACGGGAAAAGGGTTCCAAATTTCAACAAAGAGGAGAAATAAATCATTTTAGGAAAGTGTCAAAAAGTCCTTTCATTATCATGACTACAAGGATATGAGTCTTAAAATACTCAAAGAATGAAAGCACGTCCGGTTTTTAATTTCATACTTGGGTACACCTACCTTTCTGCGCCAATTATCAGTAACGAAGAAGTCTGCCTTGGGCCTTTCTACCGTAAATTGTTATATTCAAGTACTTCTGGAATGAACAGCAGGAGTAGTAATGATTTCCAAGACCATCATCGTTGAGCATAAATATCAATAATTGCATCTTTATTTGATATGCCATTTAAGCAGAAATAGTACATTTAATGTATCCCTCTTTGGTGAAGTATTGAAGTGTAGAATATTGTAGTTCAGTTCCTCATGAGTAGTTGTAGATATTGAACCAATGATTAAAAACTACAAAAAATTGCTGATACCATAATTGTTTATACAGTGTAGGTTTGATGTCTCACAATTATTAAAAGCACCAGTGAAATCATTGAAATGAAGTACTTCATCTCAATGCAAACCTTTGAAACCAAATGTGATATTTCTATAATTGCAAAAACTTCATAATGTGATAAGAGAGTAGCACTCTTACCTGCCCAATAATATGCCCTCCAGCTTCCCGTCCTTGGACAATTATTGCATCCACACCAGCGTCAGCAACTCTTTTTGCTTCTTCAAAGCTCCCAACCTTAACGGTAATATGTACAACTGATAAGATACTAATTAAGGTTATCATATGAAAGTTGTCGAGAATAAAGCAATGGGAACCATGATGCACTCATCATTTCCATGATATTAAGAAATTTCGTATGTGCATTCCTTGCATCATCTATTAGTGCACAGTAAAAATGATAAAATAAATCAAATATGATTTAGAAGGACAAGATGAACACAGAATATGTATGCCTAACATAATATCTATGGTGCAAAAGAACCTTTACCATGATGTTAATGTTAATTTTTGAGAAATTAATTGTAGTCAATTTGTATCAGGAAGTGAAATAAGCACAGAACCACTTACTTGGGGAACAACCTTGACCCCTGCTTGATGAGCTTCAATAACTAACTCTTCAGGGCATTCACCCCAGTAAAGCTGTAAGACTGCAACCTTTTCATCTAATATAGCCTTTATGTTCTCTCGGTGAGGAAATGCCAGAACAACACCAACACCGAATGGTTTGTCAGTCAAGGTTCTAGTCTTCCTTATCAGCTCCCTCACATATTCTGGTGACTCCTGTTACATATGTAGATTTAAACAGAGAATCAATTGACATCGTTCCAGAGACTAAGTAATTTAAGTAACATAGTGATTACATGTATGCACAAATATTAAAAGTCGACCACTAAATATGAACAGAACCCTTCTTTTGTACCACTATCCAGCAGTTTCGGTTTATGTACGTGTTTCTAAGTCTAAGGTGAACCATAACTTGTTTGGAAGATGAATTTTATGGGTACAATTCTATTTAAACAAAAGGGAAGGAGAATTGCAGTGGCATTTCAACTAAAACAACAAAACTGGGATCAAGTCAAGAATCTCTTTTAAGTTAGGGAGTATATATCATTTTCTTTTCCAGCATTAGCGTCAAGAAACTTGATAAGATTATGAAGCTGAGACTAGTGCATTCTAAAATTGGATCAAGTTGTACTGTATTTTAACAATACTTCGTCATTGCTTGAAAATACATCAATTCCATCAATATCTATTTAAAACAATAAATAATAATGACATCTTAAAAATAACGAGTAGTCACAATAAATACAAATATTTGCTAAACCTATGAAATTCATAACATTTTTGTTAATCTTAAACCCTTCCCAATTAATATTTACATGATCAGATCAAGGAATAGAACTAAATCATCACAATTAACCTGTATAAACATTTCCAAATTATACTCCTCTTTAAAAACATGGGTTTCTGTTAGTAAAGAAAAGCCGGCATGTGTAATACATCAAATAATTTATTAAGAAACCCTGCAACACTTCACAATAGGTCTAGACTACCTCGAATTTGTTCCAAACACACTCCCTTCAAAACCAAGATTCCAACTTTCATTTCTGGGATGTCCCAGTTGAGAGCCCAGTTCTGAAAATCAATGTACCAAATTTCATTGTAGTCCTCCTGCTTAATTAAGTCTTGTCAATTGATTATGGTAAAGATAATGTTTTTAAGCCTAATTATGTCAATTGATTATATGGTCATAGGAGAGTATAAATAAAATTTAGCTATATGTTTAAATACAATACATAGAACAAATATGATCAATTTTAGATTGCATAACATGGATATAGAATGATCAAGAAATAATGTTTACATTATCATGAACAAGAAAAGAGAATATACATAGAAATACAAAAAAGAAAAGAGAGGTAATAAGGGAAAGAATGAGAGACATACCCAATCAGGGGCTCTGAGGAGAGCAAGGGCACCAGCATTAGCAACAGCAGCTACAAGCTCAGGACCAGATATATCTGGTCCTAATGGTGCCAAAACTATTCCATACTCAAAACCCAAAATCCCCCTCCAACCCATTTTCAATTCTCTCACTCACTCTGCGTCTAATTGTTGAAGGAAGCAAAATCCCAATATATACATACAATATATATATATATATATATAGAAGTGTGTGTATGATTTCTCTGTTTCTCTGTCTTCAATCAGAGACACTCGAACACGGTGGCATACTTCAATACATACTCTCTCTTTTTTTTATGGTAGACGTATGCATTTGTTGGTGTTCTTCTTCATCAACAACTGTCTTCTTCTGGGGTTGGGCCCTGCCTCTCCTTAAACGTAAGGGACTACGTATTTTATTTTATTGGGTCTCGTCTGGCCTAGGGGCAGCCGCAGCATAATATATAAATAAATGCAATATCAGTTTTTAGATCCAACGACTTTATATTAAATTTTATAAATTTATTTAATTTTAATTGATACAATAATTATAATTATATACTCCTATATAACAAAAGCTAATATTCGCAAATTTTATTTCATTCTAAATTTTTATGAGTTATACTAATTTTAAAATTTAATGTGTCGTCCTTTGATCTCAAAAGTTAAATTATATCTATACTCTTGAAACGGATAGAGTAATATTTTATGAGATGTGATTACCAAAGTTTTCAATTAAATTATACTCTCTTCGTTCCAGGATAAAAGTCTTTATTATTATTTTAGGTAGTTCCAAGTTAAATGTAATGATCTATTTTTTACAATAATTCGCCTATAATACCCTTATTATTAATTGTTATATTTCTATTTTTTATACATATTTATGGAAAGATCACTAAGTAATGTATAAAAAAATTATACAATTAAATGAGAATTTAAATATGTATAATTTTATTATTTTATTCTCTTTCTTAATATGCATAAAAAAATAACCAAGACTTTAGAACGAGGAATAATTGTGATTTAATATCTAAGAATTAAAAATAACGTTATCTTAATTTATTTTATCTTCTCACTTAAATTGTTAGGTCCCACATATTTGTCAATCAACATATATATCATTAGATAAAAATGTTGTTATATTTCAGGACAAAAATATTAGATAAAGATTATGTTCATCATTTGGTCAAGAAATTATGTGCCTTAATAAAACCAGCCCACAGTTTTTTCTCATGTCCAAAAAAAAAAGGGTCCTTTATATAAGTATACAACAAATAGAAAGTAATTATAAGAAAAGTGCATCAACCAAATAATTACAAAAAAAAGTGTAATTAGGACACATATTACAAAAATAGTACAATTCACATTAATAAGGAAACCTAAAATAAAGGACAAATAACTGCCATAATTAATAATTCAAATTCAAATATTTGGATTTAACAACAAAAACAAATTCAAATTCAAATATTCAAATTCAAAACTTCATCTCCCTTTCCATATTTTTTCTCTCATTTGTAACTAAGAAATTCCATCTAGGTCGTTCATGGTGTATGTGTAGCAGATCTGAATCTGCATCTTTCATTCTCTAAAATAACTTCAGATTTCTCTCCAATACATGATTAGCGTACTGATATATGAAAGACTTTTTCACATTCTGCAACCAATGTAACAGAATTAGTAATTATTCGCGATCACCATATGCTAAATAGCCAGACAAAACATGAACAACAAAAACAGAACAAATAGAAGAAGAAGGAAAAGAAGTCGGAGTTACCCAAACAAATCAAAGAAGAAAAAATCGGAGTTACCAAACCAGCAAGAACAAATTCAAAACGAATTCGGAGTAGCCGAACAATTTTTTTTTATGAATATTTGGTTACCCACAAAACTAAAATTGCTATATTTTTTGTATGAAAATTTGGCTACCAATCGCATCTATATTGTCGATTTCATTCACTCATTCATCTCTTATGGAGAAAGCACGAAAAAGAAAAATAGAAAAAGAAACCATTCTTCATGCGTATAAGTTTTCATGCTCGTCAGTTTTGTGACATCAACCACAAGAAAAATGACCATAAATATTACAAAGTGGAAAGTGAAGAATTGGTAACTCAATTCGGTGTTATAAGAGAGTGATGTGAATGTAATGTTGATAACCAAACGTTTATACCAAGGTAAATAAAACATTTATACCAAGGTAACTTAACATTTACACCAAGATAACCAAACTACTCCACATCTCGCAGATGAATTGGTTTTTGCAGTCGAAAGTTTAGCAACTAATCTGCATTGAAAGTTTGGCTACCAAATCAGATCACATTTAAAAATAAATTGATAACTTAATAACACTGAATTGGTTACCTTGGTATTAATATTTGGCTACCAACTGTACTCTGAAAAAAATATCAAACAAAGCCTGCCTTTTAGCCAACTGAAAAATATCAAATTCTTTTCAAAGTATGCTTGTTTTTTGCAAATAAACCTCATAACTCAGAAGTTGCCGTGTTTCCATAATTAATCTCGCTTTTTCTCACTCCAATTTCATGTCTTCAAGTTGTCGTGGTTGGAAATGTAAGGACAGAAGTTATGAAATAAGGGGTATTGTGAACAGTAGAGAGCAAGAAGAAAGCATTTAACCCGCTTCTCTATTGCCTTCTTAATCGTCAAAGTGAGAAACCGGAGAGGGAGAAAGCGGAAGGAATATCTGCTGTGTAACCGAATCAATGGCCACCAAACTATATATCGTGTAAGTACTTCTAATCAATGGTCTAGGTTTGGAAGAAGAGTTTATTATGATTCCAGATCTTGGGGTGTGGTTGGGTTGATGAGGAGAGAGAATAAGAGAGAGAAGAAAAGAAATACTGAAATGGTGAGGAAGTAGGTGAGAGAGGAAGTGGGTGGAATAAGGGGTACTGTAAACTGTTTATGAAGGAAAAAAAAGAGATAAAACATAAATCACACCCCAAAATCAATGGAAACATAAATATGTATTAATAATGAAAATAAAAATTTTAAAGCATTAATTGTGTAAATATTTTATGAGTGCACTATTGTTGTAATTATTTTTTAAAATATAATAGAAAATGTAATTGTTCCAAAAAAAAAAAACATACTTAATAAAAACCAGCCCACCGGATAAAAACAAGACTAGTTGCATCTTATTGTCAAACAACACATATGATTAATTAAAATGAAGGGTCGCATCAATAATTTGATTCTAATTATTAAACTTTACCATCACAAAAAAAATTCAAATATAATGTGTTAATTAAGTGGCATCATCTTTTAGAAAAAGAAGATGATTTTGATGGTATTTCCTCTTCGAGTTTCATGAGGATTTCCGTGATAGGATTGAAGCATATCTTAGATCGATAGCCCGTAGAGCCGGAGGACTGCCTCATTCCTGGAATATTAGTCCTCTTAGCTGAAACCTGCATGCATGGAGAATCAATTAATGGTTAAGACCTTTTGTCTTTCTTTATTGAAAATTGAAGTATTTATCAAAGAGAGTAATATAATATTATTAGGGTTTTGATAATTTTTGACCTGTAATTGGCGGCCATGGAGGATGGATTCATTGAGAAGAAGAGCCTTTTGAACAGCTTCTGGTTCAAGGAACTCCACAAAAGCAAAACCCCTTGATTTCCCATTCTGGTCAGTCCCAATTGTGACTTTTTTCACCCTACCACATGACTGAAAATGTTGCTCCAATTCATCAATTGTACAACAATACTTAACCTGCATGCATGTCAAACTTTTTAATTTAATTTAATTACCCTATTAAAATTTTGTTACACAAAAGGGTTAAAATAAAATAAAAAATGGGAAATGACATTTGTGGGCAAAAAGGACAAATACCCGACTGTTGTTGACGTGTTTTAAGGATTATCCCACTAAACTTAAAAAGAATTAAGAAGAAGACCCATGAAATTAATGAAGAAATTAGTAAAGAATAAGAAGAAGAGCCACAAAGCCTATACGAGAGAAAAGAAAGAAAAAAGTGGAAAAGATGAGAGGAAATGGTGGTCAGTATTTACGCTTTTTTTTTTAAAAAAAAGAGTCACATAGGAAATTTGGAGGGCTAATTTGATGTCCGTAAGTGAAATTAGACAGAATGATCTAATTAAAAACTTTTAAAAAATTAAATGTGTTAATTCTATTTTTTACAAATTAATAAAGTAATGCTTAAAACATGATTTGTCCTCTCTGCCCATATTTGTGCTTGTGGAATTAAATTAATATACGAATGAAAGTGGGCTTACCTTTCCTACAAATACAGATCGGGAATCAACTTCCTCCCTGCTTGGTTTACTTGGAAAATCCGCTAAAAGAATATAAAAGGAAAATGTGAAAACATAAAATTTTAATTCTATTAATTATACTCCATCGATTTTAGAATTAGAAATATAATTTGATTTTTAAGATCAAATAACATCATATTGAACTTCAAATTAATATGAATTTATTTAATTTTAGTTGATACAATTATTATAATTATATAGTATATAACAAAAACTATTAATTACAAAAAATTATTTTATTCTAAATTTTTATGAGTCATACCAATTTTAAATTTTAATATTTTATTATTTGATTTCAAAAGTCAAATTGTATATTTAATTTTAAAATTGGGGGAGTATAATTTATTTTTATCATAATTGGACTATTCATCTTTGGTATGCCCTCTCATATCGAAAATGTTCTCCACTATTTTACGGATGATAAGGGCATTTTCGTCATCCTCTTCTTTGTTTAAACTCATCTTCTCAAGCTGTATTCCGCTACATTCTCCGGTTTCTTTCAATTCTATAAGATAGATATTAATCCCTCCGTCTCAGGATAAAAATTATGGTGGACTTTTTATGCATATTAAGAAGATGAATGAAATAACAAAATTGTCCATAATAATGTCATTAAATATAGAGAGAGAATTAGAATAAAAAAAGTATGAAATATTTAATATTACGGGTATAATAAGAAAATATGTGTAAAAGTTTGGTTATGAAAGGAAAATGGACATTTAACATGGAACTACTCAAAATAGTACTCCCTCTGTCCCAAATTAACTGCTCAGTTTTGACTTTTTTAAGTCAAATTGACTATTCTTAGAATTAATAATTAAGCATATATAAATATATTTCTAAAATTATAAAAATTAGAATTAGTAATAAATTGTATATATTTTCTTTTGGTTATAATCTCTTCACCTATATTTTAGCAAAAATAGTAAAAAGATTAGTTTAAAAAATGGTCAATTTGACTTTAAAAAGTCAAAACTGAGCAATTAATTTGGGACGGAGGGAGTAATAAGGACTTTTATCATGGGACGGAGGGAGTATTACACAACTATATATATATATTTGAATATATAATTTAAATAAATATATTATTATATCAATTTTACAAATTAATAGAATGGTCACTACGTATAAAAAAGAAAATACCTTAAAATGAAAAGATTTGAAAACTCCAAAAATAAAAAAGAAAATACCTTGAATGGCTTTTTCATTTTCCTCCGGACCCTTAATATTATTCTTGGTGTTCTTCATCTGATCTTCCACATATACTCCTGCAAAAAGAATCCAACCCCAATAATCAAATTTTTTTTAAATAAATTTAAAGAGAATTATTATGATCAGGAAGATCTAGAGAGAGAAAGTAGAGAGGGAGAGAAAGAACCTGTTTATTCTGTTGTTTTAATTTATCTTTGTTCATTGACAATAGAAATGTAGAATTAAGGGCATTATTTCTTGCTTAATTAATTATTTGTGCATGAAAACTACTTTATTCTATTTTAATTTTATTTTCTAATATAGTAATCATCGTGTTAAACTGTTGTTTTGTCCTTTTGTAATTAAGTATGATTAAAGGTGGGAATTAACTATTAAGATTATAAACTCCTGAGCTGGATTTACACTGGGGAGTTGTTGGATTTTAAAGAAAACAAAAGGCTAAGTGAATGCATGGTGATTATTATTCTTTTTCTTTTTCTCCTTTCTTTTCTTTTTTTGTTATTCATATAAAAATATAGGCTTTTTCTTTTGACAAGGATTTGAGAAGATCATGGTAGAAAACAAAATACTAGTAGTTTATTTATATGATTTTATTTTGTTACATGCAAAAGCATAATTGATCACATTCAGGGCAGGAGTTTTTCGTAACATTGGTGGATCTTAATTAATTTTTTTTGTTGAAGTTAATAAAAAAATTTGAACTAATCATAATAATGTTTAAAACTGTAATAAATATTCATAATCTAAACTAAAAAAAAGAATTTCAAATAAAATATTTAGATACAATTTAGAAACATTTTAATTACTTGTCATAGTTTAATTTGAATGATTTCTTAAATGGTCAAAATCTCAAACCAAATTTGCTTTCTATATTCAAACAAAACCATAAATTAATTTCAAAGCATAAACTAGTTTTGTACTTCAAAGATTTTTTTATTTTTTTTGCTAATTTCCACACACCCAAGAAACTAAGAAAAAGAAAATTTTTGTACTTGTATTTAGAATTAGTTTATGACTTTTTTTTTACCCCATCTAAGTTTAACTCTTCCATTAATATGCACCTACCCTATATCTATATAAAAAAAAAAAATTCCAACAGGGACTGCCCTGTATATAGATCCACCTTGCCCACATAATATAATATATATGTTGGACTAAAACATGCAGTTCAGTTCCCTATTTATAGAAATTAAGTTGAAACATGTAGAATTACATAAAGATTTATGTAGCAGAGGATTTTGATGCACATTTGGTACCGAAATTGCTATAAATGTTTAACACGCAACTATATAGATTTCATTAACGAAAAGAAGCGATTAATTAAAGATTGCGTACATCTTATTTCAGTAAAGAAAAGAAGCAAAGACATACGTACGTACATCTGATCCTACTATTTGCGGGTGACTTGTCCATTCAGTACGACCTTATATATATATATATATATATATATATATATATATATATATAGGTTTACGACGAAACCTATAAATTTATATCATTTGAGTATCTCTACAGAATATGTATACAGACATACAGTATACCTCAACAGAAATCTGAAGAATATTTGCAGAGTAGAGTTAATTGGTACATCTTAATTAATTAAGGTGTAGAGGCGTAGCAGTAGGATTCACCATGACCTGCTTGGCTTTCTTGGGCGAAACGGACATGAATTCTCTAACCGCAGGCTTAAACTTTTCGGCACTCTTGATTATGACGAAAAACAGCAACCGATAGAAAAGCAGCATCCCTAACAAAATGCCCAAGTTAACCCATTTTGAGTAGCCTAATTCCACTTGCCACGTTTCTCTCAAAATAGACTCGCCGGTTATTAAACCACCAGCTTGATTGCTCATGTGATAAGAAACTCCTTCAAACTCATTCTTGTACAATCCTTGGAATGCGTACTTATGGAATGCAATGTAGTACATTGGGTATTTCCAAAATGGTCCGGGTAAATCGTGTGGTAATCTAAAGAAACCACCACCTAAGATCATGAGGCCTTGAATTCCAGCTCCCGTTATTATGCCCATCAAAAAATTAGGGACTATACTTGCCACGATCATCATTAGGCTTTCTACTAACATCATACAAGCGAACAGCACCGAAGCAAAGTAGGCGAAGTGTTCATATCCTTGGCGAAGGCCAGTTAGGTAATAAGCAATTGCTCCGGGAAATATAGACACTAGTAACAAGTATGGCATGGAAGATAGTGTGTTGCCTATGACAAATGCACTCGACCCATAGTGCCCGTTTAGTCTTTCGCGTTCAAACACCTGAAATTTTAATGAATGAATGAATGAATTATATATGTTCTCATGATAATTATGCAATGCAATTAATGCAAATCTTAGTCATAATTAAAAGATCGTACAGAATTTAATTTTCCCAAACCCTACCTTCATGTCCTCTACAAATGAAGGGAATCCACCAATGGTCATGAAAGTCAAAAACGAAGCCACAAACATGATCATATACCCTTTTCCCTGTAATGTTTAAATTATTAATTATTGCCTTTGACCGTACTGTGGCCAGTGATGAATTTATGCCTATAATTTCTTACCTGAATAGAACTAAAAGTACTAGAGCTTGAGCTAACATTAAAGAAGATGGTGCCTAGGCCTAAAGCTAATGTCAGATAGATAGCTAGGCGTAACCAGTAGTAGCCAATGTCACGGAACATGTTCACAGAAGATCGCCTCATCAGTACTATAGATTGGGTAATGAAGCTAGCATGGCTTCTCTTCTCCAATTCTTCACCTCCCTGAAATATGTATATGCTTAGAGATGATTATTATCATTAGTTTCATAAAACTAGTCTACAAAATTCCCAAACAACAAAGTTTGAGATTTGATTACCTAAAACTTTTGCTTAATTTCAAGATTACAAATCTTACTCACCTTCTTACAAATTTCAGCAACCTGCCTTAAACTTTCTTGGTAATTACTCGACGATTTATACGACTTTACAAGTATTTCAATCACTTCTTCTGTGGGCTTCCTTCCACCTGATCCTTGTTCAATGTCCTGTTAACAGTTGTTGGTAATTTCTATGTGACTATGTCCAAATTTTATCAACCAACTAAAACCATATATATATATATATATATATATATATATATATATATATATATGGCATATAGTAAAATGTTCTAATAAAATGAATATGTACCAAGAAAATTACTAATCAAATACCTCATCAAAATCCTTGTTTATTGTTCTGAGGAAATGATCGGATGGAATTTGGAGAGTCGGGCAAGGGAAACCATTCAACGCGAAAAACTACATTAATTCATCAAGTTAAAGTAAGACTAATCAGTAGTACGTACTATATATTGCGATATATATATTGAGTTCCAAGTGATTAAAAAGAAAAAGAGTAATGCTAGGTAAGTAAGTAGACAAAAATTGTCTACCTAGTTTAACTAGACAAAACACGAACAATTCAGCAATGTTTTGTCTAGATAAACTAAATAGTTTTTGTCTAGTTACCTAGCGTACGTTTCAAAGGAATTAAAAATAGCAAAAGTAAAATTTGCATACTTCATTTGCTGATCTAGCAGGGCCAAAGTAAATTGTTTTCCCAGAAGACAAAAGGCACAAATTGTGAAAAAGAGCAAACACTTGACTACTAGGCTGATGAATAGAAGTTATAATCGTCCTTCCTTCTCCTTGATCAAGGCGCGCAATTCTGCTCATGACATAGTAGGATGCTGCACTGTCAAGGCCGCTTGTAGGCTCATCAAGGAAGAGCAACTTTGGGCGCGTTAAGACCTCGATGCAAATGCTAACTCGCCTCTTTTGGCCACCGCTAAGTCCTTTTGCACCCCATCCTCCTATCCTTGTGTTCACAGAATCTTGCAGCCCCATTTCCCTTATTGTCAAGTCGGCTCGCTCTCTCTTTTCTAACAATGTCATGGTGTTTGGCAGTTGGAGTTGTGCAGAATAGTATATGGCTTCGCTAACGGTTAATGTTGTCATCAAAGTATCATCTTGAGTTACGTAAGCCTATAGTTGGTGCAATAAAAATACCAAACGTACGGTTCAAGTTGAGAATATGCAGCAGTAGCAACAACATATATAAAAGTAAGAAAATTAATGTTTGCAAGTAGTTTGTTCTTTAATTTACCGACGTTCCATAAGCCAGTTTTTGTTTGTGACCATTGATTAGAATGTTCCCGTTTTGCCATGTGTTTGAGTCTAGTCTCCCTGCACCATACATGAGCTACCATACTTAATCAGTTTGCCATCTTTTGGGTATGCATATGTAAAACGATACTCTCTCCGTCCCCCAAAAAGAAAGTCTCATTTTTTGTTCCACAAAATAAATCCACTTTCTAGTACTATATAATAGTAGTATAAAATGACAGTGTACTCAAATTTATCATCATAATTTCTCACTACTGAATTAATACCTTATTGTTTTGATGGTTTACACTACTCACTTAGACAAACAAACATATCAATGAAAAAGAACACATGCATGCACTTGAACATACATTAATTATTTTTATTTTACCTGCCAAGGCATCAAGAAGGGTGGACTTGCCGGAGCCAGAAGGACCCATAATGGCCAAGACCTCACCGGGTCGGGCATAACCGGTGAGACCTTGAAGGATAGACCTACTCCCATTGCTGCTTCCTCCATTTGAAACTGTCACCCACAAATCCTCCCATGTCAAGAAAACACCATCATTTTCTTGTTTTTCTTGTCGTCTACTTATCGGTATTGAGCTAGTTTCTACCTCTAGTACTGCATTCTTAATTTCTCGATTAATATGAAACGAGGCTGAGCCAGAGACTGAGCCTGAGCTAAGTTTCAGCTCATGCTGAACATTATCATCAGCCTGCATTGAGGAATGAAGAGAAGCCATGGCAAAATATATATATATATATATATATATATATATATATATATATATAAATGAGAGGAATAAAAACAAGATATATGAAGAATTAAAGATGGTAATGTGAATAAGTATCCCGGCCGGTTGCCCTGGATTATATATAGACTTGCTGCATATACATGCTAGGCTATTTAATACTCCCGTCACCGTCTAGGAAGAGAATTTCATTTTGTTTTCATCATAATTGATTTTTGAAATCTTTAAATTTAAATTGGAATTTATTTTAATTTTCATAATGATATTTTGTATATTAGTATGTTTTTGAGTAGTTTATAGTTTTAATTATTGCATTAGTCAATAATAGATAAATTTAAACTAATTTTGAAATTTATAATTTTAAAAATTAAAATGACTATTTTTTAATAATAATTTAAAAAAAATCATCATAGTTATTTTACAAAATCTTAAATTTTAAATTGTAAACGAGTTTTAATTTAATTTACATAAATGATAATTTTGTAGCTACTGATATTTTTTAAAGTAGATTACAATATATTGAGTACTATTGCATTAGTCAAAATAAAATTGATTTAGACTAATTTTGACGCACAGAACATGTGTACAGACATGTTAACATGAAGGGATAACGTTTTGACACGTAAATTGATCGATTTTAAAAGTAATAATTAAACATATTTATTTATATTTTTAAACTTTTAAAAATTGGATGTTAAGCTACTTTTTTATGATAATAATCTCTTTATCTATATTTAAAAGAAAATGGGAAATTTTGATTATAAATTTGATTAATTTGATTTCAAAATTCAAATTAAACCAATTTTTTGCGGGACAGAGAGTGTATTTCATTTCTTATTGCATTTTTTAAAAAAATTTATGTTTTAGAATGCAACTTTAGATTTTTATTTGTTTTTCAAAAAAAATATTATTTTAAATGTATATTTCTAATTTGAACGGCAGTCAAGTGTAAACGTGCTACTCGTGCTACTGTTCCTTAGAAATGTGTATCTCGGCCCAGCGAAGGCAGAAAACAGCTAGCATTTAATTTCTTGTATGGCCCCACACACACATATACATATACAATTTGAATCTTAAACTCACTCATTATCTAACATACCTTAATTACTCCCTTTTAGTAACAGATCGGGCGACGATTCGATCCGTCGCTATATATAGAACTGTTGTCTTAACTTTTAGCGACGAACCGAATCGTCCCCCGATCCTTCAAAGTGGGAATTATCTGATGTATGTTAAATAAAAGATGAAACAATATATATGACACATTTTAGAAAACACCTTCCACATGTGAATCACGATATACATTTGGAAACTGAAATTTCCATACTATTTTTATGATATTTTCACATGAAAATCGTTGTTATAGATCCTATAATAACAACTTTTACCGTCACTATACATCTATAGTGACACTTTTTATGTGAAAATATTAAAAATCATGTATAAATTTCATTCATACAAGTATTTAATTTGACGTCGACTTCATTAGTAAACTACGAAAGTCGTGTACATATTTATGGTTTTGTCACGTAAAACCTTACTTAGGATGACAATTTACTCCCGAATGGGGACGGCGATAGAAAATTACTGAATATTATTTATAGGGATGGAGATGGGAGATGATATTCATAAATTCTCCATTGAGATTTAAATTCTTCATAGAAATATGGATAATTATTAAAATTTAATTCCCATAATAAATTAAGACGAGTATAGAAAATTACCTAAAATTAAGAGGATGAAATATTACATATGGTATTTGGTATTGTTCATTTGGATTCTAAGCAGTAGGTTCAAAAAAATAAAAAAAAACTTTAAATTCTATCTTTACGAATTTAAAATGCAAATTTATTTACTAGGACCAGTTTCTTGGTCTAAAATAATCTCATATAAAATCTCTAATTACAGGCTTAATTCTTTCAATAATCTTGATTACACAAAAGAACAAGATTCTATATAAAATCACCATTCCAAATAATATAGTAAGATCAACCCACTTGGAATAATCCATCTCTACTTGCCATGTATCTCTCAAAATTGTGTTACCATTAATAATAGGAGGCCCTCCAGACTGATTGGTAGGAAACTCAAGCCCTTCAAACTCATTCTTGTACAACCCTTGATATGCATACTTGTGGAAGGCAATGTAGTACAATGCGTATCTCCAGAAAACCTTTGGGAGATCATTTGGCAATCGGAAGAACCCGCCGCTTAACATCATTAGGCCTTGAATCCCAGCACCTGCAATCAATCCCATGAGAAAATTTGGCACCATGGTCCCCACCATCGTCATAAGGCTCTCAACCAACATCATACAAGCCAAAAGTGTTGAAATGAAGAATGCAAATTGCTCGTTTCCACGTTGAAGTCCAACAAGATAGTATATAATTCCTCCGGGAATCAAAGATATAAAAAGTAAATATGGCATTGAAGAAAGGGTGTTGCCAATTACAAATCCTCCAGCACCATAATGCCCATTTAATCTTTCGCGTGAAAAGACCCAAGTATCATGATAGAAACATAGAATTAGACAGGTGGATTATTGGTTACTTCAATATTATTGTAATTTATGTCGTTTAGCTCTAATAATGTTGTGCACGAGACAAGTCTTTCATGCTTTCTTTTTCTTGGGATCAAATATTTGAATGGCTTGCATTTCATAAATGTTCAAAATGCCATCTAATACGCAGGTAGAGCCCGGAAATAAAATTTAGGGACATCAAAAGGCAGCCTTAATTGATGACATAAAATGCAACTAACCTTCATGTCCTCTACAAATGAAGGGAAACCACCAATTGCCATTATTGTCAAGAATGAAGCTACAAACATGAGCACTGAGCCTCTAGCCTGAAGCATTAAAACCAATACTGACTTCAGAAAACATAAAAATAAAATCATGATAGAACCTTTTGTTAGGTTTAAAGACATTAGCTTACTTGAATTGATCCATAACCAGAACCAACATTGAAAAAGACAGTGCCTAGTCCTAAACCCAGAGCGATGTAAATAACAAAGCGCAACCAATAGTAGCCTCTATCACGATACATGTTTACGAATGATCTTTCTGTGAGAACAAGGCACTGCTTACAGAAGCTCGCTTGGCTTCCCTTCTTCTCAATTACTCCTCTTTCCTACAAAACACAAAAGGGATTATATGTCTGGTATATAAAGTTCTTATCAGCTTTCCTTGCTGCATTCCAGCTTAAAGAAATAGAAGGAAAACCTACAAGTTACTTATAGAATGTTTATTGTCGGGCGAGTTTAATTAATCTATTGGGCCTTTATTATCGAACCATGAAAGTCTTTGAGTTCAGCTTATCCTATTATTTCTATTTTGACTTATAAGACCGGGCCATTCCAAATGGGTTGATCCTTTGGACATTTTAATATCTATTATTTTGACCTGAATGATGAAAAAGCATGACGGTTGACTAGAGAACCTTGCCATGCATTAATGTGGATGGGATTATAACCTACGGTGGTGGAAACAAATGACCAAAAAAGCAATGGATAAACTATATGCAGTCAGTGGAACCCATCAGATCAAGGGGGTGTGTCAGGTAATAGTGGGTGGCACTGTAATCCAGGAGGAGAGGATATAGCTTAGCAAGGAAGTCATCACGGGGAGGTACGTTCTCATACAATTTTTCATTCATAATCAGATATACACAAAAAGAATTATTATTATCTCTCTCTCAATACACTAAACATTACGATCTCCATTTTGTTAACCTTGTGAACACATTTACTGACTCTCACGCCTGAGCTATCCCCCGACGGAACCGCCGTCAAGCTTGTGGTGTTTATATCGTTTATCGTGGCAGGATCGTATGCCTTACGTGATTGGGACGTGGCAGAAGATCTGGCGCTAATATCAAGCGCTAGAAGGAGGGCTCTTTTTCAATCACAATTGTTTAACTTATTTCTAAGATGATGAGGAGTAGAGATGGTACACCGTAGCGGCAAAAGCGATGGTCGTTAGTTCATCATCGCTCAGATTTCAAAGAAAGGACCGTCTGGGTCCTTCTAAAAGTGCTCACGAAAGCACGGCCTCTAAACATAACTCTCAGAGAACTTCGTCCAAGATCCACGGTGGAGCCGACGGAAGTTGGTTTTTAACGCCGATAAGGGCGTGATCCCGATCGTGGACGGTGAAGGCTCACCACCGTGACTCATCGCCAAGTGGTCAAGAAGACAGAGCCGCCAAGTTGGCGAGGACGGGCGCATTAAAAGCAGATAAGGCTTTGGAGGTTTCGTTAAAACAAAGGGAAGATATAGCCAACAGATGCTTGGTGGATGAGTTGAGGGACGAAGCATCTAGCCATGTTCATTCCGGAAAGACGAAGTAGTATAAGGAGATACCCCGACGGAAGGGTAAGGAGCCGGAACATTCTACGACGTGTATAGTGGATCGCTCTCAGTAGAGAGGAGATCAAGAGCGTAACACCCTTGGCCTCAAGAAGGCATCGATAGTCGTTGGATCACCGCATCGCGACGATGAAAGACGAAGAAGGTGTCGAGAGAAATCGTGCGTAAAACCCAAGGGGAGAGAGTACCAGACAACCGTTCTCATCACGAGGATGAGATTATACACCCTAAGTAGATCAAGAGTCCCCCACAAGGGCGTGGGATCGGCAGGAGAGGTCGATCCATTCCAAGGCCTAACGCCGCCAGAGAAGGAGATCTCATCGCAACCCGAAGGTGTTGATTTTCGGTAAAGGAGTTGAAAGAACTCAAAACAATCGGGCCGAGGTCCAACAGTGAAGGACACTCCTCGAAAGAAGGCGCCCCTTTTTTCTCCGATATTCTCAAGGAGAAGGCGATATTACCAAAAAGTTGCCTCGTATGGAAAGTTACGATGGGTCCGGAGATCCATACACCATAACAAAGCGCTCGACCTACCGATGGATTACTACGACTTCACCGATGTCGCCAAGTGTCACACTTTTGTCACGACGCTGAGAAAAGACGCAAGACAATGGATGGGGACTTTACCATCGGATTCGATTTCCTCGTGGACCGAAGCCAGGATAAGTTCCACGACGTTTTGGAAGCAAATCAAGAAGGGAAAGCTTCATGTGCTCTTTAAAGACATGATCCATAGCTTCACCAATGAATCTTTTAAGCCAATATGTAAAGAGGTTTAGGAAGCAATGCATGTCGTATCCGACCTTAATGATCTCCAAGTCGTTGGTTTGTTCCAGAATGGGCTAGATCTCGTTAAGTCGGAGAAATTGGTAAAGAAGTTGATGTTTCACCATCCGAAAAGTTTCAAGCAGAAGCCTTTCGACAAGGCGCGTAGGCTATATTGTTGTAGAAGAGGCTATGAATAGTCCGAAAAATCCTTCTTTGGGCCAATTAAAGGAGGTAGAGGTTCCCAAGACCGAGGTTGATCGAGAGAAGAGTGGGGGGTACAAAACCAAGGCGTAAGGTAGTTCAAGAAGTATAATAACTCGCATGACAAGGCGTTAATCAGACAACTGCTTTCTACCTCAAGGTTAATAAGGTCTACACCCAATTGAATACGGAGAGGTCGGTAATTTTGGATCAAATCGTAAACCAAATTTTCTTTCGAGCCACCTCGTGATAATTACAGAGACGGGACATGGCAAACCTCAGAAATATTGTGGTTATCATCAAGTCGCCGGGTCACGACACTAATGAAAGTCAGTAATTTAAAGGATTTCGTGGAGAACAAGATTAAAAGCGGCCATTGATTCAAGATGTGGTCGAGAAGGACCGCCGGGATCAGCAGATTATCAATCGTACCGTTCAGACGGTTCAAGCACCACCCATTCAAAATGCTCCAATACCACCGCCAAGGCAAGTTGTTGATGTAATAACTGGTGGGTCTGTAGGGAAGTTAGTAGGGAAGAAGAGAAGGGCTTATCTTGATTCGGTCATGTCAGTGACGCAGATGCTACCCTGAAGATCGACAGACCTTTTCCAGGAACCGTCATATCATTTACGGATGCGGATTATCCTTCGGAGCCCATCGAACCGCATGAAGGGGCATTGGTGATCACAGCGCAAGTGGGCTCGGTGGATGTGAAACGCATGATGATAGATAACGGATCTTCGGTGGACATTCTTTATGCCCATGCTTTTCAGAGGATGCATCTCGATGGGCACAAAATGGAGGTCGGACAGGAGGCTCCTCTATATGGTTTTTAACGACCTACCGTGGTCAGCAGCACTATTGAACTCCCTTGCTATTCTAAGACAACCCTCAAAGCCAGTAGAGATAACGTAAATTTTATGTCAGTGCATGTGGATTCTGGGCCACAACGCCATACATGGGAAGACTCCACGCTGACATTTCTCCAAGTCGTGACCTCCATCCCACATTTCAAAATCAAATTCTACCACGCTGCACGGAGTAGAGAGGTGGTGCGTGATTTAGACCGGCCCCACGATGTTATCTAATGTCGTTATTTCATCCGGAATGGGGTCAAGAAATGTAAAAAGACGATGGCAATTGAGATCGAACCCTTCACCGAGAGCAGCTCGTAATCATTGGTGATCTTCACCGGGGGACGGAGGAGATTGAGTTGATCATCTAAAAAGTTTTGACAAGACAAATGAGGATTGGTTCAGTCTCACCGTAACCTCTTCTTGATTTAACCTTATGGAACTCTTACGATGTTATGCGGATATTTTTGCATGGGAGCCACAAGACATGCCCGAGTTAACCGAAAGGTTGCCGAGCATAAATCGGAGATAGATCCTTCAAGAAGCCGCCTCGTCGAAGAGGCGGATATTTGCTCCAGAGCGCAGTAAGATCATCGATGAAGAGGTTCATAAATTGCTAGTCACCGACTTCATCTACTTAGATTGATTACCCGTAATGGATAGCAAATGTGGTGTTGGTGCGTACAGTAATGGAAAGTGGCGGGTTTGCATCGACTACACCGATCTCAACAAAGCTTGTCCAAGGACTTTTATCCTCCGCCCCATATCGATCAAATTTCATCGATGCCACTTCGGGTACGACATTACTAAGTTTTATGGATGCTTTTTCAAAGTTATCATCAAATATCCATGTGCAAAGAAGACATTCCAAAGATAGCGTTTCATTACACACCGCTCGGTGTATGCCTACAAAAAAATGACTTTTGGCCTCATAAATCCGGAGCTACCTACCAAAGAATGATGAACTTCATCTTCGATAGCAAAATTGGGAGGAACATGGAGGTTTATGTAGATGACATGATCAGAAGAGTATGCAGATTCGTAAGCATTTAGATGACCGGAGGAATGCTTTCGATCGCTCATATCGCTAATTGAGACTCAATCCTACCAAATGTACTTTCTACTTCTAAGGCCGGAAAGTTTCTAGGTTATCCGTCACCGAGGGCATCGAGGCCAATCCGGAGAAGATTCAGCCATTCTCGACATGAAGACTCCTCACCATTCAAGGACGCCCAACATTCGACCGGTAGGATTGCGCTTTGAGGAGGTTCGTCGCCAAATCATGAGAGATGCCTTCCTTTCTTCGACACATCAAGGGACCAAGAATGCGAAGACATTCCAATGGACTTTGAGTGTGAAGACGCTTTTTCAAGGCATAAAGACATATTTGTCTTCCGCTTCCTTTATTGGTAAAGCTCCGCCCCAGCAGAGACCTTATATTTGTACTCTGCAGCAAGTTCATTGGCGCTTGAGCAAAGGTTGGTTGGTTCGGAGATCGGTGGGAAGCAACATCCGGCCTATTATGTCGCCCACGCCCCACGAGATGTCAAACCGTGTATCCAAATATTGAGAAATTTGCCTTTGCTTTAATAATTGCCAAGAAAAAGCTTCGCAATATTTTCAAGGTCGACTCGGTCGCCTACACACGGATCACCCATCAAGAAGGTGATGGGCAAGCCAGAGGTCTCAGCAGCACTAAAGAAAGCGTGGACTATGGAGTTATCCCAATTTTTATCGAGTATCATCCCCGAATCGCCATCAAAGGCCAAGCCCCCGGCCGATTTTATGGTAGAATGCTCGCTCACCAAGCAGATGCGAGTCGCTGTAAGTCAATCTTCGACGGGCAAAGGCCGCCTTCTTCAAATAGGTCAAGGCGTGGACGCCAGATGCAGATGGATCTCTACGACGATCGTTAGTGGAGCAGAATTATCTTAATAAGTCCGGAAGGATTCAAGGTCCAAGAAAGCCATCGATTCGAAGTTTAAAGCAACGAACAATGAAGCCGAGTAACGGGCAGTATTAAGAAAGTGTCCGATTGGCAAAAGAGTCTCAAGTCCAACATTGATTATCTATAGTGATTCTCAATTGGTCGTTAAAAAATTGTCGGAGATTATGAAGCTCGTGGGACCCGAATGATCAAATATCCGCGGAATTAAGAGACCAACTTCAATATTTCGCTTCAGATGAGTTTCAGAGCATAGAGCGAATGACAATTCTATTGTCGACGATTGTCAAAGTCGCCACTACAGATGCCGATGTTTTCCACGGATCAGATATTGGAAGTTTTGCAAAGAAACCAAGTGTTCAAAGACGAAGCGTTGATGTGTATCGAGCGATCTAACCGCTGGATGACCCCTACATCGAAAGTATTTTCGCGATGGCATCCTTCCTTCTGGATCGATGTCGCAAAGAAGATTAAGTACAAGAGTGCCAATTTTAGTCTTTATGATGGGGATCTCTATCGATTGGCATTTTCCTCACCATTGTTGAAATGTTTGGTTCCGTCCGAGGCCGAGTATGCTCTTCTGGAGGTTCACGAAGGTATTTATGGGTGATCATATGGTCGCCAAGTCTTCGCTTATAAAGTACTTCGACAAGGATACTATGGCCTACAATTTTCAAAGAAGCTACAGAATACGTCAAGAAATGTGAAAATGTCACCAATAGTCCGATCTCCACATCACCACCTAAGAGCTATACTCGATTTTATCTCCTATACCCTTCACCGTCTGGGGTGGATATATTGGGACCGTTACTCTAAAGCTAAAGGTCGTCACCTTCATATAGTTGTTATCGATTATACGACTAAGTGGGTGGAGGCAAAACCACTTCGGTCAATAACGTAACAGAGTGCCTAAAGTTTATAAAGGAGTCTGTGGTGTTTCGCTTCGGGATCCCTAAGGTGTTGATATCGGACAACGGACGCCAGTTCGTGGGTTCAAAATTTGAAGAATTTTTGAATGATCTCGGGATTCAACACAAGAAGACTTCTGTGGCTCATCCACAGCCGAATGGGCAAGTCGAGGTGACCAACAGACGTTGTTGAACTAATCAAGCGTAGATTGATGAAGCTAAGGGAGATGGCCGTAAGAATTTTGAGCGTCGTTGGGGGTATACCGAACTACACCAAGGACTACTACGGGATTCGCTTCTTCGATCGGGCCTATGGTAATCGATGCCTTAGTCCCAATAAATCGGATCTCCAAGTCTTCTGTAAGTCAATTCAAAGAAATCTACAACGATTTAAGGACCGAAAGTTAACTTGACCGCTAGACGAAGTCGAGAGGAAGCTTTGCTCAAATTGGTCGCTTATCAACGGAAGGGTGGCCAAACATTACAACAAAGGGGTCAAACTTCGTAGATTCAAGTAGAGACTTCGCCCTTAGAGAAGTCAAGCTTCTACGCCTCAAAACACACAAGAAAGCTAATGCCGAATCGGGAAGGGCCATATGAAGTGATCAAGTACCAAAGCCGTGTACTTATTTGCTAAAGGCACTCGATGGTTCCGAGATCAAGAATACTTGGCACGCCGGCAGTTTCTAAATATTTTCAATAAAGATTAAGTCGGGCCATCTAAGTCCGTACCCATTGTTCGCTATTAACGTCACTTTGTTCGTTATTAATAAAAGGTCACTTTTTCATAATTGATCCCAAGGTCCTATTTATCCTAAGATCACTATCGTGGTGGTGTCAAAGGAGGTATGGTAGGACTCACCGGCCATTCGATGGTAGCCCAAGGTCCTTTTGATCCTATATCGATCTTATCGTGGTGGTAAGTGGTGGTCACTCAATGGTCAGGAGGTATTGATCCCAAGGTCCTATTAAGGAGGTTCTCAAGGTCACTATGGGTGTAAGGAGGTATGATGGTAGGACTCAATGGCCATTCGATGGTAGCCTAAGGTCCTTATGATCCTATATCGATCTTATCATGGTGGTAAGTCAATGGTCACTATTGATCCTTATATCTGGTGATCCTTATATCTGATCCTTATATCTTGGTCCTTATATACTTGTTATACCCCGAGAGTGGTAAGCAAGATTTCGATGGTGTAAGGAGGATCACCAAATTTACTCTTACACACGACCGATCTCACTCTTCTGCATCGATGAGTATATATTACTTTTTTTGTTTAAGTGTTGAGTCGGGTTCATTCAATTCGCTTAAGTCAATCTCGTCAGAAAATTCAATTCACTTTATTTCATAAATTAAATCGTTATGTGCCATATATCCGATTCACTAGTTGGGTTCAGTTTATCGACATCAATTATCGACAAGAAATTGATCAAAAATGTAAGTCATAATCAAGACAAATGAAGATTTATCAATAATATAAAACATTCATTCATTCAAGTCAATCATAAACTAATCACATGAACATAAAAGTTTAAAGTAGTTAAAATTTTTACATAGAATAAAAACAGACGGACATCTGTGCACCCGCCTTCATCATCTGAGTTGAGTAATGCCGGGTCCAACTGAAAGCAAAGACAGATAGCTTTTTTTACCTCGCCTCTAAGCAATCTTCATTCTCCGAATATACCTTCATGATTTCAAAGATTAAGTTCGTCCGAGTCCTCAGAGTCCGCCTGACCGCTCCTGGGATCTCTTCTCGGCCAAGAGGGCCCCGCCCTTCAAGATCCTTTATTTTGTGGCTAAGCTTGTGACGCTTGGCCTTATGCCTTCATGTTTCGCCTTGAGCCTTCGCCTCAAATTTCACCAAGTCAGATATAATTAAGCTTCTATTGGTCAAGAAAACTCCTCATTTTTTGCCTTGAGAGTAAGTTTTCTTCAACCAAACCATCATTCATGTCACCAAAGTTTGTTGGTCGGCTTCGGACGCAACCAACCCATCCTCGTGGGTTCTTTAACTCATCATCGATGTCTTCAAATCCATCCTAGCCCGATCTAATTTCGCTTCAAGACCGCTGATGGTATGAAAAGCATCTTCACGACCGCCTCTCTCTCTGGCCCAAGGTCGATTTCAACATATTTATCTCTCGTCTCATGAAATCTTCCCGGCTTTCTCCATTTATGTGTCTTGACGCAATCGTCTCAAGACAAAGATTAGCCTCGCATATTTTCAAAATATTCAAGTCAAACGTCCAAATATTCAAAAAGAGAACAGAGATATAGAGGAAGAAGAGATTGTTATTTACCTTAGCTAAATAGCTCATCCCCTCATCGAGAAGATTTCGTCTGTGTGTGATCATCGAACCGGTGGTCGCCGTTGTTCAACTAAAGTCTCAAGAGGTCAAAGGGAAGTTGGCATCAACCCGGGCCATAAGGGTTCGGAGATCCCACAATTTCGCAGATGATAGCCCTCGACCGAGGGACCGGTCGTTTCGGGGAAAGTCTCGGCCTTTCAGGAGAGAGAGAGGGCTGTTCAGGAGGGGTAGGGTCTGCGTGTATGGTTTCAGTTGTGGGAGATTTATTTGGGGTGGGTCCTTTAGGTGTTGAGGTATAGAACTCTGGATGGCTATCGAGAGTGCGCTTCTCTTCCCGGATAAAGGTTGAATCCTTCGCCCCGGTCACCGCCCTCGCTAATCAGATTTTGCTGTGGGGGACGAGGAGGTGGGATGACCGAAGACTGAGGCACCCTGAGTTCTTCGGCAGTTAGAGGGGTTATTTTTGTTTTTAATTTTTTGGTCCGAAGTATATTTCTTCGATCAGGACGATCAAGTAAACCGCCTTGTCGAGGAATAGTTCTGGGGGTTGGCTCTATTTCTGGTGTGGATTCGAGAGGGGTGACAAGAGGGGTCAATTCTGGTTTTTCGGTGGTTTCTCTCTTTCGACGAGGATGAAGGGTCTCTTCGTACAAGAACCTCTTCTACCGCGCTTCTCGCTTGAAATTCATCCGTATGAATTTCGGGGTCGGGTTCGACTTCGGAGTAGCTTTTCATTGGTATAGTCTCAATTGCTCAAGACTTCCGGACAAAAATCTTCGAACTCCTTTATTTCTAAGGAGTTCTATTCGATCGTAGATACTTCATAAATCAAACAATTCTATGTTAAAATTACACATCATAAAATATTTTCAAAAAATATATATGAAATGAAATGAGTCGGTACTTACACTTACGGTCATATAACCATGCCTCGCTCGAGAGGAGTCCGTATTTCCACTCTTCCTTCTGGAAGTTGTCGAATAGTTCCATCATTTCCACTTCCCGCTCTTCGTAAATGTCTCCAAGTCGCCAGATATCTTTTTTTCGCCGCTTGCCGCCTGCAGAAAGAAGAAATCTCTGGGGCCTTCGACGAAGAACCATTTCTCGTGCCATCCCCTATTCGTCAAGGGTGTTCACCAAATGAACGCTCATCGAACTTTTCTCCGCACTTCGGAGAATGTTGCTAAGGGCCTTGAACCCCTTCTCCCGGATCGACTATCTTGTATACAAAGTGAAGAAGAAGTCAAGGAGGGCTCGACGCCCAACTCATGGGCGTAATGCCACGAAGGGCGCGAATGTGAATGTAGGAGTTTGGCACCAATCGTGAAAACCCCACACCCGTAAACCCCAAAGAAGGTCACTATAAAGATGTGTAGGGAAAACGAACCCCTTCTCTATTAAGGTCACCGGACTACCGCCCAACCTCAAAGCCGTTGGTACATCTTTTTCACTGCATCGGGTACCCGATCGCGCTGGTATCCGGAATGTGGAACCGAGATCGAACCTCTTTAGTTCAACCTCGCCATGATAGAAGGAGTGTGGTACGCGAGAAGCGATCCGCACTCTCGTAGTATTCAGAGGGGTTTTTGGAGTTTTGGCTTGGGATTCAAGGCCAGAAGTTCCTTCCACGAGGGTGGGGTTTCGTGGAACCACCGTGATTGGTGTTACTAGTATCGGGGAACTTTGTTCGAGAGTCAGGAAGCCATTTGTGACGATTTGCAGAGAAAGATCGTAAAGTTTTAAGGCGCTCGAATTTCAAATGAACAGTAAAACCGTCAAATTTAGTAAAGTTATCCTTTATATCGATTTGCCATACTTGTTCAAGGTCGGTACATTAAATGTTAGTAATAATTTGAATTTGAATGGGAAGCGTCCTGCCTCTGGGTCCAGATATTTAATAGATAGTATTTTTCGATTGGGGCCTTTAATCTCCTTTCATCTCATTTCGTGAGCAATAAACCGTACATTTCAATTATTTCTTATTATTATTGATTTTCAAGAAAATATCATGGACTATTTGTAGTTTTTTCTATTAAACATTCTGCTCAACAAAAACTAGGGGCAATGTCGGGTCATGATATTTTCTCTCATCGGGCCGTATATTGGGCTTACTTTTTAATTAATCTATCGGGCCTTTATTATTGAACCACGAAAGTCTTTTGAGTTCAGCTTATCCTATTATTTTATTTCGACTTATAAGACCGGCCATTCAAAGTGGGTGATCCTTTCGACATTTTAATATCTATTATTTTGACCAGAATGATGAAAAAGCATGATTGGTTGACTAGAGAACCCGCCATGCATTAATGTGGATGGGATTATAACCTACGGCGGTGGGAAACAAATGACAAAAAAGCGTTGGATAAACTATATGCAATGATGGAACCCATCGATCAAGGGGTGTGTCGTGTAATAGTGGGTGGTAATCAGAATCCAGAGAGAGAGGATATAGCTTAGCAAGGAAGTCATCACTTGGGAGGTACGCGTTCTCATACAATTATTCATTCATAATCGATATACAAAAAGAATTATTATTATCTCTCTCAATACACTAAACATTACGATCTCCATTTTGTTAACTGTGAACACATTGAACACATCTCTCGACTCGAATTTATCCTCACGCCGAAGCCTATCAAACTTGTGGTGTTTATCGTGTTCATCGCTTGAGGCAGTGATCGGGACGTTTTACGTGATTGGGACGTGGCAGAAGATCTTGGCGTTAACATGGCTCATGACATAAAACGATGCTGCACTATCCAGCCCACTTGTTGGCTCATCAAGAAACAAAAGCTTTGGTCGCGTTAAAATTTCTTTGCAAATGCTCACTCTCCTCTTTTGTCCCCCGCTAAGGCCATTGCTTCCAAAACCTCCTATTCTTGTGTTCATGGAATCTTGCAAACCCATCTCCCTTATGGTCCTCTCTGCTCTCTCTTTTTTCTTAGCCCTTGGCATTAAATTAGGCAATTGTAGCTCCGCCGAGTAGTATACAGCTTCTCTAACTGTTAGTGTCCATGTTAGGATGTCCTCTTGAGTCACATAAGCCTAAAACAATAAAAACCAAATGGATGATTATTAATTGGAGATCATTTCATGTTTTACTCTTGAATTAATCTAATATAAAGTAATTACTGTTGGAAGACCAATGACACTAAAATTTTGGAATAAAATGCTAGTTCACAGAGCAAAGAGTTTTTTTTTCATACCGATGTCCCATACATGAGCTGCTGTTTTCGACCATTGATTAGAACTTCTCCAGTCTGCCTTGTGTTAGAAGCCAACCGCCCTGCCATTTAAGAAATTTTAGAATTTTCAAAAAGAGAAGTTCCCCTTTTATCTCATTCTTTCTCATTCACTCTCCCTTCTTCAAAAATCATTCTTTTAGGCCAGGCCTCGAATTGTATACATTATTGTACCTAATTAGTCTTTCATATTCTTATGTGTACTGTTAGTCAATTAGGTTTGCCTCCATTCGCAATTCGTCAAATTAGCTTAAAATAGGCCTTAATATTCCCCTTCATTGCCTGCCACTGAGATCAACCCATATGCTCCACATGACCACAGCCTCACCCAAGTCAATTTACACCAATTTGAGCCCTTAGACCACATTTCAAACGAAGTAAACATAAAGAACTAAATCCCCACAATTAGACTATGGAAAGGGTGCAACAACACTAGGAAATCAAAGGGCAATTAAGCCCACACCTCTTCTATGGTACCAAATAAATGAAGATTTAAAATCATGGAATATTCATTACATTATTATGAAACCAATAAAACACATAAAACAACATATAATCAACAACTAATTACTTGATTAGTAAAAAACCCAAAAATGTACTAGTCAATTACCAGCCAATGCATCAAGAAGTGTAGACTTGCCACAACCAGAAGGGCCCATAACTGCCAAAATCTCCCCAGGTCGAGCATAACCAGTGAGTTCTTTTAGAATCGATTTCCGTCCATCTGTCCCACTTGAAACTGTCACTGTAAGCTCCTCCCACGTCAAATAAGCTCCATCAACACTTCCCCTGTCCCCCAAAACAACAATTTGTTCTTCATTTTCTGCTTTGGGTGTTAATTTATCATCTGGGTATGCCTCATTTTGCTTCTTTTCACATAGATTTACCTCACCGGGTTGAGCTTTAAGAAAACCCATGAAAAAAGCCAAGAATCTACAGATTCACAGACAGAAAAATGTGACATTTGAAGTGGTACATGAACTTGTATATATATACATGTATATATTTTTTGGGGATTGGAAAGGATCTCCAAATTCATTTCCCGTGGAGACGGATTAATTAATGACTTATTCCAAAAACCAGCCTTTTAAAAAAAAAAAATATTTTGGTGATTCCAAAAACAAATTTGAGTAAGGTCAAAATTATGGATATAGACAGACATTCTTGTTTAGTTTGGTTCATTTTCTAAACCAAATCTTATTAGTATCAAATCTTTATTTTCTCCTTGTACAAACTAACAGTTAGATCCATTTTTTATTTCTCAAGTTTATTCTATTTTACACGGTTCATTTTATATTTCAAAATGTCAAACTTTACATTCCATACTAATTAACACATAATACCCTCAGACTCAAAATTTATCACTTTAAAACACTAATTTTCGTCACATATTTTGAGTAAAAAAATATATTATGTGTCGATTCACTAAAAATGTGATATGTAAATTATCATATTTTAAAATTTATAATACAATGTATAAAATAAAATATATTTTTTGAGGATGCAAAATGCATTTAACTCTTTATAATTTATATCTGCTAATGATTTTGTAGTTTATTGTTACTCACTCATTTAGTTATTTTTATCAACCTGCCGATAATATTTGTTTTCCAAATCAATTAATCTACGCAGACCAGAATTTCCGACCGGAAATTTGGACAGTGAGTCCCACAATAATTATATGTGGATTTCTTTCTCATTTTTCCAGAAACAGCAGCCCCTTCTCATTCTTAAACTTCTTCCATTTTTATTTTTTTGCGTTTTCAATCTTCTTTTACATCTGCTTTACAATTTTATTAATTTGCCCCCCAAGTTTTTTATAATATTTCTTTTAACTCAAATATTTGCAAAATTCAAGGGGCACCTACAAACCATCAAGTCAAACACTTACATTATACTTTTTGTACAAATTTTTTTCTTTCTAATTTAACTCTGATTATTTTACCAACTTCTAAATTACACCTAAATCACCGAATTAAATTACTGTAATCAACCTATTTAATTTACAAAAAAGGCTTACCTGTGTATAAATTTGTAGGTCAAAGTATTATTGATACTCCGTACATCACCGGGCTAAAGCCCAAGGTGTCCGGGCTTTAGGCCCACTAAAATTTACAAATTTTTAGGGCCCCAAGAGATATTTGTGTTATGTATATATATCCAAATAAAAGAGTTCAGCCTACGTCAATTTAATTTTAAAGGCCCACAAAAAATTTACCAAATGAAATATGCCCAAATGATTACTTTTTTGACTTTGTGATATCTAAATGATGTTTTGTAAATATTGAAATAGTCGGTTATTATAATTGGTATTCTTTCGTATTGATGCTCTTTTGTTCAGGAAAAGTTCTTAATTTTTTTTTATGCTTATCTTAATAGCAATTCGCAAAAGGCCCATTTTTTTGTTGTCGCTTTAGGTCCTTAAAAATTCAGGACCAGCCCCGACTCCGACTCCGACTCCGACTCCGACTCCGACTCCGTATATGTACATGAAATGATGATTAGTTACTGTTTCAATGAATCAAAACACATTTTTTTTATAAGTTATAGATTTGTTTATGCAACTTGTGTGGAGTCTAATTTCAATTCAAGTATACTTTTAACATTATGTTTACAAAAATTCTTTTTTTGAAGAAATTAATTTAAATTTTACAATTAATAAAATTGTGATAAACATAAATTATGGATAAGAAATGCTCTAATAATCCTTCGGTAAAATGAGACTTGTTGAACGGAGGTAAGGGGTGAAATTACGGATTACAGTTTTGGAGAGAAAAATTTGACAGCGGATAAATGTAACACCCCAGTCATGACAAAAAAAATACGTGACAAAAAAAAATCAATTATATATATATCCAAGATATAACTTACGCTCTCCGTTCCATAATATATGTTATTTTAGATTATTTTATTTTTTTCAAATTATTTAATATTTTATATAATTTAAAAGAATTAATCACAATTTTTTTAAAATTATCCTTCATTGAAGAATGTTATAAATGATAGAGAGTATGAGATAAGTATATAAAAATTAAATATTATATTTAATACTATATAATTATTTTCTTAATTTTTATACATAATTTTAAAACATAATATATTATGGGAGGGAGTATAAAATAAGACATTTCGTAATTTAGATGCGACTCTTAAGCTGATATTAAAACTAAAAAATGTTGTCACTGCTACAAAGGAATAGTTAGTCATGAATTAGATTTAGAAGATAGATACCATTAATTGTTCATAAAAAAGGTTTAGCTATTACATGAAGGAGAAGAATATTAATAATTGACAGTCTAAATTTGGAGCCTATAATTATGTAATTTTGAGAAAGTTTGGGGTTATGCTGAAAAATAGTTTATTTACATCATGAAGGCCTGAAAATTTATTTATTCTCAAATTTTACCCAAAATGAAACAGCTAGTGGTTTTTGACTTTTTGTAGGGCTTTCATTTTTTTATTCGGTGATGAGGAGCATCATGATAAGTATCTAAACAAAATAGAAATCATGTATTCAAAGTTATATAGAGGCGGCTTGACGCTAATCTGATGCACCCAAAAAAACAATGGTAAAAAAATATAATTAGGTGCTAGTGTAATTAACTAATTATACATTTATGATGTGTTTGGATTGAAGGAATGGAATGAATATTAGAATGATTTATTATATTCTAATTAGAATGAGTTATTCTATGCTCTCCCTCCCCCAAGACCCTCATGATTCAATGATAAAAAAATTACTCGTAAGACTTTGGGTATGAAATCTTGGGTAAGAATGTTAAATTTCAGTCAAAAAAAAAAAATGGCTCAATCCATTCCATTCTAATCGCAACCAAAAATAATTTTTTTCATTTCATAGAAATTAGTCATTACATTCCTACATTTATTATTTCAATCCAAACGTAAGGTTATATTATAAAATAGACTATTTTTACCTAATTAGTTGCTAGCATTTTTTTTTTTTTGACAAGTAGCAAGATGTTGGTATTTTGATAGAGAATTACGGGTAGTAAAGTATAATATTACCCAAATTAGGGGGGTCAAAAAGAAAAAAAAAGAAAAGAAAGAAAAGGTCTCTTCTATATTTAGTAGCCAGCCTGGTTTCCTTCCCAATAGCTTCCCTCTCTTCATAATCAAATCAGATCAGGTCAGATCTCAACAAAACATTCCATCAATGGCGACTTCAACTCCACGCGAAGAGAATGTGTACCTGGCGAAACTCGCCGAACAAGCCGAGCGTTACGAGGAAATGGTGGAATTCATGGAGAAGGTCTCCGCCGCCGTCACCGAATCCGACGAGCTCTCCGTCGAGGAGCGCAACCTCCTCTCCGTCGCCTACAAGAACGTTATTGGCGCTCGCCGTGCCTCCTGGAGGATCATTTCGTCCATCGAGCAGAAGGAGGAGTCTCGCGGCAACGCCGATCACGTCGCCACGATCAAGGAGTACAGGGGGAAGATTGAGTCGGAGCTTTCGTCCATCTGCGACGGGATTCTGAAGCTTCTGGATACGAAATTGATTCCGGCAGCTTCCGTTGGGGACTCGAAGGTGTTTTATTTGAAGATGAAAGGGGATTATCATAGGTATTTGGCGGAGTTTAAGACTGCAGCTGATAGGAAGGATGCTGCTGAAAATACCCTCAACGCCTATAAGGCAGCCCAGGTCAATTTTAGCTTTGTTATATTATGGTAATTGCATAATGCATGTATGTGTGTAAAGATGAATGCTTTTTATTGGATTACTAGGTTAACAAAAGTTTGCTGGTTATCATATTTGTCATATGAAACTCTTTGGCTAAATTTGCCGCTGGCCCGCTATTTAAAGAAAGTTTTGATGATCCCATTATTCCCATGTAATGAATACTTATGCTGTATGTTGTACAAATATACCAATGTGAATCTCTAATTGTAGGAATTAAATTAATACTAGTATGTACATTTTTTCAATTAACTTGTTAACTTTTAACTCGTGTTTGTTAATTTAATTGTCTTTTGGTGATATCTGCTTGCAGGATATAGCAAATGCAGAATTAGCTCCTACTCATCCAATCCGACTTGGACTGTCTCTCAACTTCTCTGTGTTTTACTATGAAATTCTGAATTCACCTGATCGTGCTTGTAACCTTGCTAAACAGGTGATACTACATATCTTTTAGTGTTTATAATCAACTCTCTTATGGATCTGATCAGATGATCGTCTTTAGCTCTTATCCTTTCTATTGTTTCTTAATGCAAATGTCTTCTGTGTGGGAGCTCATATTGGCAGCAAGTACTGCAAATTTATTCATTGCTGTTAGCATTTTAATCCGTATTTATTCATTTTCAATACATGATAAACTAACACATTTGGACTCCAGTAGAAATGTTTGAGACATTGTATGTCTCAGTGGTTAGAAACAAATTATATTTCACAAAATACTTAACTTAGAGATTTCTTGATTACTCTTTAACATGCGTCCAATGCGCAATCAGTGGTGTGATGCAACTTCCTTTTGTTTTAGAATACAAATCAACTTGGGTCATAACAGTATTGATCAAAAGAGGAGGGGCATGAGAGAGAAGTTCAAAGATATCTTCATTGTATAATTTTGATTTAGTAATGCGTACACCATATTTACTAAATATGGATACATATAACATACATATACACTTGTATTGGAATTCATATGTGGAGAGTAGCTGCTCTTTTACTACATATAATACAATAAATTTAGAGATCAAAAAGGACCAAATCATTTTGTCCCTTTACTAGAGCCTAGAGGTTACCAAGGTTATAAGCCTATTACGTAAATGATTCCAAAATTAGATATTTTAGAAAGTACATAACTTTGCTTTTCAGCTCAGACTTGGTATTATCTACTTGGGTGACTATGTTTCAACCATGTGACCTACATAAAGCCTATCCCCTATTCTGCAGCATATTAGGGTGTGTTGTGTACCATATCTCTGTGACTATACATGTACAAGGGTCAAGTATGTCTACGTTTATTTATCCTACAAAGAGAACTCGATTTTGGAACAACTCTTGTTTTTCATCGTAGTTCTTGTACAATTTGATTTTAAATGGCTATCACTGGGTATATTAAGGGATTTCTAATAAAATTGAAAAGATGAGCACCTTAAAGTAACGACTTAAAAGGTAAAACTGCGAGGGGTAGTAAATTTTAATGGTTTTAAAATGCTGTGAAATATTGATCAGGCTCTCAGGTGTACTGCAATTGTCCTCTCATGGTAGAATAATTTACATCTTCTCAAGTTTGGATAGCCAAATAACTTTTGTGCCTTGTCGAGTCTTCGTGTTCATATGGAGACATCTTCAATGATCAACAAGTTTATAATATGTAAATGAAGATTTGTGATGCAAATATGCAATCTCATCGTTTTGCTTTATTCTAGTTTAGCTTCTCATTAAAGTCTTAAGAATTCTCTACTGGTCTTCGCCGTTTTTTACCAGGCTTTTGATGAAGCCATTGCGGAGCTGGATACACTGGGAGAGGATTCATACAAGGATAGCACTCTGATAATGCAACTTCTTCGGGACAATCTTACTTTGTGGACGTCCGATATGCAGGTTTCACTTCATCTCTTTTTTAATGATTTATGTTGTGCATAACTAGAGCCTTCTTGAATTTGTATAATTCTGATATTGCTGGCATTATATAGGACAATGCAGGGGATGAGATCAAAGAAGCACCTAATCACGAGGATGAGCAGCAGTGAAGCTAATTATTTAAATAATAGTATCTTGCTTCTTCTTTTGCTGTTTTTGATTGAAGAAGTTGCTTAGTTCCTTGATCCAATTAATTATGGGTTTTCTTAATTTTAGTCCCTTCAGTTATAAACCTTGGATATAACAACTTATCTAGGTTCCCATTCTAATTGTCATGCAATTGTTACAGTTTCACTTTTAAAATATAGCCTTCACCACCCCTCCAATGTTGTTATGTTGGCTCCTTGTATGTAGCATGTGGCAACATCTAGGTATTTTTATGGCGATGCTGGGATGACCAACTTTTTCTTTTTAATCTTTCTTTTTAGGATTAAATTCTTTATCTTGTGAATGCAAAAAGTTCAGGGTGAAGAATTGAGCATGATCACAAACTGATCTGGTAGAAGTGATAAAATACATGTTGGTCATCTTTCTGGATTAAATAACGTAGGATTGGGAAGACATTATTTCTTCAGTTCTCTTTCTCCATTGTGCATGTCGAGTTGGTTTATTCAAGACTTGGTTAAAATTTTATTAAAACTGTCTCGCTTTAAGATCTATTGCGACGATTTTCATATGAAAATATCAAAAAATTCTGAAAATGTCAGTTTCCTTAAAATATTAGAAAAGCTAGATGACCAAATCTTCTTATGTCCATTGTCATATTATCTTCCTTATAATGGGTTGTTTTTAAAAAGTATACCGTATAATTAAGATTAACAGATAAGCCAACATTGTGTATAATTATGCTTTACAAGCCGGAAGGAGACGATATGTACAGTACTAGCCGGAACTATAAACCTAAGATCCTTGGATGTTAAGATGCATATCTAGTTTGTGTTTCGTTCAAGACTATGAAAACCCTGCTAGTTGAAAACAACACTAGTCCCCTACCTTAACAAACAAATCATCCATCCCGAAAGATGAGCAAAGACCTCCTTGTGCCGTAATCACAAGTTCCAGTCTTCACTTGTCAGTACTCGATCGATTTCGCAAACAATCAATCTGAAGGAGCAACACAAGGATTCTACTTTAATAGTATAACAGTAAATAAGTTGTAATTTTTTCAAACAATAATTAATACTAGTACCATACAATACGCCCGGTAAAGCATTCAATAGGTCTAGTGATAAGAGACAAAAGAAGGCAGAAGGGCCGGTATGAAACAGGGATATTGTCAACTAGGTAACAACCTCTTGGAACCAAGAATAACAATAATCTTAAAACAAAAAAAACTAATAAAATTAATAACCGACTTTATACCAGATGAGATCCAGAAACGAAAGAGCAAGGCAAGGACCCGTCTAATCAGCCCTTTGTTCTCATGATTGTAATGCAGCCTTTTCCTCCTTCAGTATGAATTTTTGTTTTACCAACAACAGGCTTCCCAGAAAAAGCCGAAGTGGGATAAGCAGCAGAAGGATCTTCTTTACTTTGCTTTGGCTTGGGTGGGGTACAAATCCGCTGGTTTATGTCCCTCAGAGTCACATCTCCATGGACACCACATGGTTTAATAAATGCAAATGGATAGACAACAGAAGATGCCACCTTTGTGGGAGATTGCATGTATGATTTCTTACCTGAGAATGAAAACACATTCTTAAACAGCTATATTAAGATTACTAATGCTGTTACCTAACAACAGCTCAGACTATCAGAGTACAATACTACTAGAACAATGCAATCTTGGATACTGTTGGATCCAGAGTACTCCTACCTTCACAGGTGTTGAGCTAATTACTACTATACGCCACACAAAAGAAGACCAAGAGGAGGGAAAAACCTTTGAAAACAACATTTTTGCGAGTTCGAGTACGACGCGTTTGAACTGTACTAGCCTCGTGTTCAGGTGGGGTGTCGCAGAACCCTAAATAGTGAATAGAATTAAATGTTAATTATACAAAAATTAACCTAGACAAGAAAAACAAGGAAACACATAAAAAAAAAAAAATCCAAGGAAAAACAGTTCAGATTTTTTATTAAAATAAATCAAGAGAAGAATTTAATTTAATCCTTAGATGTAATATCAAATAATCATTTACCAGCATTCTGAACATAAGGTGCACCAGACAGATCCCTGTGTTTCACAAAATAATTGAGACTATATTATTTTTTCAAATAAATAATTAGTCCAACACATTTAAATACAAATTTGAAAGGCTAAAAGTCAAGAGAAACATACACATCATCAGAGTTGAAATCCGTCTCAGCATCATTCAAGCAATTAGCTAGCCATCCTTCAGATGACTGATCCAGGCACTCGTAACCGGATGATGATGTATCCTCTGAAGTGCATGTATCATTGTAACTATAGAGTCTAAGAAAAACATCAAGCTGATATTCATTTTAGAACAAAATTTGCAAGAGACAAACCTCCAACCAATTGTGACATATTGGAAAAAGCCTCTTCAAGTGTATTCTCCCCATCCTAAACATAGAACAAAATAAACCGATCTAAGCACTAGCCATGGCAGATGTAAAACAAATTAGCTATACATGATTTGATCACGGTAAGAATATAGTCACACAGAGTTATGTAAGAATTGATATATAGACCACAAATAGATCAACTTAGCCTATTTTATAATACTTGAAAAAATGTATTCCGTCCAGTAAGGCTTCTTTTTATATTTTATGGAATCCTTGATGGAACTTTTACAACATTATATATCATAGCCCAAAAACGTTGAAAAGCCTACAATGAGCTGAAGAATAACTTCTGCATTGTTTTGCTGTTCTTTTTCCTCCAGGGTAACAGGAGTTGAGAGCAAGGATTATTTCTTAGGGTGGCAAAAGTAACAAGGGGCACAGCTTACCAATAACTTTTTATACAGGAGGAGCAAAGTTATATAAAAAAGCAGTTCAACCCTAAAGATATATATTACATTTATTATTAATAATATTGAGCCGAGTGAGGCAATCACCCCATCTCCACCTCTGGCCCCTGTCTAATGAGTAATAACTATAAGTCTATAATATGTAGACCCACCCGTGCAGTGAGGTAGTACAATGTTCATGACAGAACAGAACCACCATTATATTCAGTAACATAATAAGAGGTCGTTATAAGTTGCATATGACAAGGTAATTAAATGATTAGATATGACTATTTCCAGAAGGAAATTGAGCTGATAGCATAATACAACCTTTGTTTTTAGGAATGTGGATCGCATCTCTTCATCGCAATAGGGAATTTTTAAAACCTCAGAGTCAAACTGTAGCATTCTCCGCCTCTTTACTTGAGAAGAACTCGGCTTGCATGCCTTCACATTCTTTGTATTTTCTGCAATTTATTTCCTGGAATTAGACATGTGTTCTTCAAATTGCACTTAAAATTTCGAACTACAAATATAAAAAGTTTTATTTTGTCATTTCTAATTATCGCTTAGTAAACAAAGTGTGTCAACAAAGTACCACTGTTTGTAGCATGATAACCCACATCACCACAGGCCTTTATTGGAGTTATATCTTCAAACATGTACGATAGATCTTCATTCTGACTTGCATCGTTCCATAGGATCTTAGGTACATCTAATTACAACAACAACCAGTTAGTATCAGTAATTTCAAGTATCTTAAATTACTAGTTGACAATAATTTGAGGGACTCATCAAGATTGATACCTTCTTGGAGAGCAAACTCATCACCTTGCCATTCCCACATCTTTCTGTTGCCATTTCACATACACACGCACACAAAAATTGATTAATAATTTTTATATTCGGCCTAGTGCGGAAACATAAAACTTCATATAAAAGAGTTTTGCTAGCTTAGAAATAATAAGTGTTACATTTCAAAGAACTCACTTTTACCATTTTACAGGAGAATTTATAACTATTTATAATCAAATTTGAAGTTAAAATAAAATGTAAGAAAATAAAGAAAGAAATAATATTTTTACACAAAATAACTGACCCCATACTTGTACTTTTGCATAGCATATTTAACTTTATGGCATACTATAATTGGATTGAATGCATGAAATATCATAACAAGTAATATTGGTTTAAATGTTTAATAAAGTAAGAGATTTACAAAAGAAGATAGAAAAAATTTCAACAATTGCTAAAAATGTGCTCAAACCACTCTTAATATTTGCATACGATAATTAGTATTAAAAGAAAGAAATACTTAACTATACAAGAGGTAGACATGAAATTGCATGATTGTCAGGAGACCAGTAATATCTCAAAAAATCAGTATGATACAACATAAAATTAGCAAAATACATAAAACTTAAAATTTTTAATAAAAATAATACTCCCTCCGTCCCATGATAAAAGTCTTTATTACTATTTTTGGTAGTCCCATGTTAAATGTCCATTTTCCTTTAATAACCAAACTTTTACATATATTTTCCTATTATACCCGTAGCATTAAATATCTCATACTTTTCTTATTCTAATTCTCCCTCCATATTTAATGACATTATTATGGATAATTTTGTCATTTTATTTATCTTCTTAATAAGCGTGAAAAGTCCACCGAGACTTTTATTCTGGGACGGAGGGAGTAATACTTTTAGGCCACATTAAGCAATGTAAATAAAATAGCCTATAATACTCCCCCCCTGTTCCAAAAAGAAACCAGTACTCTCACAGAGAGGGTAACATTGTAACAATTGAGTATTTTTCAAACTCAACTTCAATTTCATATTTATCTAGAAAAAGGTCATTAAATTATTTTAAATACACAAATTACAAAGATCTTAACCATAACTTTCCCACGATTACACTAATTTTGCAGCTAGAATAAATAAACAGATTACATTTCTCTATAAACTTGGCATTAAAGAACAAACTAACTGAACAAGAGTTTATGAATCAAGCAAAAAAATGAGCAAGACCCATATCACAAAATGAAAATTGGCTAGCTTGATTGCAAAGGGTTGTGATTCAGATCTTAAAATCAGAAGTTCAGTACAAAAAATCCCACATGTAGAGTGAAACAAAACTACAAACACAAAGAGAAACATGGTATGAAAGTGGAAGAAATATTTACCTCCAGTGGGTGGGATAGACTTTCGGTTCTTTGATGAGATTAAGAAGCTGTAATCTAGCCCCAAAACTCTCTTGTGAAAATCCGGAAAAATGTTAAAAACTGCTACTGGCTGCAACTCCGAATGTGAGGAGAGAGAAGTGAGGGGGAGAGAAAGAGGAGGAGAGATATGGGGAAGGTGTCCATAAAGTGGACATTGAAGCCCAAGATGGGTTGGTAGAATAAATTAATGGCCTGCTGGGCTTTGGGCATTTTATGTTTTTTGATAATTTCCATGCAACTATCTTTTTTAAGTACAGCTTCATATGACCATAAATATATAATGAGATATATTAGGTGTAAAAAAATTTAAAAAATAACTTATATATTATTATTTTATATTATTGATATTTTTACGTTAATCGTAATTCAATTTTGTCATGAATTTTATTGACATATAAATTATTTTTTATATTTTTAAAACTTGGTATATTTTTCAGGCTATTTTTTGTTAACTTGAAAATTTACTTATATTTGTAGACTATTTTTTAATTATATATCTTATATGAATTGAGTTCTCAATAAATAATTTTTTTTTGCTATAAATAGGATAACACTAATGCTTCATTACACTTGGTTTAGTAGCCTATAAGCAAATATATTACTCCCTCACTCCCTTAATAAAAGACTTTTTAGAGTTGTACACAAGTATTAAAAAATAATTATATAATATTAAATAAAAAATCAAATGTCTATATTGTCTTTATATTAAAAAAGATATTGTTATTTATTGGGCAAAAAAAATAGTAGAGAGCCCCAAAGTTATATTTAATACTTGTGAATAATATTAAACTAAACAATTAATCTTACTTTGAAATTTTAAAAGCGTATATATTAAGGACAAAAAACTTCTCTAAAACGTCTTATATTACGATTATAAACATACTATTAATATTAAATAATGGAGTTAGAAACATGGGTCTGATTAGGTGGCTAAAAAAATAAGAAAAGTTAAATTAATCCATCAATTCTTTTGTACTAATTTATTGAGGTAGTTATGGAGATTGTTTTTAAAATGCATTATAACATTATCATGTGTTTTAAAGCATTTTATTCTCCCGATCATGATTCATAAACCACCTATATTTGGTCAGAATAATAATTAATAATTATGCATATTGTGTGTTTATTTATTTTTCTTAACATTATATCACTTTATAGCTTTAAAATAAAAATACATTTATAATTTCAAAAACAGAGCAAACCAAATATATATCTAATTTTAAAATAAATGGAGTACTTGAATCGAAATATTAAATTTAATTAATAATCTGTGACATGTTGCTCATTTATCTAAATATTTCATAATCTCTTCTTATGTAAATATATAATCTTTTGTTTGAAATGTGTTAATTTTAAATAAATCACAATTTTGAATGAGTATAATACAAACTCAAAAATAAATATGGATATTCATAAATCTAATCGATGTAGTGGTATTATGTACTCCTTTTATTTTTCTCATATTTTTTTTATACCTTTTATACTAGGTATATTGAATCAAAATAAAAGTTAAATCATTTAAGTTATATATTTACACTAACATCATATTAATTTAATGGACATAAATTACTAGGGGCCAGGCCATTTGAGAAATAGATATTTTGGACGATTAATTAACAATTTTATTATCGTATCTTACCTTATAACGATCATCATAAATGATAAAAACTTATGCCATCAAATTCGATAGGAGTATAGTTTATTTTATTATCAAACTAGAACGACCAATTATTTAACTAGGCACATAATATGTCCATGTCCGAAACATCTGAATAACAAATTTTTATTATTTTACTTCTCTAAAAAATATTCAAAATTGTTGTAAATTTATTTAATATAATAGTTAATATTGTAAAAAAAAAAATTTCATTAAGCTCATTCAGTCAAAAAAATGACATTATACCATTCAGTCTAAATCGTCTGACCAATTCACACAAAATTTTTTCAAAACAAACACACTAAATAGTTGACCGAATCAGTCATTCAACCATTCAATCCCAAATACAAATTTATTTAATTACCAGTATTTACAACACTTGTAATCAGAACATTTAAACTTTTAAATATATCGTACTAATTTTGATATGTTACGTATTTAACTATTTAAAATAAATTATTATTAGACAAACAATAGCCAAGTAACCAACCCTACAGTGTAGCATATTTTTATTTTTCTTAAATTCATGTGTTTGAAATGTAAAAGAAGAGTCCAAAATTCTGCTTGTTAAGTTAGTTGGGCCTACAAAACATTGGGTCTCAACTTTTGAGACAGACGTTTCATTGGAGCCGAAAGAAGGCACATTAATTGGAAAGCCGGAGCTCCGATTGACCGGGTCTCCTCCTACCTTCATCACCGATGATTACATTTCACCTTCATTAAAAGCTTTCTTCTTCCTTCCAATCGCCAGAAAAAAAAATTTCTCTCTTTTTTTTCCCCACAGAGAGGAATAAAGAGGAGAGAGAAAAGATAGAGAGAGATGTGGGTATTTTATGTAATCTCGCTGCCATTGACAATGGGGATGGTGTTGCTAACATTAATGTATTTTGCGGGACCAGATGTGCCTCGTTACGTCCTCTTCATTGTGGGTTACACCTGGTTTTGCTCTATCTCCGTTATCATTCTTGTTCCTGCTGACATGTGGGCTGTACGTATTACATTTTTTTCCTATTTAATTCTCTTGATTTCTCTCTTTGTATCTAATACATATATATTGCATAATGCATTGTGTATAATGACTTTATTGTATGTGGGTGTCTTTGCTTTTCTTTTATAGTGATGAATTTTTATTGGGCTTTGATTCAGTGATGAGAACGTTAGCTGGGATTTGATGGTTAGGTGATAAATTATTTTATCTGTGATAAATTATTTTATCTAGAAAAATGAATTTTAGCTGGGGTGCACTTGTTTTCAAGGTTGTTTTGATTTATGAATGTGAACAGTGGGTGTTACATGGGAAGAATGTGGATAGGAATAGAATGGGGGAAAGAAGGAAAAGTGGAGCAAGAAGAAGATGGTTCCATTTGCAATGGGGAAAGGTAATGATGCGGGCTAATGACATTGTATAAAGGGAAATGCTAAAGAATCTATATTTAGGGGAGTACATCAATTTTTATGGGCTTATCAAAAATGGGAATTTGATTAGCTTAATGATTTGAATCAGGTAACTGAATACTAGGTATACCCAAGTAGTATTGTTAGAGTTGTAAAGCAACAAGAAGAGAGAGAATATATCGGTGGTGTACAACAACAAGGAAAGAAGGAAAAACTATGTATGTATATATTGTTGTGTATGTGGTTGTATCTATTGCAAGTCCTTTTATAGGACAAAACAGCAAGGCAGCCGGTCATAAGAAGCGCAGGTTACTGACTATGGGCAATAGGTCATTGCTCATGATAAGACGAGTGCAAATTGCCCATGACAAGTGACTATATGAAGGTAATATACAAGTCCATGAGAAGTGACTATCTAAAGTTAACAAGTATGACTTCATCTTCAAGCCCTCCTATCTTGGGTTAGAGTTATGAAATTGGCGTTGAACCTCTTTAAAGAACGTAAGTGAAGAAATGCTGAAGAGCTTCCATCACATTCACATACTACATCACCATGATCATTGCTGGAAAAACTTATTAAAAGACCCTCTGGCCCTGGAGATTGTCTCTATTCAAACCTTTAAGAAAAACCAACTCGCTGCAGCACCCTCATAATCATCTTACCCTGGCATGTAAAATTTGACACCATCTAATCTTGGTCTCCACTCTAAAAGTTTTCTTGATAATTTCAATAGTTGAAATTATGAAGTCATTGAACCTTTAAATATGTAAGAGTAAGAGCATTTCGAGATTAGGAAAGCTTGGTTCACTGTTTGAGAAGTTAAGAGTAAGAGCATTTGATTAGGAGATCATGGCTTACTGGTTAGGCAGTTGAAATTAAGTGTGATTTATACTGGTAGAAGACTAGAAGTTTGGATGACTTACTTTTTTTATGGTTGAAACCTGAAAAAAGTTTAATATATGCCATGGGAATTTGACATAATTTTATAATGAGGTTTTATTATTATTATTATTATTATTATTATTATTATTATTATTATTATTATTATTATTGTTATTGTTATTGCTATTGCTATTGTTATTGTTATTGTTATTGTTATTGTTATTGTTTTCCATTCGAGTTTTATTTGTTTTACTGATGCAGCAGAATTTTGCTTTCCCATTTATGCAGGCAATCATTGGTCATGATAAGGGAGTAATCTCTTTCTTCTGGAGTTTGTCATATTGGAGTACATTTCTACTTACTTGGTACTCATGCTATTAGCTTGTTTTCCATTTACTCTTAAGAATTAGGACCCTTATTTATGATGACCATCTTCTGCTTCTGCTTGTCAAATGATTATTGCCATTTGCTTTAGACATTCAAAAGTTTTTAGTATTAGGACATCTTTGTATTTCTCTTCTACATATGAATTATGAATGTATATATTGATATATATAATATGTTCATTCAATATAGAGCTTTTATTGTTTGATGTGAACTTACATTGCCAGAAGAGCATTTGACAATGACTTTAGAATATATTAGGTCACTTAGAACAAGGTTGGCATCTTTGAGTCCGTTAAGATGCCTCGGCCAGTCCAACTCGATTATCAGAATTTTTTTGTTTTTGTTGTTTTAATTTTTTCTGCCATATTTGTCTTTGTTAGTCCCAAATATCTTTTTTTACCCATGGATAAGTTATGTTTATTAACATGCCTTCAAGATAATATTATTGGCTTTTCTTTCTTATTCGCCTATCTTCTTTGTAGTATGCAATGCATATCAAGTAAAATTCTTAATTAAACATTAATAACGAGAAGAAGAAACATTATGAATATTGGTATCACAAAGAGGATTAGCATGAGAAACGTTTTTGTGTGTCAAAATTTCTTTTTTGATCGACTCTATTTGACATTGAACAATGGCATATTTTAATGTCTTTTTCTTTTTCTTTTTCTTTTCTTTGCTATTCTTGTAGTTTTTATAGCTTAAATGCCTTAGTTATTAGGCACTTTCACGAAAGATTTGTGTTTTTCCTAAAGCACACATTCACATAGATTTATATGAAACTATTTCTCTAGGCAGGGCTGTGGTGCCTATAATTCAGGGTTATGAAGATGCTGGGGACTTCACAGTGACAGAAAGATTGAAGACCAGTGTGCATGCAAACTTAGTCTTCCACCTGTGTGTTGGTTCTATTGCACTTTGTGGACTGTTACTGCTCATTATTTTGCGCACAAACTGGTTTGTTTATCTTCTAGCTCAGTTGTTAATTCTTGGCTTGCTGATAGTTATCCGACTCTAACGGCTACAGAACTGTCAATTTTTAAAAAAATAGTTAAATGAAAATAAAAAGTTCTCGTCTATTAGGTAAAAACTATCAAGTGAAATTCGTGTCTATAACACCTTAATAATTCAGCTTGGGCTTATTTTTGCTACATTTATGCTGTGATCACATGCAAGAAATTTGGCAATGCAGAATCTATTTAGATATATTTAGGGCTTTAAGAATATTATAATCAATCTGGGAATTTTAGGTCATGTTAAAGATTATTTTTGTTAAGTTATATTGTTTTCACTATTTTGTATTTGATCCATTTAGCTCAGGTCATGCTAATTTTAGGTAGTCAATTAGCCTATGATTAGTAATAGTATCTTTTTTTCATATTGTTGGATTGTTTGCTGCTTTGTTGCTTGAGGGCATTGCCAAACTCTTACTATAGAGAAGCGTTCTCTGCCTGCACTGTAGGGGATCCCTTGCGTAGTTGCATGGTGATGCATATCCTTCTTATTCTCTTTCTTCTTCATCTCTTCATGTATGTTCTTTTGTAATTTGGATCAACTTTAAGGATGCGGGGAGTAATTTCTCAATCTAGAGTGAAGCATGTGAATTTTTCCTTTGGAGATTATAGAGTAACTTTCACGATGTTTAGACGTCCAGATTGTAAGTTCTCTATGTGAGAAGGCATATATACAAGTTCTGGTATATTCAGGCATTCTAATAGGTTTGACTTTAGCAATGGCATAAATGGGAAGCTCAAGTGATGGTGGTCTCTTCCTACTTGTTCTTGTTCTTCTTCCTCTCACCCCAATATAAAGAGCAAAGAGAGTGCAAGTGTTTCTAACTCTATTTGCTCTCCCTCTGATTTACACCACTGTGGTGGGAATGTTATACTTCAGAAAGATTATTGAAATAATAATTTGCGAATTTTATGTTCTTCGAATGATTAATTGGCAAATATTGCTTAATCTTTGTTTTGAACCTTTGATCAGCCTAATCAACCACAATCATTGAAGGACTTTGTGTTTGGTAGCTTGGTTCCATATTATTTCTTTTAGTATTTGTGTACTCTTTGTTTGCTCTCAAATAATTGGTATCGTATATGTAGGGGTGGTGGTATTCTTGGTTTTGCTATGGCTTGCTCAAATACTTTTGGACTTGTGACTGGTGCGTTTCTTCTTGGCTTTGGTTTAAGTGAAATTCCAAAAGGCCTTTGGCGAAGTGCCGACTGGATCACTTGCCAGAAGGTTCTATCTCATAAAGTGGCTAAGATGGCTGTAAAACTTGATGACGCTCATCAGGAATTTTCAAATGCTATAGTTGTAAGTGATTCCCTTATAAGAATACTGTTTTATATAGATAGAAAATATCCATACGGTATTTTCTATGAAAAATTATCCATAGGGCATGATCAGTCTATAATTTGTAATCTTGTGTTATATATAAAGAAATAGGAAACAAAGTGACGAAAACAAGTAGAGAATATTACAAACAAATGACTGGGAAATCAAATAAATAACAAACAGAATAAATAAATTAAACAAAAACAACTCAATGGGCTTGATAAAAAGTTTTCAAAAACACCGAGTCAACTTACCTTCATGCCAAATAACATTAATTTTGGGGAATAGTAACTCATGGTCCCCATGAGTTTGTAGGGTCTTTAAGAATTTGATATCCATCTAAGGAATAAGGATGACAGAAGATAACATAATGGGATCTCTTCTATTGGATGACTATTTGTTCATGCTCTGAGCAATCAATATTTGTCCAATCAACTATGCTATTATAGCATTTATGAAAGCTTAAAGTCCAAATTGAAGCCATAAACTCAATTATTAAAATTTTGCTAGTTGGAATGTTGTATTTACGACATTTTGTATAATTTTTCTTGATTTTGCTGCAACATCTCAAATATTTAGTGTTATTCTGTTGCAATGATTTTGTTTATGTTTTGGTGGTAAACCTTTTTTTCTTCTTCCATAAGTATGATGTGATGCACATACCCAATGATGTTTACTATCTAATGCTTTGGAGTTTAACATTACCTAGGAAACGTCATGAGAGCGTGGTTATGGAGAATGATGTTCAGGTTTGCCAGAACAGAGAAAGAAAATAGATAAGAAGGAATAACATGAGTTAGAATTATACATAAAAAATAGCTTAAAACATGAGTGACAGCTTTAATTTGTCCTTTGTATGAGATGTTAACAGAACTGCTACAATGCCTTTACATGTAAAAACTATTTACTTGTGTTAAATGTAAACATTGCTTAACTGGCCTCATCATTTTGGACATGATGACAACAAATTTTCCCCCTCCTCCGGAATTCCATAATGTCATTAGTTTGTCATCTAATATAGATTTGATGGAACCTGAAATTCCTTGAACTTAAATATGTTGGCATTTGTCTTATTTCTTTCCAACTTATCTTTCTGTAACATTTTTGAATGGTTTATGGCGGCAGGTTGCTCAAGCAACATCAAAGCAGATGTCCAGGCGTGATCCTTTGAGACCCTACATGAATATCATCGATAAAATGTTACTAAAAATGGTAATTATGCTCATTTTCATGTGATATTATTTGGTGCATGAAACTCCTCCATACAAGCTAGACACTTCTATTTTTATTTTCTTAACAATCTTTCTCTCCCTCTCTCTTGCTGAATTAGACGCACTTTATCCCTGTACATATTTCAGCTTAATGAAGATCCCACCTTCAAACCCCAAGGTGGAAGATTAGGTGAAAATGATATGGACTATGACACAAACGAAAAAACTATGGCACAGCTAAGACGACAACTTAGGAGAGCACGAGAGAGGTACTATCGATATAAAAGGTATGCACTAACTGAAGTTGCAAATACTTATGGGGTTTGTATTCATCAACTCCCTTTGTCTGAACTGTGATCATGAGCTTTAGATGGATTTTTTGTATATCCTTGCTTAATGTTTTCTAGTCGTAGTTTGAGATTGACTGTTAATGTGTAAATCATCATAAGACTAAGGCTGTTCTGTTTCAGTTGATAACTGTAACTGCTTTCTAAGTTCAGCTCTTTCTGTCCTGTTGCATCCCTTGCAATTTTGTTAGTATTAGTAGATAGAATCAAAGATATGACATCTGGCTTATGCTTGTGCAGTGTCATGATAAGGGTATGGAAAGATGTACTTCCTGATATAAATGATGATTAATACATAGGTTAACCTAGTGTGTCTACAGTACTAGGAAAGTTTTCTGCCACAGTCTGTTAGTTGTTCGGTTATATAATGTAAGATTTCATATGTATTTGCACCAATTATTTCATCAGTTACGACTAACTGGGCCTCCATTTCATTTAATTTACGTTTTCTTATTACGGGCTATAATTATTAAAAAAAATTCAGACCCATTTATTTCCTCCTAGATCAGTTGTGGTGGCATTGACATCCATTGTTAAATGTTTGAGCAACTTTGTTTAATCCATCAACTTATTAAAAGAAAAACATCACTTAATAATGTGAAAGGGGTCAGTGGTGGTAGCTAGAGTATGACTGTTTTTTCCCCAGAAGGGTCTAGAGTATAACTTTTGATTGCAAAGTAATATTCTAAAGGGACACAAGATGGCATACTCTACAACTACACATGTATCTTTTGATGACGGTTTGTGGAAGGGTATAACCGGATGGCTGGGAGGAGTTTGGTTGTCATATTTCTTTTATTGTTGTTCAAGGAACAAGAATTCATTTCTGGAGAAATATTTGGATAGGTGAGGAGCTGTTGAGTTTGAGATCCCAAACCTATTTGATCTTGCAGTGGGTCGTGTTCCGGTTGGTGGCGGATTACAATATTATTGTTCCCCCTCACTATCCTTTCCCTAATATGAACCTTGAGTCCCTTTCTGACTTGGCCTGGCCCGGTCGCCCTACGCGACTGGCAACTGTTGTCATAGTCAACAAGGTTGAAACTTCCAGGAAAAAACTTCGAATTGAGTCACCGACAATGCCTCGGAAAGCACGGACGAGCCACATGCAAGGAAACTTGCACGTGTGGTTCTGGCCAGGGACCCCGGTATACTGTACTAATATATGTAGGTCCATGTACTTCGAGTGAGATTGTCATGGCACAAAATCAGATATGGTCAAGGGAATGTATTCCCTTGTTCCCTGTATTAGTTATGTTCTTATTGTCTTGGCATCCAGTGTTTTTGGGAGGTTTTTCCATGATTGGGAAATGGAGGAGGCTGATAGTTTCTTGTCTTACTTGCTGAGGTTGGTCTGCTTCATGACTGGGGAGACTCGGTGCTATTGATTCCTAATTGTCATGGTAAGTTTTCAGTTAGCTCTAATTATGAGATTTTATGGTGTTGAGGTGGTGATATCCTCAAAAAAGAATATGGGGTGTGACCAAAAGGTAGCCCTTCTCTGGACGGTAGCTTTGGGAGCTATTCAGACTCAGGATTCCTTATGGTGGAGGGGTAAGCATGTAGTTAATTGCTGCTATGTGCAAAAAGGATTGGGAATCAGTGGATCATTAGTTTCTGTGTTGTCAGTTTGAAAAATATGGTAAATACCCTTCAGGTTGTTTGGTGTAGCTTGGGTAATGCCAAGATTAATTCAAGGTGTTGAGGGGGGTAAGAGTCCCAAGGAGCAGCAAAAGGCTTTGAGAGATGGTTCCACATTGTTTAAGATGCATATTCTGGAGACAGAGAAACTGTAGATATTTTGAGGAGTGTTCAGTTGTGCAAATTAGTTCTTTCTTTTTGAACCTGTTATATATTTGGCTTGATGAATCCTATCCAGATTGGATAGTGTCTTTTGCGGTGGAGTTTAGCCTGGTAGCTTGAGATGTTTTTTTTGTTGTTTTGGCTGAGTTACATTCTTGTAGGTTTTGCTAGGCAGTTATCTATGTTTTTTGTATAATCCGCCTGTTCTGGGATTCATCTCCTTTTAATGCCTTTTTTATACATGATACATATATATATATATATATATATATATATATATATATATATATATAATTGTGAATGATCTGTTGTAATTCCGTCTTTTTTTTATTTTATTTTCTATTTTGTGTATCCCGGTGGCAATTCAATTTACTACTAATTCTTGAATCATTTTTTTACAGTGAATACATGAATTTTGTAACAGAAGCCCTCGAGCTGGAAGACACTATAAAGAATTATGAGCTCCGTGATTCCACTGGATGGTTGGCTCTTTATCCAGGCTTGTTTTTCTTTCACTGGGTCTACATATTTTTTTGCTCTGTTGTTGTCACTTATCCTTGGTTGTAGGTCAAATGTCAAAGAGTGATGATTTTTTACCAATTATTCGTTTCTATTATAATTAAATTTTTCTTTCTTTTGATATAGAAATATAGTGCTATATCTTGTTACGGTGTGTTTGGAGTATGGAGGTTCTTCTAAAGTATCATTAAATGAATGAGTTTAGGATGGTCATAAGACCAGTCATACTTGGAAAGATGATATATTTAAGGAAAAAACTAGTATAGAACCATCATTATACTGAAGATTGAATCCAACAGAATGAATAGCTCTACAAAATTGTGCCCTTTTGTGTTAATACATTTTCTCTTCATGTTTCTCATATGCTGCTGAGCCTGTGGTTCTGTGTATTAATTTATTTACCCTTTTGCAAATACTCCCTCTGTTCTAAAATGAGAGTCATTTTGACTTTTTGAAGTAAATTTAGCACATTATTATATTCAATATTGATATGAATTTATTTAATTTTAGTCAATACGTTGTCGAAATTTAAATAAATCACGTCATTTTTGAATTTGAAAAGTCACAAATTGACTTGACAAAGTGAAAATTGCTCTTACACTTTTGAACGGAGGCAGTAAGATTCTATTTATGTAAATTCATTCTGTTTTATACATTAGGAAATCTTGCATCATTTAAGAGATTGCTTTTGTTCAAAGCTTGTGATACTGTAGCATGCCAACATTAGGCTATAGTGTAGTATATCAAGTATTGTAGAATTGAGACTATTTTCGCCTGTGATAACATGTATCTATTTCAATTAAATTTGTTGAACTTTATTCCTTTTATTTTCTCTGTTGAATTTAAAAATCTATTTTGTTTTGAACTTTATTTTTCAGGAAATATATTTCAAGCTTCAGGACTGAGAGAGCTGGGACTCTGGGGTCTTTTTTTGATATAATTGGTATTTTTATTTCTCACATTATTTAATATGCTCATAAAATCTTATTAAGAGCCAAAAGTTAAAAGGATTTTGTTACGAATAAAAAGTTCCAATACTAAGATGAATTCATTTTTAAGAGACTTGAGAAACCAATGGAAAAGATACAATATGCTTGATATTTAATCATGAAGTAATTTGTTTAAAATAGATGTTCATGCGTGTTACATGATATTGTGGTAATTTTTTGCAGAGTTGGTCTGGAGGTGTATACTGAGTAAGTTACTTGAGAGACTTTTCTCTATCATACTGGGCTGCATGTCAGCTGCAATTCTTCTAGCTGAGGCTACTATACTGCCTAGTGGTGTTGACTTGTCTCTTTTCTCGATTCTGATAAATACCGTGGATAGGCATGAGGTGCTTGTGCAGGTAAATTTCTTGCTAAATGTTTATATGTTTCTCCAAGTTGCATGAAACTTACTTTGTGACCTGAAAGACGTGTTGAATAGCTAAAGAGAAAATCTTTTACTTCTTGAGGACTTCAGATTAGGAATTTTTTTAGTTGCAATTTACCCCTTTCTCCTGTCCTCCTATCGATCTGAAATTTCTAGTTGCAATTTCTGAAAACTTCAGCTTAAAAGCCTTTAACTAAATAGGAGTTACAATTTCTGTCAATATGTATGTTCTTGTAGGTATGCACATATTATGTTAATGTATATTATTTGTATATACAAGTTATTATGATCACTTCTCTCCCTATTTCATGCCTCATCCCTTTTTTTTATGTAATCTTTTCTTTTACAATAATTTATGATGAACTTTTTATGCTGTTTCAACTTTCATACCAGTTGTAACTTATTTGTACTTCAGCATCTTATGGGAAATTTATATTTTATTAATAAAGTGTTCTGATGAAGTCATGAAATGAGGAAGTGGCTTTCTGAAATACCTGAAGTTAATAGAGGAATTCAAAAAAGAAATAGAAAAGCTAGTTGCAACCTGCGGAAAGAAATTTCATTGGCGTGTCCATAATTTAGTCCTTACTAAGATATTTTTGAAAAAAGGAAAGTAATATGTATTAACTCATTGACGAACTGTCTGAAGGTTTCGGGTAACATGAAGTGTTGCCTTAAGTGTCCTACACTGATATGTGCCCTTCTTGAAAGTCTGATTCTTTAAGAGCTAACTATGTCCAGCTTGCAGTTGTGTCTTGAAAACCATTACCTTGCAATCAATTTTGTAGTGTACTGAACCTGAACCTACAACACAAACAACACCCCTCCCCCCACCCAAAAAAAGAAAAGGATAAAAAGTAAAAAAATCTATACTATTTATTTAATCATTTTCTTATTTTTTATATGCAGGTGACTGCTTTCATTCCTCTTGTGTATATGTGTGTTTGCACGTATTACTCCTTGTTCAAATTTGGAATGTTGACATTTTACTCATTTACACCAAGACAAACAAATTCAGTCAGCTTGCTGATGATATGCTCGTAGGTGTTTTTCCCCTTTTTCTCAACCTTGTACTGAAAAACCTAATTTAAGGATGTATATAATCTCACTCCAAATCTTTACCAGGCAGGTTGCACGATATGCAGCTCCTATTTCATACAACTTTCTAAATCTTATTCGTCTCCCTAGGGATGCCAAAGATAGCAAGACTATCTTTGAAAAGGTTAGTCTTCTTCTGCATTGTCTTTTAAATTCAGCATTCCTTAATGTGCTCCTCTAGTTATGTATTTCTAATATGAATATCAGAATCCTCGCATGAATTCTATTAGATGTTTAGAAATTTTGATATTTTGTTGATCATACGTATCATATTGCTATTCATATGTGACCATAATTCATACTTTAACTTCAATCTTTCAAAATCTAATGTAGTTATAATCCAAAAACTGTTGACTAACAAATATTAAGAGTGATTGATTGTATGACTTGACATGTGAATACTAACATACTCTTATTGCATGCCCAGAGAATGGGGAATATTGATGATGCTGTTCCTTTCTTTGGGAAAGGGTTCAATAAAATCTATCCGCTTATCATGGTTATATACACCATAATGATTACAAGTAATTTTTTTGGTCGCATCGTTAGTTATTTTGGAAATTGGAAAATATTCCGTCACCAAAATGAAGAAGCTGAAGATCTAGATGGGTTTGATCCTTCTGGATTAATTATTTTGAATAAAGGTGAGCAGGCAGATTATATCTTTTTCTTGTATATAGTATGTATTTGGCACAATACATTATTTCCATTGCAAGAACTATGTCGTATTATTCCCAAATTCAAGGTTATGGTCATGGCTATATTCACCTACCTTTGTTTTTTAAAGATTTGATCTTTGGATTGATAAGCATGAGCGGACATCTATGCGGATATTATAAAGTTTTTCTTGATAGCAAAACATTTTTAATCCCGTCAATAATTATTAAATTTCTCTATTAATTCCCTCATTTTGTAGAACGGTCTTGGCTTGAACAAGGACACAAAGTCGGTGAACTTGTTATTCCACTGGCAAGGAATTTTAACAACACAAATACAGATCTTGAGTCTGCAAGTAATAGCACAGTAAGTACCAAGCAAGGGTATTTGCTATATGTATTTTAAGTATTTATACTTGAGTCTCAATATTTAGAAACTTAATATTATCTTCGGTTCGGTGGGGGTGGGGTGTGGAGTTAATCGTTCATTACCTTTAATTTGCCATTTTTAGATTCTATTGCATGCCACACCAGTGTCTTTTTCTATGAATCATTGGCTTCAAATCTTTTCTATTTGTATTACTACACAGGAAGGTAGGTAAGTTGGGTTATGTACTGTGTCTAAACTTGGTATTGGTTTCTCAACAAGGTAGGTTTCTGCTGAAGCGAAAGCAAATACCAGTTTAATTGAGGATGGAAACAACAGTTATTCTAAATCCCACACAGCAGATTCCCAACATCACTCTGGCAAAGAAAATACTGGCAGACAGTATACAGCTATAAGGACAGAACCGACCCCAGAAGAGACCAGCTTAAATTCTTCACAGAACAAGACCTTGGCAGAAGCTTCACATAATGCAGGCGACGATACCCAGGACACCACAATGCTACCCCAGTCTGGAGTAGCAGCAACCTGGCAGTCGATGAAAATGGGTTTCCAAAATTTCAAGGCTAATATTGGAGCCAAGAAATTCCTTCCCCTACGTGAATCACAAGAAAATACCAAACATTCCCAAGTTCCCTCATCTGAGTCCCTCGACGAAATATTTGAAAATTTAAAACATCCTGCCCCAGACTATAGAAAGTACAGCAGTGATGATGATCTTGATGATTATGCAACGGACATCAAGAAGCCAGATCCGAGCAGATGATGGCTGCAAACACTTGCTCACACGCGTTCAATCAAAAGGTAGTGTAACTGGAGAGCTAATTGTAGATATCCCTCAACAATATACACATTCTGCAGAGATTTTAGTGCATAATGTTCTGTTACTATCATGAATGAAGCGCAGGAGGATTATCAGTATACCAAATAGAACATACACATAGTACAGTAGTAGTATACAGGAATATACCACCCTCAATATTCAAGCATCATTAAACCCTGTATTGTACCATAATTAGCTGTTTTTGATGAAAATCAATGTTTTTTTTCTTTGTACTACTGACATGAAGTATTCCTATGTATTTATGAATGCCGATTGCAGAAATGTATTACATATATCGACGTTACATGAATGAGAACTCATGTATTGGATGAGCTAAAATAAATTGCAACCAAATAGATGAAGCATCTTGTCATCTGGAATTAGAGCATCTCCAGCAAGGTGGACTATATCATGGATTATATTTAGTTCATATAACATCAATGTGTTTCAATACTTTCAACAGATGGACTATCTCATGCACTACAATATTAAAAGATTATACTATATTTAATGAATTATTGTCCACCAATCATTCTTTCACACTCCCATTTAAATATATTAAAAATTTATAGTCCACCAAACCAAGTTCTTAGATATAGTTTATTTGTTTTGCCGGAAAATACCCTAGACTATATTTAGTCTGTCTGCTAGAGCAAATTCTGAAACTTAGACTAAATTTAGTCTAGGATTTGAGCATCTCCGGCCTACTGGAGATGCTCTTAGTATTTTTCGAAAATGATGCTTTTAGCGTTAAGCCTTTAATAATCTAGCTAAAAGTATCAATTTCCCAGCTATTTTCTCAAAAGAAGCTAAGAAGAGGTTCCAAACATGGCTAGCCATGGAATATAGTGCCTTTGTCTCCCATTAATTTTAATTTTATCTTTCCAACTGGTTATGTAAGCATATATATTCCATTTATATATTCCATATATAAGCATATGGAATACACTTGGGATTGGGATTAATAGTCGTATTCAAGTATAATCATTGCAAACAAACATAACCTATTTTGTATGTCATATCATTCTTCAGCAAGGAAACATCTTCATAAAATTGATGTGATAACATAAATGTTCCTTGCACATAGGAGATAGAGAGTAACAACAACCACACAAGGTATCACTTTCAATAAGAGGTATTGGTCACCCACATTTTTTTCTCTTAAAATTTGATTTTCACTATCTATAATCCAAATGTCAATGAAGCACTGTTACACCAGGTAAAGTTGACAATGAACTCAAACTAAAAGGCCAAAGCTAAAATTTTGACCAATTTCTTACCAAATGTTGCTGAGCATAACCATTCCACGAAATGTTGACCAACATTTCAACAGAAGAATATATACTTAAATGGAACTTGAAAATCAATATAGGCCCAAGAATTTCCACCAGTAGGTCCCAACAACTCCCCAAATCACGGCGTTAACAAGGGACATTATAAATCCTATTTTGAATACATCTGGGAGGTCTACATAGCCAGCTGTAGACAAAAAAAGGAGAAAGACTTGTCAGTTTTAATACTAAAACAAATATGAGAATTTGCAATATATTTATAAAAACTTTCATGATGTTAAAAAGATGAATGCTTTGTCGGGTGCCCAATAAAATGAACTCAAAGGGTCAAGCCTCGAGAACAGACGTCATACTTCAAAATCATTCTCCTACTATCCTTTAGGAACCAAAAAGTGCAAAATGTATAATGATAGATAGATAGAGGTTGAAAGAAAGAGATAATATGCCGCAGAGTCGAGAATGAAGGAGGGGTGTTGAAGAATGACATAATCTAGTTGATGAGTAACATTGACAATAAAAGAGAATAAATAATAACATGACAAAGAAGTTGACACACCTCCAAAGTACACAGCAGCTTGACCACTGCTATAATGCGTTAAAGCGCCAAACAGATTAGTGTTGTAAGCTAAAGCAAGTGCTGACAACACTCCAGGCACCCCAGATGCCAAGTGCATAGCAAGGAATGCAGAGTATAAAGCTCCCACATGGCCGGTTTGACTTGCAAATAAGTAGTGGATCAAGAAGTAAGCTGCCTGAAGAACACCAAAGGCAGCTGGCCAGCTCAAAGAGAGAGATTGAAGGGATTTGGCTACACTGTCGGACATCCAGGTTACAATTCCAAGGTTTGTCAGTTGGCCTGCCATACCTACAAGAACTGCAAACCACGCCAAAGTATCCCATGCTGATTTTTCACTTAAGCAGTCATCCCAGTCGAGCACCCCCAACAACAGGAGTATTGACAAGCCAAGCATAGCAGCAACAACACTTGGTATACCAATAGCATCTCTGCATCAATAACAAGCTATATCAATGCTTGAAAATCATACACAAATAAGAACAAACTACTAGCTATGCAGTCTTAAAAGCACTAGAATGCTAATTTACATGAATTCTGCCGAGAAAATATGTCAAACATTTAAAGCAACGAAGAATATTGATTTGGATATGAAGCATGCTTCCTTTGTTATTTTCCCCATTCTTGTCCCTCCTCCAAAATGAAGGAATTCTTAGTAAATCACTCATGTCCTCAATCTTATCAGACCCTTACCGTCCCTCCCCCTTTTCATCCTTCAGCTTTGTCCTCCTACTGGATATCCATTAATATTACTACTGTGACTCGATACTCATACACTTTTTACACATATGCCAAGCAAATGTCACATGAATAACAAAATAGTAAATCAGTTGAGCAAGAAGTCAACGGATCTCTGGAGTTGAAAGTACATTCTTGTAATGCTTACTTATTTATGCAACAATTGGCGGTTATTGGCAACATAAGATTCAATAATAAATTAATAGTTCAGAATTCTAACAGGATTCAACGGGATTCAATGTTAAGTAAGAAATAGTACATACCCAAAGACCCACAAAGAGACTGCAAGAAGCATTGTACCAACCATCACCCATTCATTCTTTGTGACAGGGCCCATAACCTCCAGTTTTATTGCTGCCATAGCAGGTGCCTCAGGTGTATCTTTGGTTTCAGGAGGATAAAGTTTGTACAAGATATATGGAGTGGCTAGGAGAGATACAAATGCGGGTAAAAAAGCAGCCTTGAACCACAAAACCCACGGATTTGAAATAATTACTCCAAGCTCCTCAGCTAGTTTGAGGCACAGAAGGTTTTGAGCTGCAGCAGTCAGGAAAAGTGCACTAGAGTTACCAGCAGCCTGCCATCCATCAGAAAGAGCAATCCACAAGTCGGAGATATCAAGTGATGAAGAAACTTCATTGCAATACAAAAGATGGTACCAACACATTAGCTACTTTAGCGGCTCAGCCTTGTTTCACAAGACTAATAACTACTATGAAATGTATGCCAACTTATGTTCTATTTTTTTTTGGTAAAAAGCACTTTTACCCCACTGTGGTTGGAGTATTTTAAGCAATTAGTCACTGTACTTTAAAAATATTCAATTGACCCACTGTGGTTTTTAAAAAAATACAATCAAGCCATTTCGTCCAATTTAACTAACAGACGTCTAAAAATATCCTACGTGGCTTTTTTGAAAAAAAAATAAATATCCTACATGGCTTTTTCTTTTCCTTTTATCTCTTTTCCAAATAATATATCAAAATTTGTGTATCAATGAAATCTATTACAACATTATATTAATTTCTAGAAAAATAAAAAATCATTAATTACATGGGAAAAATAAATAAAATTAAAATAAATATTTTAATTCATTTTCTTTATTTGTATTCTTTTCCTTATCTCTTTTGCTTTCTTTTAATAATTATTTTTATTTTAAAATTAATACAAATATATATTTTAATGATATAAAAAAGGTAAGTTCATAATTAACATAAAATAGAAAATTAGTTTTAAAAATAAAAATAAAATATTAGTTTGATTGAGACGGCCATGGTGATAATTTTAAAAATAATTCATTTTAAAAATAAAATATTAGTTTTAAAAATAATTAAATAATTTTAAAATAAAATAATTTTAAAAATATTTATATTATTATTTTCACAGTCTTAAATTAGCCGTTCTCTTTATTTTTTTTCAATATTCCAAAATTTAATTACCTTAATTGTTGATTTATATTTGCGTTATAATTTAATACACGTACAAACTGGAAGATTGATAAACAAACTAGTGTTAAAAAGACAGAAGAAAAGAAAGAAGGTCGAGCGTTTGACCTTGTATACCCCGTCGACTCTCAAGAGTCGTCCTCTCCTCCACCATTCCCCATTTCAATTCCTGTACAGTTTCAGTTCTAAAAAAAAACTTTTGAATCTAAAACCCCCACAAATCTTACAAAACAACAGTAGAACCCATCTTTCTCAATTAAACTCAAGTGGGCTCAATTTTCTTAATCTGTGATCTGCAACAACAAATTCTTGCAACTCTATCTTGGTCTGCCGCCGGATATCATGGCGGACATAGTAAAACAGATCTTAGCAAAGCCGATCCAATTAGCAGAGCAAACGAGGCCTCCTCCCCCTTCAAGCAAGACTGCGCTGAGCTCAAATCCAAAACCAAGAAACTTGCTGAACTTCTCCGCCAGGCTACACGGGCCAGCAACGATCTCTATGAGCGGCCCACATTCCGCATCATCGATGACACCGAGCAAGTTCTCCAAAAGGCCCTTGTTCTTGTCCAGAAATGCCGAGTCAACGGCCTTAAAATTAAAGCCACGCAGGAAAAGAAAAAGCCACGTAGGATTTCTTCTTTTTTTTTCAAAAAAGCCACATAGGATATTTTTAGACGTCTGTTAGTCAAATTGGACGGAATGGTTTGATTGTACATTTTTAAAAACCACAGTGAGTCAATTAAATATTTTTAAAGCATAGTGGCTAATTACTTAAAACACTATAACCACAGTGGGGTAAAAGTATTTTTTGCCTTCTTTTTTTTGGGTAACTATGGGTTTGACCTCCATGTAGGTTCTTTCCTTGACGATGGAGAAATCCACAAACACTACTCTTTAGGTGTCCAAACCACAATAAGCCTATAGTAAAAAATATTTGGTGGCCCAAAGGAGATTTCAACATGTGATCTTTGCCTTCGATAAACTCTTTGGCAAATTTAATAACTCCTTCAAATAATTAAATAGTAGTAATATAATGTTTGCACCATTCCTTATAAACATTCTCATGGTAAAACCATCAGCTTAACAGAATTTTATAAATTACTAATAAGCTAGAATCTCCAACCTTATCCCTTCAACTACCAACCACCAACCACTAACATAAAGATCGACTTTAAAGTAATCTACATTTTGCATACAAAGCTACAAAAAGAAATCACCATCTAACTATATTCATTTCAGATTTAAATAATCAATAAAAAAACAATCTTTAACAACAAACTACCTAAAGCTTACCTGAAACTGAGACTGCACAAGGTAAGACCCAAGCTTCTTTGCAGAAGGATCGCCGGGCTTACTCCCTGCCGATAGAGATAACGACTTAATAATTGGCAAAAATACACCTCCGGCCCTAGCAGTAGTGCTCGGCATTGCCGGAGCAATTAAAGCCTCACTCAAAGTCAAACCATAAGACAACCCCAATGTACTTTTACCCAACCACTTGACAAAATAAGTAGCAATTCTATCCCCCAAGCCAGTCTTAACAAACCCACGAGCGAAAAAAAATGAAATCACAATTAACCAAATCACTTCGTTAGTAAATGCACCAAATGCAGTTGAAAAAGTTAACGTGTTGGTGACAATCGATGTGGTGAGACCCAGAAAAGCCCAAGCTCCAACGGGCAAAGGGCTTAAAACAAGTCCAGCAATTGTGGAGATGAAAATAGATAACAATTGCCATGCTTGTGATGTAACTTCAGGGGGTTTTGGGACCAAAAACCGGACAATTAGGCCGACTGAGATTGAGATAATTAAGGGAATTAGCTTGGCGCCTTGGGGTTTTGATTCAGTGACGGAGTTTTCTTCTGTGGATGATGAAATGGGTCGGATTGGTTTGTGGGTTTTGGTGGGCTTTGGGAAAGGGTTGAAGAGGAAAGGATTGGGGTTAAAGAGAGAAGAGGAGAAAGAGTGGGGAGATGGTGATCGGAGGGAGGAGATGGGTTTTGGGGAAATTGAGGGTGGGGATTTGGAGAGAGATTGTGAGCGTGATCGGAGGTGCGAGGAGACGAGATGGGTATGAGAGAAGGCTGTTGTGGTGGAAGCGTTGATTGCAAAGCTCTCCATTGTAGAGAGAGAAAGAGAGTCTCTGCTTCAGAGAAGAAGCGGAAACTACAAGGACGACAATGGTGGAGAGCTATGAAGAATAGGAATTATTTTGGGTTTTTTGTTTTCATTTTCTGCAATTGAATTTGCCAAAGAGGATTTTGGAAAGAGCAGGTGTCATCATCTGATTCTTTTGATTCGCTTTGTTTTTTCCCACCACCAAGTTAGGAAAGATGTTTTGGTTTCTGAAGATTTGGCTCCCAATATGTTCACAAGATTTCTTTGAATTTATATTTTGTAAAAATAATATTTCCACAATATTCTCTCGTATAAATATTAAATAAGTCATGCATGTGAGACTCTAAATTTTATGAATAAATATTTAATTTTTTTGAATTATATTTTTGAATATTATGGTGTTGATTTGATATAACGTTATAGTTGTGGGTAGATTTATAAATTTCAGAATGCACGCTTGATTGTTATATAATATTCGATTAATGGGAAAATATTCTTTTTATTCGGGGGAATATCAAATGCGATGGTACAATCATTAATGGACCCTACAACCTGTAGTAAGACCCCAACTTTTATAAATAAAGATGAATTTTCTATAAATATTATTTTTGAATATTATGGAATAAATTTGATATAATGTTATAGTTGTAGGTAATATTTATAAATTTTGCAAAAGTAAGTAAAGTTGTTATAAAATATTCGTTTTATGGGGAATATTCTTTTTATCGAGGAATATTAAATACGACAATTTCAATCAATTAATTGGACCATAACGGAAGTATTTGTCGTAGTTAAAACGACAAAATTATCTTTCTATAAAAATAACGGCAGAGGTGTTACCTTTAAAACTGTTGAACTACCCTTAGTAGTAAAAGACAAAGAATACGCCAGCGTAGATAATAGTAGACACGATATTGATTATTGATCTTTACGTGAGAAGTCACTCATTTTACGCTCAATTATTGCTACAAGAATTGGCCGATCATATCTCTTATATTATTGATTCAATTATTGTCACAAGATCATCTCAGATAATATATTATAGTATTAAATCAATAATTGAGGCGACAAGTTATAAATGATTAATAATTGTTAAAAGATTAAATATGTGTTGAATAAAAATAAAATGATTTGTGGTAATATTTATTCAATCCTGATGTATATAAAGAATTGCATTATGAGGCGTTTGTGGTAAGTTTGATTATTTTATGGGGGCCCATATGTCATCATCTAAGAGTCTCTTCATCGATAGTAATTACCTTCACAATAGTAATTATCTTTGTGAATAGTAATTACCTTCGTCAATAGTAATTACCTTTACCAAAGGCCGAACCACTTGTCGTTTCACATTACAAAAGCGCCGAACCACTTGTCGCTTCACATTACAAAAGCGTCAAACCACTTTTCTTTTCATCATCACTCGTCAAACCACTTGCCTTTTCACATGGGTATGTCTTTAGTTAGAAATCTTCTATAAATATAGGCCTAGTGCTTCATTATTTTGATTTAATTCATTCAAGTTTATAGTAGAGAAAGTATAGAGAGAATAAGAGAGAAAGAAGAAGAGTATTTTTTGTTACTACACTTCTGCGAGATTCAATCTCCTACTAAAAGTAAGGGGTGTTATTTTTCTTATTCACGAAGAGAATCTGTTGTTATTCCATCGCTTATTATTCTCGTTGGAATAACTTGTACGTGGTTTACCCTATACTTGGTGACATTCTTCTATTATTTACGTTGGAACATCTTGTCGTGTGTTTTTAACGACCTGGTTAAAATCTTTATTATTATTCATTTGGAGCATCGTATACGTGTTCCGTCTTTATTATTATTCTGGCTGGAACATCCCATCTCGTGTGTTTTACATGGGACTGGTTCCATTCTTTATTATTTTGTTGGAATATCTTGTGCATGCGTTTTTACGCCGGACTGGTTCCGTTATTTATTATTCTCGTTGGAATAACTCGCTGTCTTGGTCTATCGCATTTATGGTGATTTCTTTTGTTATTCCATTCTTTATTATACCCGGTTGGTTAAAACTTTGACTTTCTATACTCCATGAAATTAGTGGAATATCCTCGATATTTCGTTTCATCCAAAGATCCTTTCATGGAAATATTCTTCTCAAAGATTCTTGAATTTTTACTCTCAAAGCAAAGATTATCATGTCGTGATTTGGATGTTATTGGTTCCTAGATAAATTAATTCTTGAACTTGTTTTATTGAATTCTTAAATCATTGTCATCATCCTCATGTTTATATTATGTTGAAAGTCATACGTATTTTGTAGTATAGATGGACTTGGTATGATTATGACGAGAGACTATTCAATGTAATAATCATGGATAGTAATGTTATAAATGATGTGGTAAAAATTCTCGATGGTCCGTAGTGCATTGATGGACGATTGTTGGCATGATCATGACCATTAATGAATACACAAATATTCTTGGCCAGTAGATGCATGAATAATTGTGGTCGTGATACTAAAGAATATCCTGGCCAGTAGTGCGAGGGGGTGATTCGATGATGTGGAATATTTATTAAAGTTCGAGTCTCAAATTTATAACAAATGATGAAAAACCTTTTAAATCATAAAAGATAGTAGATTTTATTTTCTACTTGACTCTTTTAATGGATTCTTTGGTTCATTTGTAGTTAAACTTGATGTTCATTATATTTTATCGGTTTAACATCGTTTCAGGCTAATGATAATTTATTACGCATTATCTTAGTCATAATATTTCATCGAGCTAGTTGAGCTCATCCTTTCTTTCATTGTTCTTCTTGTGAAATGAGAATATAATTTGAGACGCAGTCGGGAGCGGAGTAATGGTTCGAGAGGATAGCATTAGTAGTCCCTCACTATTACGTGAAATAGTGTGATAATAATTGTAATGAGGACTCCTTTTGAGTTTGTATAATATCTAGTAGACAATATTTGTATTCAAACTCACGGTTTATGTCGTATTGTATACCTATAGCTTATATTAGTAAGTTGTATTTAAATTACGTACCATGTATCCGACTATCCAAGATGGGTGATGTATACCTAATTTTGGGGCGTATACGGTTGGTATCAAAGCTTAGGGATATGATCCTGGCTAAGATGTGAGAATAGTACTAGGAGGGGAGAGACGGGAATACCTTCGCTAGTATGACCTACCTAAGTTTATGTCTTTATTTTATTGGTCGGTCGAGAATATAGGGATAATATGTTACATGTCAATTAACCTTTTATTTTGTGGCGAGATCTCGAAAATGACATCCGAGAATGTTGAGAATAGTAATGGAGCCGCAGCGATCGTTGATTCACCACATATCAATAATCGAGGATAATGTGCATCGTGAAGGCGATAATCCTCACGCAAAAATAACAACACCGACCAAATGATGAATGATCAAATGTTCGGAGGCTTTATGCAATTCATGCAACAAAGAAAATGAGAGCGACTCTGCCCAAAACGTATGTGGAAACACGGAAAACTCTCGGCGGTCACCGCTAAAGCAGTTCAAGGAGCTGGGACCACCGGAGTTTAAGGGAGAGCCAAAATCACTTCCCGGCGGAAGCATGGATAAAGCAGATTACCAAGATATTTGATGTCTTGGGATGCTCAGGAGAGCAAAAGATTCCTCTTCACGCCTTTATGTCATGCGGAGAGGCGACATTGGTAGGAATCGGAAAGCGTACTCAACTTCTTTGATGAAGATATCTTGGGAGAAGTTCAGGAGTCATTCAACGACAAATACTTTCCTAAAAGTATTCGCCCACATGAAGGAGGTGGAGTTTATCAAGTTGGAACAAAACAATATGACCGTGTCGCAACACGAGGCAAAATTTACGGAGTTATCACGGTTTGCGTCCCACTTGGTGGATAATGAAGAGAGAATAGCGAATTTTTTAAGAGGTTGAAGTCGAAGATACGCCAACATCTTATTTCTCATAAACCGTGTGTTTGTATTCAGGATGTTGTAAATAGGGCTCGATTAGTGGAGCGCGATAACGAGTCAACGCAACTAAAAGAAACGGTACCGTCAAAATTATAATACCGGCGAGTAGTCATCAAGCGGTGACAACAAGCGTGGAGGAATCAACGGGCGGATATGGTAACCACGGTGGTAGTCGGGTACAAAACAATAAGAATGGACATTTCAAGAAAAGGAGATTCAACAATGATGGAAAGAGCGTCAAAGACCAAAGACCCGTTGTTATAAGGAAGGAGAAAGACCACCTATCATATGCTTCAAATGCGGAGGAGAGGGACACATCGATCAATGCGCTACCATGCCGTCCAAAGCATGTTATAATTGTGGAAGAGAAGGTCACTTAGCTCAATTTTGTCGTTCATGAAGACAAATTCAGCTAGGATGGAGGCACCAAAGGCCGTCCAGTAAAAGTCAAAACCGTAGAGTTCAAGGAGAGCTTGTTGTGACCTCCCAGGTGAGCAAGGAACCCGAATGAGGTCATCACGGGTAAGCTTATCATAAACTCTAATGAAGTCTATACTTTATTTGATACTGGGTTCTACCCATTCTTTTATTTCTCCTACTTGCGCTCATCGATTAAATTTGACTCAGGAGAAATTAGACTTTAACTTATCTGTGGAAACTCCGTTGGGAGAAACCTTCATTACATCCATTGTTTATAAGTCTTGTTTGGTTCTAATCGGTAGACTTCACATTACCTGTCGATCTTATTTCATTAAAATACTTGCATTTGACGTGATTCTAGTGGATTGATTGGTTAACTACTTATCATGCAAAAATTGATTGTTTTTGTAAGGTTGTTAGCTTTCATATTCCTAACCAACCTATTATGCTAATTCAAGCGACCAAACCATTAAAATCAATCACGGTCATCTCAAGCCATAAAGCTATTCGTTTATTGAAAAGCGGATGTCAAGCTTTCTTAGCTCATGTCACGATTTAAACAAAATACGCCGATTTTGAACGATATTTCTATTGTTAATAAATTTCACGACGTATTCCCCCAAGAACTTCTGGCCTACCCCAGGCGTGAAATTGAATTTTGTATCGACCTTGAACCCTAAGACAAAACCTATTTCCAAAGCCCCATATCGAATGACTCTATTGGACTTCGTGGAGTTAAAGACCCAACTGCAGGAATTGTTAGACATTGACTTTATTAAATCCCTAGTACTTCTCCTTGGGGTGCTCCATTCTATTCGTGAAGAAGAAAGATGGGAGTATCGCGACTTTGTATTGATTATCGGGAGTTGAATCATGTCACCATCAAAATAGGTATCCATTGCCACGTATTGATGACCGGTTTGACCCGTTGCAAGGAGCCAAATTCTTTTCAAAGATTGATCTTCGTTCGGATATCACCAATTGAAGATTAGAAACCGACATTCCAAAGGCGACTTTCGAACTCCGAAGACGGGCATTATGAATTCCTAGTCATGTCCTTTGGAATGACTAATGCTCCTGCTGCCTTCATGGATATGATGAACCGAGTATTCAAGGAATATTTGGATCACTTTGTGGTCGTCTTTATTAATGATATCCTTATTTATTCCAAAAGCCGTAAAGATCATGAAAGCAACACTTGAGGTCGACACTCCAAAAGCTTCGTGAATATAAGCTTTATGCCAAGTTGAAGAAATGCGAGTTACGGCTTGAAGAAGTAGCATTCCTTGGGCACGATGGTATCAAGTCATGGAATATCATTGACCCAACAAAGATTGAAGTTATTCAAAGCTGGGAACAACCTAAATCAATGATCAAGAAGACGTAGCTTTCTCGGTTAAATTTGGTTATTATCGGAGATTCGTGGAAGGATTTTCTCGAATCGCTACTCCATCGATTTCGGTGACTCGGAAAGATACAAAGTTCTATTGGAGCGAAGAATGTGAGAAGACTTTTCAAGAACTCAAGAGAGACTTATTTCAAGACTTTGTTCGACAATACCATCTCGCTCGGAGGGATTTGTCATTTCTGATGATGCTTGAAGCCAAGAGGTTGGGATGTGTTCTCATGCAACATGGAAAAGTTATAGCCTATGCCTCGCGATAACTCAAAGAATATGAGAGGAATTATCCCACTCATGATCTAGAGTTGGCGGTATTGTCTTTCAGCACTTAAAATTTGGAGGCATTACTTGTATGGGGAGAAAGTGGAGAACTTTACGGATCATAAAAGCCTCAAATATTTCTTCACTCAAAAGGAACTCAACACGCGATAAATGGCGTTGGCTTGAAGCTGTTGAAAGATTATGATCATACCATCCAATACCATCCCGAAAAAGCGAACGTGGTAGTGACGACCTTGAAAGTAGTAGAAGATCATATGCAAGCACGAAAGCGTTATTGTCAACGCAAAGGCCCATTTTGTGTGACTTGCAAAGGAAGGAGATAGAGTTAAAGACTCAGGACGCATGTGATGATAAGCGAGTATACGAGTAGAACCGACTTTAATCGATAAAGTTAAAGTCGCTCAAGCTACTGACACTGGAGGTCGATGCGTATGAGGAAGAAAAAGTGCAAGAAGGTGCTACGCCGAAAACAAGAATCGATGAAGAAGGAATACTTCGAGTCAACTCCAGACTTTGTGTTCCTAACAACCCTGATTTAAAGTATAATATCATGATGGAGGCACACAATACACCATTTGCAATCCATCCTGGGAGTACCAAAATGTATCATGATATTCATCATACATTTTGGTGGAGCAATATGAAGAGAGAGATATATGTTGTTTATCTCAAGGTGTCTAACTTGTCAACGAGTTAAAAGCGAGCATCAAGTACCAAAAGGTCCATTGCAACCACTTAAAATTCCGGAATGGAAGTGGGAGCACATTACCATGGATTTCGTTATTCGGCCTTCCTAAGGTTTCTCAAGGCATAGATGCAATTTGGGTCATTGTTGATAGATTGACCAAGTCTGCTCATTTCTTACCGATACGAGAAACTTATACACTTGAACGTCTTGCTCGTATGTACATAAACGAGATTGTAAGACTGCATGTGTGACGCCCCCAAAATAGGTCCATTCCATCCAACCCATTCTGAGTTGTCAATACATGGTACAGAAACAACTACAACTTTATTATTACAACAGTAAAACTATGAGTTTGAATACAAATATTATCTTCTAGACAATATCTAAACTCCAATAAATCCTCATCACATTTATTGATACATTATTTTACAAAAATGGTGAGGACTACTAAACAACTCTTTCTAAAACCTTCATTCCATACCCCAGGCACTGCACTCGTTATATTCTCGCCTCCTGAGAAGAAAAATGGAACAAAAAGGAAAAGGGTGAGCTCAACTAGCCCAGTAAAGAATATTATGACTAAGATAATATACAACAAATTATCGTTAGTTTTCAACAGGGAAAAATCTAATAGAATACAATAGACAACAAATTTTAAATCAATATTCGCAAGGAAATAATAATTCATTAGAAGAGTTAAGTAGAGAATGCAAACTACTATCTTCTATGTATGAATTTAAAAGTTCATCGCTCTATCTTTTATCCCTGTAACATCAATCAATATATATATGGAATCAAATATTCATCTTTGCACTACAGGCCAAAGATATTCATCAGTTGGTCATGTTCATCTAAACACCTGTTCATCTTTGCACTACGGGCCAAAGATATTCTTCAGAAATCATTCATCTTTGCACTACAGGCCAAAGATATTCAATAATATCATCATTTAAGACTGAGGATGATGAAAAATATTTTTAAAGAAACGAATCCAGTGAAACAAAATGACAAGGATTAAGGATTCGTACTTTATTTTATCCATGTTCAAAAAAAATACCTCAAAAATAATCATAGTGGTGTAAAATTCAAGAATGATCAAAATATGGATACAATCAAAGCTAGTATCCAGAATAGATATTTTGGACAGAAAAAAGAAATTTCATTTTTAAATTGAATAGTCAGATATCGTGAATAGTCACAGATATCGTGAATAGTAACTCAGACACCAACAGATAGAAATTCCACAAAAAACATCTTCACGCTTCAGCTGAATAGTACTCGTGAATAAGAACTCGTGAATAAGTAACTCATGAATAGTAACTCGTGAATAAGAACTCATGAATAAGTAACCCCGACATGAAAAAGTTCCAAATTTGATAAAAGTTCCAACCAATATTTCAAAGATAATGATATTGAAGAAATAATATCATTTGAGAAGAAAATAACATCCCTTACCTCGAAAGATTAAGACTTACTAATTTGGAATCTAGGGTATAGTCTTTGAAGGAACTTCAGACCGTCTAACAATACTCAAAGTATACTCAAAATACTCACAAGAATACGCTCGATAATATATAGAGAGAAAACTTGAGCTTTAGTGTGATTTTCAATTCTAACCTAAGCACCTATTTATAGGAAAATGCTTTAGAACACCAAAGTTAGAAAATTTAATATAATATTAATATATATATTAAGATTTCTATGCCCACCTTCCTAGATCTGATCTCAGCACATTATGCACATGTTGTAGCCCACAAAATAAACAAAAAATGTTTTTATTATTTAAAATATTTTAAACTTCCAAAAATCAATTATTTCGGAGCTTTGGAACTTCAATAATTCATAATAAATAGCCCTTCTATCAGAAAATTCGAATCTTACGAGTTTTTATAGGAAATTCAATTCTCTACAACTTTGCAGAAGAAAATTTTTCCAAATTCCAAACAGAAATTGACCGAAATCCACAAACGGGGATTTTACGTTTATAATCAAATTTCAATCAATAAATGGGGTCCACTTGACATGTTTAACATGTTTTAAGCGTTTATTGCAACAAAAATACTCTTCCTCCTCGTATACTCATATATCCCACATTCGTTGTAAAAATATCACCATTATTATATTATTAAAATATAATAATATATTTAAAAGAATTATTTTATCGTAGAAAAGATAAAATTTCAATTTTCAACAATTGTCACATTAAAATTTTTCTCCATCTATATCCACATAAAATCAATATTTTCCTCATCATATGAATCAATAATTAATTATTCACAAATAATATTACAGAATCACAATATTGACAACCAAAAGGCGGTCCTGGAAAGAGGTGGCTTTCAATAAGAATTCTCTCTTCTTGGCGCCGCAATTAGGTGACCAAACCTCTCCTTAGACAGAACTTTCTAGACATTGCCAATAATGTTATCTAATAATATTATTCGGATAATATGAATTATTGCTTCGATAATGAAAAATCTTGTGTAATAACAATTATTGAAACAACAAAGAATATAAAATATCAACGCAAAGAATTATTAACTCAATAAAATATTGAGCAAGAATTATCGTAACCATTATTGAGTAGTGCCTTCTACGTAAGAATCAATAATGGTGCAATACTGGTAATGCTACTATGTTTTAACCAACCGAGTATTTTAACAAGATTAATTGAAGAATAACTACGTTGTTATTTTTAAACAACTTATATTTGTCGTTTTCTTCATCCAATCGCTTTCCGTTATGGGGCCACATACATGGTGTGTAATGTCGCATTTAATATTCCCCGACAAAGCATCGAATATTCCACTTGCTTATTTTGAAGTATTTGCGTATTTTACCCTTAACTATCCACATTAATCAAATCAACCCTTACTATTTCAAAATAATAAATAGAGAAAATTAAATTTCATTAATAATAAGTTGGGGTCTTACAGCATGGTATGCCGGTATCCATAGTTTCTGATCGAGACCCAAGATTCACTTCACGATTTTGGGTTAGTTTGCAAAAAGCTATGGGCACAGACTTACGATTTAGCTCGGCATATCATCCTTAGACGGACGGACAGTCGGAGAGGACTATTCAAACTCTTGAAGATCTATTAAGACTCTGTGTCCTTGATTTCAAGGGAAGTTGGGACAAGTTCTTACCATTGGTGGAGTTTTCCTACAACAACAATTATCAAGCAAGTATTGGCATGGCTCCATTCGAAGAGTTGTATGGAAGAATGTGTCGTTCTCCAGTATGCTGGGATGAGGTGGGTGAAGCAACGTTGTTGGGACCGGAGTTGGTACGTATGACTACGGAAAAGATTCAAATGATCTGACAACGTATAAAAACCTCACAAAATCGACAAAAGAGTTATGTTGATCTTCATCGAAAGGACGTGGAATTCGATATAGGAGATCATGTGTTGTTAAGAGTTGCTCCATGGAAAGGAGTTACAAGATTTAGAAAGAGAGGAAAACTCAATCCTCGATTCATCAGTCCATTTTTAATCCTCGATCGAGTAGGAACTATGGCCTATAGACTCGCTTTACCGCTAAGTATGTCTCGTGTTCATAATGTTTTTCACATATCCATGTTACGTAAATATGTGAAAGACCCGAACCACATTATTGAGTTAGAACCGGACGAAATAGAAGAAGATTTGACGTATGAAGAGGTTCCTGTTCAAATCTTGGATAAGAAGGAACATATTCTACGCTCCAAGGTTATACCTCAAGTCAAAGTTTTGTGGAGGAACCACGATGTTGAGGAAATGACTTGGGAGTTAGAATCTGAAATGAAATCAAGGTATCCTTACCTCTTCGACATATCAGGTACGTACCCTAATTTCGAGGGCGAAATTTCATAAGAAGGGGAGGTACGTACCCTAATTACCTTCTTCAATAGTAATTACCTTCATCAATAGTAATTACCCCTTCGCAAATAGTAGTTGTCCCTTCAATATTACCAAGAGTTAACTACCTCTTCTTCTGTTCCAAGGTTAATTACCTTCAAGCAAATAGTAGTTGTCTCTTCAATATTACCAAGAGTCATTTTGACCCTTCGTTAAGACCAAGAGCCACCCTCAGTTTTTCTATAAATAGAAAGCTCATTCCTTCATTATTTCTTATGAATTCACCGAAACTAGAGAGAGAAACTATAGAGAAAGAAGAAAAAGTATTCGCTACTTCACTTTTCCAATATTCAGTTCTTCTAAGGTAGGGAATATTATTTGTTGTACTCGTAAAGGGTGTTATTCTTTCTTATTCATGAAGAGAACTGTTGTTATTCCATTGCTTATTATTCTATTGGAATAACTCAGATATCGCTGATTTACCCTATACTTGGGGTCTTACAACCTCCCCTTCTTATGAAATTTCGCCCTCGAAATTAGGGTACGACTGGTATGTCGAAGAGGTAAGGATACCTTGATTTCATTTCGATTCTAACTCCCAAGTCATTTCCTCAACATCGTGGTTCCTCCACAAAACTTTGACTTTGAGGTATAACCTTGGAGCGTAGAATATGTTCCTTCTTATCCAAGATTTGAACAGAACCTCTTCATACGCCAAATCTTCCGTTATTTCGTCCGGTTCTAACTCAATAATGTGGTTCGGTCTTTCACATATTTACGTAACATGGATATGTGAAAAACATTATGAACACGAGACATACTAAGCAGAAAGCGAGTCTATAGCCACAGATTCCTACTCGATCGAGGATTAAAATGGACCGATGAATCGAGGATCGAGTTTTCCTTTCTTTCCAAATCTTGTAACTCCTTTCCATGGAGCAACTCTTAACAACACACGATCTCCTATATCGAATTCCACGCCCTTTCGATGAAGATCAACATAACTCTTTTGTCGATTTTGTGAGGTTTTTATACGTTGTCGGATCATTTGAATCTTTTTCGTAGTCATACGCATCAACCCCGGTCCCAACAACGTTGTTTCACCCACCTCATCCCAAAGATAATCGAGAACGACACTTTCTTCCATACAACGCTCGAATGGAGCCATGCCAATACTTGCTTGATAACCGTTGTTGTAGGAAAACTCCACCAATGGTAAGAACTTGTCCCAACTCCCCTTGAAATCAAGGACACAGTAGTCTTAATAGATCTTCAAGAGTTTGAATAGTCCTCTCCCGATCGTCCGTCTGCGTTCGAGGATGATATGCCGAAGCTAAATCGTAAGTCCTGTGCTCATAGCTTTTTGCAAACTAACCCAAAATCATGAAGTGAATCTTTGGTCTTGATCAAACTATGGATACCGGCATATACCATGCATCTTACAATCTCGTTTATGTACATACTGAGCAAGACGTTCAAGTGTATAAGTTTCTCAGACGGTAAGAAATGAGCAGACTTGGTCAATCTATCAACAATGGCCCAAATCGCATCAATGCCTTGAGAAACCTTAGGAAGACCGTAGAACGAAATCCATGGTAATGTGCTCCCACTTCCATTCGGAATTTCAAGTGGTTGCAATGGACCTTTTGGTACTTGATGCTCCGCTTTAACTCGTTGACAAGTTAGACACCTTGAGATAAGCATATCTCTCTCTCTTCATATTGCTCCACCAAAATGTATGATGAATATCATGATATATTTTGGTACTCCCAGGATGGATTGCAAATGGTGTATTGTGTGCCTCCATCATGATATTATACTTTAAATCGGGGTTGTTAGGAACACAAAGTCCGGAGTCGACTCAAGTATTCCTTCTTCATCGATTCTTGTTTTCTAAGATAGCACCTTCTTCAGACTTTCTTCCTCATACGCATCGCCTCCGTGTCCGTAGCTTGAAAGCTTTAACTTTATCGATTAAAGTCTGTTCTACTCAGATACTCGCTTATCATCACACGCGTCCCCAGAGTCTTTAACTCTATCTCCTTCCTTTGCAAGTCACACAAAATGGGCCTTTGCGTTGACAATAACGCACTCAGATTGCTTGCATATGATCTTCTACTCAAAGTCGCCACTACCACGTTCGCTTTTCGGGATGGTATTGGATGGTATGATCATAATCTTTCAACGATTCAAGCCAACGTCATTGTCGCATGTTGAGTTCCTTTTGAGTGAAGAAATATTTGAGGCTTTTATGATCCGTAAAGTTCTCCACTTTCTCCCCATACAAGTAATGCCTCCAAATTTTAAGTGCAAAGACAACAATGCTAACTCTAGATCATGAAAGTAGGATAATTCCTCTCATATTCTTTCGGTTATCGTGGAGGCATAAAGCTATAACTTTTCCATGTTGCATGAGAACACATCCCAACCCTTTGCTCGAAGCATCTTTGTAGATGACAAATCCTCCGAGGCGGATGGTATTGTCGAGCAGTCTTTGAAATAAGTCTCCTCTTGAGTTCTTGAAAAGTCTTCTCACATTCTTCGCTCCAACCGAACTTTGTATCTTTCCGAGTCATTTGAATAATGGAGTAGCGATTCGAGAAAATCCTTCCACGAATCTCCGATAATAACCATTTTAACCGAGAAAGCTACGACTTGATCCATCGATTTAGGTTGTTCCCGACTTTGAATAGCTTCAATCTTTCTTTGGGTCAACAGATATTCCATGACTTGATACCACGTGCCCAAGGAATGCTACTTCTTCAAGCCGTAACTCGCATTTCTTCAACTTGGCATAAAGCTTATATTCACGAAGCTTTTGGAGTGTCATCTCAAGTGTTGCTTCATGATCTTTACGGCTTTTGGAATAAATAAGGATATCATTAATAAAACGACCACAAAGTGATCCAAATATTCCTTGAATACTCGGTTCATCATATCCATGAAGGCAAAGAGGAGCATTAGTCATTCTAAAGGACATGACTAGGAATTCATAATGCCCTGCAGGAGTTACGAAAGTCGTCTTTGGAATGTCGGTGGTTCTAATCTTCAATTGGTGATATCCTAACGAAGATCAATCTTTGAAAAGAATTTGGCTCCTTGCAATCGGGTCAAACCTGGTCATCAATACGTGGCAATGGATACCTATTTTTGATGGTGACATGATTCAACTCCCGATAATCAATACAAAGTCGCATACTCCCATCTTTCTTCTTTCACGAATGTAACAGAGCACCCCAAGGAGAAGTACTAGGGACGAATAAAGCCAATGTCTAACAATTCCTGCAGTTGGGTCTTTAACTCACGAAGTTCAATAGAGTCATTCGATATGGGGCTTTGGAAATAGGTTTTGTACCGGGTTCAAGGTCGATACAAAATTCAATTTCACGCCTGGGGTAGGGCGGGGAAGTTCTTCGGGGAATACGTCAGAAATTTATTAACAATAGAAATATCGCTCAAAACCGGCGTATTTTTGTTTAAATCGTGATATGAGTTAAGAAAGCTTGACATCCGTTTTTCAATAAACGAATAGCTTTATGGCTTGAGATGACCATGATTAATTTTAATGGTTTGGTCGCTTGAATTCGCGATAATAGGTTGGTTAGGAATATGAAAGCTAACAACCTTACTTAAAACAATCAATTTTTGCATGATAAGTAGTTAACCAATCAATCCCTAGAATCACGTCAAATGCAAGTATTTTTAATGAAATAAGATCGATTGAGGTAATGTGAGGGTACCGATTTGAACCAAACAAGACTTATAAGCGATGGATGTAATGAAGGTTTCTCCCAACGGAGTTTCCACAGATAAGTCAAAGTCTAATTTCTCCGAGTCAAATTTAATCGATGGCGCAAGTAGGAGAAATAAAAGAATGGGTAGAACCAAAGATCAAATAAAGTATAGACTTCATTAGAGTTTATGATAAGCTTACCCGTGATGACTTCATTCGGGTTCCTTGCTCTCTGGGAGGTCACAACAAACGCCTCCCTCAGACTACCGGTTTTGACTTTTCCGAACGGCCTTTGGTGCCTCTATCCTAGTTGAATTTGTCTTGATGAAATGACAAAATCGAGCTAAGTGACCTTCTCTTCCACAATTATAACATGCTTTTGACTACACGGGCGCAGATTCGGACTGATGTGTCCCTCTCCTCCGTATTTGAAGCATATGATAGGTGGTCTTTCTCCTTCCTTAACAACGTGTGCTGGTGCTGACGTCTTTCCATCATTGTTGAATCTCCTTTTCTTGAAATGTCCATTCTTATTATTTTGGTCCCGATTACCAAGGAAGTAGTTACCATATCCGCCTGTTGATTCCTCCACGCTTGTTGTCACCGCTTGATGACTACTACCATTTGGTATTATAATTTTGCTTACCGCTTCTTTTTAGTTCGTTGACTCGTTATCGCGCTCCACTAATCGAGCCCTATTTACAACATCTGAATAAAAACACGGTTTATGAGAAATAAGATATCGACGTATCTCCCGCTTCAAACCTCTTAAAAACATTCGCGCCCATTCTCTCTTCATTATCCACCAAGTGGGGACGAACCGTGATAACTCCGCAAATTTTGCCTCGTATTGCGACACGGTCATATTGTTTTGTTCCAACTTGATAAACTCCACCTCCTTCATGTGGCGAATACTTTCGGGAAAGTATTTGTCGTTGAACGACTCTGGAACTTCTCCCAAGATATCTTCAAGATAACAGTCGAGTACTTTTACCGATTCCCACCAAGAATATGCCTCTTCGCGCAAGAATATAAAGGCTAAGAAGAAACCTTTTGCTCCTCGGAGCATCCCAAGACATCAAATATCTTGGTAATCTGCTTTATCCATGCTTCCGTCGGAAGTGGTTTTGGCTCTACCTTAAACTCCGGTGGTCCCTCCTTGAATCTGTTTAGCGGTGACCGCCGAGAGTTTTCCGTGTTTCCACCTACGTTTTGGATAGGAGTCGCTCGCGCTTTCATTGTTGCATGAATTGCATAGAGCCTCCGAACATTTGATCATTCATCATTTGGTCGGTGTTGTTGTTTGCATGAGGATTATCGCTTCCTCGATGCACATTATCCACGATTATTGATATGTGGTGAATCAACGATCGCTTCAGGCTCCATTGCTATTCTCAACATTCTCGGATGTCATTTTCGAGATCATCGCCACAAAACAAAAGGTTAATTGACATGTAACAAATTATCTCTATATTCGTGAGACCAATAAAATAAGACATAAACTTAGGTAGGTCATACTAGCGAAGGTATTCCCCTCTCCCTCCTAGTACTATTCTCACATCTTAGCCAGGATCATATCCCTAAGCTCGATACCAACCTGTGACGCCCCCAAAATTAGGTATACATCACCCATCTTGGGTAGTCAGATACATGGTACAAAATTTAAATACAACTTACTAATATAACTGTCGTGTACAATACGACATAAACTGTGAGTTTGAATACAAATATTGTCTACTAAATATTATACAAACTCAAAAGGAGTCCTCATTACAATTATTATCACACTATTTCACAGAATAGTGAGGACTACTAATGATATCCTCTGAACCATTACTCCATTCCCCGACTCGTCCCAGCTATATTCTCATTTCACGAAGAGAATAAAGTGAAAGAAATGGTGAGCTCAACTAGCTCAAGAAGAAATATTATGACTAAGATAATGCGTAATAAATTATCATTAGCTTCACAATGAAGTGTTAAACCGATAAAATATAATGATCATCAAGTTTAACTATAGAGAACCAAAGAATCCATTAAAAGAGTTAAGTAGAAAATAAAATCTACTATCTTTTATGATTTAAAAGGTTTTTCATCAACATTATAAATTTGAGACTCGACTTTAATAAATATTCCACATCATTGAATCACCCCCGCACTACTGGCTAAGGATATTCTTTTTAGTATCACGACCACAATTATTCACGACCTACGGCCAAGAATAGTTGTGTATTCATTAATGGTCATGATCATGCCAACAATCATCCATCAATGCACTACGCCTAATCGAGGATTTTTACCACATCATTTGTAACATTACGGCCATGATTACACCGAATAGTCTCTCGGTCATAATCATACCAAGTCCATCTATGCACTACAAAGCCACATATGACTTTCAACATAATATAAATATGAGGATGATGACAATGATATAAGAATTCAATAAAACAAGTTCAAGAATTATTTTATCCAGGAATTATTAACGTCCAAATTGTCAACATGATATTGTTTTGTAGAGTAAAATTCAAGAATGATCAGAAGAATATTTCCATGAAAAGATACTAGATGAAACGCAAATATCAAGGATATTCTACTAATTTCATGGAGTATATAAGTCAAAGTTTTAACCAATTTGGGTATAATAAAGAATGGAATAACAAAAGAAATCACCATGCATGCGATAGAGCCATCGCAGGCGCAATTTTATTCCAACATAATGATAAATAATCGGAACCGTGTCGGCGTAAAATGCATGCAGATGTGATGTTCCAATGTAATAATAATAAAGAGCGGAACCAGTCCTGTAAAACACATGCATGGATGTTCCAATGTAATAATAATAATAAAGCGAGAATCCGTGTCCTGTAAAAACACATGCATGCAGGATGTTCAAATGTAATAATAGAAGAATGTCACCAAGTATAGGTAAATCACAGACACAAAGTTATTCCAATAGAATAATAAGCAATGGAATAACAACAGTTCTCTTCATGAATAAGAAAGAATAACACACTTTATTTAGTACAACAAATAATATTCCCTACCTTAGAAGAAACCTGAATATTAAAAAAAAGTAATAGAGAATATTTTTCTTCTTCTCTCTATAGTTTTCTCTCTCTGAGTTTCGGTGAATTCGTAAGAAATAATGAAGGAATGAGCTTTTATTTATAGAAAAAGCGAGGGTGGCTCTTGGTCTTAACGAAGGGTCAAAATGACTCTTGGTAATATTGAAGAGACAACTACTATTTGCATGAAGGGGTAATTAAACCTTGGAACAATCAAGAGGCGTTAACTCTTCGTAATATGAAGGGACAACTACTATTTCATGAAGGGTAATTACTATTGACGAAGGTAATTACAATTGACGAAGGTAATTACTATTGAAGAAGGTAATTACTATCGACGTAAGGTAAATACTATTGACAAAGAGACTCTTAGATGATGACATATGGGCCCCCATAAAATAATCAAACTTACCACAAACGCTCTCATAACGGACTCTTTATATACATCAAGGATTGAATAAATATTACCATAAATCATTTTATTTTTAATCAACACATTTTTATCTTTCAATAATTATTAATCATTTATAACTTGTCGTCTCAATTAATAATATAACATATTATCTGAGATGATCTTGTGACAATAATTGAATCAATAATATAAGAGATATGATGCAAACAATTATCGTAAAGAATAATTGAGTATAGCTAAGTGTATTCTCACGTAAGCATCAATAATCAATATCGTGTGCTACTATGCAACCACGCCAGACATCTTGTACTTTTACCAAAGGCGATTCAATAGTTTTAACGGTAACACCTCCGTAGTTATTTTTATAGAAAGATAATTTTGTCGCTTTCTAACTACGACAATACTTACATTATGGGGTCCACTAATGATTGAGTCGTCGTCATTTAATATTCCCCGACAAAAGAATATTCCCCACCAAACGAATATTTTATAACAACTTGCTTACTTTGCAAAATTTATAAATATTACCCACAACTATAACATTATATCAAATTTATTCCATAATATTCAAAAATAATATTTATAGAAAATTCATCTTTATTTATAAAAGTTGGGGTCTTACATATGATATATTATTAAATCAATAATTGAGACGGCAAAGTTATTCATATTATTATTTATAATATTGTTCAATCGGGTATTCGGGACACTTTTCGTGTCGGAGTTACTATTCACGAGTTACTATTCATGAGTTACTATTCACCGGTTATTATTCACTCTAGTTGTGACGCCCCCAAAATTAGGTATACGTCACCCATCTTGAGTCGCCACTTACATGGTACATAAATTCAAATACAACTTATTAACCTAACTGTCAGTATACAATACGACATAAAGCGTGAGTTTGAATACAAATATTGTCTACTTAGATATTATACAAACTCAAAAGGAGTCCTCATTACAACTATTATCACACTATTTCACGTAATAGTGAGGACTACTAATGCTATCCTCTGGACCATTACTTACGCTCCCCGACTGTCGTCGCCTATGTTCTCATTTCCTAAAGAGAACAATTGAAAGAAAGGGTGAGCTCAACTAGCCCTAAAGAAGAAATATTATGACTAAGATAATGCGAGAATAAATTATCATTAGCCTTCAAATGATGTTAAACCGATAAAATACAATAGACAACCGGTTTAAGCTGCAGCGTGAATAAGCAATCCATTAAAAGAGTCAAGTAGAGAATAAAGTCTACTATCTTTTAGGTTTTAAAAGGTTTTCATCAATTTTTATCGGCCGAGACTCAATTTTAATAAAAAACCACCACATCTAATCATCCTGCACCACGGCCAAGAATTTTCATCAAATTATCAATGGTCATGACTATACCGAATCACCCTTGGTCATAATCATACCAAAAACTATCCATCACCGCATTATGTGCCAATCGAGGACTTTTGTCACATCATTTATATCAAGTCACGTCATGATTATACCGAATGATCCTCGGTCATAATCATACTAAGTTCATCTATGCACGTAAGCCAAAGATAACATAATATAACATGAGGATGATAACAATGACATAATAATTCAATAAAACAAGTTCAAGAATTATTTAATCCATGAATTATTAACGTCCAAATTGTCAACATGATCTTTGTTTAAGTAGAGTAAAATTCAAGAATGATCGGAAGAATATTTCCATGAAAAGATATTGGATGAAACGCAAATATCAAGGATATTCTACTAATTTCATGGAGTATAGAAGTCAAAGTTTTAACCAACCGAGTATAATAAAGAATGGAATAACAAAGAAATCACCACGCATGCGCAGATTGCAGATGTATAAAAGTTATTCCAATGAGAATAATAATAACGGAACGAAGTCGGTGAAATTCACACCAGCATGGGATGTTCAAATGTAATAATAAAGATGGAACCAAATCCGATTGTAAAACACATGATAGGATATTCCAATGTAATGATAAAGAGCGGAACCAGTCGGTGTAAAACACATGCATGAGGATGTTCCAACAGAATAATAATAAAGATTTTAACCGTCCCATTGTAAAACACATGCGAGGATGTTCCAATGTAATAATAGAAGAATGTCACCAAGTATAGGGTAAATCGCAGATACAAAGTTATTCCAATGAATAATAAGCAATGGAATAACATAAGGATTTCACCAAGTATAGGGTACGCCACGTGATACAAAAGTTATGTATAGGGTATGCCACTTTTACAAAAGTTATTCCAATGTAATAATAATGAATGGAATAATGAAGTTCTCTTTAAGAAGAAAGAATAACAACCCCTTACAAAGAAAAAGAACTGAATATAGAAGTAGTGAAGTAGCGAATACTCTTCTTCTTCTCTTTTTTTCTCTATAGCTTCTCTCTATAATTTCTCTCTAGAGTTTCAATGAATTAAGTAAGAAAATAATGAAGGAATGAGCTTTTATTTATAGGAAAATGGAATGCATAAGTAATTAATCCATGAACGGTCCAGATTGATTTACATTTTAATCGACGGTCCATATTTAAAGAAAAATCTTTTAAATAAAATATAATATATTCTATTTATATAAAAATATTTTTACTATGCAAACACTATGCAATACTATGCAAAACACTACAAAAAAACACTATGCAACACTATGCATAATAAAATATAATATATTCTATTTATAGAATAACTTTAATAAAGTATTCTATTTTATATATAAAAGATGTTTCGCTTTTATTACGTTAATAATACTGAATAAAACAAAACGTCATTATCGCATTATAATAATTCATATTATTAATCGATAATAATGGAATCAAACCGGAGTGACTTCTCACATAAGCATCAATAATCAATACCGTGTGTTACTATGCAACCACACGACATCGCATTATTTTTACTACTGAGTAGTTCAACAAGAACCACGATAAAACTTCCGCCGTTATTTTAATAAAATATTTTGTCGTTTTCTCAATCCGACAATAATTACCGCTGGGGTCCACCAATGATTGAGTAGTTATGTACGAATATTCCTCGCTAAACCGAATATTATTCCCGAACCAATTGAATATAATATAACCACTTGCATACTTTGCAAAATTTATAAATACTACCCACAACTATAATATTATCTCAAATTCACACCATAATATTAAAAATTATTTTGACAAAATTTAAATCTTTATTAATAAAATCTGGGGTCTCACAATCTCCCTCCTTATGGAATTTCGCCCTCAAAATTAAAAGTACGTACTGGTATGATAAAGAGATGAGGATACCTTGAATACCTTTATCGTTTAAAAATATTAAATTCATCTTTGAAATCTGCCAAAGCTATTCATTAACAATTCATCTTTGCACTACAGGCTAAAGATATACAACTGTAAAACCAATAATGCCTTTGAGACGCATGACTTAATAGTATCACGACCACGAATTATCCATGCACCAATCGCCAAGGATATTCGTGTTTTCAATTACTGGCCATGATTATACCGAATAATCCTCGGTCATAATCATACCAAGTCTATCAATGCACTACGACCAAAGAAGATGACTTTTACCACATCCGTGAATTAATATTTCATTCTTTGAGACTCAATTTCAATAATTAATCCATATCATCGAATCATCCCCGCACTACGTGCCAAGGATATTCATTAAGTATCACGACCACAAATTATCCATGACTACTACTACCAAAGATAATTGTGTATTCATTAGTATCACGACCATAAATTATCCAAGCACTACTACCAAAGATAATTGTGTATTCATTAGTATCACGACCAAAAATTATCCATGCACTATGGCCAAAGATAATCGTGTATTCATTAGTATCACGACCACAAATTATCCATGCACTACTACCAAAGATAAGCGTGTATTCATTAGTATCACGACCACAATTATCCATGCACTACTACCAAAGATAATCGTGTATTCATTAGTATCACGACCACAAATTATCCATGCACTACTACCAAAGATAATCGTGTATTCATTAGTATCACGACCACAATTATCCATGCACTACTACCAAAGATAATCGTGTATTCATTAAGTATCACGACCACAAATTATCCATGCACTACTACCAAAGATAATCGTGGTATTCATTAGTATCACGACCACAAATTATCCATGCACTACTACCAAAGATAATTGTGTATTCATTAGTATCACGACCACTAATAAATTATCCATGCACTACTACCAAAGATAATCGTGTATTCATTAGTATCACGCACCACAATTATCCATGCACTACTACCAAAGATAATCGTATTCATTTACGGTTATGATTATACCGAACAATCCTCGGTCATAATCATACCAAGTCCATTTATGCACTACAGGCCACAGATGTCTTTCAACATAATATAAGCATGAGGATAATGATATAAAGAATCAATCAAATGAGATAAAGGATAAATATTAAACATTTATAATATAATTTATCCCAGATTCAAGAATATCCCCATGTTATCAATTACTTAATAATCTCATAATCTAATAACATTAATATTATAACAATATTTTAATCACTTCTTTAAATAAACAATTTTTCTCAATTGTTTACGCTTTACCATATAATGCATTTAATCATTGAAAAATGCCATACTCATAAAATATCATCACCAATTATCAAATTCCTCATAAAAAAATATGCATATACTCTATATAGGATTCTCTAGCCATAAAATCCTATTTTCAACTTCGTTATTTCACATAACATATTTAACTCATATGTTCAGAATTAAACTATTTTCATGAAAAATACCAAATCAGTCCCAAAAATATTTCTTTTCTAGGATTTAGCATAATATAGTCCCATAATGAAAATATATTTTCTCGAATTTTTAAAATTCATTTACTATTTTTCAAAATCAATTTCCACTTAATTCCTTAAGAAATTAGCTACCTCAAGTTTAACTCCAAAATTCCCAAATCTTGGCAGGACCTTACACATGTTAACGTGAGCTTCCAGTTTAAATTTCATGGTCATCGGAGTTATAGAACTTCGGTTATAGCGTTTTTAAATCGGAAAAACCTAAATATTGAAATAGTCATAACTTGCTCATTTTAAGTCAGAATGAGCTCATTTTTGGACAGGAGGTACTTTATACCATATACTTTCATGTCCCAAAAGGCCAGAATTTTTCTCATAATTTAAGTGGCCGAAACAGCCCCTTAAAGTTTCTGGGCAGTAGCATTTTCGAAATTTACAGCTTTGGCCTCCTTTGCTAAAATCAGTCCACACAAAAATCTACAACAGCTTTTCCAGTAATTCCACTTGGATTAGTTAGGTAACTCATAGATCTAACTCTAGGACTTGACCACACTCAAAAATTCAAAATATAATAGGAGATATGGTCAATTGAATTTCATGTTACGTTTTTTCACCAAAATCGATTTTCAACTTTTTGTGATTTCTAAGAAACTTTCATGTTTTCACATAATAACCAACATAACTCATCATAACACTTACTAATACTTCATATACCCATAATTTTCATTAGTCCAATGCTTTTATTATGAATTTCATCATAATCCTCGTAAACAGATCCTTTTAGTTGAAGAAATATTTGAGGGTTTAAGAAATGGGTTTTTTATCTTTGGGGTCAATACAAAATTCGATTTCACGCTCTAGGTAGGCTAGAAATCTTCAAGAATACGTCAAGAAATTTATTAATGATATAAATATCATTCAAAAAAATCTGCTACTCTCGCCCAAGATTTGGATAGTACGTCACATTAATACCAACTGTGACTTTCATCCCAACTTTGGATAGCACGTCACAATGACACCTTACATAAATGTATAGTCAAAAACTGCTTTTAGAAATTAGAATCTTTGGGAAGTGCTCAAGGAAACCTTCGTACATGGGAGGCCATGCTTCTAGGTTATGATAGATATCATATGGCCACGTAATTATTCTTGGTTTACCCAATAGACCCCAAAGAAAAATGAGAAGATTACTATCATATTCTTCCCAATGGTGAGTCTTCTCTTGATTTATCATTATCTCCATTTGTCTCAAATTGAGAATTATACTTCAAATAAACACCAAGATCATATAGGTAGTGCTCAGTAAATATACTCAAAGAAGTGGATGAGACAACCCTCGTTTTATGATGACACGAGGTTGTATGTCATTAGACATCTTGTATGATAGTGGTAAAACACTCTTCCAACGCGTTGGGTTCGCCTCACCCTAGTTGATTCACCAAATATAACTACTAAATGATGACCACCGATTCTATTCCACTTTGTTACATTTCTGCCGACCTAGCTACACTCTTATTACCCGAAAGGAATTGTGAAGCAAAAGGGTTAATTAATATATCAAATATTATCCCTATACTCGACCGACCAATTAAATACCAAATAAATTTAGGTAGGTCATACTAGCGAAGGAATTCCCGTGCCCTCCCTCCTAGTTCTTATCTCACATCTTAGCCAGGATCATATCCTAAGCTCGATACCAACCGTGACGCCCCAAAATTAGGTATACGTCACCCATCTTGAGTCGCCACTTACATGGTACATAAATTCAAATACAACTTACTAACCTAAGCATAGCGTGTGTAATAATACGACATAAATCGTGAGTTTGAATACAAATATTGTCTACTAGATATTATACAAACTCAAAAGGAGTCCTCATTACAACTATTATCACACTATTTCACAGAATAGTGAGGACTACTAATGCTATCCTCTCGACCATTACTTCGTTCCCCGACTCGTCCCAGCTATGTTCTCATTTCCTGAAGAGAACAGTGAAAGAAAGGGTGAGCTCAACTAGCCCAGTAAGAAATATTATGACTAAGATAATGCAGAATAAATTATCATTAGCCTTCAACAGTGTTAAACTGATAAAATACAATAGACAAACCGGTTTAATCTGCAGTGGAATAAGCAATCCATTAAAAGAGTCAAGTAGAGAATAAAGTCTACTATCTTTTAGGTTTTAAAAGGTTTTCATCAATTTTTATCGCTGAGACTCAGCTTAATAAAAAAACCACCACATCTAATCATCCCTGTACCACGGTCAAGAATTTTCATCAAATTATCAATGGTCATGACTATACCGAATCACCCTTGGTCATAATCATACCAAAAACTATCCATCACTGCATTACAGGCCACTGAGGACTTTTGTCACATCATTTATATCAAGTCATGATTATACCGAATGATCCCTGGTCATAATCATACTAAGTTCATCTATGCACGTAAGCCAAAGATAACATAATATAACATGAGGATGATGACAATGACATAATAATTCAATAAAACAAGTTCAAGAATTATTTAATCCATGAATTATTAACGTCCAAATTGTCAACATAATCTTTGTTCAAGCAGAGTAAAATTCAAGAATGATCGTAAGAATATTTCCATGAAAAGATATCTTTGGATGAAACGCAAATATCAAGGATATTCTACTAATTTCATGGAGTATAGAAGTCAAAGTTTTAACCAACCGAGTATAATAAAGAATGGAATAACAAAAGAAATCACCATGCATGCGGTGCTTGCAGACGGTATGAGTTATTCCAAATAATAATAATAACGGAACCAAAGTCGTGAAATTCACAATCAAGCTGGGATGTTCAACGAGAATAATAAAGATGGAACCGGATCCGTGTAAAACACACGATAGGATATTCCAACGTAATGATAAAGACGGAACTGTGTCAGGTGTAAAAACACACAAACAGGATGTTCCAATGAATAATAGAAGAATGTCACCAAGTATAGGGTAAAATCACAGATCTGAGTTATTCCAACAGAATAATAAGCAATGGAATAACATAAGGATTTCACCAAGTATAGGGTATGCCGCGTATACAGGTTATGTATAGGGTATGCCACTTTTACAGGTTATTCCAACAGAATAATAATGAATGGAATAACAGAAGTTCTCTTTAAGAAGAAAGAATAACACCCCTTACCGTAAAAGAACTGAATATAGAAGTAGTGAAGTAGCGAGAATACTCTTTCTTCTTTCTATTTTCTCTATAGCTTCTCTCTATAATTTTCTCTCTAGAGTTTCAATGAATTCGTAAGAAAATAATGAAGGAATGAGCTTCTATTTATAGGAAAATGGAATGCATAAGAATTAATCCATGAACGGTCAGTATTGATTTACTTTAATCTGCGGTCCATATTTAAAGAAAAATCTTTTAAATAAAATATAATATATTCTATTTATATAAAAATATTTTACTATGCAAATCTTATGCAACACTACGCAAAACACTATGCATAATAAAATATAATATATTCTATTTATAGAATAACTTTAATAAAGTATTCTATTTTATATAAAAGATGTTTACATTTTATTACGTTAATAATACGAATAAAACAAAACGTCATTATCGCTATAATAATTCATATTATTAATCGACAATAATGGAATCAAACCGAGTGACTTCTCACATAAGCATCAATAATCAATACCGTGTGTTACTACGCAACCAATACACGACATCGTATTTTTTACTAATGAGTAGTTCAGTTCAAGAAGAACCACCAGTAAAACTTCCGCCGTTATTTTAATAAAATATTTTTGTCGTTTTCTCAATCCGATAATAATTACATTGCTAGGGTCCACCAATGATTGAGCCATTGTACGAATATTCCGCTAAACCTAATATTCCCAACCAATCGAATATAATATAACCACTGCATACTTTGCAAAATTTATAAATACTACCCACAACTATAATATTATCTCAAATTCACACCATAATATTAAAAAATTATTTCGACAAAATTTAAATCTTTATTAATAAAATCTGGGGTCTCACACTAGTATTGTGCATTCGGGTATTTGGGTACCATATTATTCCATGAGGAGATGTGCTAATTTTTCAGACCGTTGGTTGAAGATATAATAGTAAGTCAATATGGACCACTGGTGGAGTTATAATAGTAAATCAATATGGATCGATGGTTTAAAGTTTTAATAGTAAATCAGTATGGACCGTTGTTTTAAGTTTTAATAGTAAACCGATATGGATGGTCTGGTTTAATAGTAAATCAATCTGGACCGTTCATGAATTAGTTCTTATTCATTCCATTTTTCTATAAATAAGCTCATTCCTTCATTATTTCTTACTTAATTCACCAAACTCAGAGAGAGATTTACTGAAGAACCTATAGAAAAGTATTCTGCTACTTCCCTACTCTTATATTCAGTTTCTTTTACGGTAAGGGATGTTATTTGTTGTACTCATGAAGAGAACTTTTGTTATTCTATTATTTATTATTCTGTTGGAATAACCTGTATACGCGGGCTACCCTATACATGGTGACATTCTTCTAATATTCCGTTCTTTATTATTCTGTTGGAATATCCTGTCTGTGCGTTTACGTCGGACCTGGTTCCATTATTTATTATTCTGTCGGAATATCCTGTCTGTGCATTTTTACGGACTCGGTTCCATTATTTATTATTATCGCCGGAATATCCTATCTGTAAGTGCGTTCTGTGGGACCGGGTTCCATTATTTATTATTATGTCGAATATACCGTCTGCGTGCGTTTTACTTGGGACCTGGTTCCATCCTTTATTATTCTGTTGGAATAACCTGCCTGTGCGGTCTATCGCATGCATGGTGATTTCTTTTGTTATTCCATTCTTTATTATACTCAGTTGGTTAAAACTTTGACTTCTATACTCCATGAAATTAGTGGAATATCCTTGATATTTCAAGGCTTCATCCAAAGATCTTTTCATGAAAATATTCTTCTGAGCATTCTTGAATTTTACTCTACAAAACAATATCATGTTGACAATTTGAACGTTATCAGTTCCTGGATAAATTAATTCTTGAACTTGTTTTATTGAATTCTTATATCACTGTCATCATCCTTATGTTTATATTATGTTAAAAGTCATCTGTGGCCTGTAGTTCATAGATGGACTTGGTATGATTATGACAAGGGATTATTCGGTATAATCATAACCGTAATGTTACAAATGATGTGGAAAAAGTTCTCATTGGCCCGTAGTGCATTGATGGACAGTGTTTGGTATGATTATGGCTATGGATTCTCTTTGGCCCGTAGTGCATTGATTGACAGTTTTTGTTAGTGCATTGATGTTGCAAGATGAATTATTTTATGGCATGATCAGGACCGTTGATGAAAACATGATTATCTTAAGCCGTAGTGCATGGATAATTCATGGTCGTGATACTAAAGAATATCCTTGTCAGAAAAGTGCAAGGGTGATTCGATGATGTGGATTATTTATTAAGCTAAGTCCCGCCGATAAAAGTGATGAAAAACCTTTTAAATCATAGAAGATAGTAGATTTTATTTCCTACTGACTCTTCTAATGGATTGCTTGTTCACCGCAGTTAAACTTAATAGTTATTATATTTTATCGTTTAACACCGTGAAGGCTAACGATAAATTATTTTGCATTATCTTAGTCATAATATTTCTTCTTTGGGCTAGTTGAGCTCTCACCCTTTCTTTCACTATTCTCATCGTGAAATGAGAACGAATGAGACTGAATGGGAAAAAAGAGTGATGGTCCTAGATGTCAGATTAGTAGTCCTCACTATTCCGTGAAATAAGGTGATAATAATTATAATGAGGACTCCTTTTGAGTTTGTATAATCTCTAGTAGACAATATTTGTATTCAAATTCACAGTTTATGTTTTGTCGTATTGTACACGATATTTGTATTATTAAGTTGTATTTGAATTATATACCATATATCTGGCGACTCAAAATGGGTGATGTATACCTAAATTTGGGGGCGTCACAATGCACTTATCTTAAAAGAACTTGTAAAAATATCATTTTTATTTATAGAAATAATAATTCTCTATCTAAAATAATGTTATTATAGATATAATGTTATAATGTTATTTCTTATTTTTATTTTTTTATCTTTTAATTTAGTTTTCCAAATTTTATAAACTTATCCTATATAATTTACACACGCATCACGTGCTATTAGTTCTAATAATACATGAAGCAAATGTAATGGTGTAAGACCCCAACTTATTATTAATGAAATTTAATTTTCTCTATTTATTATTTTGAAATAGTAAGGGTTGATTTGATTAATGTGGATAGTTATGGGTAAAATACGCAAATATTTCAAAATAAGCAAGTGGTTATAAAATATTCATTGTTGTCAGGGAATATTCGTTTGGTCGTGGAATATTCAGATCTGTCGAGGGGAATATTAGACGACCTACAAATGACCATGTGTGGGCCCCATAATGAGAAAGCGATTGGATGAAGAAAAATGACAAATATAAGTTGTTTAAAAATAACAAATAGTAGTTATTCAAGCTATTATCTTGTTAAAATACTAAATTGGTTAAAACACAATAAATGCAGTATTGCACCAATTATTGATTCTTACGTAAGAAGGCACTACTTAATAATGGTTACGTAATTCTTTATTCAAGATTTTATTGATTTAATAATTCTTTGCGTTGATATTTTATATTCTTTGTTGTTTAATAATTGTCATTACACATTATTTTTCATTATCGAAGCAATAATTCATATTATCCGAATAATATTATTAGATAACATTATTAGCAATGTCTAGAAAGTTCTCATCTAAGGAGAGGTTTGGTCACCTAATTGCGCTTGCTATTAGTAAGGAGAAATTCTTATTGGAAAGCCCCTCTTCCAGGAGAACTTGGTTGTCGATATTGTGATTACGTAATATTATTTGTGAATAATTAATTATTGATTCATATGATGAGGAAAATATTGATTTTATGTGGATATAGATGGAGAAAATTTTAATGTGACAATTGTTGAAAATTGAAATTTTATCTTTTACGATAAAATAATTCATTTAAATATATTATTATATTTTAATAATATAATAATGGTGATATTTTTACAACGAATGTGGGATATATGAGTATACGAGGAGGAAGAGTATTTTTGTTGCAATAAATGTTTAAAACATGTTAAACATGTTGGTGGACCCCATTTCTTAAGCGAAATTTGATTATAGCACAGTAAAAAATCGTCTGTTTATGGATTTTGGTCAATTTGCATTTGGAATTTGAAAAACCTTTCTTCGCAAAGTTATAGAGAATTAAATTTCCTATAAAAACTCGCGAGATTTGAATTTTCTGATAAAAGGGCTATTTATTGTGAATTATTGAAGTTCTGAAGCTCCAAAATAATTAATTTTTGAAGTTTTAAATATTTTAATAAGAAAAAACGTTTTTTTTGAGTTAGGCAAGGTGAGTCACTCTTGGTGGTGATGGTTTGAATCAGATTTTGGGTGCGTAGGAATTTAATAAATATATATTAATATTTTATTAAATTTTTCGCTTTGGTGTTCTAAAGATTTTCCTATAAATAGGGTGCTTAGGTTAGAATTGAAAATCACAATTAAATTGAAGTTTTCTCTCTATATTATCGAGCGTATTCTTGTGAGTATTTTGAGTATACTTTGAGTATTGTTATACGGGTGCAAGTTCAAGTCATAGCTTATATCAGGTGTTTCAACTGTAAGTATTGTCTTTGTGAGGTAAGGGATATTATTTTTTTCTTAATGATATTATTTCTTCAATATCATTATGTTGAAATATTGATCTGAAGTTTTTATCAAATTTGGAACTTTTGGTGTCTGAGTTACTATTCACGATACGACCTTTATTATTCACGTATCTATAATTATTCACTTAATACTAAGACTATTCATCGAAAAATGAAAAATTTTCTTTTCGTCCAAAATATCTATTCGGATACTAGCTTTGATTATATCCATGTTTTGATCATTCTTGAATTTTACACCACTATGATTATTTTTTTGAGGTATTTTGGACGTGGATAAAACAAAGTACGAATCCTTAATCCTTAATCCTTGTCATTTTGTTTCTTTGGATTCGTTTCTTTAAAAATATTTTTCATCATCTTCGCCTTAAATGATGATATTATGGAATATCTTTATTTTCAGTAGTGCAAAAGATGAATGATTTTGAAGAATATCTTTGGCCCGTAGAGGCAAAGATGAAACAGTGTTTAGATTAACATGATTAATCGATGAATATCTTTGGCTCGTAGTGCAAAAGATGAATATTTGATTCAGATATATATTGATTGATGTTACACTGGGGATAAAAGATAGACGATGAACTTTTAAATTCATACATAGAAGATAGTAGTTTGCATTCTCTACTTAACTCTTCTAATGAATTATTATTTCATTGCGAATATTGATTTAAAATTTGTTGTCTATTGTATTCTATTAGATTTTTCCTCGTGAAGACTAACGATAATTTGTTGTATATTATCTTAGTCATAATATTCTTTACCAAGTTAGTTGAGCTCACCCTTTTCTTTTTTGTTCCATTTTTCTTCTCGAGGAGGCGAGAATATAGCGAAAGTGCAGTGGGTATGTAATGAAAGTTCTAGAGAGAGTTGTTTAGTAGTCCTCACCATTTTGTAAAATAATGTATCAATAAATGTGATGAGGATTTATTTAAGTATAGATATTGTCTGAAGATAATATTTGTATTCAAACTCACGCAGTTTCTATGTTGTAATAATAAAGTTGTAGTTGTTTCGCATCATGTATTGACAACTCGAGAATGGGTGATGTATACCTATTTTGGGGGCGCCGCGGTTGGTATCGAGCTTAGGGATATGATCTCTCAAGGAGATCGGGGAATAGAACTAGGAGGAGAGAGGCGAGTAAATCCTTCGCTAGTGTGTCCTACCTAAGTTTCGATTTGTTAGTTGGTCAATATATAAGGATATTATGTGATATATTGATTTCCTTAATTAACCCTGTTTTTTATTACGATGATTTGAGAATGTCGATTGAGAATATTAACAATGGAAATGAGATCGTGGAGACGCATGTATTCACCAACGAGGAGAACGTGCAACAGTTGGTAATGTTCTCCCTGAACAACACCACTTTGAGAGATGATGAACGAGGGATGTTTAGAAGCTTTTTACGATTCATGCAAAATCGCACGAGGAGACTCGTGTTCAAAATACAGGAGAAAATGATAGCAATTCACGGGTTGTCACAGCCAAACAGTTCAAAGAGTTGGGACCACTAGAATTTGAGGGAAAGCCAGATCCGATCATGGCGGAAACATGGGTCAAGCAAATTACCAAGATATTCGATGTCTTGGGATGCACGGAGGAACAGAAGGTTCCATTCGCCACCTTTATGTTTCGTGGCGAGGCAGACTACTAATGGGAGTCTGTGAAGCGTACCCATCTAGCCGCACTCAACATGTCTTGGGAGACATTTCAGAAATTATTTAATGACAAATACTTTCGAAAGTGTTAAATATATATGAAGGAAGTGGAGTTCATCGATTAGAACAAAACAACATGATTTGTGTCTCAAAGAAGAGGCAAAGTTTGCGAGTTATCCGTGTTTGCACCTCATTTGGTGGAGAATGAGGAACGTATGACGCGGATGTTTCTAAGAGGTTTGAAACCCCAAGATATGACAATATCTCATTTCTCATAAATTTCTCTCTATTCGGATGTTGTTAATGTGGCTCAATTATTAGAGCGAGATAACGATTATGTTCAACCGAGGGACCATAACCAGGATCGCATTCGGAGATAGCGGTCAATGTAATAATGATAACCAAATGGAGAAAGAAAGCAGAGACGGACAAAAATGGTAACCACTCGGTGGTAATCATGGCCATGAAAATAGAAGAAGCGAGTAAGGAGGAGATTTTAAAAGAGGAGATTTAACAACGACCATGTGAAGACGACAAAGATCGGGCAACAACCGGTTCTAAGGAGGAGAACGACCACATTGGTCATATGCTACAAATGCGGAAAAGAGGGACATATCGGTCCAAACCGCTCACAACACGATTCAAGGTATGTTATAATTGTGGAAAGGAAGGACATATCGCTTCGAGATCAGACGCAGAACGAAACCTAGTTCAATGGGGACGGTGACTCAAAAGATCGCCCGAGAAAAGTCAAAGTCAACGATTAGGAAGAGCGTTTGTTGTGATCGGTCAAAATGCGAGGAACCCAAACGAGGTGATCACGGGTAAGCTATTTATAAATTCTGCGAAGTTTATACCTTACTTGATACCTGGGGTGCTACCCATTCATTTATCTCTCCTGCATGTGCTCAACGTTTAAACTTGACTCGGAGAAATTAGACTTTGACCTATCTGTGGAAACTCCGTTAGAGAAACTTTCATCACATCCATCGCTTATAAATCTTGTTTGATTCAAGTTGGCACCATCACCTTACCATTGACCTTATATCTTTAAAAATACTTGCTTTTGATGTGATTTTAGGAATTGATTGGTTAACTACTCATCATGCCAAAATTGATTGTTTTCGTAAGGTTGTTAGTTTTCATATTCCTAACCAACCTGTTGTAAGAATTTAAGCAACTAAACCATTAAAATCAATCACTGTCATATCTAATCATAAAGCTATTTATTTATTGAAAAACGGATGTCAAGCTTTCTTAGCCCATGTTATGGATTTGAATAAAGACACGCCAAATTTGAATAATATTCTGTTGTTATTGACTTTCCGACGATTTCTGAAGAACTTCCCTTGCCTACCCCGTAACGTGAAGTTGAATTCTTTATTAATCTTGAAACCGCACAAAGCCCATTTCTAAAACCCCATATCGAATGGCTCCTATTGAACTTCAGGAGTTAAAGGTCCAACTACGTGAATTGTTGAACATCGGTTTCATTCTGGCCCTAGTACATCTCCTCGGGGTGCTCTCTGTTTTATTCAGTAAAGAAGAAAGACGGAGTATGCGACTTTTGTATTGACTATCGGGAATTGAACCATACCACCATCAAGAATAGATATCCTCTACCTCGTATTGATGACTTGTTTGACCAAATTCTGAGGGCACAATTCTTTTCAAAATCGATCTTCGCTCGGATATCATCACCAAGATTAGGCGAGGATATTCCAAAGACCGCCTTTAGAACTCCGAGACGGGCATTATGAATTCTTAGTCATGTCTTTCGGATTGACTAATGCTCCTGCTGGCTTTCATGGATATGATGAACCGAGTATTCAAGGAATATTTGGATCGGCTTTGTTGTTGTCTTTATTGATGACATCCTCATATATTCCAAAAGTCGTGAAGATCATGAGCACCATTTGAAAGTCGGTACTCCAAAGGCTTCGTGAAAACAAACTATATGCCAAATTGAAGAAATGCGAGTTTTAGCTTGAGGAAGTAGCATTTCTTAGGCACGTGGTGTCAAAAACATGGAGTATCCGTGGACCCCGTGAAGATTGAAGCAATACAAAGTTGGGAGCAACCAAGTCGGTGGATCAAGCACGTAACTTTTCGGGTCTCAATTTGGTTATTATCGGAGATTCGTGGAAGGTTTTCTCGAATCGCTACTCCATTAACCCAAACTAACTTTCGGAAGGATAAAAATTCGCTTTGAGCGAAGAACGCGAGAAGGGTTTCCAAGAGCTTAAGAGGAGACTTATTTTGGCACTGTTTCTAACAATACCATCCGGTTCGGATGGATTTGTTATCTACAAACGATGCTTCGTGCAAAGGGTTAGGATGTGTTCTCATTAACGTGGGAAAGTCATAGCTTTATGCCTCGCGACAACTTAAAGAGTATGAGAGGAATTATCCTACTCATGATCTTGAGTTAGCGGCCGATCGTTGCCGCGCTTAAAGATATGGAGGCACTATCTATATGGGGAGAAAGTGGAGATATATTCAGACCATAAAAGCCTTAAATATTTCTTCACTCAAAAAGAACTCAACATGCGGCAGCGACGTTGGCTCGAGCTATTGAAAGACTACGACCACACTATTCAATACCATCTTGGAAAAGCGAACGTGGTAGCTGACGCATTGAGTAGAAGATCATATGTGGGAATGAGTGCGATGATGTCAAGTATACGCATAGAGCCAACTTTAATAGAAAAAGTTAAGGTTGCTCAAGCCACCAACCCGGAGCTGATGCGTATGAAGAAGAAAGTACAAGAAGGAGCTATTCCGGAAGCGAGAATTGATGAAGAAGGAATACTTCGAGTCCACTCTAGACTTTGTGTCCCTAACGACTCTGATTTGAAGTACAAGATTATGATGGAGGCACACAATACACCATTTGCAATCCATCCTAGAAGTACTAAAATGTATCGTGATCTTTGACATACATTTTGATGGAACAATATGAAGAGAGAGATTGCAAAGTTTATCTCAATGTGTTTAACTTGTCAACGTGTAAAGGCGGAGCATCTAGTACCTAAGGGTCCGTTGCAACCACTTGAGATTCCGAAATGGAAGTGGGAACACATTACCATGGATTTCGTTACGGGTCTTCCTACGGTTTCTCAAGGCATCAATGCTATTTGGGTTATTGTTGATAGATTAACCAAGTCCGCTTTCATTTCTTGCCGACACGGAGACTTATTCCCTTGAATGTCTTGCTCAGTATGACGTGAATGAGATTGTGAGGTTGCATGGCATGCCTGTATCCATAGTTTGGATCGTGACCCAAGATTAATTTCAAGATTTTGGGTTAGCTTGCAAAAAGCTATGGGCACGGATTTTACGATTCGATTCGCATACCATCCTCAAACGGACGGACAATCGAAAGGACTATTCAAACTCTTGAAGATTTATTAAGACTCGTGTCCTAGACTTCAAGGCGGTTGGGATAAGTATTTACCATGGTGGAATTCTCCTACAACAACAGTTATCGAGCAAGTATAGGTGTGGCTCCATTTGAAGCATTATATGGGACGAAAGTGTCATTTCCAAATATGTTGGGACGAGGTGGGTGAAGCAACATTGTTGGGACCCGAGTCAGTACATATGACTACTGGAAAAGATCCAAATGATTCGACAACAGATATACAAATGGCACAAGATCGACAAAAGAGTTATGCGGATCTTCATCGAAAGGACGTGAAATTTAGTATAGGGGATCATGTATTGTCATGAAGTTGCTCCATGGAAGGAGTTACAAGATTTGGGAAGAGAGGAAAGCTCAATCCACGATTTATTGGTCCATTTCAAATTCTTGACCGAGTAGGAAATGTAGCCTATAGACTCGCGTTACCTCCGAGTATGTCTCGTGTTCATAATGTGTTTCACATATTTGTACTTCGTAAATATGTGAAAGACCCGAACCACGTTATAGAGTTAGAACCAGGACGAAATAATAGAAGACTTAACGTATGAGGAGGTACTGTCAAGATCTTGGATAGGAAGGAGCATGTCCCTACTGTATGAAAAGGTCATACCACAAGTTAAAGTTTTGTGGAGGAATCATGCTATATAGGAAATGACACGCAATTGGAAATGAAAATGAAAGTGAGGTATCCTCACCTTTTGAAACACCAGTACGTCACGTCAATTTCGAGGACGAAATTTCATAAGGAGGGAGGTTGTAAGACCCCAACTTATTTTTAATGAAATTTAATTTTCTCTATTTATTATTTTGAAATAGTAAGGGTTGATTTGATTAATGTGGATAGTTATGGGTAAAACGCATAAATATTTCAAAATAAGTTAAAGTGGTTATAAAATATTCATTGTTGTCGGGGAATATTCGTTTGGTCGTGGAATATTCAGACTTTGTCGGGGAATATTAAATACGACGGTAGTAGACCATGTGTGGGCCCCATAATGTAAAGCGATTGGATGAAGAAAACGACAAATATAAGTTGTTTAAAAATAACAACGTAGTTGTTACTGCAATTATCTTGTTAAAATACTCGATTGGTTAAAAACAATAAAAGACACCAGTATTGCACCAATTATTGATTCTTACGTAAGAAGGCACTACTTAATAATGGTTACGAGAATTATTATTCAAAGATTTTATTGATTTAATAATTCTTTGCGTTGATATTTTATATTGTTGTTGTTTCAATAATTGTCATTACACAATTATTTTTCATTATCGAAGCAATAATTCATATTATCTGAATAATATTATTAGATAACATTATTGGCAATGTCTAGAAAGTTACATCTAAGGAGAGGTTTGGTCACCTAATTGCGAGCCAAGAAGGAGAAATTCTTATTGGAAAGCCCCTCTTTCCAGGAAGCGTATCGGTTGTCGATATTGTGATTCCAGTAATCTTATTTGTGAATAATTAATTATTGATTCATATGATGAGGAAAATATTGATTTTATGTGGATATAGATGGAGAAAATTTTTAATGTGACAATTGTTGAAAATTAAAATTTTATCTTTTTCTGATAAAATAATTCATTTAAATATATTATTATATTTTAATAATATAATAATGGTGATATTTTTACAACGAATGTGGGATATATGAGTATACGAGGAGGAAGAGTATTTTTGTTGCAATAAATGTTTAAAACATGTTAAACATGTTGGTGGACCCCATTTCTTAACTGAAATTTGATTATAGCCTGTAAAATCGCCCGTTTATGGATTTCGGTCAATTTCTGTTTGGAATTTAAAAAAACTTTCTTCTGCAAAGTTGTAGAGAATTGAATTTCCTATAAAAACTCGCGAGATTTGAATTTTTTGACAAAAGGGCTATTTATTGTGAATTATTGAAGTTCTGAAGCTCCGAAATAATTAATTTTTGAAGTTTTAAATATTTTTAATAAGAAAAACGTTTTTTTTAGTTAGGCAAGGTGAGTCACTCTTGGTGGCTGATGGTTTGAATCAGATTTTGGAGTGCGTAGAAATTTGATAAATATATATTAATATTTTATTAAATTTTCGCTTTTTGGTGTTCTAAAGATTTTCCTATAAATAGGGTCTTAGGTTAGAATTGAAAATCACACTTTAAATTGAAGTTTTCTCTCTATATTATCGGCGTATTCTTGTGAGTATTTTGAGTATACTTTGAGTATTGCTATACGGTGCAAGTTCAAGTCATAGCCTATATCAAAGGTTTCAATTTAAGATCTTGTCTTTTTGTGAGGTAAGGGATATTATTTTTTTTCAGAATGATATTATTTCTTCAATATCATTATGTTGAAATATTGATCTGAAGTTTTATCAAATTTGGAACTTTGGTGTCTGAGAGTTACTATTCACGATATACAAGACTATTCACGATATCGACAATTATTCACGAATCACGCAAGACTATTCATCGAAAAATGAAAATTTTCTTTTTCATTCAAAATATCTATTCGGATACTAGTTTTGATTGTATCCATGTTTTGATCATTCTTGAATTTTACACCACTATGATTATTTTTTTGAGGTATTTTTGGACGTGGATAAAACAAAGTATCGAATCCTTAATCCTTAATCCTTGTCATTTTGTTTCTTTGGATTCGTTTCTTTAAAAATATTTTCATCATCTTGATCTTAAATGATGATATTATGGAATATCTTTTTGGCCGTAGTGCAAAGATGAATGATTTTGAAGAATATCTTTGGCCGTAGTGAAAAGATGAGCAGTGTTTAGATGAACACATAATCGTGATGAATATCTTTGGCTTCAGTAGTGCAAAGATGAATATTTGATTCCGGATATATATTGATTGATGTTCTGAGGGGATAAAAGATAGACAATGAACTTTTAAATTCATACATAGAAGATAGTAGTTTGCATTCTCTACTTAACTCTTCTAATGAATTATTATTTCATTTGCGAATATTGATTTAAAATTTGTTGTCTATCAGATTCTATTAGATTTTTCCTGTTGAAGACTAACGATAATTTGTTGTATATTATCTTAGTCATAATATTCTTTCTTGGGCTAGTTGAGCTCACCCTTTTCCTTTTTGTTCCATTTTTCTTCTCGGGGAGGCGAGAATATAGCGATGCAGAGTCGGGTATGGAATGAAAGTTCAGAGAGAGTTGTTTAGTAGTCCTCACCATTTTTGTAAAATAATGTATCAATAAATGTGATGAGAATTTATTTGAGTATAAATATTGTGCAGAAGATAATATTTGTATTCAAACTCACGCTTTTTCTTGTTGTAATAATAAAGTCAGTAGTTATTTTTGTACTCACGATTGACAACTCAAAATAGGTGATGTATACCTATTTTGGGGGCGTCACAAATGACAACTAAGAAAATACTACTATTAAACTAGTGGTTTAAAGTGTTATTTAAATATATTTAATTTGATTCGAAATTAAGATTTAACTTGAAATTTATTCTGAACTTGTTTCACGAGCCCAAATGTGTAGGCTCAGTTATCTAACTATCTTATACCTTAATTTTTATTATATAATATAAGACAATTTTTATTTGCAAATAAGTATATAAAATAATACGTGTTAAATTCTGACTTTTAATTAATTATGTAATTTCTTTTATCTGCTAGGTTAGTTGCAAGTATTTTACTAGAGGTTTTAATGTAGCTACCATTGTGTGATTCCTGTTTAATAAGGAATATCTTGGAACATGTTTATACATTAAAAAAATATTCTAAACTCACTCTAAAATTTTAATTATAGTATATGAGTATTAATTGTTCAATACTTATATTTGTTATATATTTAATATGCATGCTATTAATACATTAAATTACTTATATTCATATGCTATATATAAATATAAGTAATTTATTTGTTATAATGTCATCTCTACTAAAACCAACCGTGTAAAAAAATTATACACAAAATAACATGACATATAATGTGTAAATATTTAAGTTTACCACAACATCCAACTTTCCTCATAAACGGGTCTAACAAATACTTCCACATCATATACTATATCATTTTGCGCATATTATTATGTGTTCGTAACATTATTCAAAACAAAAATTAACAAATTTAGAGTAAATTTAAAACAAAAGTGTATTATTAAATTAGCCAGTCCGCTTTTTCAGCGAACTGGAAGGAGCGAACTAAGAACGAACCGACTATAGCGACGATTTTTTTCATCGCTATAACATAGAAAGCCGATTTTTTATGCTATAGCAACGAAAAAACCCGTCGCTATAGCCGGTTCGCTCTTAGTTCACTCCCTCCAGTTCGCTGGAGAGAACCGGGCTTAAATTAACATTCTTCTTCTTCATCTTTTCTACTATGTGAAACCAAATAAGCCCATTCCAATTGCCATTTGAAGCTAAAAATCATGTAACCTAGCAAACCTCAGCCAAGTTGAAGTAGCCCAAACTAAATTCACTTTATTATTTGTTTGGACTGTACTTTTCTGCAATGGAGTCTCGGAACTAATACATTGTCGACACGCAAGTCGAGAGGTGATCTCTTTACGTATTAATATTATATTGGTCAATCAATTAACTTACCATGAAGTTAACTTCATAATAACTGGATCTCAATATATTTGAGTTTAACATCACAATTTATTGTGATATCGTTACTACTAAACTAAACACGTTGTTGGGCCATAATCCTTTTCCTTATTGGGCCAGACTTAATGGGCTCCTCCCTTGGATTATGTTATTCTTGTCCTAGTTGGTCCGAATGATTTGGGCCCAGTTACTTGATTATTTCATTGGGTCCTTTCGGTTAGATCCGGTCGTTTGGGTCATTTCCATTATTTGGGCTTAGTCATTGAATTGACCCATTATACAAATTGTCACTTAACCCAACTTTGACCGGTAATCATTATGCCAAATGATAGTTGACTACTATGTCTGCCACCTTTCTGCATGACATTAATAAGGATGAGACTCAGATGACCGGCGGTGACAAAGAGTGGTAGCAAGTGAGGGAGTGGGCTACATACTTTCAGCTGAAATGACCGGGAGTGGGGGAAAAGGTGTCAGGAGGTGATGGGTGGCACGGTAAACCGGGATTGGAGTATGTATGGGGTTAGGATCACAAAAGAGGGTAAGTAACAAAACATTACACACATTCATATTATTATTCTCTCTGAGATATTAGACATTATTTTCTCTCCATTGTTAACCTTGTGATCGCCGATACTGACTCTCACGCCGGAGCTATCCTCGACGGCCGAACCGTCATTGCTTTTAGTGTTGACTTGTTGAATCTTGAGGATATCTGGACGTCTTGGTGATTGGGACGTGGAGAAAGATCTTGGCGTTAACACACGTAAATGTAAAGATAAACATTGAGTTTCTTAAATTTTCTTGAGTGGAACTTTTTTTGTTTGGAATTGATAAGTTATTAAAATTGGCCATAATTGAGTTTCCAAATCCTTTAGCAATTCAGTCTTATATTCAGTTTCTTTTTCTATGCTGATTGATCTTTCTTTAAGCTTCATAATTGAGTTTCTGTAAGTTTCATAATTGCTAGTTACTAAGACATAATATTGTGTTATTTCCTTTCGAATCATGATTATAATCTTTTAAAAAATTGATATTTTCACATGAATTTTTATTATTTTGACATAAAAAGCGTCTCTATAGATGTATAACATTGGTAAAACATTATTAAATATTAAAGTCTTGGTTGGTGGCATGGGTATTTGACCTAGGGCTGAGTAACAAACCAAATAGAACCGAAATCGCACTAAAAACCGCACTAACGATTTCGGTGTATGTGGCGGTTTTAGGTGGGTTAAAAAATCAACGATTTCGGTTTGGTTACTAACTAAAACAACATACATAAAATCGAAACCACACCGTATGTGTGTATATATCTCAGATGCATAATCTTGATATCTCTGAATGTATGACTGTAATGAAATCAAGTATGTTAACAATTATTGATCGCATAATTAAAGATTCCAAATGATTGTTCATTTGATTAGGGTGGGAAAAAATTCTATTGAAGGCTTGGACCTTATTGAAAAATGACATATTCAAGTCATTACTAGTTGGATAGGAAGGAAGGTCTTCATGTAGTGGATGGATATAAATTTGATATAAGAATTATGTACTAAAGAAATAATCGACTCAAGAAATAAATATTTTTTAAATATAGTCACAAAATTAGAGTAGTGATGCTAAATTACATAAAATATAATTTTATTATTTTAATTAATTTTTAAAATCAAAACCGCACCAAATTTTAAATCGTACTGCACCGATCCCAAACAGTTTCATATGCTATTTTAAATTTGTGAAACTGCAGCTAAACTATTTCGGGTGTGATTTGTGCTACCCCACCATGCTTACCCCAATCTGACCCACGAATCCCTTTTTAATTGGGATAAATAATTTTTTGGTCATTGTACTGAGGTCCGATTTTTATTGTGGTTACCGAAACTTATTTTCTTACAATCGTGTAACTATACTCTAAAAAACTTACCAAATAGTCATTCCTTATGATTTCCGTCCAAAAAACGAATGAAAGTCTTTGAGTTGCATGAAGCAGTCTTGAGTTAGCGATTTGACTCGCTTTTTTTTTTGATATATATATGGTTTTTTATGTATATCAGATTATTAATGCCACAAGACTTCATAGATATTAAGAATAATTGTATCTTAATAATAATTTTAAAATAATAATAATAAAAATAATATTATTAAGAATAATAATAATAATAATAATAATAATAATAATAATATTAAGAATAATAATAATAATTTCAAAATAATAATAATAACAAAAATAATAATAATTTTTAATTAATAAAAATAATAATTATTACAAAATAATAATAATAATTTTACAATAATAATTTCCTTTCAATCTATTTCACAATAGATTGATTCGCTAATTCATGTCCTAGGAAATACTTCCCCAAAACAAATCATCCCCCAAATTTTAAGTTATCATACTATCGACTCAATTTCAATTCATTAAGGTTTTCTGGTTTAGGAGAATGAAAGATTTGATTACCAGAAAGACTTGAACATCGAAAATCGAAAATCGAAAATCGAAAATCGCATCTGAGGATTACAGATTAATCGAATCTGTAATTAATCGAAAATCGTCTTTAGAGATCAGAGGGTGGAGTCAGAGGGTGGGGGCGTCATTCATGGGAGTAGGGAGAGAGAGATCTCAGATGTTTTGATGGTGGATTTGGATGGATTTGGATCTGGGTTTCGTTCCAGATCTGTATGGTTCGTTTTTATGATCTAGATTTTGTATTGATTATCTTTGCTTATGTTTAGATTCGGTGGGTGATGATGTTGTTATTTGATGTTTCATGTGGCGCTGAGCTCTGAGTAGTCGGTATTCGGGAGGAGTGCCGGCGAGGCGTCGGGAGACATGGTGGATAGCCGGAAATGACAGTGGTCGGTCGTGGAGTGAAGCAGTGAAGAGTAATTGATTATAATTTGATATTTTACATAAATAGTAACTGACAATAATACTTTTGTGAGAAAAAAAATGTTATATAAACAGAGAATTTAACATAAAATGTGTGATAGTAATTGATTATAATTATTAAATTTTTTTATGTAAGATAAAATATTCAACACATTATTTTGTATTCATTTTTTATAATTATAAATAATAATAATTATAATTTTAAAATTATTAGTAATTGAGTTGAATAATTTTAAAACTAATAATAATAATAATTTTAAAATAATAATAATAATAATATACTAATAATAATAATTTTAAAATTTAAAATTTTTTAAAAAAATTATATAAATTATAAAAATATTTTTATATGAATAATTATAAACAATAAAGTATTATTACGACTTTGATTTAAGTTAAAAAAATAATATAATTTATTATGTGTGAATTGGAAGCAATGACTAGCTCTCTATAACAAATGCCACGCGTCGGTCATGCACGAAGACTGATGAAGTAGGCATGAGTAGAGAAACCAGTCCACGTGGCAAAACCCCTCCACATCAATAAAAAAAAATTTAGTTTTATATGTGATCAGCTTTTTTTCAGACGTTTTTTCGCATGTAAATCAAATTAATGACCATTTTATAATATTTAAGAATACAGTTATTCGATTGTAACAAAAAAAATTTCGGTAACCACAATAAAAATTGGACCCAATATAGTGACCAAAAAGTTATTTATTCCCTTTTTAATTCGTCCGTTTTCCATTTAAATTCTTCCTTCTTCTTCCTTCTTCCTCCTGACAAGAGGAAAGACCGACTCAGTTGCATATTATTTGCTAAGAATCTGGAAATCTACAAAGCAATTTAACCGTTGAGAGGCTCCATAAATGTCTTCTATCAATATGTCTTCCCCCTCAACAGCTTTACCCCAATCACAGTAAGTTTCCTTCTATTTTTCTATCTATATCTTCCTTCTTTTTCCATTATAATCTTAACAAATGTGTGTATGTTTATGTTAAATCTCCATTTATTGAGTTTTTTACTTAAAAATTTATTTGGGTTTTTGTGTTTTGGGTTATTTTATTCGCAACTTATGCGTTGAATATATGTTTGTGGGTTTGTCTGCTCCTATATTGATTTCTGTTTTATTGGTAAATTTGAATTAGATTGTTGTAACAAACTATGCCATTTAAATGATCTAACGGCTAAAAGTAGGGTGAAAACGAATGATTAGGATGAAAATCTTGTATGCCTTGTATCCCTTTATATTGTTGCTTGAAAACAATGAGAAGGATATGAATGAAACTAAACGAATTCCAGCTTCCTCTCTCTAAATTAGTCTCTTCTCTCTCTAATTTATGGAGTTCGATCCAAACTCGAATTGGTTCACTTGGAGTTCGTACGGAGACTCGAATATCCGTATCAAATGTGCTTTCATTCACGATACCGACGTCTCATGGATAGATTCCTATGAAGCTGGAGACAGAATCACATTCTCAGCCTTATAGCGTCGCCTGAGTCAACAAGACATTCATTCTTGTGTCAAAGAGATGTCTAGTGCCGATCCACCTTCAGGGCTACAAGGAGAGTATTTGGTGTGATGTCCTTTCTATTTATGTTGCACATACTCTACTAGGGCGACCTTGGCTATATGACCGTGATAACTCATTGTGCGAGGACGAACACATGTGTTTACACACAAGGGACAAAAAATATCATTAGCACTTGTGAGACCCAAGTTTCGTCCAAGAGTCAATCAAAGGAGACTAGCTCACCTACCCAACAAACCAGATCACTCTATATTCTTAATAGAAAGGAGTTTGAGCGGAGTGTGTTAGAGGAGAATATAGTTGTTGATGCGTTGAGTAGGGTGTCTATCCTTGTCAACTCTTTGAGGGTGAAGGTTGTGGGATTTGAACTCATTATCCAGGGGTACCCTCCTTGTCGAGACTTTAATGACATTTATGCTGCCATACAGAATCCTAATTTCCCACCCTCTAGTGATTTTCGTATCCATGATTGGTATATTTTTAAAGGCACTTGCTTGTGTATTCCTAGTACTTCGATGCATGAGTATTTTTTGTGGGAGTTGCATGCGGGAGGCTTAACTGGACACTTTTGTCGAGATAAGACCATTGCCATTGTTGAGGATAGGTTCTTTTGGCCTAGCCTCAAGAGGGATGTAGCTCGTGTGGTTTTTGAGTGCCGCACATGTCAAACTGTTAAGGGTAGGAAGTAGAACACATGTTTGTACACTCCAGTTCCGGTTCCCCATGCACTTTGGGGAATTTTGTCTTGGGGTTACCGAGAACCCAGCGGGGTTATGATTCATTTTTTGTTGTAGGGGACCGTTTCACTAAGATGACACATTTTAGTCCTTGTTGCAAAACTAATAATGCATCACATATTTCCATGATTTTCTTTAGTGAGGTAGTGAGATTGCGTGGGTTACCATTGACTATAGTTTCTGATAGATATGCAAAATTTATGAGTTATTTTTGGAAAACTCTCTGGAAGAAACTTAACACCACGCTTAAGTTTTTTTACTGCGTATCATCCTCAGACCGATGGTAAGACTGAGAGGTTTTTAATAGAAGTCTAGGTGATTTGATACGTTGTCTGTTGTCTTGTCGGTGATCATGTGTCTATATGGGATAAGGTTTTACCTATGGCTGAGTTTGCATATAATAGCTAAGTTAATCGTTTGACTGGAATAAGTGCTTTTCAGGCTTACATTGGTTATCAGCCTAGGAAACCAGTTGATTTAGCTCCTCTTCCCATTGCATATAGGGCTAATGAGTTTGCATAGTCTTTTGCGCATCACATTCATGATTTGCATGCGGAGATAAGAAAGAAAATTAATTTGAGCAATAAAAATTATAAGTCTGCTGCAGATGTTCATTGCAGGTATCAAGAGTTTAATGAGAATGATCGAGTGATGTTGTGACACCGTGCTGAGAGATTACCTCCTGGCACATGGAAGAAAATGCTTGCTTATGATGATTCCACCCTCTCTTCCACTTCTTCTCTTACTTCTTTCCCTATTTCGCCTACACTTGTTAAACTGATGAGCCTATACTTGTTCCTCTTTTACCTGTTCTGCACCTCCTATTATTCCTACACAACTATTGAGGATGTGATTGAGGAATGGGTTATGTCGACCAGGCAGGGTGGTTACCGTCAATTTTTGGTGAAGTGATGCAACAGGCCTCCGGATGATTGTACATGGATTAATGCTGAGGAGTTCTGTCGGCTTGATCCAGACCTTTTTAAGATATACGTGGCTTTCACTTCGTCAGAGACTTCATTTTCGCAGCCGGTGAGAGTTGATAGTGATCGATCTATAAGACGTCATCGTCGTCGTGGATGATTCGCTATTTAGTTATTTATTTATTAGTGTCTATTTATTTATTTAGTTCGTGGACTTGTTATTTATTGCCCAATTGTTAATAGGCTTAGGATTATTAGAGTTTCTTTTTATTATAAATATGTAAGTCATGGCTGATTATTAGATACACTTTGATATTGAAATTATTTTAATTATTGGTTGTGATCAATACTTTTCCTCCTTATCGCGGTTGAGAAACCCTAAGGGTAGTTGTTCTCCTGTGGTTGGATCACCCTAATTTTTTTTATTTTCCTTATTGATTTACCTCTTCCAATTAATTATTTGTTCATCAATTTCCATCTCAATCTTAGAGGAAAGGGAAAGTTACCTCATTGCAACGAGGATATGGTGGGAATGGTTTTGCTTTGGTGGTGGTGGGGTTCTCCAACCAACTAGAATACATCTTTTGGTCATATAAATGAGATTGATGTTATTTCTTTTTAAACTGCCTCACAAATGGTTGAAATATTTTTGGGTTTCACGTTCATGATGATCTGAGGTTTGACCTGCTGGAACTCATCCTTTATCATGTAGCTTTAGGAAATATAGAGATTGTTAGGTGTAATCTGGTGGGATGGTATAATATCATTTAACAAGTTTTAGACAGCATGAACTTTGTCCAACTTGTTCGTCTTTTGCTACTTTTAGAAGTTACCACTAGCAACAATAACTCACTACACTTTCTGATGTAATTGAGCACTCAATCTTTATCCATTGTTATATTATCATCTGTTCCTACAACTTGCTGACCTTCACAAATATATATAGGTCCCTAAAAAAATTCACCTTGTCAAGTGGGCTACACTGTGTTAATCTGTATTCTGCAAATGGATTCACATCAGAGACCTTTATCCGTATGGGTAGCAGATCAGGCTTCAGTTTTAATGCCAATGGTAAAGTCCAATCCACTCTATTATCAGGAGAAGGGGACCTCTTGTCTCATCAAAATAGTGGGAAAAATGTTCTCCTCAGTTCCCTCTCAGCTGGGATTGAGATACAGCATTCAATAGCTCTGGGAACACTTGCAGCAGAAACCACTCCTACAGCCAGTGGTTTTCCCATTGACAGTGATGAGTTTGATTTGGACCACCCCACGGTTGGTTTCTCATCCATTCCAGAGGCCATTGAAGATATTCGTCAAGGAAAGGTTGGTTGTCTCTTAATTCTGCTGTCATGTTGTGAAACTTTGCAATGAGTTTTGTACTTCACTGTTTTTCATAATCTTTATCTCTACTTCATATCGATATTGCAGATGGTGGTGGTCATAGATGATGAAGACAGAGAAAATGAAGGAGATCTTATAATGGCGGCATCAAAGGTTACGCCAGAGACTATGGCTTTTTTTGTGAAGCATGGAACTGGAATTGTTTGTGTCAGCATGAAAGAGGACGACTTGGAGAGATTGCAGCTTCCTCAGATGGTAACCCATAAAGCTAATGAAGAGAAACTTTGTACTACTGCATTCACAGTTTCAGTGGTATGTAATTTTCCTTATTTTCATATTAGAATGAATAACGATTTCATTTCCATTTTAATTTTTGGAGTATTACTTAAAAATCATGGTATTCTGATAAATTATTAATTCTTAATATATGCTCAAGGACAAGTCCACTTTTAGAAATCAATAGCATGATGACTGTTACGGTGACAAAGTTACTTGGAGTGCTCAACAGTTTCTTCCCGAACCAAATTGTGGTGCTACGTATGTATATTTATATTTTATTATGATTCTTTAGGATGCAAAACACGGTACTACTACAGGGGTGTCGGCTCGTGATAGGGCGACGACAATATTGGCTCTTGCATCCAAAGATTCAAAGCCGGAGGATTTCAACCGCCCAGGTCATATATTTCCATTGAAATACAGGAAGGGCGGGGTTTTAAAAAGAGCTGGTCATACAGAAGCTTCTGTTGATCTTACAATGCTAGCTGGATTCGAACCTGTTTCTGTTTTATGTGAGATTGTGGACGATGATGGTTCCATGGCTAGATTACCAAGGCTTAGAGAATTTGCGAAAATGGAGAACTTGAAGATTGTGTCTATTGCTGATCTAATCAGGTAGGCGAAGACATCATCCTTTGGGACATTGTTATTTTGCCACAACATAGATATATGCTCACAGTTTATATCTGCGTTGCATATATTTGATGGCACTTGATAAAGACTTTTTTCATGTGTAATATTATCATCTATCTGCTGAAATTTTGCTCAAGACTTGATCTAACTGCCTCTTCTACTTAGTAAGGCAGCCAATTATTTTGTAGAATTTAATGTTACTTCTTCACTTGAGAATCATTGAAACTTCACTTCAAATTTCAAAAAATAATTATATTGACATCCTACTTTACCTAAGATAAGCCACTGCATGTGTAAAATTTCATTCTCACCACTTCATGCTATAGCTCCATTTTCATATTCTAAAAGTATTGGTAGTGTGATGACTCCATTAAAACATGTTTGTTCCAGGGATTTATTGGTGCATTTTGATATCTGCAAAACTTAGAAGTACTCTTTTTCATAGCCGTGAAATTCTAGAAAATGCTTTGCTACAATATTAAGCAAGCTAAAATAATCTACTTAGCAATAGACTTACTAGCGTGTCTAAAAATGTGAAAGAACGTGGTTGTCTTCAGAGTATATTTTTCTGTCTTAAGAATTATGACCCTGCCAAATTAGCTAAATACCCGAGGTAATAGCTTTTATGGAGATGGGAGGTGATATCTTTCATTACATAATTTCGCAGTTAAAGTGTAGTTTTAATTTTGTAGTACTTATTTGAAGCAGAGATGATTCTTGCTGAGATCTTTTAGTCTGCTTATTTAAATGTGACAAAACCCTGTAACTAATGTGGTTGTTTTTCGCTATTTTGTTGAATAATACTGCTTGATTGAACTATATGCCACTGCATATTTTCTTTTAGACTCTAAACATAGGATCTTTTTTAATTTATGACTTTGATAATTGTAATTGCAAGTTGGTGACATCATATGAACATGCCTCATGTTCTAATGTAGATTGTAAATGGGCAGATATAGGAGGAAGAGGGTTCAATTGGTGGAACGTTCTTCTGCTGCAAGAATACCTACCATGTGGGGACCATTTACTGCCTACTGTTATCGGTCAATCATAGATGGGATCGAGCATATTGCAATGGTCAAGGTGTGAAAAAATTCAGACTTTCATATGTTCAAGTAACTTTCTTATTCAACTACAGTGCAATTTTGGATAATTGTATACACAAACTACAGTTACCATTCAACACTTGCTCTCATGTTGCTGTTTTTATTTGAAATTCATGCAACTAACTTTTGGTTGATTGCAATGCAATTTCCAATATGAACCAAGGGTACAGTTTAGATAGGACATTAAGAGATCTCTTTTTTGCTCCTGAACTTTCTCTATATTTCCCTTTGTCTTCTTCAAGGTTCTTTTAATATTAGCTTGGAGTAGCTGCACTCAATCGTGCAACTTCCTATTGGTGACACATAATCTCCATTAACATGAGTTACACAAAAGCACAGAGCACAAATCTATAGATGCATGTGCAACAATTTTATTTTTTTCCTTGGGTAAACCAACAGAACATTTCACTCACTGAAATCTAAAGTAACAAATTGAGCTTAAAATATGTTTGTACTGGGTACTTTGAATTATGTTAACAATGTTTGTGCTGTAAACAGGGTGAAATAGGGGATGGGCAAGATATTCTTGTCAGGGTACATTCGGAATGCCTTACAGGAGATATATTTGGGTTGGCAAGATGCGATTGTGGGAATCAGCTGGGGCTGGCAATGCAACAGATTGAGGGCGCAGGAAGGGGTGTATTGGTATACCTCCGTGGTCATGAAGGAAGGGGCATTGGTTTGGGTCACAAGCTCCGTGCTTATAACCTGCAAGATGATGGGCGTGACACTGTGGAAGCCAACGAGGAGCTGGGGTTGCCTGTTGATTCAAGAGAGTATGGTATTGGTGCACGGGTATGGTATTCCCTAGTATTTTACACTATGAGAACATGTATTGAGATTATTATAAACTAAAGACATAATAGGATTCTCGATCATTTGTAAAAGAAGAGGAGAGGTGAAATAGGATTCTGATTTTTGCAGATACTAAGACATCTTGGGGTTCGAACAATGATGCTGATGACAAACAACCCTGCAAAATATATTGGGCTCAAGGGTTATGGCTTGGCAGTTGCAGGCAGAGTCCCCCTTGTGACCCTCATTACAAAGGAGAACAAGAGATATCTGGAAACAAAACGTGCTAAAATGGGACACGTTTACGGCCATGGATTTCAGAGCAAAATCATCAGTCAAAATGGTAATGCAAGCACCGAGGAGGAGCCACCCGAGTCATAACGTGCATTGGCCCGATAAGATGTTGCTGTGTAAACTGTCACTCTTTCCTTTGGTTTAGTGATAATAAATTTGACAATGATTTAGATTTTATTATTTAACTTATAATTACTTCCTGTCCAGAAATGAGAATTAAACTCTATTAATTTTGTAACACCAAAGTTGCATAATAATTTTATTTTTCTCAAATTATTTGATATTTATATAATCTAGAAGAATTAACCATTATTTTTTTAAAATTACTCCTCATGGAAAAATGAGAAAGTATGAGATAAGTATATGTATATGGTAAAGAGTATTATAGATAATTAATATTATATTTAATGTTATATAATTATTTTTTTAATTTTTGTGCACAATGTTATATATTATGGGAGGGAGGGAGGGAGGGAGGGAGGGAGGGAGGGAGGGAGTATTCTTGTGTACATATATTACGGACGTGATGATGCAATTTTATTGATAAAATTCAAAATATTATATCTATTATTATATTATCAATAAAATAGATTTTTGCATAAAAACTCTCGCAAGCCCTAAAATTTACTACTAATGCATGTTTAATTTTTATAATAATGAATTTTGCTAGTAATAATTAATATTTCTAAGATAGTACACACACACACTAATATACAGAGTTATATATATATTTCACAATTGACTTTAAAAAATTAAAAGAGTATATATCGCTCTTGAAATCAATATTTATTTAGTATTATTTGAAATTCAAAATCATCTATATTTATCCTTCATATAAAATATGACTAGTATTTCATTTCGATAATCTTGACATCAGTCGGTGCTATTTAAAAAATTCAAAATTTATCTGATTATATATTTCAGTTGGTAAATTATTTAAAATGTAATATTAATTGCAATCTCTCCCTCTTTTCCCGCTAATTCCAACGAATTTCGGAAAACCTTTTTCACACAATTGTAACCGTCTTCTTATATCCTAAATATTCGTGCCAAACCAAATCAAATTCAACCTAAAACAGAAAAAGAAAAATATATAAGTAGACAAAATATAGATAGCTACGTACACTAACCACACACATTTAATTCTTTTCTCTCTACTGAAATGGCCTGCTCTAGTGTAATTGTCGTGATGCTAGCCGCATTTTTCTTGGGATCTGTGATTTCTCAACCTCCGACGGCTGCGCCACCGCCCGTAATTGACAATTCTCCAGCTCCGTTACCGGAGCCACCTTCTCCAGTACTAGCTCCGCCACCGTCTCCTGTACTAGCTCCTACGCCGTCTCCGGAGGTGAATCCACCATCGCCGTTTCCCGTCACCTCTCCTCCTAGTCCGGCTACTTTTACCCCGGTATATCCTCCGTCTTGGGCTCCGTCGATTTCGACTCCTCCATCCATCGCACCGGCACCACAAAGCGACGCCGCATCGGTCAGGCTCTCTATTGGATCTATTTCTTTTGGTGGCGCATTGGTCATTGCATTGTTGGCGTAGATGATTAATTAATCGTAGTTTTTTGCTTTTGTTTTATATCACGATCACTCGTATTAAGATTAAGAAAGAAGTTGTCTTTCTTTATATGGATCGGAGTAGTGGTAGAGTAGGGTTATGAGTAGGAAATGTGTTTGACATTTGATGTATTTAAGAATTATTTGTTTTTCTCTTCATGGTGGTTGTTAATTTGTTTGGTTCATTACCTTTATTTATGCATGCTAGCTTATTGAAATCTTATTATCAGATCAGATGCATTGTCGATATATATATTTGAGAAATGATCCATAACTTCCGTTAGCTATGAGCACTTAACCTATCTTAAGTCTTTCAAATAGAAGATCTAAGGGACTGGATTGGGGCCATCATATACTCTAGATCAGGAAATTGAGTAGTAGACTAATATAAGGAATAGTACTTGAATTTGAATATGTAATTTATTTGAGTATAAATATAATATAAAAACTCTCACTATTTCTTATATGGATTATCAATAATATTAATTAATAAAAAAGTATGTATAAAGATAATTATTGCTTTCAATGACTATAAATGTTGGATTCCGATTGCTTACTTAAATCCCAACACCACAATAATATCATGATTGCGATGATAATGCTTATGCTCCTACGGGAAATGGAACCCAGCCAGCCAGTTTATACTATGTGAACTGTACTCTATTCTAATAATTGCATGCTCCACTAGCTAGTTTGTGCTTTGAATGTGCTCTCTGCCTTTGTATTATCAACGTTAGATAATTCATATATTCCCAATATATAGCTAGCTCCCACTAGCCCACCATATATGCCCCGTTCGTCTTCTGAGCATAATTGCCAAAACGTGTATTGTCACATGATTCACCACAATTCATTCTTCTAGTAGCTGGCTAGTTATGGTTTCTATGTACTCCGTACGTATCATCTCCCACATATATAAAACTCCGACCACCAAATAGATCATGCATGCCACTAGTAGTGCTAATTCAAAACATAAATTCCATTTGAGTCAGCAAGGCCTGCATGCGCAACTAAATGGAGGAAATTTTATTGAGTACTGAAAATATTATACCCTATATAGCCTCTTTATTTAATTTAATTTGGGGTAAATTAATTAGCAATATAACACTAGTACGTACAATTAAGCACTTGAAATCTACTAATATACATGGACTCGATCGATCGGACAAGACGCGCGGGTACGTACGTATTCTTTTAAATTTTTTATGCTAAAATGATTTCATGATACAATTGGTAGTTCATGACAAAATGAAAACCTAGAGCGAATTATTAGTGTACGTCAACAACAAAAGAAACATAGCACAACTCATAAAAGAGCTAGTACGTATACTTAATTGATACTAAATCTTGTTGATTTTGAGCAATTCATTAATTCTTGCTAGCTAGCTGATGCACCACCTAGCTAGCTAACCTAAATGCAATTGGATGTCACAAGCAATTGTTCAAAAACAAGCATATCTTTCTCATCCAAATTCACCCAAACTTCAATCCCATCACCATTTTTATCATCCATCAAGAAAATCCAATTCTTAACCGGAAAGTTGACACTACTGGCCCAAGCCGGCTTTCCCCAACCAAAATTAGCTTCATAAAATGGAAACCTACACCAGCTGGTAATCATATAATAATTCACCAAACTCCTCATCAAATCCTCAAAAAAAGGATCATCCACGGGGCGTGACACGTTTTTAGTCCATTCCTCAAAACTCCCCCTGATAGAGCCACTTAATATGTCCGCTAAATCTTGAATCTCCATCTTCTCCCCTTCCATCACCGGCACTATTGCCAATAGGCAAAGGTTTCCGCAACAATTCTTTGGTACTTGATGAACTGTTTTTTCCCTCAGGTTCACTGGCTGCAAAATTAGGCCTGCGCGCGATTGCTCGTCTTTTAAACTTTCCACACTGGCTATAGCCTTCCATAATACTGCATTCACCAACTGCACTTTACTCTTAGGCTTGTCATTAGGTCGTCCGGGATTTGATTTGGCTCTGAGGCTTGATATAGCCCTGTTGTCGAATAAAAGCCGCCTTGTGACAATTTTTGTACTAACATCATTAATGTTTCTAAGTCCTTCAAGATTAATCCCAGCCGAATAATTTCTTCCTGGGAAAAAAGAGGACGAGTCGAAAATCGGACAGATTTCTTTGAGTGGTTGGCTCGTACAAGTCCATGATTCCAACAACATACTAAGAGTGGAGGCATCGGCTATCCGGTGAGAAATGCATACACCGAGGGCTAACCCGCCGCACTTAAACATTGTTACTTGAATGGCAAGCAATGGATCGGTGATTTCCTCATTTGTACAAATTTCACATGGGATGAAACTATTGAGCTGCTCGGGGGGGTGGTCTAATTTCGCCGCTTTTACTAGGATTTCATGCAGATGAAAATCAGCTTTTGCTTCCACAAATTCAACGCCTTGGTCGTTACAATCAACTATGTGATGATGTTTGTTGTATCGTCCGGCTAGAGGGTAAAATTGGACCAAAGTTTGGGCTAGTGATTTCTCTAGCTGCTTACATGTGGTAGAGAAGAGATGTTCATTGTTGGCATTGGGTGGTGCTGGATAATAGAGGACGAGGGGTATATACATTTTTGGAGCCTGCTCATCTATGAAGGATACTTTGTGGGTGCTTGAATTTGGAGTAGTTGGAGTTGAGGGTTTTATGAATTTCTTGGATTGGAGTTGAACCTTCATTATGTAGCTTAATTTTGGAGGGAGGGGTCTAGCTACTTTACTTGCTCCTTCTCAAGTAGATATAGATGTGATATTATTCTTTCAGGTAGCCTAGCTATATATAGGAGAGGGTAGAAAATACTGCATAATTAATTTTTGTTAAGCTCTAATTGTTGTTGACGGGTTAGATGTGACGTCCCAAAATAGTTGCACACAATGTATTTTGAGTAGTCAAATACATGGTACAGAAAACAACTTGTGGACAAGGAAATCGTACCTTGCTAGGGTTAGGGTTTCGTGTTGGCTGAGGAGGAGAGAAATCCACGAAAAGTACGGAATTAATTGGTTGATTGAAGAGGGGAGAACGGCGTGTGGGCGATTACTCCAACGACGCTGCAAGCGTAACCCCTAGAATCCCGGAACCGTGTTAGGTAACAGGATTCCAAGAGCCTTCTTTGAGACCTTCGAGTTCGAGAGAATGTTCAAACCCCTTTCTAGTGCTTTTAGGTGGAATCTCCAGAGCTTTTAAGTCACCAAAAGGGTCCTTTTGATCTTCTCGAGAGTCTAAGTCTTGAGTCCATAGGGAAAGTCCCCTCCAAATGGAATGGAAGGGGTATTTATAGGTTTTGGAAAGTAGTCATGTGCAAGGCACATACCTTCGTGAAAATTCCGAAATACCCTTTAGTCCTTCGAGTAATGCCCATATTGCCTCTGGCCCTTCTTCTAGCCGCCAATCCAATCCTCAATCAATTCCCAAACGAAGCCGCCTCCACGAGCCTTACGCACGGGACACGTGGAGGCTTTTCGCAGGTCTCCACATTTATTTCTCGACTTTTCCGTCTTTATTTCCTTAGGTTATCGCGAACCTAATTTGCACCCTTAATGAAGCCGTGGAACCCTAATTGCACATTCAATTCAATTAGGTCATGTGAACCCTAATTTGTACATGGACTCACATTTGCCCTCAGACGTACCACACCTTCACCCGTGAGTGGTGATCATGCAAATTTCTTCAAGTCTTTGAGTCATGTTTCAAATTTTTGAACAATGTGCTTGAGCTCGATCTTGCAAGTCCCGAAAACAACAAAATTCTTGGAGAGGGACCCCTTAGGGTAAATTTCACCCATTTAAATATTAAAATCTTCTCCAAATCCTGCACACTCTTTGTTTCCTTCAAATATACATACATATATATATATATATATGTACATAAAGATTTTATTTTATATATATATATATGTATATGTATATATATGATAAGACAGACCAATAGTGAGAATTGATTTGAAGTCGTGAAAATACTTATTCCGTCTGTATACACTACATGACAAATTTACTTCCGTGCTTCACATTCTATAGATTTAATTCTCAGCATTATATACATATGGATGTACTTGGTTAAAACTTTTAAGACTAGCAACATCCATATCCATCAATACCAAGAGATATCTATCTATCTATCTAATGCATAAATATGGATCAAGGCTCTTTTTTTTTTTTTTTTTTTTTTTTTTTTTTGGTGCAAACGAATTTTATTTTGAGAAATAAAATAAAGTCTCTTTATGTAAAATCAAAACATTTACATTATTTTGGAAACAAGATCAAATCATTTCTATTTAGAAATAGAATATTTGATTCCATATATATATATATATATATATATTATTATTATTATCATTAATATACATATATATTTTTATTTTATTTATTATTATTATATTTTTTATTATTATTATTATTATTTTTTTTTTGTGGAAAATAATTCAAGACAAATCAAATTATAAAATAAGGTCTTATTTTATTTTGAAAACAAGGATCAAATTTTTATATATATATATATATATATATATATATATATATATATATATATATATATATATATCCGTGTCTTATTATGATCAAATGTGCAAATAAGTATAATTAATCTATATGTATACATGATATAAACTTAACCGTGATCTCTCGTCAAGCAAAAAAATATCCTCAATCTTTAGTGATCTACATGGGTGATCTCTAGTCACCTATGCATACTTGATTATATGGGCTAGCTAGGTGCCTTCAAGCATGCATATATTCAAAGTAATATCCTCAATCTTAGTGATATGCACGGTGATTATGCATGTTGATTGAAAGGAATTTCCATGCTTAATTAAGATCTTATTTTATTTTGAAAATAAAATAAAATCATCTTTTATTTGGAAACTAGATCAAATCTTTTGCATTTAGAAATAGAATATGTGTTTCCATATATATATATTTTTTAATTTATATATATATATATATATATATATATATATATAAATTAAATTTGGAAACTTAAAAAAATCAATTTTGTATATATTCAAGATCCCAATTATATGTATTCCGGTTAGTAAGCCTTTCCACGCCAACTTCCACCCAACCAAAAAATATTATATAATCAATTTTGTCTCTTTTTTTTTTTTTTTTTTTTCTTATTTTACCCTAAATAGGGGAAAAATCTATCTCTTGATGACCCAAGATCGAAAAATAAATTCTCTAAATAGAGTAAATACTACTAGTATTAGTGTATTATTATATTTGCAAGGAAAGAAAGCCATAATAGTAGTATCATCTTCAAAAAATAAATTCCCATTATTGATATCATCATAATTTCTCTTTTTTTTTTTTTTTTTTATTAAAGATAATTATATATATATACTCAAAAAGATATAATGAAATAAAGATGATTTGATTTTATAAACCGATGATTTGATAATGTAATTGATTCATCGGTTTATAAAATGAAATCCTTAAAATTAGCCTCAAATAACGAACTGCGTAGAATTGATCAGGTTTCACGCCAATCTGTTTGTCGATTATTCCACTACCATCACCACCACAATCTTTGATTTCTCCGCTAATGCCCTCCTCCCGTTATTTTTCAAGATCCATGGCAAATTAAGAAGACTCTCAATACTTTACGAGGTCGTCATTTCGAAAGCGTCGTCGTTAGTTCTCTCGATGCTTTCGAGTATGTTTTCCAAGACCTGACGCTTTCAATCATTGGCAGCGTGGTGGTAAGGCATAAATTTGAATGTATATATATTTTATATTTATATTATATATATATATATATATATATATATAAATATATAATTTTATTCATAAAATATATATATAAATATATTTTATGAATGTATAAATTTGAATGAATATATATTTATATATATTTTTTTTTTTTTTTTTTTTTCACTACTATCATTAATTTTTAACTAAACAAATAATGAGAATTGAACCTAAGACATGATAATTTTTAATACGGTGTTAGCAATTGAGCTAAAAATTCAATGTCAAGATTACTTGTTTTTGGTCTTAAATTCTCGAGAGAAGTTCACAAGAGTATTTCATAAAGGCACAAAATTTCTTATAAGAAATTCTATTTTCCGATTTTTTTTTTTTTTTTTTTTTTTGAGCAATAGGACTAACTATAACATTAAAAACTAAAATATGAACATATTAAATAAAACCCTATGGAAAATGTCGAATTGCTTCGCATTTGAATAAACCTTATTTTACACTTTAGTCATTTGACTAATTAAGGTGGGAAAGTGACTCCTTAGACTTTGAAGTGATATAACATTATTGAATAATATAGTTGTTAATTTTCTTGAAATGGGGTCTTAAGGCTAAAAGCGGAATTAATTATCATGGAAAATTTGTTATTATAACCCGACTTATTACCC